>CM071568.1:147871662-147923095 GCA_036426205.1 Ascaphus truei | reverse complement strand
CACACACACACACACACACACACTGACTGACACACACACTGACTGACACACCCCCACACCCACCCACGCACGTACACACACACACAGTGACTGACTGACTGACGCACGCACGCACACACACACACTGAATGACTGCCGCACGCACACACTGACTGACTGAGGCACACACACACACGCACACACTGACTGTGTGTGTGTGTGTGTGCGTCAGTCAGTCTGTGTGTGTGTGTTTGTGTTTCTGCGTCAGACTCACTGACGCGCGCGCACACACACACACAGTGACTGACTGACGCACACACAATGACTGACGCACACACACTGCATGAAGCTGTAAAGGGGGACAAACAGAGCTGTAAAGGAGGGAGCGGGGGGAACTGGTTTGATGTGAATGGGGGACAAACAGAGAGAGGGGGAAGGGGAGAGGAGAGAGAGAGGAGCGGGAACATTACATCCCGGGCAACACCGGGTCTCTCAGCTAGTAAATAAATAAAATAAAGTGTGGCAGGGGACAGGTAAGATGAGAACCAGGATAGAACCAGGACAGAACTTTATTGCAGTTACCAAGGGAGTTTAGAATATGAAGGTGAAGAGAGTGATCGACAGTATCAAAGGCAGCAGAGAGATCGAGTAGAATTAGTAAACCAAAGTGACCTTGGGATTTAGCTTCATGTAGATCATTGACTACTTTAGTGGGCACAGTATCTGCTGAGTGAGCTGTACAGAACCCAGATTGTAAAAGGTCCAGGAGGGCATGGGAATTAAGAAAGTTGCTCATATGGGAGAATACGAGACGTTCTTGCAATTTGGAGACAAGCGGCAAGCGGGATACAGGGCAGTAGTTAGTAAGGCACGTAGAGTCTAGGGTGTTATTGAGAATGAGGTTATTTTTGCCTTTATTCTGTGTTTAGGGTGCTCTACACTTTTTTTCTCAACAGATCATTATCACACTATTTATTGGTACCATGATACATTTCTTAATATCCTTGGAGTGGGAAAAGCTTTGTTGTTACTATTACGTCATATTTAAGTGCTTTTGCTCCTGGCTGACCCTGCTCTACTCTTTCTTTGTGTGTAAGTTGGCTTGATTTGAAGTATATTCATTCCTAGTGATCCTGTGTGCTGGGTTTACTTTCTGAGAACTCCACATTCTGTGAAAGAGGACGCTTTAGAACAGGAAAAAACTTTCAGTTCCTCTAAATAATATTGTATTCCTCCTTCAGCTGCATTGTATGGTTCATCAGAACTGATTTCTGGATTGAAGATGATATCCAGATTACATTTGTATCATCCTATTCGCATACAGCAGTCTTTTTCAACCAGGGTTCCCCGGGCATCGCTAAAGGGTCCCCTGTAATTTTCCGGTCATATGAAAATTGTACCAAATACAGAATAATTTACAATGTATCTTATCTCGGTCGCGCTATGAGAGAGGGTTGGGGTTCCTTACAATGCATCTCATATGCGCTATTAGAGAGGGTTGGGGTTCATTACAATGCATCTGATCTCAGACGCGCTATTAGCGAGGGTTGGGGTTCCTTACAATGCATCTGATCTCAGACGCGCTATTAGAGAGGGTTGGGGTTCCTTACAATGCATCTGATATCAGACGCGCTATTAGAGAGTGTTGGGGTTCCTTACAATGCATCTGATTTCAGATGCGCTATTAGAGAGGGTTGGGGTTCCTTACAATGCATCTGATCTCAGACGCGCTATTAGAGAGGGTCGGGGTTCCTTACAATGCATCTGATCTCAGACGCGCTATTAGAGAGGGTTGGGGTTCCTTACAATGCATCTGATAGAGAGAGGGGGAAGGGGAGATGAGAGAGAGAGGAGCGGGAACATTACATCCCGGGCAACGCCGGGTCTCTCAGCTAGTATATATATATACGCTCTGACGACGCTTTGCAACGTTGTTTAAGTGTATGTGTATATATACATATATATACACACACAAACAACGTTGTAAAGCAGCGTAAGAGCTTTGGATAAGCCGTTTTGGCGTTGTAAAAATGAACATAGATATGCATTGCATAGCGTTGGATAAGCCATTCGTTGTAAAACGAAGCGTTGTAAAACGAGGACTGTCTGTATAGGGATTCTTATATTAGTACACTTATTTAGCATTCTGTATATACATGATTTTGTTTAGCGATTACAATGGATGTATTTCTATAAAGATATGGCCTTCACGATTTCCACTCTTTAGATATCGAATAGGGTTTAAGCAGCATTAACAGATAGTGCATAGACATGTGCATGTCAGTTCAGAAGCTCTAATTTGATTTAGGTTTTAAAATAGCAAATTTCTTGTTTAAGAAATATTGATGTATTAGTGGGGATGGGAAACCATCTCTTTCCAGTGATTTACAATAAAGTTCCTACAGTATATTGAACTAGAGGTTGAGTGCACTTCCAAAAGGGAATACTTTTTCTTTTTTCTAATATGATGCAATGACAGAGTAGTGTTTGTAGATCCTGCCATTGCCTGAATAATCAATGAAAACTAGTCACATAAGAGCCAACGTGCACGGCGTAAACTCAAACGTAAAGTCTACAAAGGGTACAGTAACATAATCTTCCCCCGCAGCAGGCACCAATTGCTCAGTGTCCCTGGGTGCAGGTAAGTCCCCCCCTCCTCAGATAATAAATTATAAAAGTGTCAGCAGATTGTGCAGGCAAAGAGGCATAGTCATGAGAGAAAAGAAAAAACTAGTCAGAATTGAGAGTACAGGCATACCCCGCATTAACGTACGCATTGGGACCGGTGCATGTATGTAAAGCGAAAATGTACTTAAAGTGAAGCACTACCTTTTCCCCACATATCGATGCATGTACTGTACAGCAATCGTCATATACGTGCATAACTGATGTAAATAACGCATTTGTAACAGGCTCTGCAGTCTCCCCGCTTGCGCACAGCTTCGGTACAGGTAGGGAGCCGGTATTGCAGTTCAGGACGTGCTGAAAGGCGCATGCGTTAGCTGCCGTTTGCCTATTGGGCGATATGTACTTACTCGCGAGTGTACTTAAAGTGAGTGTACTTAAAGTGGGGTATGCCTG
The DNA here is from genome assembly GCA_036426205.1 of Ascaphus truei. Classification (NCBI taxonomy): domain Eukaryota; kingdom Metazoa; phylum Chordata; class Amphibia; order Anura; family Ascaphidae; genus Ascaphus; species Ascaphus truei. The sequence goes on along the minus strand of CM071568.1, from coordinate 147,920,035 downwards.
TACACAGGGAGCTCTGTGGCGTGCACCCGGGAACAGGACATATCAACTGGTGGAAAAATGCAGAGCACAGCGCAAAAAAGCAAGACAACCAGACTTGCCAAAAAAATTAAATTGATGTACATTTATTTAAGACAATGCCATGAGTAAAAAAGACACCCAATCCTCGGACGCGTTTCGTACCAAACAAGGGCGCTATCATGGACTGGGTAGAGGTGAGTCACAGTCGCACTACGGGCAAGGATGGCTCACAAGGGCCATTAAATGCAGAGGTGAGTATAGCAGCAGGATCACACCTTTCCAATGAAGGAACAACAGCACAACAAGGACAGGTTAAATTAAGTATCTGGGGAGAAATAAAAATCAAGTACAGTATTGCTCAAAGGGAATTGTATAGGTGTGCGATACACCGTACAAAATATAAGACTACTGTATAACTAACAGAGACAAAGACAATAAAATGAGCCGGACCCCAGCCCATCACAAGCAAAGTGGGGATCAGATGTCAGTCAGACCAACACTATTGGAAGAAACAGCTCAGGTCGAATTCCTTATTGATTGCCCTAGGATTCAACATGTCCAACTTCCTGATCCTTTTGGACTTTAACAGAATGTGTCATTTTTGAATACTGCCACTTCTCTGAATTTTTTCTACAGTACCTCATCGATTACCTGACACCTGAGTTAGCTCACATTATGCCCAGCTTTAATGAAGTGATGTGCCACTGGGGCACATGAAGTGATGTGCCACTGGGGGTTTCCACATGATCTCCATGGATCACAGTTTTATGATGGCAGATGCTGTCCTTGACACTTCAGGCAGTTTCCCCCACATAACCCAGTCTAGAAGGTTATTTTATAAGGTTTATCACATTGTGGGACAGACACGTGAAGAACTTTTGATTAATAACATTTTTTTTACCAGTCAGAGTGAGTGAATTAATCATTTGCGCTCTGTGAGCAGCTGCAGCACCTGTAGGTGCCAAATTTAGGAGTACCCAAGAAAGGCTGAGTCTAGGTTTTATCTTCTAGATCAACTCTAATAAGAAAATCTCTCAGATTTCTAACCCCTTATACAAAAACAGGGTTTGGGCTGAGAATCAGCCAGTGATGCATCTGTGACCAAAAGGTGCAAGTGCTCTAAGAAAATATTCTTAATCCGCCCACTGAGCGTGCTGAATGTAGAGACAAACTCTACTGAGTAATCCCTAGTGACTGTACAAATTCTTGCTCGATTAGTGGTTAGGTGTGAGGATCTGCTTAAAGCTTCTGCTTTGGCACGTTGTGTTTCACCCCTGTTGGTGAATTTAGTCGACTTGTTATCTAGCCTATTCATGACAGTTCCCTGTGTACTAATTATCTTTTTGGTATGAAGGAATTGACTAAACGGAGGTCCTCTGATGGCACCTTGTCGATGGTGGCAATGGTAGTGTAGTAAATTGTTTCAGTCAGTCTCCTTCATAGAAATATCAGTCACCTTGTTTTGAATAGTTATATCTAAATAGTTAATAGCTTTGGTATCCTCAATAATGTTAATGGTCTGACAGCTCTATTCAGGTCATGAATAAAGTCAATAAGCTGCTCCTTATCACCTGACCAAATGAAAAAAATGTCATCAATATATCGCACCCACATACACCATAAGTAAAAATAGCTGTTGAGAATAGAAAAACTTGTCTTCAAATTCGCTCATAAAAATATTGATGTATGTCGGTGCGACGTTCGATCCCATTACTGTACCCTGTTTCTGAAAAAATAAAGGGTCTTCAGAAGAAATAAATTTGCCCTAAGAATGATTCTTAAGAGATCCATAATAATGTATTCCTATGGAGTGAATAGCCCCTCGAAATCCAATAATTTTTTAACCAAACGGATACCATAATCATGTGGTATGGAGGTACAGTATAGAGGCTATTCACATCTAAGGTCACACGCAGTACATCTTGACTTCATCAGAAGGGTGTTACCCTGATACAATACTCACCTTGGCATTTACTGATCCTTGCTTGTGATCCATCCTTTACTGTAGGGTGGCTCTGACCCACGTCTACCCAATCCTAGATATTACAATTTGATTCAAACTCTCACGGTCTCATGAACAGAATGTTTAACTTTGGTACTCATATATTCTCTGTGGTTGAGAATACTCTTATCATCTGACAAAGCGCTCTGAGAAGCGTGAAACGTTGTTGGGGCTTTTTTGCCCTTTTCTTGTCCTTATGACCATTAAATAATTATTTTTTATGGGAAACGCACTCTCCTGTTTGTTTATTTTTCTATGGACATTTGTTGTAGTGCTCCACCATTCTTCCTTTTTCTCTTATCATCTGATGCTGGATTTGAGCTGCTCCCTCTGGTACTGAAATCGTTCCACTATCTGAACAAATCAAGGTCACATCAATTCATGTCTCTGTATTTCCTGGACAATGTCTCTCTACAGCAATTTTTGTGGTCCCTTACTTTCCCCTCCTTCCCTTCCAAATCCTCTGTTTTTTCCCCTCCCTTGTTATGTGGATTTGATGTGTTATGTTTCTTTCGTTTGTCTTCTTTCTCGTGTTGGAAGATATTCCCTTACTTGCCATGATTAGACTGGGATGTCAGATACTGTTTGAGTACTGATTATATTTCAGGCTATACCATTAGGATAGGGAAGTCTCTTTTTGCTAAGTATACACCTTCTTATTGTTTTTGTACATACTCTTTATTGCACTGTGTTTTTCCTCGTAATTGTATCACTTATTGCTATCACTATATGTATTGGTGTATCCTGTTGGACTTATTTACACAACGCCATTTCTGTGTCTGCCTTTATTTATGTATATCTGACACACCATTATGGGAGACTGAAGGTTGTGCCTGCAATCCCCGCAATCAAAATTATGCGTATGGAGATCCCCTGCCCTACAGTATGTCACATGTGTGCTGTGTGGCCAAGACACATCCGATTTTTACATCACCTCCTCCATTGTGGACCTTCGTAGCCACCATAGTTTTCTGGATGTGATGACATAGGCCTTTGCATTAAAGTATTTAAGGGAGGTTTGATGCCTCCTACTCAAGGCATCTCGACTACCAGCAAGCTCAATGTTTGAAATGGGAACCTAGTAGGAATTAATTTGACTTTCCCCTTTTTGAACTATTGATTGTTTTACTGCTCGAGTCACCCACTATTCACTAAGGTCCCTTACAGTGACTGAGACCCAATGCCTCGCTGGTCTGATAAGTATTTTTTCTTGATTACTCTTTCGTTTGGATCTTATATCCCCCTTTTGCACTGTGTGCGCATTTTGATCTAAGATATATTTCTATTTTTGTGCCTATCTATGCACTTTATATGCACTTTGAGATTGTGTATTAATTTTTTATGATTTACCATTTGTGAATAAAATACTCTCCTTCTAGCAAAACTCTTGATGACTCTATACGTTTTCTCTAATGAGTGCTGGCAACTTCTTATATGTGCGTTTGACATTCTAAGAGAAAGGGCCTCTTTTTTGTTCCCGCTGCACCACACATTAATTAGCATTAAACTACATTACCAAGGGAGCGCTGTCTGAAACATATTTTTCCCCATGGGAAGAATGTTAATCTAGTGAGTAATCTGATTGCCTTTATTTGGAGTCAGGAAGGAATTTATTTTTTCCCTTATGAGCCATCATTGGTTAATATTTCACTGGGGTTTTTGTTTGCCTTTCTCTGGATGGCAAATACTGTAAATATAAATATAGGATACCGTAAGTATCCTATACTTATTTAGCATAGATTGAACTTGATGGACATATGTCTTTTTTCAACCTCATCTTCTATGTAACTACTGTATGTAACTTTGTAACTAATGAGGTCATCCAGTTTGAGAATAACAATCAATTTACTAGGTTTTCAAGGTTTTCAATGTCATAATCAGGCATGTAAGTGGACAATATTCTGTTGGGGAGTTTGTGTGGCTGCAGCATGATTAATTGTGTAGAGCTCAGGAGATACAGTAGAGTGAGATAGAAAGAAAGAGATGGAGTGGATACCAGAGAGTATAGAGAGATGGTTCATATGTGATATACTGTATATTCTATTTTGAAATTAGGAACTCCATGTAATTTCTAAGGAAAAGGCGATACACTGCTTTTTCGAGACCCATGCCTCTTTTAGGGTTTTAAATTAAAGATGAACACCAGTTTTTGTTAAACTCCGTACCAGGAGTCATGCGATCCAGCTCTTTAAAAAATGCTGCGATCTATAAATGAGTGAGATTATGAGTAACATACAATAGAGTCATATCTCAGATGAGATCCACAAGTCCACACTGCTGGAGCTGAGAATATTACGGATGGAGGCAAACAATTTCGAAACATTTTTGTAATAATCATTGCCAGTAAGTAATATATTGTTTATCTTGATTAATCCACTGTTTGGTCTGTCAAAGGGGCATGTACTGAATGTGACAGGATCATTTTAACCTCCCAAACAACTGAAAGCACATTTAACAACCTTACCCAATATATTGTAAATGTTACAGCATCTCCCATAACCTCTGTTTTGAATTTAAAAAAAATAATATTGTTCTATTTCAGGTTTGTTACCAACCATTATTTTTAACATATTATATGCTCACGAAATGTTGAAAGAAAATATTTGTTTACTAACTAGTGTTACATTTCACAATAGCATGTTTAACAGAACAGAAACGAATAAACAGCGAGATCTTTTTTATTTTGTTGGGGTGCTACCATGCTGGTGCCTCAATTCACAACACAGTTATGGCTCCTGACGTGTGAAGGAGGTGGTCTCATCTGGTGGATTTGATGGTCTGATAAAAGAACAGACCGGGGCGCTCCTAATAAAGTGATAATTAAAATGATCACTGAATTGCTAGAGAAAACTCAAATAGACATCCAACATCCATACAATGAAGAAGATAAAATCCAAAATACTGGCCTCAATACTTCGCTGCTGCTCAGCCGAAAGAGGATCTCCCAGGATCCTCACACAGTATGGGAACACAATATGGTGAGCGCAAAAACGAAGAAAGGAAAAATGCAATTAGTACACTAATATAGTGTGACATATATCAACATAAAATAAAAAACAAAATAAAAAACATGGGAGTGGAGGGGAAGGTAAGTATATAATTCATAAACCACTCACACGGCCATGTGTAAGAGTCTGCCCATCACATAATTCACAGCCCCGTCTGAACGGTCACGCAAAAGTTCACTGCTGGTGGAGGTGATCTCACAGGGAAAGATGGAAGAAAAAGCACATTCGGTGTATGTCACTGATAAGTGACAGTGGTAAAAAATAATAGCTATATATAAATTCCACTCACTTGGCCATATGTGAGTGGGAGGCACTCAGAGAAAGTCTAAGCCTCACTGCTGGATGATAACTCCTCCCTCTGCTCTGGAACCTTTCCATCCTCCTTCAAACATGCAACAGTCATACCATTACTCAAAAACAGCAAGCTTGACCCTACCTGTCTTTCTAACTATCGACCTGTCTCCCTCCTGCCTTTTGCCTCTAAACTACTTGAACGTCTTGTATTCTCTCGCTTGCTCCATTTTCTCAACACCTATTCTCTCCTAGACCCTCTACAATCTGGCTTCCGCACTGCTCACTCCACCGAAACAGCCCTCACCAAAATAACTGACGACCTCCATGCTGCCAAAGACAGAGGTCATTACACTCTGCTCATATTACTCGACCTCTCTGCAGCATTTGACACCGTGGACCACCCTCTTCTCCTCCACATTCTCCATACTCTAGGTATTCGGAACAAAGCTCTATCCTGGATCTCATCCTACCTCTCCCATCGTACTTTTAGTGTCTCTTCTGCTAACACCTCCTCCTCCTCTATTGATCTCTCTGTGGGGGTACCCCAGGGCTCTGTCCTGGGACCTCTTCTCTTTTCTCTGTACACACTCTCTCTAGGTGACCTTATAACATCTTCTGGGTTTAATTATCACCTCTATGCCGACGACACACAAATATACTTTTCAACACCTGACCTTACACCTGCTGTACAAACCAAAGTTTCTGAATGTCTCTCTGCTATATCATCCTGGATGGCCCTCCGACGCCTTAAACTCAACATGGCTAAAACAGAGCTCCTCATACTTCCTCCCAAACCTGGCCCTACTACCTCCTTCCACATTACTGTTGGAACTACAATCATTCACCCAGTAGCCCAAGCACGCTGCCTAGGGGTCATGTTCGACTCCTCTCTCACATTCGCCCCTCACATTCAAAACATTTCTAAAACTTGTCGCTTTTTCCTCCGCAATATAACTAAGATACGCCCTTTCCTCTGTTGTTCGACTGCTAAAACTCTGACTCAGGCCCTCATTCTCTCCCGTCTTGATTACTGTAACCTCCTGCTGTCCGGCCTTCCTGCCTCTCACCTGTCTCCCCTACAATCTATCCTAAATGCTGCTGCCAGAATCACTCTACTCTTTCCTAGATCTGTCTCAGCATCTCCCCTCATGAAATCCCTCTCCTGGCTTCCGATCAAATCCCGCATCTCACACTCCATTCTTCTCCTCACTTTTAAAGCTTTACATTCTTCTGCCCCTCCTTACATCTCATCCCTAATTTCTCGGTATGCACCATCCAGACTCTTGCGTTCTTCTCAAGGATGTCTTCTTTCTACCCCCTTTGTATCTAAAGCCCTCTCCCGCCTTAAACCTTTTTCACTGACTGCCCCACACCTCTGGAATGCCCTTCCCCTCAGTACCCGACTAGCACCCTCTCTATCCACCTTTAAGACCCACCTTAAGACACACTTGCTTAAAGAAGCATATGAATAGCACTGTGGATATTCTAAACACGATACATAATGCTTGGCCCCCTGCAGACGCACTTACCAGAACTCCCTCCTACTGTCTCTGTACGTTCTCCCTACCTACCAATTAGACTGTAAGCTCCTTGGGGCAGGGACTCCTCTTCCGAAATGTTACTTTTATGTCTAAAGCACTTATTCCCATGATCTGTTATTTATATTATCTGTTATTTATTTGATTACCACATGTATTACTACTGTGAAGCGCTATGTACACTAATGGCGCTATATAAATAAAGACATACAATACAATACAATACAATGATAAGATCAAATCCTCTGATGTCACTCGTAAACATAATATGCCTGGGGGTATAAAACGAAGTGGATTTATTCAAAACATGCAACAATAAAAGTGTTCAAAATGCAGGGTACACATAAAAGATGCTGCTGCACAGATGAACTCACAGCAGCTGTCCTTTGCAGTTCGTTTGGCGCGTGTCCTGACTTCCGCGTTCGGAGGGTCTGGCAAAGAACGGCAGTCAGGTCTGCCTACGGTGGCTCACTGTGTCCAAAAGTCCTTGTGACAGGGTGAAAGAACGTCACCAGCTCTATGCCTGACAGACGTAAGTGTAGATGCAGTGCAGCATTGTCAAGGTTAATTTTCAGCTGGGAAGCTCCTGACAATTAGAGTTGTCCCAGCTGCATAATCAAGGTGTTTTAAAAACCCCAGGCTGTACACACATGCAGCCTAGCTGGTCAAGAGAGAGGACTGAAATGCTGAAGTAGATTACTGCTATACCGTCTGTCTTTTTGTATGCTGTCTGAAGCAGGGAGATACCATGAAACTCTGGAGATAGAACAGCTTGATTTAAGGTCTGTTTTCAAGATACATGTTTGAGAGCTGTTTTGTTTTTGTATGCTGAAAAGAAGCTATTTTGTTTTTGTGTGCTGTATTTTTTAAGGCTCAATAAAAAAGCCTTATCAAGAAACCCTGCGTGTGGTTGCATGTACCCTGAAACATATGGTGTCAGAAGTGCCGGGATGTTAAGAGGCCACAGCAGATGTTAAGGGCCACACACACAAAAAAAAATGATTAAAAAAAATTGAAGAATTTTTAAAAGAGTTTCTGTGCGAGCAGACCAGACAGCAGGGACTGTTAATACAGGAGCAGATCAAACAGCAACGCAACTGCCAAGTGCCACGAAAGGAGCAGTCCTTCCAACAAGGAAGAGGTCCAAACGCCGGGCACCGCCGAGACCCTCATCCCCTTCCTGATGTCAGCTGTCACCAAATAAGAGGAACTTCCGAGGACATCGCCCACAGGACCCATCAGATGCCTGGTCTCCAGTATCCGATCCAGCGGAGCGCTATCCATGGCACCCTCCTTCGAGGGAACCCTCTCCATGTTCCGCCTGCGGAGAACAAAGCCACCGCCATGTGGACTGTCCTCAGATGGATTGTTCCTTCAGCAGGACAGTCGCCTCGGCCTTCCCCAGAGGAATTTGCAAACCCTGGTTACTTCCAGTCCAGATTGGGGGTAAAACCGTCCAGGCCCTTGTAGATTCAGGCTCTGGAAAAACGCTGGTCTTCCGGGAACTGTTACCGCCTGACGTGCTTTCTTTTGACTCCCCATGGAGTATAGAGTGTATACATGGCGATGTAAAATGGTATCCGACGGCCAAAATCCTGCTACAGGTGAAAGGTCAGGAGGCCAGGATCGTAGTAGGAGTCGCTCCTTGGCTCCCTGCCCCCATTTTGCTTGGCCGTGACTGGCCTTTCTTTTCAAACCTAATGGCTCCAGTCTCTCAGGAGGAGCCTCATTCTCTGACTCAGGAGAAACCTGGTAAACTGTTCCCCTTTTCGGCAGACCTGTTCCCCAGTAGACACCGGGTTCCAAAAACTCGGAGGCAAAGACGCTGTGACAAACAGGACTGGTTGCAGAAATCTGGGACTCAAGGTGGCCATACTAATAGGCATAAGTCACAAGTCATGACTGTGGATGGCCAGAAAGAGGGAGAGATAGGCCCTGGGGATTTACCAGAGCTATGTCTCCCTGATTTTCACCAGAGGCAGAGGGAAGACCCAGTCCTTGCCAAATAATATGATATAGTGGTAAAGATTGATGACCAGATATTGAATGCACAAGGAGTAATGGTGTTCCCTCAATTTGAATTGTCGAAAGATTTCCTGTATAGGGTGAACAAGCAGACACAAACAGGGGAGGTCACCAGACAAATATTGGTTCCCAAGGCGATTGTTAAATCTGTCTTTACCCTAGCCCATACTGTCCCTTGGGGTGGTCACCTGGGTAGAGAAGTGTAGAGGGAGAGGGAGGTTGGCCTGGTATTAAAGGGGTTTCACCCCATATGGCCACCCCCTGACCTTACCAGGGAGGCAAGGGGTAAACTGGACTGCGGTCCAGGAATGTGGCTTACACCTTGTCATGTCAGGAAACTGTATGTTCCCCTGTTCCCATGTTTCATTATAATCCTGTATTTTAATGTTTTAAAGTGCATTTCTGTATCTCCAGTTCTGGAGGTCACAGAGAGTTGAAATTTGGCCAATATGTGGAGTCACTGTAGACATTAAAAACTGGCAAATTTCGACCCACTGAGCCCACCAGAATGGAACTTATTAATATGTGTAGATATTAAACAGTATATGTATGGTATTTTGGATCTGCTCTGAAAATGCAGACGCCATCTGCTATGCTAATAGGTCATGAAGGGCAGCCGGATGATTGAGCCTAAGCACTGTAATCAAAAGTTAACTGTCCTGATTGTTTACACTAGGGACAAGTACTAATCAACAGACTCTGCCACTCTAATTGTTACCTGAGGGCGGAGAGCATTAAACTGGAGTAGTTTGTAAATGGTATATCTACATCTACAAACAATGCAGATCCTGCCAGATACTTAATTTGGTAGACTGGTGGTCGCCCCTGATTTAATGTAGCGGTCATGTAAAATGCCTACAGTCATCTCTCCTGCTAGCAGTAAGGCCTGGTAAGTGTGGGCATGCCAGCAGTAATCATGGAGGTTTTCCCTCACACCCTGGTGGGGTGCCCTGTGTATGGATGGGACTGGTCACATGCTCTGAGTCCATGGTTAGTGATGTCAGAGGTGTGTCAGCCTCAGAAGTTACATAAGGCACAGCACTGTGTTCTAAAGTTAGTTCTACCTGAAGTCTGAGTTGAGGAAGGAGTTCGGCTGAAAGGAGTAGTTCAAGTTCTGCTAGAGTGTCAGTTATGTTATAGTAACTCCATGGGAGACTGTGTCCAGGGACCTGGCACAGGGCAGTGATTCCTGCGGGAATAGTGAATCCCTGATTTAGGTGACATACCTATCAAAGGGGAGCACGGGCGAGATGATCGGCTAAATACACCCCATTGTGGAGGGCAGCTATGCCCACCGTGACAATAAAGATGGAGCTGAGAAACCCCTGTGTGTGAGAGTCAAATGATTACACAGGAGGTTGCACCATGGAGGAGTTCCTCAACAGGACCATCCCCTTGCGGACGCAGGGACCCTGATGAGGTGGAGGCGCTGCACTGGAACTAGGTGAGACTCAGCACACTACCTCAGCTGCCTGTCTGGACGGGTCCTCCCCACACACCATCATGCGGGAGACTCAGGAGTCCTGTAGCCAACAGGTGCACCACCCGACACTACCATACTGTAATGGGGACCGGTTAGACCAAAGGGGCCAATGTGAGATTGGGTGGGTCAGGCCGGGCCAGAAATACCGTTACATTTGGAGGCGAGCTGCTGAGATCAGATCTGTCATCAGGACAGGCTCTAGCTAGGCACACTGGGAAACAGGGAGAGAGTCTGCTGCCACTCTGTGCTGCGTAGGGACGGACCTAGGGGTGGTCAGGGGCTGACGGGATATTGTCAGTTCGCAGGGACAACCTAGGGGCCTGAAAGGAGTGAGGGGTTTGGAGCCGGGCTATAGCTGACCGAGTCACCTTGAGGCAGTGCTAGTTGGTAGGATGCCAGAAGGGATAGCCTGTTAACTTGGTCAGGAATCCTGGAGAGGGTCTGCGCTAGGCTGACCAAGAGAGGTAGACGCCCCAAGTACTGCATGGCAGAGCCAGAGTACCTAGCCCATTCCAGACACTCACCGTAGGGAGCACAGACTGGGAGGAAGGAGTCACAGCAGACACTGAGAGAGTGAGCCTAGCCTGAGGTAGTGCAACACTGGGTCACACCTAGATAAGGTACATATGTGGTGGTGCATCTGAAGCTAATCTTTATTGTACCGGTGTGGCGGCTGCCCCGCAGAGCGGAGCCCCATGTACGATAATTGGTACGAGAGTGAGACAACCCAAAGAATGGAGGATCCGCGTGGTGCGGAGAACCCAAAATGGCGACCAGAGGCTGATGGGGAGGGCACCCGTGGCGTGCACCCCACTGAAGAGCAAACAGTCGCCGAGCTATCGTTAACCAGTCTGCTCTGGAGCGGAGCGAAGGCCGTGGCTGCCCCGTTTTTATCCTGCCTGGGACAGCGAGGGGCCACCCTTGAAGAGTGTGAGGAAATTGTAATAATTGGGGGAGAACCCCGTGAGGAGAGCAAACAGACTGACTTTTTGGGCTTAAAAGCCAACCAAAATGGCGGTTCCCGCTTGCTAGGGACACCGCATGGGACAGTCACAGAAAATGTGGCTGGTGCAGGACTTGCAAAAAGCTGGCCGGGAATGGCGCAAACAGCAGAGCCCCGCCCTGATGGGGGGCATGGCGCGAAAGCTATGGCTGCGCCTGCATGGACAGTGACTCACTCAGCCCCTGTGCCGAGTCAACCGCTTAGTCTATGGGACCCTCCCCTGATCTCTACCAGGGGGAGTGACTTTCAACTATGGCCTGTGGGAATGCACCCACTGGGCCCAGGGACTGATATCCAGACGGCGCCACTACAAAAAGTAGTTCCGGCCGTGGAAGAGCCGTGCAAAAAGGATGGTTATCTTGCACAGAGGGCGGCTGCCAGGAGAAGGCGGGAACTAGCCGCGGGAAAAGACCCCCACCCTTGTGGGGAAATTGGCGCAAAAACGCTAACCGCGCCCACCAGGACTGAGAAAGGCGCGGCCTTAATTAAGGGGCATGATATTCCCCTGTGGGACCCGCCCATAATTGCAACCCCTGGGGGCGGGTTCCAGCTCTGTCAGAGAAGGGAGGAGCCGAAGCAGGGAGTGGCGGATCCAGCAACTTCCACCAGTCAGTTGCGAGGAACCACTGAGACAAAGAGACCTATACAGGAAGTGGCTCCTGTACAAAGAATGGCCTGCTCCTCCACTGTGGGCACGATGGTCTCCACCCAACCCTACTCAGTACCCGGCGGGTTGCTAGTAGTGAGGGTGGCCAACACCGAGACGGTGGTCGGGCTCTGCCTACAATGCGGGCTGCCCGGAGGCACGGTCAATACGGCGGCACGTTGCCCTCATTGCGGGACATTGTACCTGTGGCCTATGCCCACATTTATTCCAATCCAGCCTGCTGACCCCCCGGTGGACATGGCAAGGCGCTCCGCCGAATCCCCGGGCGCGCTATGGATCAACCGCGCGAGTCCCGGAGACAAGGGACTGGAGCCGGTCAAGTCGGCTGGGTCAGTGGCGATCGAGGCGGTTGAATCACCCCCCGCAATCGGGGAAAAGAGACTTTCACTCCGCTCGGAGACCCCTAAGTCAGGGAAAGGGGATTACTCGGACGAGGACCTCCGTGAGCTGGCAGTGTTAAAGGCGGAGTCAAAAAGGCCCACCGGAAGGACGACACCCCGTGGGGTGAGTGGTGGCCTTGAGAACAGGGCGTCCCCCGCAGATCGGCGAGCCGACAGACGGAGTCCCCGCCATCCCAGGACCTGATCTAGGAGACGGGAGAGAGACGCCTATACCCCTGCGGATGGGTAAGCCAAGCCGCCCTATTACTTACTTGGTTGCAGCAGACGGCGAAGCGCTGGAAGGGCCGCGCCAGGCCCCGAGCGCACGTGGAGTGGCGGCATCACTTCCGGCGGCGACGGCGGAGCAACCGGATGTTGTCGTGGAAGAAGAGATCCCGCATGGGGGTCCCACGCAAGATGGCGACGTTTCCGGTTCCGGGGAAGACATCGCTTCCGGTGGTGACGGCGGAACCCATGGAGAAGTTGCAGCGACGCTTCGGTGATTGGGGGAAGGTCCCCAATCACCTCAACGGCTCAGAAGCTGGACGGGCGATCTGAGGACTGAGGAGGGTGACGTATCATCCTTTGAAATATCTACGGACAGCCAGGAACGGGTCGCAGCCCCGTGGCAATCGCTACCCCGTCCGTATGCCCAACCCCATGCCCTAGCTAAGACCCCTACCCCTGTCACACGGTCCCCGGGTTCCCCGCTAGCCTGGAATCAGTGGACATTCCCTCAGAAGAGGAGAGGAGACGGACTGGGGAAAGACAGCGCAGTGGCGCTACGGAAGGTATCTCCAGGGGAGGGGGAGAATTGAGAGCGGCTGCGGTAGGCCGGTGGTTGCCCCCTGCAGTTCCGGCGCCGGTAAAAAAGGCCCCGGGGTCGTCTAGGTGGTCTGTACCGCGATCTGAGCGGTCATCAGGGGTATTTTCCATGGACGATGATAGGGAGTCAGGGAGGTTAAACAGGTTTCGGGAGAACCGTTGGTGGGCCCCATTATTTGAAGGGTACTCGGCCTGGATGGACCGCACTCGGTTCCTCATCCGACGAGAGGATGTAGTGGACTACTGGTGGGCGGTGGGAGAGTTTACCCCAGAACAGAGAGACAGGGAATTGCAGGAGCGCTGGCTTCAAATAGAGCATAGGGAAATAGAACCTATGGGTCCCAGCATCTTGTCAGACCCCGTGGATCCTGACGAACCCCTATCATGGGTGCTACCTGGGAGGGCAGGTAAGGCTGACCTGACGAGGATTAGTAGGGCCGAACGGGCTATAATGGCTCGTTACAAGTCATCCCACGGGTTGGAGTACCCGTATGTCCCTGAGCCATTAATGGACGAAATAGAGGAGAACAGGGATAGGTGGCTCCGGGAAAATATTGAGATGCACTTAGTCAGTAAGGGGAGTGATGTGGTGGGAAAGAAGGCCGAGGAGCGGATAGAGCACCTGATCCGCATATGGGCCATTGGAAGAAATATCCACAAGCACAAAGTAACCTATAGGCCCGAGAGGGGATTACCGCGGCATTACTCAGTTACCGTTCTAGATATGGGGGGTAGGGAAGTAAAGAAGCCGGACCCCTATCACTATTTTTAGGTGGTACTATGCATTACGCGGGTTCGTGGCTGCTGGTCGGGGCGGGCTTGGCGGATGACTGTATTCATGTGTACTGCATTATGAGGAAATTTGTGTGATGTTAATTATGTTTTCCGTTACAGTGCTTCCTGGAAAGAGGTATACAAATTTAGGTCCCAGCGAGGACGATGGGATTCACCAGGGGGAGAATGTAGCGGTCATGTAAAATGCCTACAGTCATCTCTCCTGCTAGCAGTTATATATATATATATATATTTAGGCACTGTACTGTGTATTTGTGTCACGGTATTTTCAATCTGTCAAGTTTTGTGGTATCAGCCCACCACACATCACTGCTAGCAAAGGGATTATCTAAATATTATTTATTTGTAGATCTGAATAGATATGTGAGAAAGATAACCCTCATGAGACACTTTGCAATGAAAAATAAAGAAAATGAAAAGATCTTTAATACACAAGAATTAAATTGTATCAAAATTATGACATCACAAATGTCAGATACCACACAAACTTCTGGGGATGAATCGATATTGGGTGCTGCCATCTCTGATGTTTCAATGGTGCCACAACCAAACTTGGATTATCTTTCACAATACTCTACACAGATGTCAATGGGGCTATTAAATCCTTTGGCCACACAAATTTGTGGGGATGAGTCGATTTTAGATGCTGACATCTCTGATGTTTCTATGGTGCAACAACAAAATGTGGACTATTTTTCACAATACTCTACACAGATGTCAATGGGGTCACTGAATCCTTTGTCTGCATCTGTTCCAGGAAGTTCATCTCCTGATAATACACTGCTTAATAATGATTTACATGAAGTGAATACTACACTTAAAATTGTACATTCTCCCTTTATTCCAAAATCCACGTTCTTCCCTTATTATTCTAAAGGTGGCTTTATAGACACATTTTATACTTTAGTTTTTATGGGATTTTGAAAAACTATGTGTAAATATGCCTACACTACATAAAAGGAATTTACATACGAATGAATTACGGGCTCTAAAAGAACTTAGTCAACAAAGTGATGTAATCATTAGACAAGCAGATAAGGTAGGAGGAATTGTGTTGCCAAATAGGGAAGATTATGTGGCGGAAGCCTATCACCTTTTAGACAATGATGCATTTTATGTCGTATTGGATCAGGATCCGATGGTAGATTATCAACAAAAGTTTAAAATATTACTATTGGAGGCACAATCTTTGAGTATAATTAATAAAATGGAATTTGACTTTTTGTACAAACGGTATCCTAGAACACCAGTGTTCTACCATATACCTAAAATCCATAAGGATTCAAAAATACCACCTGGTAGACCGATTGTGTCGGGGGTGGAGTCAATGACGTCCAGCGTGTCACAATATGTAGATTATTACCTACAGCCAATTGTGGCAAAACAGAGATCATATATTAGGGACACGCTGCACGTCATTGACTCCATCTCTGCAATTCCATGGAAGTCCACATATACCTGGGCCACATGTGATGTGGCCTCTTTATATACGTGCATAGATCACGAAAAAGGAATACAATCGGTCAAACATTTCTTACAGATGGAGACACAATTAGACTCTATTCAAAGAGAATTCATCACAAAAGCCATACGTTTTATTTTGGAGCACAATTATTTTTTATTTGAAAATAAATATTATTTACAGGTCTGTGGGATGGCCATGGGAACCAGGTTTGCCCCCAGCTATGCCCCCAGCTATGCAAACCTATACATGGGACTGTGGGAGAGTACCATGTGTGGGGAAATGCTAGGCTGGGGGCTGGACTGGTGTTCTATGGCCGTTGCATAGACCATATTTTATTTATTTGGGATGGAGAGGAGCAAGATTTAATAGACATTTTTCAGACATTTAACACTAATAACATGGGATTAAAATTCACATTTGAAATAACCAAACACATAATCAATTTCCTTGATTTAGAACTAAGTACCAATTTGGATAATAAGATCATAATTAAAACTTTTTTTTTAAAAGTAGCCACTAATAGTTATTATTTACACCACACTAGTAACCACTATAAGAGTTGGTTGGAGAACACCCCCAGGGTCAATTTCTCAGAGTCAGGAGAAATGTTCTCTTGACTCTGACTACGTGGCCCAGGGGGATAGTCTCATTGACAAATTTGTGACTAAAGGGTACAATAGAAATACTGTACAAGAGACTTTTAGACAAATAGGGCTATTAGATAGGAAAGAACTTTTAGAGAAGTCCAAATTGAAAATTAAAAATAGTAAACACAGTGATACAATAACTAATAATAACTTTAAGTCACCTTGTTTTATTACGCAATATAATCAGGCTTTCTCTAAAATGAAATCTATATTAAGTGCACATTGGAACATTTTGCTAAATGATCCAATCATTGGCAATAGATTACCCTCTAGGACACCGTTGTGTTCCAAAAAGCTAGAAATATCAAATCTTTATTGGCACCTAGTAGACTAAAGGCTCTTGATCAGAAATTGATGATAAAAAAGAAACAACAAACTAATGGTAATTTTTTATGTAAACGCACGAGATGTCTAACCTGTAAATATCTGAAAACATCAAATTCCATCTCATCACATTCAAACGGATCCATACATTCAGTCAAAGGACACATTGATTATTTAACTACCTTCGTGGTTTATGACATTTCGTGTCCATGTGGTGTTCAATACATCGGAAGGACTGCACGCCCTTTAAGCACACGGTTCTTAGAACACTGTAGAAACATCATACATGGGTTACAAACTCATAGTTTGTCTCGCCATTATAAGTCCAAACATAACCAAGATCCTACAACACTGGTATTGATGGGTATTGAGGCCATTAATTCTAGTTTATTAAGTGGTGATAGGCACAAACTCTTAAATCTACGGGAGACATATTGGATCTATATTCTGGGGACATTGATTCCAGATGGCTTAAATGATTGCATTGACATCAGCACAGTAGTATAAATAGCGTTATTTCCCAAAGTGGTGATATGACATGGAGGTCTGGGTTGGACATGTCACATGTCCCCTCCATGCCAATCTCATGAGGGTTCCATCTCGCATATTTATTCAGAATTTTATTATCATTTTTATTACTTTCACATACTGTATGAATCTTAACACTTATACATCATATTAAACTAAAATTAATTATAATATTATAGACATTTATCAATTTTTTTTTATATCTTCACTTTTTTCACAAATAAATGTATTTATATATCAAGTAGCACATATCACAGTTAATATATAACACACATGCACAATATTTCATGATCCCTTCCAGCGGTGATCTGTTGATTGGGTTGTTTAGTGCAGTCTGGACACCTTTGCTTTACTGGTGACCTCGGATACAAGTACTCAGTTTCATTTGACTTCTTTCCTTTCTCCGTTTTCCTTTTTCTTCTTCCTTTCCCCCCCCCCCCCCCTTTTTCTCTCTGTCAAAAGATAATAAGATCTAATAAGACCATATATTGTATCTCTTTCACATTCTATTTACTTAAGATTTATTCAAAGTTCCTAATATAATCTAATATAATATCTAATAATACATCTAAACTATTATCAAATTTCCATATTATAATATAGTTCCTGTTTTGGATTATTTATCCATACAAAATATAGACAAGAATAAAGTATTCATTTAAGTGACCATTAAATTAACTATAATCTTAGTTTTTCATCTTCAATAATAGCTATACTAATGTTTGACTAATGTATGATAATTAATTATCAAATTTCAGTTAGCTGTTCCAATTTGATTTTCTCATACAAGCCCTTTTAAATAAATCAATTATTGATTGCTATAAAGAATTTCTAATCAATTACGTGTTGATTAAATTGGACAATCTATCTAATATTTAATACATATGTTTGATTTTTATATTATATGTTTATATTTTATTTCAGGCCTCCTTCTCTTCTTCTCTTTCTCATATTACACATACTACTACTATAAGTAGTTTTGTACTGTATGTGTGTGGTTGTATCCTGGTATACCTATATACTAATACATACATAATAATATTTATACATATTCAATTCCACTCTAGTATTATGGAACACTGTATTTAACAGTTGAGTATCCAAATGGTATTTAATCAATATACAGATACACTCACACACGAGAGAGAGAGAAATAATATATACTTTTTAAATGGAGTTGTTGTTATACATTTTCTAAATTTCATTTACTGTTTGGTATATAATTATATGTCTTATCAACTGGCTATGCTAGCATTAGATAAGTTCTTATTTTGCAGACATATAATATTTGTTGTATATTTAATCAGTACAAGTTCTTTGTTGTATACAAAGTGTTAATGTGATACAAGGTATCTCCAACTGTTATCAATCGAGCCAATTAGCTAGATCCTATCTGATTGGATCGTTTTAATTATATATACTAATGATATTACATCTAAGATCTATCCCCTGATGAAATCACGTAATGTGAAGAAACGCGTAGGGTGTATGTCGCATTGTTAGTGTGGGTACTCACCTTTGCATTTTGGACTCATAGACGCTACAGGCACACAGCTCTGCACGGAACTAAATACACGCTAGTTTTGTTTCCGGAGGATAATACGAACAACAGTGTTGCTTCCTGAGTTCCTGCTGGACGGAGACCCAGAGGAGCACTGCGATCCCATGCGGTGAAGATACCGAGTGAGCGGAGTAGCTGAATCGTCATCTGGTGCATGAGTATACCTCATAAAACACTGTTTTTACTTTGTTGTTTGTGAGTTAGCATTTTGTTGGATTTTAAGGGATAATAAATGTGTATTTTTTTGGACTTATTGCACTAGGATCGGGCGCTTTCTTTTAGTGTTTTTTGTACAGATTCACTTGGAATTCGTTGGTTCTCTGTGGAAGGCAGCCGGATCCTGTTGGCAGCGAGATCAAACGACTGATCCATTCACTTTTGGACTTTCAACACTGGTCTATGCATTTGTATTTGTAATTCTATTGATTTTTTATTGTTTTTATTCGTTATTATCCCTTGTTCAATTTATTTATCTGGTCACATGCACTTTGATTTAGCATTGTATACACATTAGCAACATTTAGATATACACACAATTTTCTTAATTATAATATCACTAATTATTTTATTTGCTTTTTCATCATCTAGAAATCACGTCATCATTTTAGTAGCCCATAATTTTATGGGCATTTCCTATATCATTTAGATATACGTGCAATTTTCGCTAATATTTATATCCACTTATAGGCGCAGTCTTGTTTGTATTCTATATATATATATTTATATATCATATAATATATATATATATATATATATATATATATATATGGCACTGTACTGTGTATTTGTTTCATAGGATGTAGCACTGAGCTCTGTCTGTGTTTCATGTTCTGCTTCCGTTGGTACAACAGATCATCGTCAGTATCCAATGCTCTTCCTATTGCCCCATGGCCTTGTGTATGGTCAATACTTGTATAAAGTGACATAACGTCACTAGTGACCATGATGAAATCTTCATTCCACTCTACCTTTTATAGAACCTCAAGTACCTTCATAGTATCTCTGAGATAGGATCTCATACTCTAGGCATATTGCTGTAGAAAATAATCTATGTATTCTGATAAATTTGAAGTTAGAGATCCTATCCCATAGATTATAGGTCTACTGGGAGGCGCTGTGAGGCTCTTGTGGATCCTCGGCAGGTAGTAAAATACAGCCATCATTGGATCTTTGATGTTAAGATAATTGAACTCCTTATCGGTGAGAATGCCCCTATCCTTACCCCTGGTTAATAGTTGTAATAGTTCTTTGAACAATTTGGTGGGATCTGTTTTTAAACATTCATAAGTAGTACTGTCTGTCAAAATTCTACTAGCTTCAGCCAGATAATAACTTTTGTCCATAAGGACAACTCCTCCCCCCTTATCTGCCTGTTTTCAAATAATGTCATCTTCTATCAAACATTTAGAGCACTTCTCTCTTGCCTACTCAAATTATCTTTGATTTTTTTAGGGTTTTTAGTGATATCTTCAAGATCTTCTAATACAGCTTGACTAAACACTTCTAAATGGTGTCCCTTATGACCACTGGGGTAAAATTTCGATCTGTTTTTAAGCGTTGAATGTTTATAGGGGTCTTCTTGGAGGGACACACTTGTGTTACCTTGATTTAACATACAATTTTCTCGTGTCATGGCATCTTTATTAAGAAAAAAAGTTTAAAGGTAAGTTGACTAACAAATTTGTGACAATCAATATAAAGATTAAAACTATTAGGGTCTTGAGAAGATGCAAAATTCAGACCCTTCGATATAAGCTGTTTTTCCGCAGAAGTTAATGTTTTTTTTCTAAGATTAAAAATGTTCTCTATTTGCTAATGTAGGGATGTCCTAGTTTGCTGGTCCACCTCCGCTGCGGGGTGCCTCTTTGGGGAGTGTTCAGGTGTTCCGCGGCGGCCCGGCAGCACAGGTCGCCGCCATGTTGTTGCGCAATAGTAGGTGCAACTGTCAGAGCGGAGAGAGAGTTCGTGCATGGGCAGTGCAAAGCGCGCGAACGGCTGGCCAATCACAGAGAGGCTTTGCAGTAAACTACAACCCCCAGGAGCCTCAGCGAAGTCACCTGACGCCAGGGAGCGATTAGGATTGTAGGGATTGCTGACAGGCAGGAAAGGGAAGTGTGGGGGAGAGACCATGCTTGCCAGAGGGCACCGGGGGAGCAAGGGGAGAGGTTGTGTGTGCAGGGGGTCAGTGACCCACCTGCATAGGCCGGATTCCCCCTCAGGCCCCAGTGTATACCCTGAGTCACCATAAGCTTGTGGTGCTGCAGGGATGCCCTATATACAGTCGGTAGCGACAACTATTCATTTACTGCATAGACAGATAGGGACACAGTGTCGCGGAGCTGCGGTGGTGACAGTCGTTTGGGCCCAAGCTGCTGGACATCATCCACTCGTGTGAGACTGTGCTGGATCGGCGGATCCTTTTTGAAGTTTGTTGCCGGTCACCGCAGTGACCGGAAGGTATTTTATAAGTGCACCAACACCGGCACCAACATGCGCTGATCCTGCCATGGGGGAGGACTCTTTGGGGACACTGGGTTGAGTGACCAGAGAACTGCGCATATATATATATATTTATAACAGTGAACATGGTGTGGGTTCACACGGTGACGGGGAGTGACATTTCTCTATAGGAGAGTGGCTGAGCCACCGGTAGACATTATTGCATTTCATTACGTTCAATGCTATATCATATGTGTGTTATTACTTATAGTTATAAGATAAGGATCTACTTATGCATATCAGTAAACGGTTACCAAACTGAAGTGTGTTACCATTGTTCTTGCCTAGGGGAATCTCACTCATTGGGGATCCTGGGTAAGTGGAGGCGCTGCCAAAAGTATTATTATTGCCCCTGGCTCCCAGTTAGCGGAGGCCCAGATAACGTTGAGCCAGCAGGTGTGTACAGTACCAGTAGTCACTCTTGAGCAGTAGGAAAGAGGGCTACACTTAGTTTCTTTCTTATTGGATTTACCCTTTCCCCGTTTTCCTCGTACTGTCTGTTTCTGTTTGGTGTCTCTTTTTGCTCCTGATTTGAACTCTCCCCCAGAGTTGAATATCGATCCTGGATTGTGACTGGGTGTGGCGTGGCCTGTTCTAAAAAAGTATCTGAACTATAATTCCTGCTACTTCTACTCCTAGGTAGACTTCTACTCCTTTCCCTCCTCTCTAGCTGTCTTTTTGGAGGTGTTCTCCTATCGTCTCATCCCTCCCTATAATCTCTCTGTGGAGGTGGTGTACGTCTCCTTGCTCTATTATTATCATTATCGTATGACCTCAAATGACTACGGAAATCTGTTGTGGATTTATTAATTCTCCAATCTCTATTCTGGTACTGATCATCCCTATGTGTTTGTGGGTGATGATAATCTCTAGAGGGACTTGCCCCCTTTTTATAGGTCTCTCTATGAAACTGCACTGTCCTGCTCTCTTGTACATGTTAATTGTTGTTTAGATTATCATTACGTGTGTGGTATGGTCTGTATATGGGATTTATATTCCCTGATGTCACATTGTCAAATTTCCTTAATATGTTATTCCTAGGTGTCTCCATTGCAATTGGCGCCGTTTTCTGCCTCATAGTGTGGGAACCCTCTAGGTAATCCTCTTCGTCTCTTTTGAATTTTTTGTTTTTTAGATCTACAACATTGTTTTTTAATGTCTCTATTTCCATAACTAGTGTTTTATTCCTTTAGCATACACTTCATGTTTTGTGAATGGAACAAGCTTTTTTTTGATGATATCAATTTCGCTGCCAATCTCTGCTAGTGTTTGTTTATGGTGTTTAATGATCAGATCAATCAATGCATACGAACATTAATCTAGTATTCTTTCCCAAGCCACGTTATATTCAATATCAGCCAATTCAAAGGAGGCTTTTTGAACATACGTAAGCCTCTTGGTATTCGCTTAACAGCTAGATATTTTTCTAAAAATAATAAATCCAACCATTTCTTGGTATCACGTCTCATTCATTTATCCAATTTATCGAATTCATTATTGATAAAATTGATTAAAATTGATAAAATCAGCCTTGCAGATTACCGCTTTCTTTATCTTGAGATCTAGATCATTCCCTCTTTTGAGGCACTGAAAAAATGTCCTCAATAACCTCATCTTGTGCTTCTATCACATCCTCAATAGTTTCAATATTCTCCATTTAAGTGACAAATATAAGTGTGCTGCCACCAGTGATAAGGGAACTGATAAAAGAAGAGACCGGGGCGCTCCTAATAAAGTGATAATTAAAATGATCACTGAATTGCTAGGGAAAACTCAAATAGACATCCAACATACATACAATGAATAAGATAAAATCCAAAATACTGGCCCCAATTCTTCGCTGCTGCTCAGCCGAAAGAGGATCTCCCAGGATCCTCACACAGTATGGGAACACAATATGGTGAGCGCAAAAACGAAGAAAAGGAAAAACGCAATTAGTACACTAATATAGTGTGGCATATATCAACATAAAATAAAAAAAACAAAGTAAAAAAAGAAAGAAAATGTTGAAAGAAAATGTTTGTTTACTAACTAGTGTTACATTACACAATAGCATGTTTAACAGAACAGAAACAAATAAACAGCGAGATCTTTTTGTTTCGTTTGAGTGCTACCATGCTGGTGCCTCAATTCACAACACAGTTATGGCTCCTGACGTGGGAAGGAGGTGGTCTCATCTGGTGGATTTGATGGTCTACTAGACTGGTTGGCAGTTGACGGTGTAATGACGGAGGGTGGTAGGATCACCTCAATTGCCTGCTGTAATAATACTCCAACTACTTGGTTATAAAAATCGTGCAGTGTAGAATTAATGGTGCTCATTGATACTATGTAGTTTCAATTGTGCCTTCTCCATTCATGATAGGGCGTATTGTGTTCCTATTCTGTGCCATATGTATAGAAAACAAATCCTGCTTATACTTCAGCACTACAGATAGAGAAGCCACAGCAGGAGCTGGTAAAGCCACAGAAGGAGTATTTGCGGTCAAAGCAGATGGGGCCACAGCAGGAGCTATAGCAGGAGCAGTTGGAGCTACAGATGAAGGGGCCACAGCAGAAGCTATAGCAATATCATATGGGGCCACATATTGATGGGCTACAGCAGGTGTAGCCACAGTAGGATTTATAGAAGAAGCAGGAGCATCCTCTTCTTGAGTCTCCATCTCAGACACTTCTCACGCTAAGGCCGAGTCCATAGACGGACAAGCCGTGCTGAGGCATGCGGACACTCCGCGCTGAGCCCCTGCATCCTCAATGAGGATGCCTTGAGAGGGAGCTCACGCGAGCGTCCACAGGCGTGCTGACGAGTTGGAGGTTTCAGCCGAGCGCCAAGCTGTTTTTCAGCGCGCTGTCCGCTGAAAACCTCCAATCACAGCACAGCAGTGTCAACGTCACGGCGCCGTGACGTCGACGTCAGTGCGTCGCGGGCGATTGGCCCAGCGACGTCACTGCCCCGCCTCCAACCACCTCCCCCCGGCTCCGATCGCGCCCGCTGGCTCGCCTGTATGGGCATGAAATCGCCTAGATTTCAGCAGGCGAGCCTCAGCGTCAGCGCGGCTCGGATCGCCTCACGCTTCTATGGCCCGGGCCTAAGCCAGGTGGTTCGCTGGGTGCCTGTGATATGGACCAATATATATAGGGAAAATATATATTTGTTATAAATAGTATACTTAAAAAAAATACAGGTGAAAAAAATATGTTGCATGTACTGTAATATTAAAGGAATTATATTTTTTAAACATAAAATGCTTTTAACAATGAGCCAAAGCTGAACTAAAATGTGTGAAGGTTTTACATGCCTAATCATATTAATATGATTGTGACCTGAGGCATGATGAAGATTATAAATAAATAGTTGACGTACTGTAGGACTAAAATTTGACAATATTATGTAAATTACCATCAAATTGTGCATATTTAACATAGTAACCACTTGAGACATTATTAAGTATTCAATTATACAATTGAGTTAATCGCAATCATTACTACAGTATATGGTTAATGCTCCATACATTGCTATGTCATTTTTAAAATCATTGTACATTATTTAAAAGTGCATGTCATTTTCTATTATAATTAGTATACATGGTTCATATAGCACAGAATAGGAAGGTGATAATTAATATATAACATTTGGGGTATTGTCATGGGAGACCAGGCAGTTTACACCTTTTTACCAGGATCATTCATTGAGCAAAATAAAATTATGAAATAAATTGTAATTCATTCGGCATAAATTCGCAAACACACAATGAAACACAAAATACAAACGAAAAGCACACTTACTGGGGGTCGAAAACTAGACTCTCCTAGGTGAAGGGAACTCTAAATAAGAGTTTTACCCTGACCAGGACTTACCCCAGAATCTCCTGGTTCCCAAATCAGCGTGAAGTTCCACATGCCACCGCTCCCTTCTCTTCTGAGAACTTGGACTCTTTTGACAGCGAGCTACCACCGATCCTCTGGAACTGAAATCAGCATCAAATCCCAGCCATGACCGCTACGTTTGATTTTGAGAACTTAGGCATTAAAAACAGGACTTAGAATCTGGCAGGCAGGCTTTTCTGGCTTGAAATCAAAGCCGGTTGCTCTGCTATTCGCGCAAGAGCATCTTTGAAAAGCCCACTCGCACTTTTACTGCTAGAAATCTCAAACCTGATTGGCTCAGATGATTCTTATAGTATTCTGAGTTTCATTCATGAAACTCAGCAGCCAATCATTACTTGGAAACTTGCGCAACCTCTCCCGATGTGACCCGGAAGTACACCGCTTGACACAGCAACTCCGGATGGAAGGAAATGGTATTGGGACCTTAAAGGGGGGGAAAGTGGGGGGGGGGAATAGTTTGCCGATGTGTGGCAGCATCACAGAGTCCCAGCAGGATCCAAGGTATGGATAAGTGTGGTAACAAATGTCAGTAGCTCGCACTAACACTCCCTACGTGTTTCTTCACACTAAGGTGTTTTCATCATGCGAGCTACTGAGTTGCTGTGTCAAGCGGGTCACATCGGGAGAGGTTGCGCAATATCTGAGGCCCCTGCTGGACGGTGGCTCAGAGGTGCTGGGACTCCACGAGGGATAAGAGGCGGGTGAGCAGAGCGGGGTCATCCGGCGGTTGGCGAATGAGTATACTCATTACATGCTTGTTTTTCACATTTGTTTGTGAGTTTAAATTTGTTGGACTCTAGACTGGATTATTAAATGTGTATTTTTCATATTACACTAGGATCTGGCGCTTTCTTACTTCTCGTTTTGTAGATCTACTGGGAAGTCGTTGGTTCCTTACAGAAAGCTGCCAGTATCCAGATTAGTGGGCCATCATCAATATTCTTGTGTATTTCAACAGGACTATTTCTTTATAATGGTTTTTTATAGATTTTAATTTTTATTTTTCCACTATTGTGTTTTGGTTGTCGCATATTTTTATTCATTCAATACTTTGGACATTAAGTCATTAGCTCACACTGTTTATTTATTTAATTGCATTTTTTATTATTTATTTTTTATTTATTTTTTGTCTATATATTCATTTATATTTGTGTGTTATTCATATATCCAGATCACTACTACTGAGATCAATTTAATTACCTATTTTTAGGAGTTCATTATCACTTACTAATATCATGGTAGTTGAGACACCTGAGGGGCGCAGTCTTTTTGTTTGTTTAATTGTATATATATGTATCACTCCGGGAAGAAGCCCACCGACGGTGAAACTAGTTGAGTGTTAACTGAAGACAGCCTTCATGTGATTTTTTCCTGTTGTGACTTTACCACTGAACTAATGCAGCAAAATGGATTTCCCTACTCTACTCTGAGCAACCGATGCAACACTGCTGACTTTCTTATCATGGACTGATGCCTCCTGCTATTGAGCTACAGCTGAGTATTATCTCTCCCCGCTGTTTTGGCATCACTTGTCCTTGCAGTGATTCACACTATTGTGTGCTTTATATGTTCTGCTTCTGTTTGCTCATATGTTTATCATAGCTACTATGTGTTAATTCTTTGCTGCATCAGTAGTCAGTGTTTCAATCCCCTTTTTTTGGGTAATACTGTTCAGGGTGTGAGACTTATTTTTTAATCTCCCCTGTATGCCTCCCTCCCCCTTTTATTTCCCTTGGTTGTTTTTTGACTATATATTTATTCCAATGCTGTGATTTGTATTTTACAT
This sequence comes from Ascaphus truei, assembly GCA_036426205.1. Taxonomy (NCBI): domain Eukaryota; kingdom Metazoa; phylum Chordata; class Amphibia; order Anura; family Ascaphidae; genus Ascaphus; species Ascaphus truei. The sequence goes on along the minus strand of CM071568.1, from coordinate 147,893,299 downwards.
CATAGAATCAGGCATCTATACCAGTGGGTAATATATATATATATATATGTATTTTCTTTAATCTTTGTCTTATTAAACTTCTTTAGTATCATTTATTAGTATATATACAGATACATATTTATTATTATTTAGATACACTTTAGTTTTTTGTTTGGTACACAGTATTCCTTGATATATAGTCACTTTTCACAGATATTATTTTGGCTGTCTTCAGTATGTCTATGTTTTTAAGTTAGTGTGTCTTGCTGTATTTACAAATAAAAATCTGTTCATTTTCAATCTCGGCAAAGCATTTTATTCTTTTGAGCTATATTTTTCCTTTTTATTTTTTGTTGTCATAAGGAAAGTGGCTACATTTGGAGGCGCTGCTGAGATCTCAGAACTGGGGTGAACTAGCCAGTATTTAAATTGTATCATTCAATTTCGCTATGTTTGTGCCATCCAAGACAGAGGTACGCCAGTGGGCCTTAAAATACAAAGTGCCCCCTCAATGTGCTATTGCTGTGGGAAATGTTCCCGCTCTTACGTCGTTGGGCACAGTGCAGGACCAAGTAAGAACCCTCCCGGGTCTAGCTACTGCATGGATCATAGACCACGCCTATGATAATGACTTCAGCTGGCGCAAGGTCCGCTTGGCTACTGAGCATGAAATATGTCCAGAAACTGTACCCCCATTCATAAAATTACCTGAGGCATCCGGTGCCAATTGTTCGTTGATCTGCTCAGGCAGTCCCGTCCCACCGGTCACGTCTACGCCACAACTGGTCAGCCCCGGACCGCAATCTGAGTTACCCTCAATCTTGTTTCGTATGCCCGAGACAGGGAGGAGCATAACCCCGACGTGGCCCGCGGCCATCGAACTAGTGACGTCCTTTACTCCATCCGCTGTTAGACCTCCTCAGGAAAATAGTCCAGATCAAATTACCCGGTCTATGCCTGAATCAGGTAGTCATAACCACAGTAGTGCTATGTCTCAAGAAGTAACAGTACCCCTGCTAGTGGAGGCCCTAAATCAATCATCACAGTCCCAACAGCATAGGAAACTCAAAGCTTTCTCAGAGACCCGACCAACGCCACTAGGTGAAGTTGAGTTTGAGGAATGGAAGGATCACGCAGAGCGAGTACTCCCAGAATGGATTTGTTCTGATGCTGTGAAGCGGCGCAGGATCATCAAGTATTTGCGGCCGCCGGCTTCCCATATGATTCATTGCTATAGAGATGATCACCCTGAGGCCAATGCTCAAGCAATACTATGTGCTCTCGCCAAATCCTACGGCACATCGGTCTATGTTTTTCCTTGATGGCCAAATTCCATGCCCTTGTCCAGGCCAAAGGAGATATTGTATCGAAATTCCTTCGACGAGTTCACTTGGCTCTCTGGAATTTAGTGAGGAAGAAAGTGGTGTGGAAGTCAGAAGCCAATTGACTTAGAACATGCAGCTTCTGAGGGACCTCTTGTCACTACACCCTGTAGCGATCAGTGTCAGTGGTAGTCTCGTGCCCGGGCAAGCGTTGTCATTCGAAGACTTGATGGACAGAGTACAAGCTCATGAAACTGTTCTTCTAGGTCGTGACCCGAGACAAGCTAAGAAAATGGGTACTTCCTCTAAAGAGACGAAGAAAGGAGAGGCTAGGTCGAAACCAGTCAAGGAAGACCCCTATGACGATGAAGCCGATACCGGGAACCCTTCATCCAGGCGAATGTCCCCTACCCTTCAGGCCCAGTCTAATCGAAGTGGTGTCCTTTGTTTCCGTTGCGGAAAGAAGGGCCACATCGCTCCGTTCTGCCCGCAGAAGAAGAAGGCGCCCGCGGGAGCTGCGACTTCCATGCTGTGTACCACACTGAAACCTGAGGATACCCCTTCACCAGAGGAGACCGCGCCATCGGGTTCCACTGAAACGGCCGGGCCGCCGGAAGTAGACTGCCGCGTAGGGCCCGCTGCCATTGTGAAGGTCATTATCGAAGGCATCTATGCTTCAGCATTACTGGACACTGGATCCCAAGTAACCATCGTGTTCCGGCCCTTCTACGATCAACATCTTCACCGACTGCCCATGCAGTCTGCAGAAGCTATGAAGTTGCGGGGGTTGAGCCACGAAGACTACCCCATTGATGGAGTGGTATGGATTCATTTGGATATCCCGTGAAGAGTGCTGTAAAATAACTGCACAAGAAGAGCACGGGGTCCTCTATAATATTGAGTACAGATTAACTGAGATTCCACCAGGGGGAGGAAAATTGATGACCGCTACATGCTGCTACCCGGAAAGGAACAAGGCGGACCAGCTATTCTCACTGGAAAGTCCTGAAGACAACAAATGGCAAGGATACAAACTGCTAGCCAAGGTGAGGGAGTGGCTGTCCATACTACCAAATAGAGTACAGGTGTTTGTGCAGAATATCTCCCCCTACCCCATTCCTCTCGACTTCGGGCAGCCACTGGGGAGGATATATCCTGTCACTCCCGTAGAGAAGATAGAGATAAATGCAGGCGGCCGCAGTATCGGTAATGGTCCCTGAGCTGGTTTTCAATTTTGGGGACTCCCATTTAACTAAGGAATGGAGAGAAAGGCTGCAAATCAAATTGGAAGAAAGACGAGCGATCTCTCACCAGTGACACGGAAGGGGTTGTAGTCGCAGTGCACAGCATACCATTCTCTAAATGATACGACCCCGTTTTGAGAAAGGTCCCGTCGTATAGCTCTCGGAATGTAGAAGATGTAAGAACTCTGTTACAAGAAATGGAGTCGGCCGGCATCGTCACGGAGTCTAGTAGCCCTTACGCCTCCCCTATTGTGGTGGTAAGAAAGAAGAATGGGTCGATACAGCAATGTGTGGACTATAGAACATTGAATAATCGCACAGTACCCGGCCAGTACACACTTCCTCGGATCAAAGAACTTTTGTACACTCTCTCGGGGGAACCAGTGGTTCAGTGTGTTGGATCTGAGGTCCGGATACTATCAAGTGCCTATGAACCGAAGATCAGGAGAAAAACAGTTTCGTTCTGTCCGCTGGGGTTTATCATTCACGCGCATGACCCAAGGCATATGCGGTGCACCAGCCACGTTCCAGCGCTTAATGGAAAGGACAATTGGGGATATGAACCCTAGAGAATGCTTCGTGTATCTGGATGACATTATAGTATTCGGATAAGACGCTGGAGGAACATGAAGAGCGATATGAAAAAGTGCTGTATGACTGGGCAGAGGGACTAAAACTGTCTGTAGATAAGTGTAGGTTTTGTCGTACGTCCATGACCTATGTAGGCCACATTGTCTCTGCGGAGGGGATATCTACTGATCCCGGAAAAATCGAAGCTGTGGTGAATTGGCCCCGATCAATGAACGTTATGGAATTACGCTCATTCCTGGGATTTTGTGGTTATTATCGAAGGTTTGTAGAAGGATATTCCAGCAAAGCGAAGATTCTCAACAACCTCCTCAAAATCTACCCGTAAGACATGGGTCGGAAGGCCATCTCTGCACCCTTCGGGGATAAGTGGACCCCCGCCTGCGAGAAGGCGTTTCTAGGGTTGAAAAGAAACCTGTCCTGTCCTGGCCTACGCGGATCCAGAGCGGCCATACATTTTGCATGTCGATGCCAGTTTCAGCGGATTAGGAGTGGTGTTGCATCAGAAATATGCTACGGGGCTTCGACCAGTGGCCTATGTCAGTCGTAGCTTAACGCTCAGTGAGCAGAACTACCCTGTACGCAAACTGAAGTTTCTAGCTCTCAAATGGGCTATTGTGGACAAGCTTCATGACTACTTGTATGGAGTCACCTTTGAAGTACGGACCGATAACAACCTGTTGACGTACATAAACACATCCGCCAAGTTGGATGCCACCGGCCATTCAAGCCTGGGCCCCTGAACATTGGCACTGACGCCCTATCACGATGACCAGGACTGAATCCTACTCCTGATGATGGCGCCTGGGAAGAAATTCCTGGCCCGGGGTACGGGCAATGTGCTCCATTGCGGCTGTGGTGCAGAGCTGAGTTGCCTTCTCCAATTGGGGTAGTGGATTCTTTAGGATGCCAGTCTAAAGCTATCCGGGCGCGTACCGCCACCCGGAAGGGATGAACATTACTCCTGACAAAATTATCGCATGGAAGGATCTGGTACAATATCAATATCAAATTCATGATCCAGTGGTAGGCATAGTTCGTCAAGCCCTCCAACAAAAAAATCCAGCCTTACTTAAACGTTCTCCTAAAGAAATAGTAGCTCTGCTAATGAGAGAAATGGACAAGTTGGAACTTGATAACTGTCTACTGTATAGGGTAGTGCCGTACCACAACCACCCGGATAGACGACAGTTTTTCCTACTTAAGACTCTACAACCGATGGTCCTTCGAGCATTGCATGATGATCACGGTCATCTTGGAATAGATAAAACCTTTGGGCTGCTTCACGATCGATTCTTTTGGCCAAAGATGAGGGAGTCAGTAGAACTGCACTGTAGGCGGTATAACCGTTGCATACAAAGTAACACTCTACCCACCAGGGCTGCCCCAAACGCTCACCTGAAAAGCTCCGGACCCATGGATCTGGTGTGTATGGACTTTCTCTGTATTGAGCCAGACACTCGTGTCATTGGCAATGTACTGGTGATCACAGATCACTACACTCGATATGCGCAAGCCTTTCCTACCAAAGACCAAAGGGCTGTTACTGTGGCTAAAGTCTTATGGAAGAAGTTTTTCATTCATTATGGATTGCCAATCGGTTGCATTCGGTTCAAGGCTGGGACTTTGAAAGCAATCTCATACGGGAGCTGCTTAAGTTGCTGAGTATCACTAAGTCTCGGACGACTCCTTACCACCCAGAATGCTGTTCGACATGCTTGGTACCCTGAAGGGCTCGCAGAAGAGTGAGTGGAGTAAGCATGTAGAGTCCTTGGTACATGCCTACAATTGCACCCGCCACAAATCCACAGGGTATACCCCTTACTTCCTGATGTTCAGAAGAGAAGCTCGGCTACCAGTGGATATAAGTCTGCGGATATCTACCGACATTACTATCCAAACTCTCATACCCAGGACTTTGCAAGTATTTGCTAACCTTTTCTCAACAGGCCCGGCAACGCACTACCACACTCCGGGCATGCCCTCACTGCTGTGGGTGCGTGTTATAACCTTACCCACCTCAGTACTGGGGACTGATCAGGTCTGCGGGCATACAGGCGTTACACAAATCAGTCCCCCCGTATTTTTAAGGTACCAGTAGCTTGCAGTATATGTTTGTGGATTGGTCCTAGTGGATATATATATATATAATATTATATTATATATATATATATATATATATATATAGATATATATCTATATATATATATATATATATATATATATATATACAGTGTTCGACAAATCTGTACACGCACGCCCGGGCAAGTGGATTTAACATCGTGGCGACCTCCTATTGGCCCAAGAGCAAACGTGTTTTTTTTTTTAAATTTTCCTGCTCGGGCAGAAAAAAAAAAAAAACTCCCCCTACCTAACTGCTGATTGGCGCGCGCTCAGGCTTTGTGGTCGTTCGGCCAGGCTCTATATGAGCCCGCCCCAACAAGTGGCCATTCTTTTGCCGGAGATCTGTTGGACACAGTAAGTACTTGTGCCTCCATCCCGTTGCCTCCTGTGCGCGATCCCCTGGTCCCCACATGGCTCCCGTGTGCTTTCCCAGCTGCCTCGTTGCCCTCCCTCAGAGCGTTGGCACTCCCTCCTCCTTCCCCTCCCCTCCTCCTGCCCCTTCCCTCCCCTCCTCCGCCCCTTGTATCCCCCGATCGCTGCCCGGGGCGGGAGGTCCCACGGCTGCTGCACAGGAATGGAGGAGCAAGGTAGGCGGGTGCAGTCAGGCGCTTCCCCTCCCACGTTCCCTTGGCACTCACGCGGGCAGGGTAAAGGGAGCGGGGAAGAACGGGCGGGCTGGCACCTCTGAGTCTCCTGTCCCCATGGATGTGGCCCGGTAGGGAGGGGGCACACGGGAGACGGGCGTATGCGGCGGGGGGGCAAGGTTGGTGGGTGGTTGCTGGATCCAGCGCGTCCCCCTCTGGCTACATTTCCCCTTGGTTGGGTTTGGAGGGGGGTGGGGGGCCTGCGGAGAAGACAGTCCGGCGGCTGGTGCAGGGCTTCCCTCGATCGCAGGAGAAGGTAGTGGTGGGGGCGCCCGCCGGGCAGGACGTGCCAGCGGGGGTGCTCCCGCCCAGAGCGGGAGGTGCCAGCGGGGGGGTGCCCGCCAGGACCGAAGGTGCCAGCTGCTGGTGCGCCTGCCGGGCAGAAGGTGCCAGCGGGGGTGCTCCCGCCCGGAGCGGGAGGTGCCAGCGGGGGTGTGCCCGCCCGGACTGGAGGTGCCAGCTGCTGGTGCGCCCGCCGGAGCGGGAGGTGCAAGCAGGAGTGCGCCAGCCGGAGCGGGAGGTGGTAGCGGGGGTGCGCCCACTGGTGAGGGGGGAGGATGTGCGTCCTGGTGCACCTCCTTGTGCTCCGGTGCTCCCTTGCATCCCGGTGATCCCCTGCCTCCCATGGGTAAACCGTCTGGGTTGCGGGAGATGGGAGCGGGGAGCGGGGGGGGGGGGGGAAGAGGGGTGGCTGTGTGGGAGAGAGAGAGAGAGTGTGTGTGTGGGAGTGTGTGTGTGGAGAGAGTGTGTGTGGGAGATTGTGTGTGAGTGTGTGTGGGAGAGTGTGTGTTGTGGGAGAGGGTGTGTGTGGGAGAGTGTGTGTGTGGGAGAGTGTTGTGTGTGGGAGAGGTGTGTGTGAGAGTGTGTGTGGGAGAGAGTGTGAGCGAGTGTGTGACACCAGACAAGAACCCCAGTCAGTCAGTCACCCACCAACCAGTCAGTCAGTCACCCACCCAGTCACCCACCCAGTCAGTCACCCAACCCAGTCAGTCAGTCACCCACCTAGTCACTCACCAGTCAGTCACAACCCACAGTCAGTCACCCACCCAGTCAGTCCATCACCCACCAGTCAGTCACCAACCAGTCAGTCACCACCCAGTCAGTCCGTCAGTCACTCACCCAGTCAGTCAGTCCGTCAGTCACCCACCCGGTCAGTCCGTCAGTCACCCACCCAGTCAGTCCATCAGTCATCCACCCAGTCAGTCCATCAGTCACCCACCAAGTCAGTCACCCTGTCTCTCTCTGTCTCTCGCACTCTGTCTCTCTCTGTCACACTCTGGGTCTGGATATCTTATTTACCCTATATATCTTAACTGCCCTATACCTACACTGAAATAACCTATACTGCTTTCTTCCAGATCTGACTCTCGAGCTTCACACGGAAGACATCGGAACCCCCCCTAACCCAGAAGACAGGGAGGCAATACCTCCCCTCCAATGTATAACATTGCGGGAATGAGGGTACCTGGACATTGAGGGACTGCGGATCAGGTAAGATCCCAGATGGGATTGCTGCTTTAGATATTGTGAAGCGGGGGCATCCAGACACTGGTTAAAGGGTGCAGGTACAATACAATACAATACAATACAATACAGGAAAGTAGTCATTCACATCTGGCTTTTGTTTCTAAATCCAACATTTACACACACATACACACAAACACACACACACACACACACACACACATGTAACAAGCACACACGTAACAAGGACTAATTGTAGTATAATGTAATACAATAAATAAACGTATGTCAAAAACAAATGTTGTTCTTACTAGGAATTTATTCAATTTTTTTTAAAGCGGGCCTGGGGCGGGACTAGGTGGTGAGTTGATTTTTTTGTTCGGCGAGTAGATTTTTGGGTGATTTGTCGACCACTGTATTACCCACCATAACTTAACTAATGTGTGGTGGATACCTATACAAGCTTCAAATTGCAAAGCCAGTATAACCAATCTCACACTGATGAGACCCAAAAGGTCAAAACAGCTGTCTGTGAGTAGGTTTACTGGCTATGCATCTTAACCCAGGCTGTGCTGAAAAGCTGTGCAATGCAGCAAGCATACGCTTATAGGGGACCATGTCAAAATGGATTTGAAGCAAAAGGTTGCACTGTGTGCTCATTTGCATGCAATTTCCCAGAATCCTTTGCTGCGGTGGAAGCACTGTATGCTGGGTGATAATGTGAAAGGCAAGAATGTGACCAACTGTATGAGGTTGTGTCTGTTTAAATATGTCCCAGTTTCAAACTCCGATAAGTGAATTTTCAGGTGAAAAAATAAAAAATGGGTTTCAAGGGGAGATTTTGCCAGAGCAATGTGTCTATATGTATCCGGGATGCCGACGTGATTCCTGGGTACATTTTTTGGGGGTCTCCAGCAACTCTGGAACCCAGCTAGCTAGACACATTCTGACAAGACTTTCTCTGTAAGATGCCCCCCCCACCCCCCCCCCCCCGAAACTCATAGCCTAGCAATCTCTGCTTGCTGGCACTCTTGGAAAAGGTAAAAACACATACATTCTTTATTGTCGCATAATTACATGCAATGCATAAACAATCACTGGGCTCAAGGGCTGACACTCCCAAACCCCAATGCAAAGATCAGAGGTAACCAAACGGGCTTAACCTTTATTATGGAGCCTTTATTATTATCCGTCACAGTGATATGGGATAACACCACACTGTATACATTAATAAGTCTCAGAGGAAAATGCAACAATGAAGGTTTAACAGTTCTGCCCTCCCATTACATCTGCTATAGCTACTGTATAACATCTGGAAAATATTTTCTCAGACCTTTACAGGTATTGCCAAATATGTTGTCCATTATGAGAAAGATTTTGTGACATTTACTGAAGACTAAAGAGAGTACAATTTCAAATGTGCCTTTAATGACTTTTAATCAGCTTCAAAAGTAAACCATAAAACTTACTTAAAGAGACTGTGATTAATGCAAACTAGATGCACCATCTCTATGGCCAGTCTTGATTTAGCAGAGATAATTAATTGCATAATCCCTCTATAGAGGCACTTCTTATTCAAGCAAAGGTGATACTGTATTTATTAATTAGCTGGAAATCGTGATTTATCATTTTTAGTATTACTCATTTAGAAAAGCATTCTAAAAAGAGGCACACAACTCTGAATGAAAGATTAATGGGAAGCCAATACAAATGACCAAAGCAACCAGGAGTGGGTACATTATTACATGTGGGAATTAACTACATTACGGAAGCTTTAAGTTCATTACATTCTAGGTTCTCAAGCTCTTCACTTGATCTATAATACAAAAATATATATAACTGCTGTTAAATATGCTCTATACATTCTTTAAATTATTTATACATCTAAAACGTACTAATATATAATTATATGTATATAAATATATAGAACAACTAATGTTTCTCAGGCGAGAAGACAAGAAACAGCACTCAGAGAGTAAATCAAAATACTGAATTAGTGAAATACAAAGGCATACTTAAATCCAACGTTTCGGTCCAGAAAGGACCGTCCTCAGGGGAAGGCTGTTTCTTGTCTTCTCGCCTGAGAAACAATTATTAATTTATTTTATTTATAAAATATTTTACCAGGAAGTAATACATTGAGAGTTACCTCTCGTTTTCAAGTATGTCCTGGGCACAGAGTAAAACAAATAATACATGGTTACAAACACAGTTACATAAATGAACAGGGTATACATTATATACAAGACATTGCATGCACAGTTAAAGAAAATATATATTATGGGCGTATGAAACAGTTACAGACCAGATTAAAATGTGAGACATGAACTGGAGACAAACCGTGTATGAGCTCCAAGAGTATAGGTCAATATTGCCTAGGAGAGCAAAATCAAAAATCAATACTTTATGGAGTTGACACCGGAACATATGGGTTAAAAGACTGTATAATCCAAGGTAAAGGGTGAGGCAAGAGAGGGCTATCACATTGGGGACAAAATGTACTCACTCAGTCTCCCTAGCCCCGGCTTCTGTGCCCGGTGTGGAGTACAAGTTACTCACAATGAGTCACCGCTCTGCTCCCCCTCCTTCCAGCTACAGTCCTGAATCTGCTTCAGAAGCGTCTCCCTCTGCATCTGCATCCGGTGGAGAACGCTGATCCTCTCACGTGACAACAAGAAAAGGTAAGGATCGGTGGTCCATCCGCTCCGTGGAAAAAGGTAAGAACTCACCAGCAAAGAGGTTAAAAATGCTTATTTATTAAACTACATAAAAACAAAAAACAAACAGTACAAACTACTCTCCCACGCGTTTCACGCCTACTATGGCGCTTTTTCAAGGAGTGACGAGATGGGGGAGGCCCTGGGTATTTAACACACTCCCCGTCATGCAAGACAGCTGTTCAAAATAATTAATTAATCTTGTCTTGCAGGAAGAAAAGGAGAAGAACGGAGAAGAAAAAGAAAAAAAGAGAAAAGCTTCCCTGCAGTAGAAATAGCAAGGACAATTAACTCTTCAAATAAAGTAAATAAAAATATAATGAGTTTAACAGTGATTGTGTCCAATATATGCTTATAACTTTAAGTGGGCAAACAGATTTATCCAATAAGGATTAACTGACTATAAGAAAAGCCATTATGCAAGGAACATGTGCAGTAATTTATCACTAATGTGTAGTATCAAGTACACAAAACTCTAACACATGGTTAAATACACATATATCCTAAAATGGACAAACAATTGAAAAACATTCAGTAACAGGCACAATCAAAAAAAGATAAATTACATTAAATAGAATACATCATAACCTGGCAGGGATTATCCTAAAACCAAATCTGGAATCTGTGCAGTACACTATGGATAGAAACAGATATATTGAGCTTGGGACTGAAAGCTATACCATAATACTTATTCCCAAATTGCTCCACAATAATGAACGTGAAATACAATAATAATGAACAATTACTAATAAATTGATTATATGTAACTAAAGTGAATAAAGTAAAGGGTAAAGAAACATTTTTATAAGAAACTCTTTAAGTCCCAGTCAATGTTTAACCCATTGGGTACTAAGGTATTGAGTGTAAATATCCAAAATGCCTCACGTCTGTGAAGCAGATTGCCTCTATCTCCACCCCTATGGTGTAGCTTTACAGATTCCAGTGCAACACATTTGAAGTTCGTCAAACTCCCTTTCTGACAAATGTCAAAATGTTTTGAAACTGGGTGTAGCTGGTCTTTTTTAATAATTAATCTCATATGCTCAAGTATGCGTTGCTTTAATGGTCTTGTGGTTAAACCCACATATTGTTTATTACAGCCACACATGAGCATATAGATAACATGATCTGTATTGCATGTAATACATGACAATATGTTAAACACCCTAGTACCATCAGACCCTGAAAAAGTTTTGGTCTTAACAAGATATTTACACATTTTACAATGATGACAGGGATAGCAACCAGTTAGGTTAGGAAAAAAATCCTTTGGTCTTGAAATCAATCTAGGCACACTTGGTGATATCAAATTACCCATTGTTTGAAATCTTTGAAAGACCACTCTTGGATCATGAGTCACCATATCCTTAAGAAAAGGGTCAGTGGGCAATATGTGCCAGTTCTTTTTGATAATCCTTTTAATATCATATGCCTGGTTGCTAAACCGTGTAATAAAAAAGGGTGGCAGTTGGTTGTTCTCCTTACTACGGAGTGTACTCTTATTTTGTTTAGCAATTGAAACAGTACCACGTGGTTGAATAAGATTGTCTTTAGTCTCTAATTTTGCACTTTGATATGCCTCTTGGAGAATAAGGGGATCATATCCCCTCGCCTCAAATCTCTCCATCATCTCCAATGATCTAATTTCAAAATCCTCAATGCTGGAACAGTTTCTAAGGATGTGTAAAAATTGGCCCCGAGGTATACCTTTGAACAAATTTTTATCATGGGAGCATGTGGCATGTAGTAGAGTGTTGCGAGCATTGGGTTTTCTGTATATGTCAGTATGAACCCTCATATCTAAATCAACATATAAACCGAGATCAAGATAAGAAATGTGATGGTGATGGTGCTGGGCAGTGAATAAAAGATTAAATGAATTATTATTGAGGTAAGAAATGAAAGCATGCAATTGAGTGATAGTGCCCTGCCAAACTAAAATGAGGTCATCTATAAACCAGTGGTAAGTAACTATGAGATGTCTGAAGGGGTTCCCATCCCCAAACACGTGGCTCTGTTCCCACCAACCCATAAACAGGTTGGCATAAGAGGGGGCAAAGCATGTTCCCATTGCTGTGCCACGTGTTTGGAGATAGAAACTAACCGCAAACATAAAATAGTTATGTGTCAAGAGAAAATAAATACTGTCCAACAAAAAAGTGATGTGTGCCAGTGAAAGATCAGAGTGTGTCTCCAAAAAGAACCGTGCAGAGGTAAGACCGTGTGTGTGTGTGAAATACTGGTGTAAAGCGAGGTCACATCTAATGTGACCCACAAGTAATGGGGTGCCCAAGTGAACTCTGAAAAGATAGAAAGTACATGAGATGTATCCAAAAGATAAGAGGGGAGAGCAGAAACCAAAGGCTGTAAGTATTGATCAACATAAATAGAAAGGCTCTCGCCGAGGGACCCAATGCTTGAGACAATGGGTCTTCCGGGGGGAGCAATGAGAGACTTATGTATTTTGGGTAGATGATGGAAGATTGGGATAACAGGGCATTTACATTTCAGAAAATCAACCTCATTAGCTGACAAAACTTGTAGTATTTTGCCTAGATCCAAGAGCTCATCAAGCTCATGTGAAAAGGCAAGAGTGGGATCAGATTTCAACAATACATAAGAATCATGGTCACTCAGTTGATGTAAAGCCTCATTAATGTAATAATCATAGTCAACCACCACTACTGCGCCTCCCTTGTCAGCTTTTTTAATTGTAATAGCGTTGTTTTCTTGAATGCTTTTAAGTGCATTACGCTGAACAAGGGTAAGGTTAGTAGTGGGTTGTCTATTGAAACTCATTGTAGAGATGCCTTGTGATACGAGTCTCAGATCTCTCTGCACTGATGCTTGAAAAACATCAATGCCATGACCTCTTAGAAATGTGGGGCAAAATGTAGACTGTCTTTTCAGACCAGAATCTTTTCTTCCAAGAAAGTTCTGTATGGAATCTTCACAGGTTTGTATTTGTTCAAGCAATAATGCCGATAAGTCCTGTAAATGGCACTGCTCTTTGAATGATAGTTGAGCATTGATGTCAAAAATAGGAACTGTTTTAGACAAATGGGTGTCTGGTATTACTTGATTGAGAACACCACCTGAATCAACATTATTTTCTTTTTGTCTGAAAAATCTTTTTAGAGATAATTTCCTTGTAAATTTGTATAAGTCCACGGTTGTGGAAAACAAGTCAAAGTTTTTGCTAGGTGCAAACGTAAGTCCAAGATCAAGAACTTCAATTTCTGATTTACTTAGAATATATTTTGAAATATTTATCACATTAGTTTCTTCTAGCTCTGGTACCTCATTTTCTTTGACGGAGCTGACCACCAGTTTATATCTGGATCTTCTCCGTCTCCTTCTTCGGTTTTTGACGGTTGCTTAGTAGATGGTTTTAGGGACAGGATGACTTCTTTCATCTGCTGAAGAAACTGCTGACTCGTTTTCTGAAAAAGAAACACTGGGACCCACAAGATCATTATCAGACAAATCAGATTCAAAGCTTTTTCCTATTTGGTAGTTTGTTTGTGATGATTTCCTCAAATTAGACTTCATAGGTTTGTGTGTCTTATTTTCTTGTTCTTGTTTTTTGCTTGATGAATTATTGCTCTTTGTAGAAGGTTTTGACCTCTTGGGTCTTTGCCAAATATAATTTGGTTTCTAAGATAGTCTGCTTTATCACGTTCATACTTATTCTGTTTTGCCAGCATAATGCTATTTTCTATATTGTTAACACGTTGGGCTAGTTTGGTATCCATCTCATTAAATTTTTCAATGTGTGTAAACGCAAGTAATTTTGTTTGAAGCTCTTTGACTTGTTTCTCAGCAATAGATTTTTCTTTAAGTTTGCGTTGTATTATTAATTCAATAAGTTTGAAAGAACAATGATCCAAAATCTTGATCCACTGCGAGCCACAAGGTAGCACCCCACCAAACGTGAACCCCGTAGGCGTAGGAAACCCATTGATTGAGAGGGAATCAATGCACACCTCCGTTACGGCAGATCCCACAAGACTGGCGTGTTAAACAACCGATATCGCCCTGGGTCCCATCCGGGGGGGGGTTGAATCTCCCAGGCGCTGGGGGGTTGCCAAACCATCCGAACACAATCTCCGCAATCGGGGGTGCACAACTTGATATTACAGGGTGGCAGCGGGTGTTGTTCTGCGGCACACCCCCAAAGGAACATGCCTATCCCTTGGAAACCTATTTAAAGCGTAAACAGAAACACCGTAACACAAAATGCCTCAAACGCAGAGGGCCGGGGGACACCCTGTTTTTTTACCCGTTAACCAAACTTTATATATTCACACCTCCACCAACACCCAAGTTGGTCGGACCAAAACGTTCCACCTCCCTGTTAGCAAAACTTTTACCCCCAAAATGTACAACAGCCACTATTAAGGGAAAAGTTCCAAAATGTCAGAATTCCTAGATAAGCTGAGTCCTCGCCAAACATGCTCTGGCCATTTTCCGGGGGGGGGGAAAAAGAAGATCCATCCGCACAAGACCAAGCTCCATTAAAATATGCAAAACTCAACCCTACTGACGGCGCAATAAAAAACCGCATCCTTAATACGCAGCTCAATCGTTCCGACCCCTGGACGCGCCCCTCCACAACGTCCCTTCCTTTGTAACTGCTGGTAAAAAAAAGAAATTTTAAAACGGGGGCCTTGTAAAAAAAACGGCCCAAAGGAAAAAAAAAGGGGGGGGACCAAAACGCCTCAGAAGTCCTTCCGGGAAGATCTGTTGTGACCCAATGAAAAATGGTTTGGTGGAAGGGGGGAAAGGGGGGGCGGGGACGGGGCCTTACAGGCGGAGGGGGGGATACAGCCAGGCAAGGGGGGGGGGGGAAAGGGGGGCGCAAAACCAGGGCGGGGGGCTGCAGGGTGACGCTTTAGCTTCTAACAAGCGGGTCCTTTGAAAACCAACCCTCCCACAGGAAAAAGGGATGAGGGGATAATGCGAGCTGGCAACACCCCAAATGGCCATCAGAAACCTGAAACTGTGCCTTAATCTAGGCCTTTCCCTAAGAATCATGAAATCCTTGATCATCTCTCCCAAAACAACTAACTTCTCAGGAGGGTAACCATATATTCCCTGTTCACCGAAATCAATTACTCGTGCCAGAAACACTGAGAGTGTTAGGCCCGTGGGTTACACACTGTTTTTTCATTCGCCAAAGAAGGAAACCCACAAATTCCGCAGGCGGCCAGGGATGAAAAAGAAAAAAGCCACCTTGTCGCACAAATCAGAACCCCCCTGCGGACCACCGAAAAGGAAAGTCATCCAAATGTATGATCCATGCTGCCTCACCCTTTTTGGGCGGACTCACCCACTCCAAAAACATTGCCGTGAATGTTTCAAAATAAAACAGGACAATGCACACAAACCATAGGTAAACAAAGCGTCAACAAAATACGCCCTTCCAACATACAGCCCCATAAATGAAACAATATGTGAATGGTACCGAACCAACGATCAAGAGTCCTGAAAGATGGACTAACGTCTGGCCTTCGCCAATCGAATCCCCCTGCCCACATCCTTCCACCAAAGCCGACCGCTTGAATCAAAAGTCGGCGTATGCTTCACGGAGCCATAAGTCCCCTATCTTTTATCCCATCATTACTGGACGACCCACTTTCGGGTAAGACAGATGTTGAATTAACCTGAAAGAACACCCCCGCCGCTATTTGTCGGAAACCCACTCCCAATGGTGACAGACCTAAGATTTTTCAGGGCGTGGGAAATGGAAAGGACCCCGCCGATTCTGCCCAACTCAATCTCTTAATCAAATAAACAGTTTGAAACGCCAGGAACAAGTGACAGTTGTTTCTTGTTCAACATTGGCTCATTTGCAAACTAACTTGCCCAACTGCCTTCTCTTTCCGTCCCGATCGCTGTGCGACCAATCAGCCCTAGCTGGGGGGTGTGGGGCAACCCCACGGTCAATAGCTGTAGCCACCAATAGTCGGCTAGGCCCGCCTCTAGGAAGTACGTAGTTATAAGAACGTTTAACATTTATGTAAAATCATAATAAGAAGTAGCTTAGAGTTCAGTACTTTAAAGTTATAGGACCCGGGACATTACATTTCGTACAGCAGCGAAGCGGTGGCAAGGTCGGCTGGGCGAGGTATGCTAGCGGAGCCCCCCCCTAAGTGTGAACTTATGCACCGCTATTGAACCCTTGTGACATACTGTGGACGTTGACCGGGTGAGTGGTTGCGGTTGCAGGAACTGCTGTGCAAACTGCCATGGATGGGCAATTTGTCTCCAACGCCAAGTTGCCTTGGGTATTTCCAGATAGCTTAGGTGAGGTGTTATAAATATATTTAAATGAGCGTAAAAACAGTGACAGACCAGAATTAAGAGGCTGTCTCACACTTTAATTCTGGTCTGTAACTGTTTCATACGCTCATAATATATATTTTTCTTTAACTGTGCACACAATGTATTGTTATAATTGTACACCCTGTTCATTTATGTAACGTCTGTACTTGTAAACCATGTTTAGTTTGTTTTACTCTGTGCCCAGGACATACATGAAACGAGAGCGAGTGGTATACTTCCTGGTAAAATATTTTATAAAAATAAATAAAAACACGTGCAGCCTATTGGGTGTGGTTTCTACACTTCATGCTGGTGACATACGCGAAGGACAGCGTGCGCTACCAAGACGCTCCACTAATGCTAGCTGAACAAATATTAAATGACTATTAGGAGGAGTTATTATACATCTATTATAAAAGGGAAACCTCACATTCTGCATATGTGCTTTTTTTTTTTTCTCTCCTCAAACTGTATGAAAACTGTCAGATTTAGTGTGAATCTACACCGAAAAAACATGCCTTCGTACATATAACTGTAATGTTTATTGGAACACTGTCAAGTCCAGGGACAATCTGGCCTCTGAGAGATGGACTGGCATTGCTTTTTGGTGTCTTCTGACATATATATAGTATATATATATATAATATATGTAACGGTGTTCCCCCCCCCCCGTGGTAGATTTCGCCATTACTGGTGTGGTGTTTGTTGTCCATACCTGCATGGCTTACAGTAGATCTTGTCCTGCGGTGGTTGTGGGAGAACAGGACAGGCTTCTGGGGTAAGATCTTATTCTCGCTCTCAAGTGGTCACGCCTACATCTCTTGCAGGCCCCAGGGATGTGGAGACACTCCATGCAGGAGAATTTACTTTGCCCAATCGACTGAGAGATTGTAGTCTCAGGCAGCAAAGATCTTTGAACAGAGTCACTTTATTTAGTAACACTGGCAGATGGAACAGCATACACATCATACTTTAGTTAGTGGGGCTTCATCACCCTCAGGATGTCCCTGGACATCCACCCAAGGCCAGGGGCCCTGAAGCAGTCCTGCTCTTCACCTTACTCCCTGGTGGAGTAAGGGGTTAAGTCCTCCCATCCACTCCCTAAGGGAGGGAATACAGATTGGCAGAACTCTGCACAATCGTTAGGGTAGACCAGCCTCTTCAAGGAGGTAGAGGCACTGACTTAATTTAGCAGTGCAGCTTCTTAAAGTACAAGGGAAGTACGGTACCAGGTTTTGAATCCAGTGATTGGACACACACATGCCTACAGTAGTCCTACTGCCCTCTGCCTCTGTTACTCAAGAAGCTTAACTGGGACTGGGGAAAATCAATGATAGCTCCTGGCAGGCTGCTTTTACCGAGACTTACTGCCAGGGAGGGCAGACTTAGTAGCCAAGGAAACTAGCATGGCTATTTATACTGTATATATATGCATATCATTTTATATATATATATATATATATATATATAATATAATAAATATATATATATAATATATATATATACACACAAAATAAGAAGAGCAGCATGGCACTCCAAGCAAACACTGTATGTCACGGTGCATGTTCCATAACGATATCAATAGAACAAACCATTGCATGGTCCCGACTCAACAAAAGTATCCGGACGTTCCTCCTTCTCCTAACCGTGCACCCCAAAACTGGAACAACCTTCCAGAGACTCTCACATCCAACCACAGTTTAAGTTCTTTCAAATCTAAGGCTGTCTCACATTTAAAACAGAAAAGGTAAGGATCGGTGGTCCATCGCTCCATGGAAAAAAGGTAGAACTAACCAGCAAAGTGGTGTTTAAACAATGCTGATTTAATTAAACTACAAAAACAAAAAACAAACAGTACAAACTACTCTCCACGCGTTTCACGCCTACTATGGCGTTTTTCAAGGAGTGACGAGATGGGGGAGGCCTCGGGTATTTAACACACTCCCCGTCATGCAAGACAGCTGTTCAAAATAATTAATTATCTTGTCTTGCAGGAAGGAAAAGGAGAAGGAACGGAGAGAAAAAGAAGAGGAAAAGAAAAAAGCTCCCCTGCAGTAGAAATAGCAAGGACAATTAATGCTTTCAAATAAGTTAATAAAATAAAATGTGTTGTTAACATTGTTGTGTCCAATATAGCTTATAACTTTAGGGCCAACAGATTATCCAATAAGGATTAACTGCTATAAGAAAAGCATTATGCAAGGAACATGCAGTAATTATCACTAATGTGTAGTTATCAGTACCACAAAACTCTAACACATGGTTAAATACACATATATCCTAAAATGGACAAAAAATTGAAAAACATTCAGTACAGGCCAATCAAAAAAACGATAAATTTCATTAATAGAATCATCATAACCTGCAGGGATTATCCTAAACCAAATCTGGAATCTGTGCAGTACACTATGGATGGAAACAGATACATTGAGCTTGGGACTGAAAGCTATACCATAATACTTATTCACAAATTGCTCCACAATAATGAACGGAAATACATAATAATGAACATACTAATAAAATTGATTATATGTAACTAAAGTGAATAAAGTAAAGGGTAAAGAAACATTTTTATAAGAAACTCTTTAAGTCCCAGTCAATGTTTAACCCATGGGTACTAAGGTATGAGTGTAAATATCCAAAATGCCTCACGTCTGTGAAGCAGATTGCCTCTATCTCCACCCTATAGTGTAGCTTTACAGATTCCAGTGCAACACATTTGAAGTTCGTCAAACTCCCTTTCTGACAAATGTCAAAATGTTTTGAAACTGGGTGTAGTGGTCTTTTTTAATAATTAATACTCATATCTCAAGTATGCGTTGCTTTAATGTTCTTGTGGTTAAACCCACAATCGTTTATTACAGCCACAACATGAGCATAGAGATAACAAGATCTGTATTGCATGTAACATGACAATATGTTAAACACCCTAGTAACCATCAGACCTGAAAAAGTTTTGGTCTTAACAAGATATTTACACATTTTACAATGATGACAGGGATAGCAACCAGTTGGGTTAGGAAAAAATTCCTTTGGTATACCTTTGAACAAATTTTTATTATGGGAGCTTGTAGCATGTAGTAGAGTGTTGCGAGCATTGGGTTTTCTGTATATGTCAGTATGAACCCTCATATCTTAATCAACATATAAACAGAGATCAAGATAAGAAATGTGATGGTGATGGTGCTGGGCAGTGAATAAAAGATTAAATGAATTATATTGAGGTAAGAAATGAAAGCATGCAATGAGTGAGAGTGCCTGCCAAACTAAAATGAGGTCATCTAAACCGGTGGTAAGTAACTATGAGATGTCTGAAGGGGTTCCCATCCCCAAAAACGTGGCTCTGTTCCCACCAACCCATAAACAGGTGGCATAAGAGGGGGCAAAGCATGTTCCCATTGCTGTGCCACGTGTTTGGAGATAGAAAACTAACGCGCAACATAAATAGTTATGGTGTCAAAGAGAAAAGAAATACTCCAACAAAAAAGTGATGTGTGCCGGTGAAAGATCAGAGTGGTGTCTCCAAAAAGAACGTGCAGAGGTAGACCGTGTGTGTGTGGAATACTGGTGTAAAGCGAGGTCACATCTAATGTGACCCACAAGTAATGGGGTGCCAAGTGAACCTCTGAAAAGATAGAAAGTACATAGATGTATCCAAAAGATAAGAGGGGAGAGCAGAAACCAAAGGCTGTAAGTATTGATCAACATAAATAGAAAGGCTCTCGCCGAGGGACCCAATGCTTGAGACAATGGGTCTTCCGGGGGTAGCAATGAGAGACTTAGTATTTTGAGTAGATGATGGAAGATTGGGATACAGGGCATTTACATTTCAGAGAATCAACCTCATAGCTGACAAAACTTGTAGTATTTTGCCTAGATCCAGAGCTCATCAACTCATGTGAAAAGGCAAGAGTGGGATCAGATTTCAACAATACATAAGAATCATGGTCACTCAGTTGATGTAAAGCCTCATTATGTAATAATCATAGTCAACCACCACTACTGCGCCTCCCTTGTCAGCTTTTTTAATTGTAATAGCGTTGTTTTCTTAATGCTTTTAAGTGCATTACGCTGAACAAGGGTAAGGTTAGTAGTGGTTGTCTATTGAAACTCATTGTAGAGATGCCTTGTTATAAGAGTCTCAGATCTCTCTGCACTGATGCTTGAAAAACATCAATGGCATGACTCTTAGAAATGTGGGGCAAAATGTAGACTGTCTTTCAGCCAGAATCTTTCTTCTCCAAGAAAGTTCTGTATGGAATCTTCATAGGTTTGTATTTGTTCAAGCAATAATTCCGATAAGTCCTGTAAATGGCATGCTCTTTGAATGATAGTGAGCATTGATGTCAAAAATAGGAACTGTTTTAGACAAATGGGTGTCTGGTATTACTTGATTGAGAACACCACCTGAAACATTATTTTCTTTTTGTCTGAAAATCTTTTTAGAGATAATTTCCTTGTAAATTTGTATAAGTCCACGGTTGTGGAAAACAGTCAAAGTTTTTGCTAGGTGCAAACTAGTCCAAGATCAAGAACTTCAATTTCTGATTTACTTAAGAATATTTGAAATATTTTCACATATGTTTCTTCTGAGCTCTGGTACCTCATTTTCTTTGACGGAGCTGACCACCAGTTATACTGTATCTGGATCTTCTCCGTCTCCTTCTTCGTTTTGACGGTTGCTTAGTAGATGGTATCGTCGATTTAGGGACAGGATGACTTCTTTCATCTGCTGAAGAAAACTGCTGACTCGTTTTCTGAAAAAGAAACACTGGGAACCCACAAGATCA
This sequence comes from Ascaphus truei, assembly GCA_036426205.1. Classification (NCBI taxonomy): domain Eukaryota; kingdom Metazoa; phylum Chordata; class Amphibia; order Anura; family Ascaphidae; genus Ascaphus; species Ascaphus truei. Next base: position 147,872,100 of record CM071568.1, on the reverse strand, counting down.
TTATCAGACAAATCAGATTCAAAGCTTTTTCCTATTTGGTAGTTTGTTGTGATGATTTCCTCAAATTAGATTCATAGGTTTGTGTGTTCTTATTTTCTTATTCTTGTTTTTGCTTGATGAATTATTGCTCTTTGGAAGGTTTTGACCTCTTGGGTCTTTGCCAAATATAATTTGGTTTCTAAGATGAGTCTGCTTTATCACGTTCATACTATTCTGTTTTGCCAGCATAATGCTGTTTTCTATATTATATAACACGTTGGGCTAGTTTGGTATCCATCTCATAAATTTTTGAATGTGGTAAACGAAGTAGTTTTGGTTTGAAGCCTTTGACTTGTTTTCTCAGCAATAATTTTTTTCTTAGTTTGCGTTGTATTATTAATTCAATAAGTTTGAAAGAACAATGATCCAAATCTTGATCCCTATGGGAGTTTGAGGCAC
>CM071568.1:147566398-147871560 GCA_036426205.1 Ascaphus truei | reverse complement strand
AAGAGAGTTAAACGTGAGTGTGATCCAATAAATGCTTATAACTTAAGTGGGACAACAGTTTATCCCACCTAAGGATTAAACTGACTATGAAGAAAGAAGCATTATGCAAGGAACAGTGCAGTAATTTACACTAATGTGTAGTATAAAGTACACAAAACTTAACAACATGGTTAAATACACATATATCTAAAATGACCGACAAAAATTGAAAAACATTCAGTAACAGGCACAATCAAAAAAAGCTAAATTACATTAAATAGAATACATCATAACCTGGCAGGGATTATCCTAAACCAAATCTGAATCTGTAGCAGTACACTATGGATGGAAACAGATACATTGAGGCTTGGGACTGAAGATATACCATAATTTATTCACAAAATGCTCCACAATAATGAACGGAAATACAATATAATGAACCAATTACTAATAAATTGATATATGTAACTAAAGTGAATAAAGTAAAGGGTAAAGAAACATTTTTATAAGAAACTCTTTAAGTCCCAGTCAAGTTTAACCATGGGTACTAAGGTATGAGTGTAAATATCAAAATGCCTCACGTCTTGTGAAGCAGATTGACCTCTATCCACCCATATAGTGTAGCTTTACAGATTCCAGTGCAACACATTGAAGTTCGTCAAACTCTTCTGACAAATGTCAAAATGTTTGAAACTGGGTGTTAGTGTCTTTTTTAATAATTCAAATATATGCCACTCAAGTATGCGTTGCTTTAAGTTCTTGTGGTTAAACCCACATATCGTTTTACAGCCACAAATGAGCATAGAGATAACAAGATCTGTATTGCATGTATACATGACAATAGTTTAAACACCCTAGTACCATCAGACCTGAAAAAGTTTTGGTCTTAACAAATATTACACATTTTACAATGATGACAGGGATAGCAACCAGTTGGGTTAGGAAAAAATTCCTTTGGTATACCTTTGAACAAATTTTATTAGGGAGTTGTAGCATGTAGTAGAGTGTTGCGAGCATTGGGTTTTCTGATATGTCAGTATGAACCCTCATATCTAATCAACATATAAACAGAGATCAAGATAAGAAATGTGATGGTGATGGTGCTGGGCATGAATAAAAGATTAAATGAATTATATTGAGGTAAGAAATGAAAGCATGCAATGGAGTGAGAGTGCCTGCCAAACTAAAATGAGGTCATCTATAAACCGGTGGTAAGTAACTATGAGATGTCTGAAGGGGTTCCCATCCCCAAAAAACGTGGCTCTGTTCCACCAACCCATAAAAAGGTGGCTAAGAGGGGGCAAAGCATGTTCCCATTGCTCGTGCCACGTGTTTGGAGATAGAAAACTAAAAGCAACATAAAATAGTTAGTGTGTCAAGAGAAAAGAAATAGCTCCAACAAAAAAGTGATGTGTGCCGGTGAAAGATCAGAGTGTGTCTCCCAAAAAGAACGTGCAGAGGTAAGACCGTGTGTGGGTGAAATACTGGTGTAAAGCGAGGTCACATCTAATGTGACCCAAAGTAATGGGGTGCCCAAGTGAACGCTGAAAGATAGAAAGTACTATAGATGTATCCAAAAGATAAGAGGGGAGAGCAGAAACCAAAGGCTGTAAGTATTGATCAACATAATAGAAAGGCTCTCGCCGAGGGACCCAATGCTTGAGAAATGGGTCTTCCGGGGGGAGCAATGAGAGAATTAGTATTTTGAGTAGATGATGGAAGATTGGGATAACAGGGCATTTACATTTCAGAGAATCAACTCATTAGCTGACAAAAATTGTAGTATTTTGCTAGATCCAAGAGGTCATCCTCTGTGGGATTGGGGGCTCATGCAAGCTCATGTTGAAAGGAAGAGTGGGATCAGATTTCAAACAATACATAAGAATCATGGTCACTCAGTTGATGTGTAAAGCCTCATTACATGTAATAATCATAGTCAACCACCACTACTGCGCCTCCCTGTCAGTTTTTTAATTGTAATAGCGTGTTTTTTCTTGGAATGCTTTTAAGTGCATTACGCTGAACAAGGGTAAGGTTAGTAGTGGTTGTCTATTGAAAATCAATGTAGAGATGCCTTGTTATAAGAGTTCATATCCTCTGCACTGATGCTTGAAAAACATCAATGGATGACTCTTAGAAATGTGGGGCAAAATGTAGACTGTCTTTCAGACCAGAATCTTCTTTTTCCAAGAAAGTGCTGATGGAATCTTCATGGTTTTGTTATTGGTTCAAGCAATACACAATCACTGTTAAACTCATTATATTTTTATTTACTTTATTTGAAGCATTAATTGTCCTTGCTATTTCTACTGCAGGGGAGCTTTTCTCTTTTCTTCTTTTTCTTCTCCGTTCTTCTCCTTTTCTTCCTGCAAGACAAGATTAATTAATTATTTTGAACAGCTGTCTTGCATGACGGGGAGTGTGTTAAATACCCAGGGCCTCCCCCATCTCGTCACTCCTTGAAAAAGCGCCATAGTAGGCGTGAAACGCGTGGGAGAGTAGTTTGTACTGTTTGTTTTTTGTTTTTATGTAGTTTAATAAATCAGCAGTTTTAACCACTTTGCTGGTTAGTTCTTACCTTTTTCCATGGAGCGGATGGACCACCGATCCTTACCTTTTCTTGTTAAAATGTGAGACAGCCTTAGATTTGAAAGAACTTAAACTGTGGTGGATGTGAGAGTCTCTGGAAGGTTGTTCCAGTTTTGGGGTGCACGGTAGGAGAAGGAGGAACGTCCGGATACTTTGTTGAGTCTTGGGACCATGAACATTGGTTGTTCTATTGATACTTATGGAACATGCACCGTGACATACAGTGTTTGCTTGGAGTGCCAGCTGCTTCTCTTATTTTGTGTGTATATATATATATATATATATATATATATATATATATATATAAAATGATATGCATATATATACAGTATAAATAGCCATGCTAGTTTCCTTGGCTACTAAGTCTGCCCTCCCTGGCAGTAAGTCCTGGTAAAAGCAGCCTGCCAGGAGTTATCATTGATTTTCCCCGCTCACAGTAGCTTCTTGAGTAACAGGGGAGGCAGTAGGACTACTGTAGGCATGTGTGTGTCCAATCACTGGATTCAAACCTGGTACCTACTTCCCTTGTACTTAAGAAGCTGCACTGCTAAATTTAGTCAGTGCCTCTACCTCCTTGAAAGAGGCTGGTCTACCCTAACGATTGTGCAGAGTTCTGCCAATCTGTATTCCCTCCCTTAGGGGAGTGGATGGGAGACTATACCCCTTACTCCACCAGGGAGTAAGGGAAGAGCAAGGACTGCTTCAGGGCCCCTCGGCCTGGAGTGGATGTCCAGGGTACATCCTGAGGGTGAAGCCCCACTAACTAAAGTATGATGTGTATGCTGTTCCATCTGCCAGTGTACTAAATAAAGTGATCCTGTTCAAAGATATCTTCCTGCCTGAGACTACAATCTCTCAGGTCGAGGCAAAGTAAATTCTCCTGCAGGGATTGTCTCCACATCCCTGGGGCCTGCAAGAGATGTAGGCGCTGACACTGAGAGCGAGAATAAGATCTTACCCCAGAAGCCTGTCCTGTTCTCTTCCACAACACCGCAGGAAACTCAGATCTACTGTAAGCCAGCAGGTATGCACAACACCACACCATGTAATGGCGAAATCTACCAGAGGGGGGGGGGGAACACCGTTACATATATATATATATATATATATATATATTCAGAAGACACCAAAAAGCAATGCCAGTCATTCTCCAGAGGCCAGATTGTCCCTGGACTTGACAGTGTTCCAATAACATTACAGTATATGTAAGAAGCATGTTTTTCGGGTAGATTCACACTAAAATCTGACAGTTTTCAACAGTTTTGATGGAGAAAAAAAAAAAGCACATATGCAGAATGTGAGGTTTCCCTTTTATAATAGATGTATAATAACTCCTCCTACTAGCATTATTAATATTTGCAGCTAGCATTAGTGGAGCGTCTTGGTAGCGCACGCTGTCCTTTCCGATGTCACACAGATGAACGATGTAGAACACACACCCAATAGGCTGCACGGGTTTATTTATTTATTTATTTATAAAATATTTTACCAGGAAGTAATACCTCTCGTTTTCATGTATGTCCTGGGCACAGAGTAAAACAAATAATACATGGTTACAAGTACAGTTACATAAATGAACAGGGTATACATTATATACAAGACATTGTGTGCACAGTTAAAGAAAATATATATTATGAGCGTATGAAACAGTTACAGACCAGATTAAAGTGTGAGACAGCCTTTAATCTGGTCTGTAACTGTTTTATACGCTCATAATATATATTTATAACACCCTCCCAAGCCTATCTGGATAATACACAGGCAATCTTGGCGTGGGAAGCAAATTCCCATCCAATGGCAAGTTTGCCAGCAGTTCCTGCAACCGGGCAAAGGCCGTCACAGTATGCCAAGGGTCATGCGCTAAGTTCACACTTAGCCCGCTTAGCATACCTGCCCAAGCCCCCTTGCACCGCTGTCCTGCCTTACTGAAATGTAAATGTCCCGGTTCCTATAACTTTAAAGTACTGAACTCTAAGCTACTTCTTATTTATGATTTTAAATAAATGTTACCGTTCTTATAACTATCCTAGAGCTGGCCTAGCCCGCATGGGTGGCTACAGCTATTGACCGGGGGGTGCCCCCCCCCCCCAGCTAGGCTGTTGGTCGCAAGCGATCGGAGAAGGCAGTTGGGGCAGTTAGTTTTTCAAATAGAGCCAAGGAACAAGCAACTGTCACTTGTTCCTTGGCGTTTCAACTGTTTAATTGATTAAGAGATTGAGTTGGGCAGAATGGCGGGTCCTTTCCTTTCCCCGCCCCTGAAAAATCTTAGGTTGTCACCATTGGGAGTGGTTCCGAAAAAGGAGGCGGGGGCTTTCAGGTTAATTCAACATCTGTCTTACCCGAAAGGGTCGTCAGTTAATGATGGGATAGATAGGGACTTATGCTCCGTAAGCTACGCCACTTTTGATCAAGCGGCGGCTTTGGTGGGAAGGATGGGGCAGGGGGCATTGATGGCGAAGGCAGACGTTAAGTCAGCTTTCAGACTCTTGCCGGTACATCCAGATTGTTTTCATTTATTGGGCTGTATGTTGGAAGGGCGTTATTTTGTTGACCTTTGTTTACCTATGGGTTGTGCATTGTCTTGTTTTTATTTTGAAACATTCAGCACATTTTTGGAGTGGGTGGTCCGCAAAAGGGTGCAGGCAGCATGGATCATACATTATTTGGATGATTTCCTTTTCGTTGGTCCGCAGGGGTCTGATTTGTGCGCAAGGTGGCTTTTTCATTTTTACAGCCTGGCCGCGCAATTTGGGTGGTTCTTTGGCGAATGAAAAAACAGTGTGTACCCACGACACTCTCAGTTTTCTGGCATAGTAATTGATTCAGTGAACAGGGATATAGGTTACCTCCTGAGAAGTTAGTTGTTTTGGAGAGTATGATAAAGGATTTAATGCTCTTAGGAAGGCCTCATTAAGACAGTTTCAGTTTTGATGGGGCCATTTGTGTGTTGAGCTCGCATTATGCGGTGGGAAGGGTGTTTTCCAGGCGCTTGTCAGCAGCTACAGCGGGGGTAAGGCGTCCCAACCATTTCATTCGGGTCACAAACAGATACGGAAGGATTTGGCGGTGCTGGGGCAAGAATTCTTACAGAGTTACAACGGAAGGACGTTGTGGAGGGGGCGTCCAGGGGCGGAACGATGAGCTAGCTATTACGATGCGGCTGGGTCAGTAGGGTTTTGGTGCATATTTTAATGGAGCTTGTGTGCGGGAGAGGAATGGCCAGAGCATTGGCGAGGGACTCAGCTTATAGGAATCTGACATTATTGGAACTTTCCCTTTACTAGTGGCTTACATCTTTGGGGGTACAAGTTTGCTAACAGGGAGGGTGACGTTTTGGTCCGACAAACTTGGGTGTGGTGGAGGCTGTGAATAAAGTTTGGTTCACGGTCCCCACCAGTGTTGGTTCTGTTGAGGCATTTGTGTTACGGTGTTGAAGTTTAATATAGGTTCAAGGATAGGCATGTTCCTGGGGTGGTGGAGAACAAAACATTGCTGATGAATATCAACGTTTGCAGATGGAGCGTTTCGAGGTTGGAACCGGGGGGTAGACCCAGGGCGAACGGTGCCCAGCAGTCTTGTGTGGATCTGGTAACGGAGGTTATGATTGATTAATCAAGGCGTCTCTCGCCCGGTGTACGGTGGGTGCTTATGTGGCTGCTTGGCGAGAAGTTCGGGAGGCGGAAAGGTTGGCTGGAGAAAAAGATCGGAGGTAGACATTTGTGGGTCACATGATGAGTTGAGGGAAAAAAGGGTTTTAGCTGGTGGATCCATAGGGAGAAAGATGGCGGGTATATCGTTCTTCCTTAGGCGAATGGTAGGGTTGTGTCAAGTTTTTGTGGTAAGAAGGTGCTAGCAGGCATGGTAAAGGGATAACTAGCAGGGATGCAGAAGACCAGTGACGCCGGTATAATTTGGAAGGTTTGTTGCGGGCACCAGACGTGGTATGCTCTTCAGTTTGAGGCAGTACTTTTTAAGGTCACATTCATCATAGGCATTTTTTGCAGCTCTGCGAGCAGGGTGAATTGGTTTGTGTATCCAAGAAGGAGGGGGTGCTTGCAGAGGCTGACGTAAGTTTAGGAGAAGGTTTGGTGAGGTTGCTGGTACGGAGGTCTAAAACGGATCAGAAAGGAAAGGGAGCGTGGATCTTGTGTAAGGGCTTGCCTGAAGTGTGGTGTGCCCAGTAAAAGCGTTGGACGATTATTTGGCCATTAGGCCAGAACAAGGGCGGTCCACTGTTAGTGCACCAGAACGGGGGGCATTGTCAAGATTTCAATATTTGCGGGTCTTTCGGATGTGTCTCAAGCAGCAAGGGTTAGAAGGGGGGCAGTATGGAACGCATTCTTTTCGCATTGGGGCAGCGACGGAAGCAGCACGCGTTGGGCTCGCGTGGTTAGCAAAGATACGGAGGCCTGGGCGCGTGGAAGTCAGACATTTACCGGAATACATCAGGCCGGATTTGGTAGGGGAGAATGTTGCGCTAGATTAAACACTTTGCCGTTGTTTTCTTTTTTCCCACCATGTTTTTGCCTCCTCAGATTTCGTGGTAATTTGGATCGTGGGAGATTCAAGGTACACTGGGCGGGGAGAAGAGGGCGAATTCGCGCCCCTATGGAAAGAATTTAGGGTTGAGTATGAGGCAGGTGGAGGTAACGTGGTGGGGGAGGAGAGGGATGACGGGGGGACGGCTTTTCGCCTGTTATTTCTAGGGCCAGGGGTAGGAGGGCACCGGATATCATCATATCATGTTGGGGGTAATGATGTGGCAAATGCGGTCGATTGATTATTTCAGCAGATTAAGCAAGATTTGGCGCGATGTTAACGTTTTGGCCAGGGGTGCAATTAGTTTGGTCCGAGAATATGCAGGTTGGTTGGAAAGGTGCGGTATCCCGGGGAGAGTTAACAACGACGAGAGGAAGGGTTAAACAGGAAGGTGGGAATTCGTGGTTCAATGTGGGGGTTGGGTCATTTCGTCACCCGCAGTTTAGTTTAGTTTAAATTGGGTGGATGTTTAGGACGATGGGGGGTACAGTTGTCGGATGTTAGGGTGGAATGTTTAATTAATGAGTTACAGGAAGGTTTGGAAGAGGTCATAAGGGTTCTATGGCGGGGCTGGGTTGATTTAAGGGGTTAAACAGGCCGTTGGTGGCGGCGTTGGGGGGGGGTAGGTGCTTGTCCCCCAGGAGTGCTGGGGCTGGTTTATGGGGGGTTTTGAAGCGAAGGGGCAGGTCACCGGACTACTTCCGGGTGCCCCCTTTGCGTGCACAGCTTGAGCATTCTGGGCGCGGAATGGGTACGCTATTCCCATTGGTGTTAATAAATAAGCGCCGGCCTTTTACCTCCATATAGTGTCCTCTGTTATTTGTATGTCTTTATGTAGAGGGGTCATAGGAGAGGGGGGGGGGGGGAAGCTCGGCCGCTTGGTCATAGATTATATGTCTCCTCCTAGCACTCTGCACACACCAAAATTAGAAAGCTGTAGAGTCCCTATCCAAATTTAGCTGTAAATATGTGAGGGCTATGATCTGGTTTGGTGTTTAAAATTTTCCCCGGTCTGTGGGTTTGAGTCGGGATGCAATTTTGCAAACCCCGGCGCAATCGATAACCGCAGACGACTTTACCAATTGACCTTAATGAATGGGAAACACATATTATACATGTTGAAATCCGGCATCTTTCATGACGCAGACCACTTAACCAATTTAACTTGCAGTTAAGGCTTCTTGCTTTTCTGCGGTGTACACATGATACAGTGTTGTAATGCCAGACTTGACCACAAAAACCAAGACACGCTTATCCAATTAACCCTTTAAACAGTGCTAGAGGCCCCTTATTCCTAGCGGGTGCATTTTAGACATATGACTACATACTAATAGGACTGCAGCCAGCCCTGGGCTGCAGAACTGATACTTTATAGTCACTTTATTTGACTTAGGCTAACCCAGCCGAGCAGAATGCCTTAATTTCATGGCCTTGGTACCCCTTCACCGTCACACTCATACAGTACGTTTGAAAAAAATAGTCCTGCATGTTCTTAATCAAGGCATTTGATATGTTTTCCCGACACACCTCTCTCTTTGTCCCATTCAATATAGTGAAAAATGACTATATCATAATGAATCTACAGTTGGATTATCAATGTAATAGTATATTAAATAGGGGCCCTTGTAATTAATCATTCTCATAAACATGACCAACAATAGTAAATGTAGTTCCTTATGATTGAGAAAATGGGAACATCATAGAGGCAGCCATTTTAATGTGCCCCACAAAAATATATGTTTATTATTTTGTTTTGACGTCTAAAATAAAGGGACAAGTATTTAGTATGAAGATTAAAATTATACATTTTACCAGATAAGAGTTGATGCGCCTTTTATATATTTCCTATTTCCCAGCATCTATTAATACTAGACGTTTAAGTGCCAAAGCAGTTACTGTACTTTCTCAACAAGTCAAAATACAAGGATCCTCATAAAGCAAGGCTGATGCTTTATACCTGGAGCATGATAGATTACCATTTCTTCAGCACACCGTGCAAAACAGCTGCAAATCTTTATACAGTCAAGCACTTTTATGGAGCGTTTATTTTGAATATATAGTTATCTCCTACATTTTTATGGAAAGAAAATATTCTCATAAAACATTCCACCCTGGAACAGTCAACACGTGCTTTTTGAATAAGTGATGTTTGGAGAATAGACATAATAAAAATTCAAGCCTCTAATGTTTTCCATAAACTTTAGGGTGATGTGAATGTTTTACCAAGAGCTACATACAGCAATTAATGGAATGTATTCTAATAGACAGTAATATGGAGGTTATCTAAACAGCTGATGGGTTATGTAGCAATAACAACCAAGGGCGTGTATGATGTATTATACTGTGTGTGTATAATATATATATTATATATATATAATATAATATATAATAATATAATATATATAAAAATTTTTTTTTTTTTTTTAAGGAAGGTCTTTAAGCACAGTGAGCTCCATATGCCCCTCATTTTTTTTACAAAATGAAGCTATGTTAGTTACTTGGATTAGAAGATCTTTGGTGTCAGGACCCTTTTCTAATGTCTACTATTATACATTAAGTGTATGTATACAAATATATTTGATGTACTATATTGTATTATACATTTCCCAGTATATTTTTTTATCTATACTATTTCTGAAGTATACATGGTTGGAACTATGTGATATATAAACAAACAAAAAAAAATATATATATATACATATGTACCCCCTCTATATTCCTGTACCTCAGACTATACACCTGGTGCTGAGGTTGGGGCCTGATTCCTTATGTCTATGATAAATATGTGCGTGGAACAACAAGGGGACACAACTGCCACAGCACTTAGTTATTTAACTGATTTATGTAGATGTACATGGTAAGTCCCTTCTACCTGTAGCTCCTACCTGTCACGTCAGTCCTAAGCAGTCTGGGCAGTGACAGGTCAATCAGTGGGCTTTTCAGCCCCTCCTGCTCTCTTTTGAGTGACAGAAGGTGGTGGTGACTCATGGCCTGGTAACAGCCTCTCTGGTATAGGTACAGACCTTGAGCCCGCCCCTTCTGGTTCCCCTGAAGGGAAGAGCCAAAAGTTAGTAGTCTGATCCCCTCCTCCTTAGGAGGTGGATGTGGCCTATAAGATCTAAAGGCTCCAGACTCAAGAGCATGCACCATCCAGAAGCCTAGCATCTTCTGAGACCCTGTACCTGCTGTTATAACATCTATGCAGTGATGCAATAAAGTCCATGTTCTATTATATACCTGCCTGGACTAAGTCAGTGAGGAGGTGTATGGGATAATGCTTCAGATGGAGACTGCCTCTAGTACTTCCAGAGTTCCCTGAAGCTGGAGGCGCTGACACCGGACCAGATGATATCACAAGCCTGTCCTGATCTCTACTTCATCGCAAATCCACTCAGCTCTCCTGAACCAACAGGTATGCCTCAGCACCACACAGAGACAGAAACTAGCCGTGTATCTCTCAGAGGGGGGGGGGGAATGTGTTACAATTGGAGGCACTGCTGAGATCAGGACAGGCTTTCAGGACTGCAAAAATGCAGAAAGTAAAAGGGGACTTTAAAAACAGCAGCAACACAGCAGCGGATGCAGCAGGGACATTGGTGCAAGAAGGGGTCAGGGCCCCTGATGGCATGGTACCAGGGACCCTTGGGCACCCATTCCTATTCTAGAAGGTGGGCAAAACAGGGGCCAGTGGTAAGCTACAACATGCACTGTGGGGAGCCCCTGGGCATCCAGCACATAGACTGTGCGGGGAAAGGGGAAGTTCTCCCTGGGGCAATGCTGGGGAGAGAGAAGAATCCCTGAACCCTTCCCTTTTCAACCATGTTTTGGGCATACCCTGATGGTATGATTCCAGAGAACGTGGTTACCCTTCACTGGTAAATTCAAGTTCCATATAAGGGCGACTCTCCAAGGGCATGTTACCAGGGGAGTGGGCACCTTATCAAGCACCCGCCTTTAAATGGCTGGGGTTCGGGCCAGGGAACTTGCATGGCGCTTAAGGACCCTGTGCACCGTTCTACAAATGGCATGAATGTACTGTGCCGTGGGGGAGTCGTACCGGATTGAGATGCTTGCCGGTAGCGTGACCTTCACATTTTCTCTTCAAGTTATGTTCTATAGTGGGGGCTCCAAATAGGAAAATTATCCTGGGAGCAGGGCCGCCAACAGAAATCGTGGGGCCCGGGACAAACATTTTAAGCAGGCCCCCCCCCCCCCAGTGTCGGCGGTATTGCCCGCCGCCCCTCCCCCCCCCATTTCACACCTCACGAGCCCCCTCTCTTTCCCCCCCTTCCCATGTATTTCTCTCCCTTCCGTCCCACCATACCGCCTCGCATGCATTTCTCTCCCCTGCTTCTCACACTTAGGCCGTGCCTATAGTGCCGTCGTTGGCGACAGCGACACGGCGGGTGATGTCACCCGTCGCCACTGGCAAAAGTTACGTTTCACCGGGTGGCGGGGTCGCAGGATTCCGGCAATTTGATTTGTTCAAGGGCCGTCACGTGACGCGACGGCCTTTGAAAAATCAAATTTTGCAGGCTTCAGATTTTCGCGATGTCGCTCCGCCGCGTGCACTATAAGCGCATGCGGTGGCGGCGGCAATGTATTTCAGTCGATGTCGCCAGCACTATAGGCGCGGCCTTACTCCCTCTTTTACTCACTCACCCCCTTTCTCCTCTCCCGTCAATTACCCCACGCTGACTCATTCCGTCTCCCCCCCACACAATTCCCCCACAAGATATATACCAAAAAACTTCCCACCCCCCAATGCACAACCACTGATGAAGTCATCATAGATGACAAAACGCGTAGGGCGTGGTCTAACTGAGGCCGTCACATGCCTATGAACTTTGGTACTGCTGGTAGTGCGACGCTGGTTCCTGTTCTCCCGTGATACTGCTGCCGACACAAGAATCCTTGAGCTGCTGGTTACCGGAGGGACTCCATACACTGAACACCGAATTGGAAGGACTTCACTTCCGGCCATCCGGTTACACGAAGGAGAGACACAGGAGGATGCTATCACTTCAAATTGGATGGCGTTGCTGACACATGAGAGCCAATCTCCTACCTGCTTATTTTTACAGTACTTTTGTGAGTGGGCATTTGCTTTATTTTAAGTTCCATAAATTATATGTTATTAAGTTAATGCACTAGGTGTGCGCCTGTTTTTTTTTTTCTTTTTTCACAGATATATATATACACACACACACACACACACACCACATTAAAAAAAACATACATATACAAAATACCCCAACCCCCCCCCATACATATAAAAAAATACCTCAACCAAACTCCCCGCAATACATTATAAAAATACCCAAAACCCCCTCCCATGCCATAGATAAAACGATAACCCCCAGCCCGCCACTACATCTAAAAACTCCCGCAACCGCCCCCCCCCCCCCCCCCAATACATATAAAAAAAAATACCCCAACCCCCCAATACATATATATATAAAAATCAGACTTACCTTAGTGGCTGCAGAGGGGGGGCGTGCCGGTGGCTGCGGGGGGTGGCGGTGCTGGGGGGGCAATGCTGCTGGGGGGCTGAGGCTGGAGGGGGGGGCCGAGGCTGGGGGCGATGACTGCGGATGGTGGCGGCAACTGTGGGGAGTGACGACGACTGCGGGGGGCCCCGATGCTGCGAAGGGTGGCAGTGCTGAGGGGGGGGGTGGTTTTGGGACTGCAGGGGCTGGCAGTAGGGCCCGGTGCTGCGGGGGCAGGATGGCCCAATGCTGCTTTGGGTGGCGTGACTGCAGAGGCTGGACGGCCCGTAGCAGGGGTGGCGGGACGAAGTGCTGCGGGGCCGGGACAGCCCGGTGCAGCGGGGGGTGGGGGTCGATGTGGCCCGGAGAACCGGGGGGTGGTGTGGTGGTGGTATTGACCGGGGGAGGGGGTGTGGCCCCGCTGCAGGCACCTATGCGGCGCCCCGATGCTGCTCCCGCCCGCACCGGAAGCTCACTTACTTCCGGCGCTGCCAATAGGGAGACCGGTGCCGGGTTTTTAATTTTTTTAATTAAATTAACAGCCATGAGCAGCCATGCCCCCCTGACTCATAGGGCATGGGACGCCATTGCCCTTTGTCTCCCGCTGTTGGCGGCCCTGCCAAGGAGAGTGATCCCCAATTGAATATCTGCTGTAAGGGACAATCTGTTGCAGTGTATGGAGGTATTGGGCACCTGGCAGACTCTTGACCTTTCAAGTGGGTCCTAAAGGAGTTCTAAAATTGCGGCCACCCCATGGTGGCTGTTCTGTGCTACAAAATGGCACTCCCGGCATGAGCTTCAGTTCAAAATTTGCAAAAGTGTGCATACAAAGTTGCATACTTGCAGTCTGGTGAGGTTCCTGCTCCTTCTGCTTTCCAGGGTCCGGTTGCAGCTTACCTGGATGAGGCGCCGGGTGTGGCCTTGTCTGGTGCGCAGCTTAGTGACAAACTTTCGGTCTCACCGGAAGTTACGTCATCACTGCGCTGGGCTTGAGCCTGCCGGTTGGTCAAGGTGGCGTCCGCAGAGCCGGTTTGCACCACCACTAACGCCAGCTGCGGTGAGTGTGCGTTTGTAACCTGTTTTTCATCTTGCAGGTTCCACAATGACAGATGGTGCACTAATATGGTTAGTATTATCTGCCTGTCTCTTCCACTGTCATGTAAGGCCTTGAGTGACAAAAGGTGGTGGTGACTCTTGGCCTGGTAACAGCCTATCTGGTATAGGTACAGACCTTGAGCCCACCCCTTCTGGTTCCTCTGAAGGGAAGAGCCAAAAGTTAGTTAGTCTGTTTCCCTCCTCCTTAGGAGGTGGATGTGGGTTCTCTCTCTCCCGACTGGGAGAGAGAGGCCAGCCAGGCCTCATGGCTGGCCTATAAGATCTAAAGGCTCCAGATTCAAGAGCATGAATCTTTCAGAAGCCTGGAATCTTCTGAGACTCTGTACCCGCTGTTGTAACATCTATGCAGTGATGCAATAAAGTCCCTGCTCTATTATATACCTGCCAAGAGGCGGTGTATGGGAGAGTGCTTCAGGAGGAGACTGCCTCTGGTACTACCAGAGTTCCCTGAAGCTGGAGGCGCTGACACCGGACCAGATGACATCACAAGTCTGTCCTGATCTCCACTACACCACATCCACTCAGCTCTCCTGTACCAACAGGTATGTATCAGATCCCCACAGAGACAGTAACTAGCCGTATATCTCCCAGAGTGGGGGGGGGGGGGGTACACGTGTTACATAGATATATATTAAACGGTTAATAGGGAGGGGTAGCCCAATTATCCCCATCTTAGTGTAAAGTTAGGGCAGATCGGCAAATGTCTGCCCAGCCCAGATTGAATGTCGCCAGGAGGTTGGGTCTCCTATGCTAAGCGGCAAAGGTGCGAGGTTTGCAGAATGAGAAGCCACCTCTGCCAGGCTTGTAAGGTATGGGCAACTCCAGGATGAAATTATTCCCATGGAGGGATTGGATGCACAGATTAGGTATAGGAGTTTTAACTGTATAAGAATCCGTGCAGCCCAAAGGGAATGAGATTCATCTAAGGATGAAAGATTCAGCTAAAGACTACAAAATTTCATAACAAGACTAAAGACTTCATAAGAACTGAGGTTCCAAGTACCAATACTGCAGTGGCAGAATGAACAAAGCAGTTCCATCAGAGTACACAGCGGTGGCAACTTGCCCCACTGACCGAGGACTGTTTCCAGCCCTGTTTGTGAGCAACTCCCGCTCCTGGGAAATTGCTCCCAGAGACTCTGTTTTACAGAATTTTGTTTTGGAAACAAGATAATTTGTTTGCCCCCATCCCAGTAAGTGTATTTTCAGTGTAATTGTGTAACATAGGGCTCGATGCAGTAAGCACCGAAAAAGCACTTTCGGCAGGGGTTCAATATCAGCATGTTTTTGGCGTGTTGCCCTCGCAGTATGCAGGAAGGGCCGAATCCCTGGCGAATCACTGCGAAAGCAACACGCCGAGTAGCCGGTGGCGAGACAGTCTGTCTGCTGATAACCTGGCGATACGCCGTCCCCTGCCGAGATCAGCCTGCAGCAGAGAGAGATCCGCCACTCTCTCTGCGCAAACATCGGCAAAATAAAAAATATTTGCAATCAATTTTTATTCATAGCGTAGATGTGCAGGGGGTCTCCGGAGCTGAACCGCATTGGTTTCAGGTCGGGGGATCCCCTGCTTCCCGAGATACAGGCCCCTTTATGAGGTGCCGGTATCCCTCTGCATTTAAATGTCCCGATCACGTGACCATGGAATGTAAACAAAGCAGAGGGATACCGGCAACCCATAAAGGGGTCTGTATCTCGGGAAGCAGAGGGTCCCCGGACCTAAAACCAAAGCGGTTCAGCTCCGGAGACCCTCTGCACATCTACACTATGAATAAAACACCCATATCAATAAACAATAATTCCTTACCTTTGCGGCTATCTGCTATGTTAACGAAGCAGCATTAATGTATTTTTAATAATAGTGTACGGGAGCAGGAGGTCCCCTGAGCTGAACCGCATTAATTTCTGGCTCAGGGACCCCGTGCTTCCCGAGTTACAGGCCCCAGTATGGGGCATCGTGTGTCAGTGTCGCCGCTAACTTTATAGCATCCCATACATGACGTGCCCGCTATAAAGATGGCGGCAACACTGGCACCGATGCCCCATACCGGGGCCTGTAACTCGGGAAGCAGGGGTCCCTGAGCCAGAAATCAATGCGGTTCAGCTCAGGAGACCCCCTGCTCCCGCACAATATTATTAAAATACATTAATGCTGCTTCATTACCATAGCGGATAGCGGCAAAGGCAATGAAGGGGTTAAGGCATAATAGCATGTTTATTGGGGACAATTGCCCCCAATAAACATTTCAATAAACAACATACACCCCTGTGCCCCCAACAACCCCTATACCCCCATTACATATATTACATTTTTGGGATGCACAGGAATGATACTCTAGGACGGCGGTGGCCCTCGGGTGTTCCCCGCAGGCCTGCAGTACCAATTCTGTGCCCCCCCCAAAAAATAAAAAACAAAAAAAAAACTTAAAAAAAAATACCCCCCCCCCCCCCCCTAACACATACAGTATAGTAATGGGCAAAATTACTATTTTCCACATATGGATAATAGTGAATTTGCCCATTTAAAATACATAAAGCACAATAAATACATATAGCACTCACCCATGTCCGGCTGACACGATGAAGGCCATCCTCATCTTCATCACTGTCCATGGCCTCCTCCGATGCTGCAAAACATAAACAAGAATAACAAAAGCCAATGTAATGTCCCCTAACCCCTTAATCACCTTAGCGGTCATTAACCGCTATAGTCATTAAGGGGTTAACCCACCCTCACCCACCACCAGGGAGGCCTATACACCCTCCCCCACTACACCCCCACCCGTGAGGCCTAACCACCCACTACCCACAGGGAGGCCTACCAACCTGGCTTGGGGACAATACCCCCCCCCCCGCCTCCGTTAACCACAATAAACATGACTATATTTAATAAACAATACATAACCTACCCCCTGTGCCCCCTCATAAATACATGATTTATTATTTTACATACAGGGTTAATACCCCAGGCCCACGGGAGTCCCCGGTGGCCCTGCCGGGTGTCCGAAAGCCTCACAGTGGCCCAGCAAAAGGTTTCAAACAGGGTCTGGAGGCCTACGGGTGGTCCCTGGCAGGCGCCGTGGTCCTCCAGGTGGTCTCCGCAGGCCCCAAATGGGGTTTCCATGGGTAAGCCCGCGGGTGTCTGAGGGGCCCCGGGTCAGCCCCACAGGTGTCTGAGGGTCCTTGGGTGGTTACTACAGGGGTCTGGGGGCCCTCGGGTGGTCCCTATGGGTCCGCAGTGCTCCCACAGATGGGGCCACCGGTTCTTCCCCCACAGGTGTCCACCGTGGGCCCGCCAGCCTGGTACCCATGAGCATCCGAGGTGGTCTCCAGAGGTCCCCACAAACCTAAAAAACCAACCCTGTATGTAAAAAAAAATAAACCATGTGACTGCGTAATGCTAAAGACCCCAACAGTAGGATAGATGAATGAGTAGATAACAGATACTTGTAGGGGGGACCCCTAAACATAAACTTGATAGAAGACAGATACTGGGTTGCAGTCCCAGATGGTAAGCTCACTGATAAATGACGCTGATGTAAACAATAACACCAGGAAGATTGAGCATAATAACACCCTATAACATACCAAATGTCTTAATAAAGTCCTGAACAGGACAACATGTAGCAAGCGATTGACTCACTCTGAGTGCTGCACAGCCCATGCGATCCAAAGGTGAGGGGTCCCCAGGTGTGCTTCCGTCCAAGGGGTAGGCTAGTAGAAAAGGAGAAAAACTGGAAGAGCACTACTGTAGGTATCAAAAAAAGTAGTGAAAATAAAGGTGAACAATAGCGCTCATGCAAACAATGCATTACAATGAATTACAAAAAACCTGTGATATAGAGTCCAAGGTAGTCCTGGAGCTGCCCAAAGAAGTGAATCTGGAATCTCCTACCCAGATTTGGTAATGTAGGGGAAAGACACCTCCTGTGTCGCTGCGGAATGGTTTAATTGTGATTGTAAATTGGTAGTATATAGGGGAGTGAACCCCAAATGTCCGGTGCTGCAAATGTCCACAACAGAACTGGTTCAGTAGAAAATCTCAGATGTGCATATAAAATGGATGACTACTAGGCAGGCATGATTGTCCTGCACAGGGGGGAAACAAAAGCCAGGCTCCGGCAGATAACGATAACGATTGTAACCTGGGTGGGGGGCTAGTGCACAGGAAAAACCGAGACCAGAGAAGGAGCAACCGCAGGCTACCCCTCTCGAGTACTCACGCTGGAGATGCCTGCTGCCCTTACCCGACCCGGTCTCTTCACCGCCTATGCCTGGTTGATCCCGTCTCCTCGGGTGTCGCGGAAGCGTCTGACATCATCACCGAGGGCCGTCGACTCAGCGACTGGCGTGTGGAGGGAAATGCTGCGTCTCAGCGATCCTGTATCTCCGTGAGCAGGCAGAGTTTGAAGATGAAAGTCTGCTCACCAGGGGGAGGGAAACCTTGAATGTCAGCTCCCAGCTCCGCGTAGTAGCCTGCGTGCTCCACACCGATAGTATCAAGAATGTGAAATGTAGTTGATGGGTGGTCACAGCCTCAGGAACTCAGCCAATTACAATATGAATAAAAGCAATTTTATTGCACTGTAGTGCTGCACATCACATCACAGAGAACACCTCTGACGCGTTTCGTTCCGTACAGGAACTTTATCAAAGAGTACAAAGATCTCTCACACTGGGATGTTATATACATGGTTCCCTGAACATGATTGGTCAACACAAAATGCAAAACAGGTAGTAAGGCAGGGGGGAGTCAGGAAAAAAAGACACTTGTATTATACTCGTCATTTGTGCAGCCATGAATGTCAGCATTGTTGCCTAGCGGTTACTGGGCATGCCCAGCACCGGGGTATTTATCCCAGTGTTTAGCGTGCTACAGTCTGCATTTCCATTATTCTACATGATGGCCCTTAATCAGCCCTTGTTTTTGCTCTAATTCAGCTGTGTGAGGATCGCTTACGCTCGTTACAAATTAACGCCGTTATAAATTTTGACCTACGGAGTTCTTGCTTATCTTTGGTCCTATAGTTTCATTGTGGAGTCGTAGGATGTACGTACCATCACCAATATGTGGCTGCAGAATGCAGATTCCACGTGTCTTTTCAACCCGAGGTCCTTCTGAGAGCGTTCCATACCCAGTTGATGCAAAGACTTTCAGCTGTCCAATGGTCACCAGCTGCATCCTTCATCTCTCCCAGCCATGTAAGTAAGAACAGCAGCATCAAGTGTAGATCTCAGGGCATCCACCTTCGCGTGTCAATCAATAGGGAACAATGCTTAACCATCACAAAGTAAGGCTTAAGGGGGTTACTCAACATAGTCTTCTACTTTACTGCAACTGTTGCAAAAAACCCCAATACACCCGTATTAATCGAGACAATATCATATGTTTTATTGCAGTTTTGTTCTTTCAATAAATCTGATGCGTTTTTGTTTTGCCTCATCTTGGCAAAATTTGTTTTTTCTAGTCTTCAGACTTACATAAATAGTTCCTTTAAAGCTTTGGTTTGAAATAATTAGATGATCATTGTCGTCTTCCACCATCATGCTTCTCAATGCAGAACACAGAGAAGCTTTGTGCATCTCTATGACACTCCCCAATTCAGGTGACCCACACATTGAAACATTGAGCAAAGTACCTTGTACAAACTGAAAATGACACTCTTTGCATCTACTTAACTTGGCTCCAAAAGTTGCCCTGAAACACATTCCCTACACTTCTGAAACTCTTCAAAATAGTCATTCAAAACAGAAACATGTGTTGGAATTGGCAACAACTTGCCTCAATTCACTCTGGTCAATCTTGCTTTGAAAGTCCTTTGCATCGATTAGGGATTTGGGAAGTGGTTTGTGAAACGTGTTTTATGGTGGAGGTCCTGTTATTAGATGTTATCGTGTTTGCGTCAACATAATGGGAGCAAGTTGCGTCAATTCAATCCGCCAGGGCGTCCTGAGGTGGTTCACATCTATTGCTCACGGCAGATGTAAGAAGCGTGAGCAGATCAGTCCTACTGACCCGTCACGCCAGGTGGAAGCTTACCCTGTTTTTCCAGAGAATGGAGAGACCATGCACGATTTCGTGGTTTACTTCACCATGTAACGAGTGCCTCTCCCCGCGACAACAAGGTGGGGCTGTCTCGGGGGAGGGGGTTTGTGTTGTTTTTTACCCCCCCCCCCCCCCACCCCACCCCCCCCCCCCCCCCCCCCCCCTACCCCCCCCCCCTCCCCACCCACCCCCCCACCCCCCTTGTTTTTTTTTTTCTTGTTTTATTGTTGTATGTTTATTTTTTTTTTTTTTGTTTTTGTATCTTTGTTGTTTTGGTGTCTTCTTCTTTTGTCTTTTCTTGTTTTGCGTTTTTTTGGTCTTTTTCTTTGTCTTTTTTTTTATTTCTTTTCTTGTGCATTTTTTTTGCTTTTTGTTTGTTTTTTTTTCTTTTTTTTGTTTTTTGTTGGTTTGTTTTTGTTTTTTTTTTTTTTTTTTGTTTTTTTTTTTGTTTTTTATGATTTTTGCTTTTGTTTTTTTTTGTGCCCGTCCTTTCCTCCCCCCCTTCTCTCCCCACACCCCCTCCCCCCCCTTTTTCCCGCTCCCCTTTTTTCCCACTTCATCTGCCCATTGGGCACATCCCCAGTTTTTCTTTTTATGCTATAGCCATGTTCCATGTCAATCCCAGAGGTGGAATAGGGAAAATGTACTGAATCAAAGGGAGATGTATTGGATACACACTCTCAACACTCTCCATCCCTATGGGATCAATGTTGAATGGGAGTTGAAACACTTCCTGCACGGTTGATTATATGGAGGGTCTTGGGAGTGTGTAACCAATTCACCTCTATAAACTAATCACCTCATATATACCTAAGGAGTTAATGATTACAATCAGAGATGATTCTCTTCCCTTTTCCTTGCCAATAATTTGTTATTGCATAAATCATCTGTATTATTTACATACATATTTATTGTTTCATACATACCACTTAATGAACGTTTAGCTATGAATTAATTTCTACAAACACATATGATTGCTTATGTTCATCATTTAATATACACTTAGCCATGAACATGTTGTATAAGTCTGCTTGACATATGTCCCCAGTTACTCCTCCATACAATCCTCTATCCTTGTGTTCTTCTATATAAATTTCAAGGATGTTGCTTTTGTAATTTTATATGTGCTACTCACAGATCTTTTTTTTTATCTATATGTTTTGTTTGTATTTTCTATATGTTATCACGGTTAGTTGGGTTGTTCCAATTCAGACACTGTGATGTTTACTGGCAACCCTCGTCATTGTCAAGCAACTGATTGCTAATTGATACTGACTACCTGTTTTGCATTTTGTGTTGACCAATCATGTTAGCAGGAACCATGTATATAACATCCCGTGTGAGAGATCTTTGTACTCTTGATAAAGTTCCTGTACGGAACGAAACGCGTCAGAGGTGTTTCTCTGTGATGTGATGTGCAGCACTACAGTGCAATAAAATTGCTTTTATTCATTTGTATTGGGCTGAGTTCCTGAGGCTGTGACCACACCATCAACTACATTTCACATAATTGTGATTGTAGACAAAGTTCTTTTTTCTTGACGAATTCCTCAAGAGAAAAAAGAAAACAGCATACACACTGCAATAGTAACTTACCACCCCCAGGGACAACTAGAATGTATAAAAGAGAGCAATTTTAATATACAATATAAAATACAGTATAACAATAAAAATAAAAACAATTGATTACACTGAAATAAAATTACTAAAAAGAATTATACTAAAAAGAATATCTGTGCCTTGGCATAGGAACCAGATGTCTTGAAACTTGCTCCGTTTGGGTGTAAAATTGGAACCTACCTCACCAAAGTGACTAGTGGTGGGGAGGACCCGTCAGACAGGCAGCTGAGGTAGTGTGCTGAGTCCACCTGTTCCAGTGAGCGCCTCACATCACGGGTCCCTGCTCGGCATGGGGATGATCCTGACGAGGAACTCCTCGGTGGTGCAACCTCCTGTGTAATATTGGACTCTCAACACAGGGGGTTCTGATCAGCTCCATTTTATTGTCACGGTGGGCATAGCTGCCCTCCACAAGGGGTATATTCATGCCGTATCGTCTCGTTGCTCCCTTTAGATAGGTATATCACCTAGATCAGGAGCACTTTTTACGCAGGAATCCTGTCCTGTGCCAGTCCTGGACAACAGCCTCCCATGGAGTTACAAAATACTGACACTCTGATAGAACTTGAACTCCTGCCTCAGCTCTGACAAGAGTGAACTCTTCTCCTCTCAGCAACCTTCTAGCAACTAACTTTTAGACACAGTGCTGTTTAGTAAGCTTCTGAGGCTGACACACTCTGACATCAATAACATGGAGTCAGAGAATGACAGTCCCAGCCATACACGGGCACCACCAGGTGTGAGGGGGAACCTCCATATTACTGCTGGCATGCCCACACTTACCAGGCTTACTGCCAGCAGGTGCACCATCAGGCATATTCACACTGTAATGGGGTCCGGTTAGATCACAGGGGCCAATGTGAGATTGGGTGGGTCAGGCCGGGCCAGAAATACCGTTACACTGAGTTAAGTTATGGTGAGTAAAAAAAGTGACAAAAACCCTCCACAGGAAAGTAAATATGCAAATACAACTGTATGCTCATCTGCATGTCTTAGGCAGGTCTGCAACCCCGCCTTTCCCCATCATTACCCAGCATACAGCACTTCCACTGCAGCAAGGGATTCTGGGAAATGACATGCAAATGAGCACACAGTGTCACATTTTGCCTCAAAAACCATTTTTAACATGGTTCCCTATAGGCTTAAGCTTGCTGCATGGTCACAGCTTTGAGCACAGCCAGGGTTAAGGTGCATACCCAGAAAACCACCCACAGACAGCTGTTTCGACCTTGATGGGTCTCATCAGTGTGGGGTTGATTTTAACTGGGTATGCATGAGAGGCTATGGGATAGGCTATACCATAATACTGAGTTAAGTTATGGTGAGTAAAAAAAGTGACAAAAACCCATATATATATATACATATATATATATATATATATATATATATATATGACATGGCATACAGTATACCAATGGAGTGTCCCCAAAGTACATAGGGTGCCAGATTGGACATCTGCCTGATGTCCAGAATAATGTCACTACACATACAGGATCTCTGGCAGTGAGTTTGACTTTTAGGATTTGTCTCTATGGCATTGGGTTCATATAACTTGTTCATGCTCATAGGATACCATTCCTAGCTGGTAATTACCATAAATACACTGCTACTCAGGCATTCGTGATTGCAGAACATTGTTAGTCAGTTAACAAAGATGTGGGCCGAACAAAGGAACCCGCTAGTCTGAGTTAGCATTTATTCTGACAGTCCGTCGTGAGGTTTCCAATCTGTTGTGAGTATATACTAGGGTCTCTATTGTCAAGTGCGTTTATTCCCTTCGAGTTCACTATCTACTGCAATTTGCACAGCGGTGGTTATAATCATTAGCATTGGCTGCACTTTCCCGGCTATATATACTCTGCGTGATACTGTAATCGAAATACCACACATCACCAACAGACATTTGTCTTTCAGACATTAGTATGGTTATGCATTCTATACTGTAAGCACACAATCTCAGGCGGCTAGAGAGGTCCCTACATTCCTATATTTGAAGTGTACCTATCGCATACAGCCATTTCATATACTTGGTAGCATAGCACGATTAATCGCTATTTTCTAGGTTTTAATTGAGTTTGTTTTCTATATAAATAAAAATGTTGTTATTTTACATTTGCGTCATATGGGATCTTTCTCTTCTAATATGCAAGCCCAGATTAAACCAGTTACAGTATTTGGACTTTGAAGCTGTGCTACTTTCCTAGTTTGTTAGATAGCGTTTGAAGTTTGACCTCTTGAACTTTGCTTAGGTGTTTGAGATAACTTATCATTCTGCTGCTCTGCTTCTCATTCCGTTTGCCTCAGTATGGGGCTTTGGATGCAAATCTAAAAAGATACATTATTATTTTTAAGACTTCAATTTTTTTGTGAAGCCCATTTACTCCAGAACCTGCCAAAGATGTTCAGCTACTTTTTGTAAACAGCACCGTAAATCAAATGAAAAATAAAAACATCAGCCTTCTTCTGAGGATTATAAAGAGTATGCCTGGTACAGAGACTCACTGACTTCACCTTGCTTGCTACTGGTTACAGTACTTACTGTATACAACTAGGTATCATCAGTATTTGAAATATGTAACAGGTACAGATAAGGCCCATATTAATTGTGTGATACCTGTCCATAAGGCACCTTTTGGCACCAGTAGACACCATCAAGAAAATGATGCACCTTCTGGCTCCAGAAGGTGGAGTAGCACTGCCTAGGAAATAAGGCCCATTAATCACCTTCTTTAGGCCAAGTGGTAAGATTTTAACTAAATGGCTTATTCATATAAAATGCACTGTTTACACTCACTTTGTCAGATAAACATGAGCAAGGTGCAGTACTTACCCTGTTACACTAGACTCAGTTATTGACATGCTGTGTAACTGATACCATAAATATAAATCCATCCTTCTTGATTCCAAAGAGGTACAAATCATGGAAAGGTTGGGTTTATCGTCTGTTAAAAGCATGTAACGTTATGCTTAATAGATCTTTATCACCCAGGAGTGGCATAAAACCCATATTACAATGTCTCATTCTCTTTCTGAAATAGATACTTGTTTGTAGGAAAATGTAATTTGAAGTTTTGGGCTGCAAAAAAAATATTATTACTCTATCAATTATTTTTAAGTGCAAGAAAATAATATATATTTTAAAAGATAATTCCAATGAAATACCCATTTTTTAACGTATAGGCAGGGCCGCTGACAGATTTCTCGGGGCCCAGGACTAGAGTTATGTCCGACAACCCTCCCCCCCCCCACCCTTGGCGGTATTGCGAGCCCCCCTTTCATTTCACACCTCACAAGCCACTCTATTTCTCCCCCCTCTTCCATGTCTTTCTCTCCCCTCCGTCTTACTCCTTCTTCCTCACTCACCCCCCTTCCGCCTCGCACGTATTTATCTCCCCAGCATCTCACTCTTAATCCCTCTTTTCCTCACTCACTCCCTCCCTCACCCCCTCTCTCCTCTCCCCCACCTTCCGTCAATTACCCCAATCTCACTCAATCCCCACCACAAAATACATACCAACCCCCATTCTATATTAAAAAGACCCCCACCCGCCAACAATTCCATAATAAAGGACCCCCATTCCATATTAAAATGACCCCCAAATCCATATTAAAAATACCCCCACTCCCTTCCATTCCATATTAAAAAGACCCCCACTCCCCCCGTTCCATATTAAAAAGAAGCCCACTCTTCCCTATTCCATATTAAAAAGACCCCCACTCCCGCCAATAAATATTTAAAAGGCCCCACTCCCCCAATACATATAAAAAGACCCCACCCCCCAATATATATAAAAAGACCCCCCACCCCCCCAATACATATAAAAAGACCCCCCACCCCCCAATACATATAAAAAGACCCCCATTCCCCAATACATATAAAAGACCCCACTCCCCCTCCATACATATAAAAAGACCCCCACTCCCCCCAATACATATAAAAATAACCCCACCCTCCCCAATACATATAAAAAGACCCCCACCCCCCAATACATATTCTCCAGGGGAGGGGGAGAATTGAGAGCGGCTGCGGTAGGCCGGTGGTTGCCCCCTGCAGTTCCGGCGCCGGTAAAAAAGGCCCCGGGGTCGTCTAGGTGGTCTGTACCGCGATCTGAGCGGTCATCAGGGGTATTTTCCATGGACGATGATAGGGACTCAGGAAGGTCAAACAGATTCCGGGAGAACCGTTGGTGGGCCCCATTATTTGAAGGGTACTCGGCCTGGATGGACCGCACTCGGTTCCTTATCCGGCGAGAGGATGTAGTGGACTATTGGTGGGCGGTGGGAGAGTTTACCCCAGAACAGAGGGACAGGGAATTGCAGGAGCGCTGGCTTCAAATAGAGCACAGGGAAATAGAACCTATGGGTCCCAACATCTTGTCAGACCCCGTGGATCCTGACGAACCCCTATCATGGGTGCTACCTGGGAGGGCAGGTAAGGCTGACCTGACGAGGATTAGTAGGGCCGAACGGGCTATAATGGCTCGTTACAAGTCATCCCACGGGTTGGAGTACCCGTATGTCCCTGAGCCATTAATGGACGAAATAGAGGAGAACAGGGATAGGTGGCTCCGGGAAAATATTGAGATGCACCTAGTCAGTAAGGGGAGTGATGTGGTGGGAAAGAAGGCCGAGGAGCGGATAGAGCACCTGATCCGCATATGGGCCATTGGAAGAAATATCCACAAGCACAAAGTAACCTATAGGCCCGAGAGGGGATTACCGCGGCATTACTCAGTTACCGTTCTAGATATGGGGGGTAGGGAAGTAAAGAAGCCGGACCCCTATCACTATTTTTAGGTGGTACTATGCATTACGCGGGTTCGTGTCTGCTGGTCGGGGCGGGCTTGGCGGATGACTGTATTCATGTGTACTGCATTATGAGGAAATTTGTGTGATGTTAAATATGTTTTGTGTTACAGTGCTTCCTGGAAAGAGGTATACAAATTTAGGTCCCAGCGAGTACGATGGGATTCACCAGGGGGAGAATGTAGCGGTCATGTAAAATGCCTACAGTCATCTCTCCTGCTAGCAGTAAGGCCTGGTAAGTGTGGGCATGCCAGCAGTAATCATGGAGGTTTTCCCTCACACCCTGGTGGGGTGCCCTGTGTATGGATGGGACTGGTCACATGCTCTGAGTCCATGGTTAGTGATGTCAGAGGTGTGTCAGCCTCAGAAGTTACATAAAGCACAGCACTGTGTTCTAAAGTTAGTTCTACCTGAAGTCTGAGTTGAATATATATATATATATATATATATATTTATTTATTTATTTATTTTATATATAAAAAACAAAACATAAGTGCTTGCTCAGTGTATCCACTAGTTGAATTATGACATTATAAAATTAAACCCAGTGTAAGGTATATGAGTCTATACAAAAATATATAAAATAGACAAAAAATATAAAAATAATGAAAAGTGCTTAATTAAAATGAAACAATAAATCTGTTAACATAATAATTGAAACTGAAGAGCGTGAGAATAATGTTGCAAATAATATAGAAATGTCCACATAATTGTCCGTGACAAAAAAAAAACCAAATTAAATGTGATTCCAACACGGTGACTTGTCCGCAGCCTCTCAAAGCATGAACCACATCTGGATAATTTCTAGCAGAAATAGAAGAAGAGAGGCACGTGCCACATAGCGTAATTCTGTAGGGTTTTTATTCTCAACAATAGTAAATTTATAAAAGGCACACTCACAAGTGTAGCTTAAGTAAAAGCATGTAGAGTCAGTCAATCTCAAAAGAGATTATACTCATCAGGAACGACTGCCACAGCCAGGAATCCACGTGGAGCTCAGCAAACAATATTAAAACAAACGTCCATGGTATATGAACTTCCAGATAACAAAGGTGATGGATCGCAATTGCAACAATATACTTTAGTATGTCTCACATCTAACCACAACTGCAGTAAAAAAGCAACAAGTGTATCAATATAAAACTCTCACGTGTTGACGGAATGACGTCATACGTCTCAGCACACGTGTCCCTACCCGTTTCGTCACAAAACGTGACTTCATCAGGGGTTAAAGAATCAAATTACTATAGATCTTTTAAAGCCCACTGATGGCTTAAAAATCAGCTGTAGTTGATCATATTAACTGTGCAACCAATCTAGAGCAGTATAAGTTTGAAAAAAGGCAGAACCTCATGTGATAAACAATAACATCAAAAATGAAACAAGGGCTACCCAAACAAAAACAAATATCTATACTTACAACCATGTAAAAAATATACAAAACAATATAAAATATATACATAAACAAATATTGCTTACAAATGTTGCTAAACATATAAAGAAAACACAGAAAAAAACTCAATATTCAGCATACATAACATAAATTTTACGCAATATAAGTGATCATAATAAAAATTGCCTGCAAAAAAGGCAATATAAAATTGGACTTGGAAAATCGAATTTTGAAAATGATTTGTGTATATAGAAAATATA
The DNA here is from genome assembly GCA_036426205.1 of Ascaphus truei. Lineage (NCBI taxonomy): Eukaryota > Metazoa > Chordata > Amphibia > Anura > Ascaphidae > Ascaphus > Ascaphus truei. Next base: position 147,843,723 of record CM071568.1, on the reverse strand, counting down.
TCAAATTGAAGGACTTATTGATGTACCCATTAAAAAAGGAAAAGAGGGGGGGGGGGGAGGAGGGAAAGGGAGAGAAGGAAGGGGGAGGGGAAAGGGGGGAAGGGTGTGGGTAGTGGAGAAAGGGGAGGGAGGAGGGAGAGCAGGGGAGGGCAAGAAGTAGGGAAGGAAAAGGGTGGAAGGGGAAGAAGGAAAATAAGGACTGGGGATGAGGGAAAGGAAAAGTTAAAGGGGGAGGGGAGAGAGAGGGTGGAGGTGGAGGGGGAAGATAACCCAATGTAGAAAGTGGGAACACTCGTGAGGAAAAACAATTGAAAGAATCCAGGAAACTCTCACATTTTCCAGGTCCCTTTCTCTTCCATCTCAAATAATAGTAATATCATCAATGAAATGGCCATAGTAGACCAGACCCGCCCCCAACCTAGCATTGGCTCAGATGTTCTTGAGCTCACAAAAAAACATAAAAAGGTTCGCATAGCTGGGGGCGAATCTGGTCCCCATGGTCATTCCACAAATTTGAAGATAGAATATCTCATTAAACAAAAAATAATTATGGGACAAAATGAACTGGATACACACTAGCAGAAATTCCTGCTGAATTTTAAGAAGTTTGTTATCAGCACTCAAGAAGTATTCAATGGCAGCTAAGCCTTTTGTGTGCTCAATGTTAGTATACAATACCTGAACATTGAGAGTGACCCAAAGATAAGTCGGTTTCCACCTGATACCAGAGATGGAGCCCATGACATGCAGGGAGTCCTTAAGGTAGGAATGTAGTTCAACCACATAGGGCTGCAGATAGTAATCAACATACCTGGATATCCCCGATGTCATGGACTCCATCCCAGATATAATGGGTCCACCACGTGGATTGACAGGATCCTTTTGGACCTTGAGAAGGTGATAAAAGATAGGGACACATGGATGTTTATTATATAAGTATTTCATCTCAACTGGTGTTATAACACCTTTAGATCTAGCTTTATTCAATAGTGAGAGGAATAGACTCTGGAATTCATCAACAGGGTCTACTTGTAAGTGTATGTAAAATTCCCGATCTAATAGGATTCTCTCTGCCTCTCTAATATATGTGTCCCTATCTTGTATAATGATGGAACCCTCCTTATCGGCCTGACGTAATACAATATTGTCAAGTTCCTGAAATTCTCTGAGGGCCTCCCTTTCGGCTATAGCAGGGGTCTGCAAACCTGCCCTCAAGAGCCGCACACAGGCCAGCTTTTATGGATATCCCTGTTTCAGCACAGGTGGCTTAACCAGTGCCTCAGTGCTTGACTGGGCCACTGATTGACCCACCTGTGCTGAAACAGGGATATCCATAAAAGCTGGCCTGTGTGCGGCTCTTGAGGACAGGTTTGCAGACCCCTAGCCTATAGTAAGGTTAGCATGAGCATTGGAAGGTACTATACACGTTTTCTCAAAGTCTTTGAGCACAAGTGATTAGAAGATTCAACATAATTACCCTTTGATAGATAAGGATAAAACAATAATTTTGGTGCAAATGGTGAGTGTAAATCCTCAGGTGGAGATGAATCATTATACTGCACCGACACACTTTATTCGAGCAAATACCCAGTATGTACCTGGCAGATACCTGGAATGCGCCGCTCCTCACCTCTGACAAGCCCCGTTGCATTTGCCTTCCCAGCCTGGGTTCATGCCTGGCTGACGGGCGGCTGATCTGTTAAATGATAATGATTAGGATTTAATAGGCTGCAATGCTTCGTGTGTCTACCAGATGGCATAAATTCATGAATTGTAATGCAGTATATATATATACTGTGCAGTATTGCAGCCAGCGGGAATAAAATGCTTCAATCCCTGCCTGGAAAATAACCCAATGCACTCGGGCAGAAAACAGTCACAAACCTCAATACACCCGGGATAACCCGAATTCGTGGGACTAGCCGAGCTCGAATAAAGTGTGTCGCCAGTGTATTCATCAAGCAATGAACTCAGATACACTGAAATATCACAATTGTTAATATTCTCAGTGGAAATATTTTCATCCATAACCGACTCAATATGTTCAATGCATGCACGTTCTTGAGTAAAGAACAATTGATGATTATTTTTCCTTTCCTTAAGGGTGAAAAATCTTTTGTGTAATATTTCTGATGAAACAGTTGAGATCAACAAATAATTCAAACTAATTGGGTCTGGAGTTGGGTGCAAAACCTAAACCTCTAGCTAATAGGGAACGCTGGTTGTCACTGGGTGTGTATGATGAGTGATTGAGTGATTAGATGTTAACTTACTCCCCAATCTCTTGTTGTTTTTCTTCTCCTGGATAACTCTTCCTCCTCTACTTCCTCATCTTCCCTTTTTCTCCTTGTGGGTGTATTTGGAGGGAGTCTCTGAGTCCACAATGGATACATTTCTCCTTCGTCCTGAGGATAAAAATCTAAAAAAGTTCGATTTGTGTAGTGTTTGATGTCCCTTTGGTATAGCACCTTGATTACTAGGACCTGGTCTGCTATAACCGCTGCAATCTAACACAAGGCTATCAAATCTATTTGATGTCAAAATCCCTTTGGAAACAACAGGATTGGTAGGCAATATCCAATCGTGTGTCTCTACAAAACCTGCGGATTCCAGTGGGCCAAAAGATTCTTTCCTAGGTTCCTAGTGTCTTGATTTATGTTTTTATTGTTGTAGTTATCTTTGTTATTTTTATAAGAATAGCTGGGCTTGGATTTCTTATGATAATTATTATTATTAGAACTGTCTCTCGTTCTCCAATTCCTTGATTTTCCATTGGAATATTCTTCCTTGTCCCTGATAGACTTTCGTTTTTTCCTATCAATAAGTCCTTTCTTAAAACTTATAACTCTTGTATTAGTTGTAGCTTCTAATTGAATAAATTCTACTTCTTCACAATGAGCTCTTAATTCATTTTGAACCTGCTTCATCTCTGTTTCCAGAGTGACAAGTCTTTCCTCTCTAAATTTGACTAAGTGTCACATAAGAGTAAGAGAGCAACTTGTCAAAGATTCATTCCATTTATTTTAAAAAAATCATTTGTTTCAAAGGCTGGCTGTTTTAAAATATCGAGGTATAATTTGGTCTATATAATTTTGTAAGGAAACCTTATCATACCAAAACCGCATTTCCTCTTTGATCAACTTCTCTAGCTTAATAAAACTATATTTGATGTCTATGTTTTATCAATAGATGGTGGAATTCTGGGAAATAACATGCAAATGAGCACACAGTGCCACCTTTTGTGCTCATTTGCATGACATTTCCCAGAATCCCTTGCTGCAGTGGAAGCACTGTATTGGTAGGTGATAATGGCGAAAATCAGGGTTACAGACCTGTATAAGATGTGAATGTGTTCACAAGTAATATTTTTATATGCTATATGCTATACAGTAGAGGGTTTGTAGTCACCTTTTCACCCACGATAACCTAAAGAATGTGTGGTGAAGACCTACTTATATCTCAAATTGCAAAGCCAGTAGAACCAACCTCACACTGATGAGACCCACAAGGTTGAAACAGTTTGTCTGTGAGGGCTTTGCATCTCATCTCAGGCTGTGTTTAAAGCAGCATGCTGGCAGTCAATCACACAAGAACAACCCTCATCTGGAGGCTATAATCTGCCTAAGGCCCCAATACCTGCCTGACTCTGGTCCTTGGGGAGCCAGGAAAGTATAATAAGGCCTGCATAGCACACTGTCTGCCTGTCAAATATATACCCCTTATCTAGGGTGACTAGACGTCCCGGTTTAGGTGGGGACAGTCCCAGTTTTTAGGTCTCTGTCCAGACTTTTTGGAGTGCTGTCCTGGTTTTCTAACCCGCTAGCGAGCGCTGGCTGCATGTGCACGAAGAGCGCTTGCTAACGGTGCATGCACGATCAGCACTTGCCAGCTGCTCATGCTCTTGTGCAACCAGCAAGCTCCGATTGCGTATAAGCGACCGGCAAACGCCATACACGCATGAGCAGCCAGCATGTGCAGATCACGCTTGCACAGTTGACAAGCGCTCTTCGTGCATGCGCAGTTGGTTTTGTCCGTTCTCGAATGTGTCACATTTGTCCCGGTTTTGCCAGGACAAATATGGTCACCCTACCCTTATCACACAAGCGGGGAACCAAACCTGCGCCGCCCAGCTTACGTTAAGTGGGCCTGGGGAGGAGAAGAGGCCTACGTGAGCTGTTGAGCCAAATAGTTCCCAAACTAGCGAGGGAACCCTCTGCTTTAAAGAAAATAAGGGGGAAAAGACATAAACCATATTGAAGTCATAGAGCAACGTAAATAGGCAGTAAATACAATAATAAAGTTGCATGTATGCGAGATGCAACAAGATGGACTTGTGAAAAAGACCCTCTATTGTATAAGGGAATATACCCCAAAACACCTCTGTGATATAAATATAACACAACCTTTGTACTAGCAGGTTAAGGTCTGCAGCTGTAGGTAAACGGAGTGACTTAACACCCCTGGAACTGAAACAGAAAAAACAAGCTCAAACGCATATGGTGAAGTATGTTCAAAATTAATATTGTATATTAAAAGATAAGATATCTGCGTACATCAATGTGGATAAAAATAAGCATATCGTGCACCTAGGTCACATGTTACCCGGCACCACCAGATTCACAGGAACCGCATGAACCGCAGCAACCGCCGTATCACCAGGATTAAGTAGCGCTGGTCGTCCGCCGTCCTGCGCCGTCACAGGCTGTCCTTATGAGACCCTCCGTCTGGCTCTGTAGACTCGGTAGAAACTTCTGGGTGCTCTGCCCGTTGGAGCCACCATCAGGCTCGTCTCTCCCGAGTTCTGTGTGGTTTGCGGCTGGTTCGCGACTTGCCGTAAGGCAGTCGCTGCCGTAAAGTGTACTGATGACGTCACTCGAAAAGTCCGAAAAAAGTCTCTCTTAACCTCAGAAGAGGTATATTGCAAAGATAAATGACTGTAGAGGCTAATCAATTATTAAATCCAACGTGTTTCATAGCAAAAGCTACTTCATCAGGGATTAAATAAAAATTGAAATACACAGGTATATATACCATATAACTACACATGATAGGTCAATTCGGCTTCATTCTACACCAATGAGGTCTGAGTATGACAAAATCACATATGTGTGAATAATAGAACACTTATGGTCTTAATTAGGTCTTGGTGTTAGCAGAATTAACCCATCATGGGCAGCGATAACTCTATACATAATTATTACCTACATAGTAAACCTTTATAAAATTGGCAACTCATATCAATAAAAATTGTATGTTCAAGTGGGACTCTGCAATAGAACAAACAAAAAATTAGTACATAATAATTAATATTAAAAGAATGGTTAGAGACAACATCGAGTGCAGCATATTAGCCGCTTACTTATCATATAGTTATGAAAACAAAGCACAGAAAAATAATGCACAGAAAATAAGCCAAAGGAGCACCAGGCTCATTTAATAGAGACACCATATATCTATATTTTCATTCAGACCATTTATACCAAGGGTATTAAGTTTTTGTATCCAGAATGTCTCCTGAATGGAGACATCCTTTAACCTGTCCCCTCCCCGTCTATTACATGGAACATATTTAATTCCTTTATATGTCAAGGATGAGGGGTCCTTATTATGATGAACAGAAAAATGGCGACTAACACTATGAGTTTGTAGAGCATTTTTTATATTTCTCACGTGTTCTTGAATACGGAGTTTTAAGCTTCATTTTGTGCGGCCTACATATTGTAGACCGCACGAGCATTCCAGTAGATACACTACATGAGTTGTGTTGCAATTTATAAAGTCAGTAATGTCATAAATTTTTGAATTATTACGTGATTTGAATGTTTTTCTTTCAGAATGAAGGAATCTGCATATTGAGCATTTTCCACATGGAAAGTTACCTAAGGCTTTTGGCACAAGCCAAGTTTTACCTAAGGTGTTATCCAAAACCTTCCCTATGTCACTTGGAGCTAAGGTATCTTTTAGACTCCGTGCCTTTCTATAGATAAATTTCGGAAAGGGGGTAAGGTGACCATTCAGAATCGGATCGGTAGATAGAATACCCCAGTGTTTTTTTAAATAACTCCCTCTATCTGTTTATGCATAGAGTTATAGTTAGTAATAAATGCAACTTCCATCCTTTTTGTCTCATTTGTCTTTTTCTTTCTAGGTATTAACATGTTTTTACGGTCAATTCTCCTGACTTTCTCCAGTTCTATCATAAGTCTTTGATAGTTATATCCCCGTTCCATAAATCTCAGAAACAAGAACTGTGCCTGTTCATCGAAATCTATTTCACTAGTACAGTTCCTTTTGACTCTCATAAATTGACCTCCAGGTATATTGTTTATCCATGATTTTTTATGGTTACTGGAGGCCAAAAGAAGATTATTTGTATCCACTTTTTTGAAAAATGTGGTTGTATGTACACCATGCTCTTCTGAAGCAGACAAATTCAGATCTAAATAGCTGACATTCTCTGTGTGTGTGATGTGTGTAAATACCAAGTTAAATTGATTGTTATTTAGATAATTAATTAATTGGTTCACAGACTCCTCATCACCTTCACACACACAGAGAATGTCATCTATATAGCGACGCCACACTACTATTTGTGCTTTAAACGGATTATTGCACCAGATGCACACACTTTATAGTGTACATTTTCTTTTTTTAATTCTTAGCAGTTGTAACAGGGACCTGTATCAATGAGGCTTCAATAGAAAGCCTCTAGTGGTCTGAGGAATCCAGCAGGGAACTGATTAATTGCAGCTAAAGACAACTAACCAGTCTCTACCTGACTAATCAGACCTATAGAAAAACCTTCTGATGGAAACTGAAAGAGAGAGACTCCTGAACACAGTCACAACTGTGCTGCAAAGGAGATGATGTCTGGAGCACAAGGCTGTTCTGACATCAAGACACCAGGAACAAGAACTATTCCTCGGCACAGAGGACCCTGGAACCTGCCAGGGGCTGGGCCATCAACGTACACCAATCAGACTCAGAGACTGACATAAAGAGCCCCTGCTTACGAGTACCTCTTTAGACTTTGGGGTCATAGGTTGGTAAGAGGCCTATCCTGCTAGCCCTGCAGAAAGGGACTGGGAAAGTGAGTGAGCCCTTTTGTGGTTTAAAGCAATGTTTAAGTGTAGGCTGAATAAAGCCATGGTTTAATTTCCCCCAAATCTGTCTCTCTGGTTGTACCTCTGCACATGTCTCATTCAGCGGTCTTGCTCAATAAAAAAAGGCGCACCATAGGTGTCCGCGTTTGGACCATTGCAAGCCCCCTCCCCCGAGGTCGAGGACTGGAGAAAGCGGGATAGTAGATGGGAACAAGGCAATGCAGGACAAGGTGAGGCAACAATGAATATGACTAGCACACATCACAAGGATTATGCTCAGCCAACTTCCTGGTGGAAGAGGCTGAGCCTAAATAGCATGATCATCCAATCAAGCGCAGGACTGCACAGCAGGCAGGAATCTGGCAGGAGCCAATCAGGTGACTAGAGCTTGAAGGGGCAGAGCCTGCTTCTGATCTTCACACCAACAAATCAGTGACAATATCTCTTCAGCCACCATTGTCCCTTCCACTTGGTCAGACCAATCTACAATTATAAATAAATTGGAGGGCCTTACAATAATGTAGGTCTCCTCTAGGACAGAGATACAAAGTAGAGCTCTGCTCACATATGCGTGTATGAGCTGCCTGTATTTTCTTGTCAGTTGCCAGGAGGTGAGAGACAGACTGTGTACTCAATTCCGCATTTGCAGATGCATTACATATTGGTGAACAGGATTTTCAGTTGGTCGTATGATAAAAATTTCTCGCTTCTTACTGATTTGTGTGAGCTCATATTTCAGAATCTGACATCAAGTATAAGCCCTTTTTTCAGTGTTAACTCATTATTCATGCGGGATATAACAGCCTTATTTCTATGAAGAGAATATAGAATTTGTCTTGCAATAAATCATTAAAGCTCCTATGGAACATGGCGAATATTTAGTATTGAGCAGAAGATGAACCCAAAAGAAGAACTAAAAATAAGTTGTGCTAGTATATGAGTGAGAAGAAAAATAAGCGCAAATTAATTAACAAACGTGCCATGGGAAATAAATGTGAAAAAAGGATGAGTTTATTTTATTTTATTTATTTATTTATTTCTAAAATGTTTTACCACGAAGTAATACTCAGTATCTCTTTGGCCATTAGGATTTGAAGAAGCACTGCCTCGATATCCGCCTCGTTGCTGGTTACGATGTTCATAGCTTTGATTTTCTCTATAATTAGATGGCATTCCTTGTGAAAAAACATCATTGTCAGACATATCTGATTCGGCACTAGCTGACTGAGAAAAAGAGATTTTTTTTTTGAGTATTGATTTCTATTGTGCTTTAGGCTTATTAGACTTATGTGGTGTTGAAGAATTACATTTCTTAAATGGAGTGACCTTCTGCCACACATAAATTTGGTTACGAATGTAGTCTTGTTTGTCCCTCTCAAACTTAACTTGTTTTTTTGACATTATATCTTTTTCCATACTCTTGATATTCTGGGACAATGTAAGATCCAATTCATTAAACCCTTCAATATTTATGTATTGGTGTAAATCCTTTTGGGGGGTTGTGATATCCTTATCCAAAGATACTTTCTCCTTGGATTTTGATTGGATAATAAGATCAATTAGAGTATAAGAAAAAGTATTAAGAGCATCCTTCCATTTAGTTTCAAACTCTGAATTGCTGAAGCCAAATGTGGGTGATTTTTTAATTCGTAATCCTTTTGGGATTCTCTGGGATTTTACATAATTTTGTAAAGAAATAATGTCCCACCAAATCAGTATCTTTGTAGATAAAATTATTTCTAACTTAGAAAATTGAATCTTCAAGTCAGACACATCGTCACAAATTAACTCTAGGGTGTTGTCAAAAACTTGTTGAGCCTTTTTAACCCCTTGGGATTTATCTGAACAATTGAAGGCAAATTGCGTAGGATTATCTACTTCAGTCTGACATTCACTTTCTGTGGTATTGTGATCCCTTTGTAGTTGTAATAAATATGTTGAAGTACAACAAAACTACAAAAAACATAATGGGATGTCAGAAAAAAAGTTCAGATCTTAGTAAGCACATAGGTTGTGGCAGCAGGTGGATAATTTGTTGAAGTATTACAAACAGTTATACTGTTGTAACTTCTTGACTGAGCTGAGGTAGGGATGCATAATAACCGACTAGAGCCCAGGGCAAAGTCCTTTTAGAATATCCATTGTCGGTAAGCAGGCAGAGTTTGGAGGAGGGCAGTTTCAGCCGGATATTCCTTGTAGCTTACCAGACCTGATCTCCCACTTGAAACGGGAGAGGTGGTCGTCGACATTTATCCGCCTGGATCTTTTGCTGGCGGCTTTGACCAGATTGGCCTGCATCCTCTTACAGAGTAGTTGGAGTTCTTGGATTTTGTCGTCCACTGCAAGAACTCCAGAGAGGACTGGAAGGAGGAAGGGCAGCAGGATGGTACCCATAGGCACAGAAGAACTGCGATTCCAGTGTTGAATCATGCTTCATGGAATTGTGGGAAAACTCGGCCCACTGGAGCAGGTCAACCCGGTCATCCTATATTTTAGAAACAAAACAACGGAGGAATTGTTCTAAGGACTGGTTGGCCTTTTCCATGAGTCCATTGGACTGGGGATGATAGTAGGAAGGAAAATGCAGGGAGATACACATTCTTTGGCATAAGGCCTTTCAAAATCTGGAGATGAATTGGGACCAGCTGTCCGAGACTATATCCATCGGGACTCCATGGAGGTGGAATATCTCCATAATAAAGATCTCTGATAGTTCAGAGGCTGTGGGTAGCTTCCTGAGAGGAACAAAATGGGCTTGTCGTGTAAATCGATCAACTACTACCAGTACAGTAGTCATACCTCTGGTCGGAGGCAGCTCCACAATAAAATCCATGGATAGGTGGGTCCACGGGTGGGTGGGGACTGGCAAGGGCTGGAGCAACCCACAGGGTAACGTCTTCGGCACCTTAGTCTGGGCACATACAATGGAGGCTGCCAAAAACTCCTTCACATCTTTGCGGATCTCTGGCCACCAAAAGATCTGTTCAAGGAAATCACGTCTTCGTGACTCCTGGGGGATCAGCCGTCTTGGATTTATGACCCCATTGCAACACCTCACTTGGAAATTGGAGGGGACACGACGACAAATAGTTTGGACAAACGGGTGGACATTGACCTGGGATCCTCTGCCTAAGCCTGTGAAATCTGTTGCAGTGAAGTGAAGATGAAACTGCAGCGATGATTTGAGAAGATGGACCCCTGCTCTATCTCCTTGGCGTCGTCTGGAGAGAATTGCCTGGATAGTTCATCTGCTTTGACATTCTTAGATCATGGACAATAAGTGATCACAAAGTTGAACCAAGTGAAGAAGAGAGCCCACCTCGCCTGACGCGTCCAGAGTCTCTTTGCTCCTTTAATGTATTCGAGGTTTAATCTCTAGTGCAATCTCCTAGTGTGGAGAGGAATGGAGTGGAGTGAAACTGGCAGGAGCAGCCATGAAGGTTGTGATGAAGGAAGAATAGATTAAATGTCCAGAGCTCTTGCTGTACCTAGCCTGATGAGGAACCAACGCAATTAGGGGATACCAAATTACCTGAGCAGGAGAGAACTAGAAGATGAACCATGGGGATGCGCCTGTACTGTGGGCTCAAAGGTCATCTTGTCCGAGACTATCCTAAAAAAGGAAAACCCCAATGCCCAGTGAAGATAGAGGAATATTCTCTGGAGATTTAATCTATTCTTCCTCCATTACAACCTTCATGGCTCCTCCTGCCAGTTTCACTGGGGACCAGCCTCCATCTTCACTCAGGCTTTTGTGGATTCTGGAGCCGCAGGAAATTTCATTGACCACACATTTGCAGAACTTCACTCCATTCCTCTCCGCACTAAGGAGATTGCACTAGCGGTAGTGGCCATTGATGAAAGACTCCTGATACCTGGGACCTTCACCCACGAGACTAATCCGTTGCTGGTTTCGGTTGGGGTGCTTCACAAAGAAACACTTTCTTTTTATGTAATTAGTTCTCCGTCAACTCCAGTGGTCCTAGGCCTTCCACCACAACCCCAAGATCGATTAGAAAAGCAGTCAAGTGACAGCCTGGGGACAACATTGCCACGAATCTTGTCTTCCGGTGTCTCGCAGCATCTCCGAGGTTCGGCTACCTACAGAGACTCTCGTCATGCCTTCCAGTTTCCTACCATGACTTTGCCGATGTATTAGATAAAAAGCAGGCAGAGGAGTTACCACCACACCGACCTTATGATTGTGCCATCGATCTGCTCCCAGGGGCCATCCCTCCTCGAGGTCGCACTTACCCCCTTTCAGAACCAGAAACCAGGGCAATGCGGGAATACATCTCGGAGACCCTCCACCGAGGGTTCATTCGCAAATCAGGTTCCCTCGCTTGTGCAGGTTTCTTTTTCATTTCCAAAAAAAACTCTTCTCTAAGGCCATGTATTGATTAAGAGGCCTAAATAAAATCAGAGTAAAAAATCGGTATCCTCTACCCTCATCCCTGAATCTTTTTGACTGCTTTCGCAAGGCTACTGTAACGGATCGGGGGACTCGTGCTTCCCAGCGTGTCCCCGTCACCCCTGGTCCCACGCGGCTAGCTGTCCCTCTTCCCTATGTCCCCACTCTCTCCCCTCCTCCTCTCTGAGCCGTTCCTCCACGCCACGGTCTGCACGCCCAGGCACACGTTCAGAGCACGCGCGCGGCCCCCTCACTGAGCACGCGCGCTCCCAATCGCTTGTCACTTGCCGTGGGACACTCGCCCCTCGGCGTGCCTCCGTCATCCCAGCCCTTACCGTACCTGGCTCCTCCGCTCCTCCTTCCCTTCTGCCTCCCTTGCCGAGCGCCCCCTCCGCGATACTCCCCTCACGCCCAGGTACACGCGTGGTGCGCGCACATAAAAACCTTACAGAAGGCGCGCGCACCCGCTCTAGTTATCAGCCGTCCCCAGGCACTGTCTCCGCCCCCCGTTGGTTGCAGGCAATTACCCTGGATTACCTCCCTGTCTCCTCCCCTGCTCTCACGGACCTATCTCTGCAATTACCCAGTCAAACCTCTGCTCCACCCATCTCTCCTATTGGCCCTTCTTCCCATATAACCCCACTCTGTCCTCTCAGTCCTTGCTCTGCATAGCTTTCCTATAGCTCCTGTGTGTGCAGTGTCTATACCCAGCTCCCTTGTCTGTTTCAGCTCTGGTTCCTGTCCCTGCCCCTGTTTGGATTCCTTTGGTTTGAACTTGAACTCTGCTTTGGACTTGACTTCACTGCCTTCTCCTGCCCTTGAACCCTGGCTTTCGGACATCACTACGCTGCTCTCGCCAACCCCTGAACTCTGGCTCTTGGACATTACCCTCCGACCTCTGGCACCCCGGACTCAGCAAGTATAACGTTAACCTTACTCACCAGGCCCAGCAACGCAACTTACCACACCCTCACTGCTGTGGGTGCATGTTATACCCTTAACCACCTCAGTACTGGGGACTGGCCGGGTCTGCGGGCATACAGGCGTTACAGCTATGATCTTCACCAAACTGGATCTTCGAGGAGCTTATATTTAATTAGGATCAGAGAAGGTGATGAGTGGAAGATGGCCTTTAATACCCGTGAGGACCCCTATGAATACTTGGTCATGTCATTTGGGTTATGCAACGTACCGGCCGTATTTTAACATTTCATCAATGAGATTTTCCGGGGCCTACTTGATCAACTCTGTGTGATATATGAAAGAACCTGCCCTGCCAATTGGAAAAAGAGCTGGAGGCCTTGTGACTGGATACACACACAGCACCACACGCTGCAGACTTCCCGGGAAGCTTTACCACGCCCTGGTACTGCTAGCTCCGATTTGGTAAAATGTATAGGCCTTGGAAACTAAGGAAATGAAACGACATGCACGCAGTGTTTCAAATCCTTTGTCTCAGTTTATTTAGTATAAGGCAGAGATATATATACAGAACAAAGAAAACATTGGTTAGAGGCGTAACTTAGGTTAGAGGCGTGATTTAGGGGCAAGACATGTTAGTGGGGTGGTCTTTGGGGCGTAAATCTCCCAGGACAGGCACTGGCTAAAATACATAACTTTCTCACTGCCTACGTTATCTACAACCTTGGTTTCCATGGCAGCTATGTGGGGTGATTCTGCCTCCCAGAAAACTAGTCTCCTACTACTGATTAAAACAGCAAAAAGCTGACCACATAAGAAAATGTATCTCAGCAAAAAGCTGACTACATGATGTTAGCTAGCCAGTGAAGACAAAATGGATGGTTTAACACAAATGCAGCTTCTGGCCTTCTCTATTGTCCCTAACAATATATCTGGACAATATCCTTATTTTCTCCAGTTCTTTGTCCAAACATCGGGCACAGGTTAGACAGGTTCTCAAAAGACTTCGGGATCACTCCCTTTTTGCCAAGCTTGTGAAGTGTCAGTTTGAACAGAAGAAGATTTCCTTCCTTATATACTTCATCTCCTTCCTTGGATTTGAGATGGATCGTGTGAAAGTATAGGCAGTGCTGGATTGGCCCCCACTGACAGGCCTCAACCCAACGATTTCTTGGGTTTGCCAACTACTACCGATGTTTCATCAGGAACTTCTCCAAGGTAGTTGCACCCATTACGTCTCTTACTAAAAAGGGGCGGATCCCAAGATATGGCCCTCTGAGGATTTTCTGGCTTTCGAGAAACTCAGTTTGAATGGGACTGCAGGGAACCTGTTGTGTTAATCCACTGGGCCATTAAAAATCTCACAGAAATGTTGAGGCATGTTGAGGCATTTACTGTGAGACTGCCCCAGAATCTCCCAGAATTTCCAAGTTAAGTGTTCTAATACTGGTGACTGCATCTGTACCTTAGCATCTCTGATCAGCCCCCCAAAAGGGAAAACAGGAGAGCTTTCCTATTAAACAGGGCTGCTTTTAATAACCGGGCTCTCATGCCAGCGGTGAACAGAGACTGATCGGGTCCCTCCCACTCACAGCACTTCCGTCCATCTGCACATCCCATAACCCAGAGAGGCCATGTCAGCATCCCTTCCCCACCTTTCTGTTTACATTTATTGGAAATCTCTCCCTGTGCAATTTCCAATCGTTTCACATCAGTTACAAATGCAGTCATATTTTGCTACCTGCTTTTCACACACAGGAGTATGATCTGATCCCCTCCCTCTTTCTCCGTGCACACAGTCACAAATTAATTCTCGAAACTCTCCAACACATCCTCCCTTGTGCTACACACACTCTTCTGCATACTTTTTGTGACCATAACCACATTTTTCTTCTCCATGTTTTCAGTTCTTAAACATTCAGTTTGAGATGAACTGCAGTTCTTAAACATTCATTTGTCACATTAATCTTGGACAGACTTGCATTCAGTTCACATTGCAACTCGCACACTGCCTGTAGCATGATCCAACCCACTTGGCTTACTGCCTTCTGCGCTTTCATTCTATATCCTGACAGATCTGATTTCTTTGGCATCTCACACAAGGAACACCTTGCACTCTCACAGTGTATTGAAAGCCCATGTTTACTCAGTTCCTGAAACACAGGTACACAAGGACTGTTCACACAATTTCACATGGACACTATCCCACTTGGTAACAAAAATACTCATGTTGCTAAACATTCTCTTACAGTATAGCACACTACTGCAACAATGATAGCAATCCCAAACCCAATACAATGCAATTATTAACATTCACTCGAGATGAGGAAGGCAATCCTGCCAGCTACGCCAAATTTTCTTACAAGAAAATTACTTATTCAAAGATTGATTCGGTTGTCGATCTCAGCCACGAGTGCACACATGAATAACACCAACACCAGATGTTATTAGTGAAGACAATTTATTGGGTACTTAGCTTTGAGTATATTCCGCATCTTAACACCTCATACATAAACATTGACCTCTTGCAGACACACTTACCAGAACTCCCGCCTACTGTCTCTGTAGGTTATTCCTACCAACCAATTAGATTGTAAGCTCTTCGGAGCAGGCAATACCTTTCCTAAAGGTTACTTTTATGTCTGAAGCACTTCTTCCCTTTGTGATATTTATATTATTTGTTACTTATATGATTGTCACATGTATTACTGCTGTAAAGCGCTATGTACATTAATGGCACTAAATAAATAAAGACATACATAGATACATACGTCTTATGGCACTCCTGATATCGCTCTTGATGTGAACCAGGGGACCCCTACCATTTCCATTGAAATAGAATTCCTGGTAGTTATTATTCTGTGATCACATTTGTCTTACGTGCAGTGCTGAGAACACTTCCAGCTTACACAAACCTGATCAAAGGGTATCCAGGCATTCAGCAAACATCCACCCTAGGGAGGCGAGGGAGAAGGCCAGCTCTTCTAGTGAGCTTCCCATAACAGCCTCTTTCAGAGCATTCCTGTTCCCAGCAAAATGACTACATCTAACAATATCTGTAAGAGACAAAAGTTAACTCATCCTGCACCTAGGCCATGAGAAACACAAGAAACCCCATTCTCATTAAACATACATACATACATGTATAAAGTATCATGTTTGATTATAGATCTCGATGTGGGTTCTGGACTACAAATAAAGGGAACATAAAATATTCTAGACAAGTTAATCACTGTCCTATAGGAACAGTTGAAAACAGTCGTAAAATAGATATGGGGAGTATATTAAAGGACTAGAATTTGAATACTCAAACGAAATTATTAACATGGAGTTTTAATCCCACAGAAATTAACCCAGATCAAAACCTATATTCAAACTACTTGGTGCTAATGCTTTCAGCTGGTAGATACAGTTCTAGATATCCAGAAGGGAAACCTACCTACTGGATCTACCAGGTGAAAACAGTAGCACAAAGTGTTGAGTGTTACAAGCTTGAGAGGGTACTAGCTGACTCAAACAAAACCCTGGACATCAGTAGTGTATGAGAGAGGAACACAGAAGAGACACGACAGGCTGACACTGCTGGCGAGGAGAGAGGCGAATTCAGCTGTACCAATCAGACTGATCAAAAAGTGAGGCCCCCATACCTTGGAATTGCACCGTTGGGCAAAGCAAGTACATCTCATTGCCATCTGCAAGGGGATGAGAACCGAGCCACAGACTCCCATAAAGTGGGGCACCAGGAACCAGACAAGCACTAAGTCACAAGGCTAAGTTGAAATACAACCGCAAAGGGACGGGGCCATCTGAATCCTCCTAGTGAGACAATCTGGGACAAGGAGCAGAGTTCATTGGATTTACCAGGACCCTTTACCTCTCAAGCTGAGTCAGACACCACAACCATCCAATAATGCTCAGATATCAAAATTGTAAGTGCCATTTTTTATCATTTTTATTAAATGCCTCAATGTTACCACAGTTGATCTAGAACTTGTTACATTTTATGATCATGTGTCAAGTGGCACTTTCCAGCCAACATAGCTTAATAGTTACATTTTGAGTCAATATAAAAAGCCGGTGGAGGTGCACATCACAATTCACTATATGGATATCATCTGGGAGGTTCACCCGATGTATGGGGGGGGGGGGGTGGGGCGTGTGGCTGCATTATGATGAGGATTTTCAGCAGAATGCATCAGTGAATAAGTAGGTCAGATGGGATAGTAAAGATCTGTGGCTGTCCATAGTGACACCTCAGAGGCCGGGTCCATTTGGTCAGCGGCTGGCAGTTCATGAAGCTCGGGGCCTTCAGAGGGAGCAATTTTGCAAGGCTCCAAATCAGGGGGTGGAGCAGCCCCTTGGTATAACATGGTGCCTGAGGACAGGGCCGCTTTATACATTAGGCCGACTAGGCACAGTGCCTAGGGCCTACGAACCTTTTAGGGCCTACAATATTTCACTTGAAAAAATCACAAAATAAGAGAAAACAGCAAATTTAATTTAAAATGCCTTTGAAGTACAGTTCGATACCTTTAAATATCGAAACAAAAAGTATCGATGCCAAAATCGCTAGTATCGAAAGAAACAAGCAAACAATGAAATTAGCATAAAAATGAGTAAAAAATACGGTTGGACAGGCAGGGTCATTTTAAGACCTTCATAGGCCCTAGGCACTTTTATTTCTAGAGGCCGTGTGTCCGATATTTTTACTCATTTTTATGCTAATTTCATGTTTGCTTTTTTCTTTCGATACTAGCGATATTTGGCATCAATACTTTTTTTCGATATTTAAAGGTATCGATACTTCGAAGGCATTTTAAATAAAACTTTCTGTTCACTTATTTTGTGATTTTTTTTGTTTAGGTATTTTTCAAGTGAAATATTGTAGGCCCTAAAAGGTTCGTAGGCCCTAGGCACTGTGCCTAGTCGGCCTAATGTATAAAGCGGTCCTGCACCACAGGCCTCTAGAAATAAAAGTGCCTAGGGCCTACGAAGGTCTTAAAACGGCCCTGCTGAAGCTGTACCTCTCTTCTTCTTGGCACCGCTGCAAAATAAAATTCCTGCCACCCTCCCCGATTTGGGTTGGCCACAATAACATATATCCCTATGGTGTGCTGCTCATGGGTTTGCAGGTATCGTTAGTATGTTTTTGTGAGGTATATATGTGTTGTATTTATTTGGGGGGGGGGGGAGTGTCATCAGTCACGTGAATGTGGGGTCAAGACACAGCCACGGGCAATCGGCACAGATTAGTATAAATAAATAGGTTCAGAGTTGAATAAAAAGCTGTATACCCCATATACAGTGTGCCATATTATATAGTCCATATCTATATTGGGAGGGGGGAAGGGGAGAGGAAATTGGGGTATCCATGGGTCAGGTCTGGAAGGTGACAGAGGCAGAGAGAGATAAGAAAAAGAAAAGTTTGATAAATGAGGAGAAGAGAGAATGGGGGCCCTAATTGAGGAGGGATAATGGAGGAGTTTCATCAGAGAGCGGGGGCTGGAGTATCAAACCTCGCTAAGAGATAGAAATCAGGCATTCTGGCAAATGTTTTTTGTTTCTTTACAAACAAAAGAAGCACGCGGTGCCAAGTATTTGCATTCTGAACAGTTACTTAATCATTTCATTGTCAAACAAAAAGGAGTACAAAGTGGATGGAACAATTGAACAAGTGTAAAAATGGAGCAAATTCTTATATATGGACCAGGTGGTCACTTACATGTGACACTAATGTTTCATAGCATTCCTCCATTGTCTCTGCCTTCACTGCTGATTTCTGTTCTCTAAATACATTATGTTACAGTTTCAACAAAGCAGGAGTTAGGTTAAAACATTGACTAACCACTTCATCACTCCTGCACAACTTGCATCCCTCTTTTGAAAGTGATACATGTCTGCAAACATTTTCTAGGTTTCAAAAACAATTAACTTCCACATGTTCTCGCTGTTCATTTGATCTAGGAATGGACACAGGTTAGGGAAAGGGTGTCTGTGTGATTACATCATTGCTTCATTGAGTTGGATTATTTATAAAATGTTTTACCAGGAAGTAATACATTGAGTGTTACTCCTCGTTTTTCGTATGTCCTGGGCACAGAGTTAAGACAAATAATACATACATACATACAAACAATAATACAAGTATTCCCATTTTCTAGGAATGCGTTGGTACCACCCACTAAACTTTCACAAGTGGGTAGCACAAGCCACACAGACGAGCAGCCCACGCATGCACAGATGTCGCCAACGTTATTGCAACTACAGTGGGACAAATAGCACACAACGCGCAGCAGGATAAGCAGCCATTGTTTTTAATAAGCTGCGGCAACGGGGATTACCACGTCATTTCACCCCACTGGAGTGCGCCAAGTACACATGGCTACACCACCGTTGGGGCTAATTGCCCCCTTCACCCACCCCGCTACCCACAATAAAAAAAATTCACACACAGCAGCCCCACAATAAATAAATAAATCTAAAGAAATAAATAAATACATGAATATAATATATATATATATATATATATGATATAACAAACAACCCTGTAACCCCTAACAATAATACACTTACTGTATATGCACATCATGAGACTATAGGCATGAATGTATTTTTAATAATATTGTACAGTGAGCAGGGGGTTCCCGAGCCACAAATCAAAGCTCAAGGGACCCACCTGCTCTGCCACAATATTATTAAAATACAGAAATGCTGCGTCATTAGCATAGTTGATAGCCTCTAAGGCAATGAAGGGTTAAGGCAGAATGAGCATGTTATTGGGGACATTTGCCCCCAATAAACATTGCAATAAACAACATACAGTACACCCCCTGGTATTAAAATACATAAACAACAATAAATACATTCAATACATATTTTTAATGTGTCTGTTAAACCTCCCTGCCTTGACTGTAATCTGTGTAAGGCCCCCCACCCTAATGTGTCTGTTAAACTTCCCTGCCTTGACTGTAATCTTGTAAGGCCCCTCCCCCTAATAGTCTGTTAAATTCCCTGCCTGTGTTCCTGTGTTCTGTGAGTGCAGTGTATGTAAATGTGGGGATGGGGAGGGGGATCACGATGTCCATACAGTATAATGCAGCGCCTCAATGCCAATGGCCCACCCGTGAGGCCTAACCACCCTCATCCACTACCCACAAGGGAGGCCTACCCACATACCGTTCCCCCCCCACCCCCCCATTCTGCCCATGGCCCCTCCGCTGCTGCAAAACAGAGACAAAAATTTAAACATCCAGAGTAATGTCCCTAACCCCTTAATCACCATAGCGGTTATTAACTGCTACAGTCATTAAGGGGTAACCCCACCCTCACCACCACTCGGGACGCCTACATACCCTCCCACACTAACCCCCCACCCGTGAGGCCTACACCACCCCACTACTACCCACAAGGAGGCATACCCACATACCCACCACCCCAGTACCCACAATAAAACAATACAGTGACCCACAATAAACATCATTATATTTATTAAAACATTACCCACCCCTGTGCCCCCACATAAATACAAGATTTATCCTTTTACAAACAG
This sequence comes from Ascaphus truei, assembly GCA_036426205.1. Classification (NCBI taxonomy): domain Eukaryota; kingdom Metazoa; phylum Chordata; class Amphibia; order Anura; family Ascaphidae; genus Ascaphus; species Ascaphus truei. The sequence continues at coordinate 147,823,739 of CM071568.1, read as the reverse complement.
GTGTTCATAACGCAGCCACACACGAGTCCCGGTGGGCTGGCGGGCACACTGACGACCTACAGGGTACCAGCAGCCCTTTTCAAACAGGTTCTGGAGGCTGCTGGTGGATTCCGCCAGCACACATGGCCCACAGGTGGTCTCCTTGGGTCACCGTGGGCCACAATTGGGTCCCACGGTAGGCCCAAGGATGTTGGGAGCCCCGGGTCAGACCACAGGTGTGCGCGGGGCCTCGGGTAATTCCCACGGGGGTCTGGGGAACTCACGAGTGCTCACTATGGGTCCGCGGTGGTTGCCCCACAGAAGTGGGACCACACAGTTTCATCCCCGACCTATGGGTCGGCGGGCCCCCACAGAAGTGGGACCACACAGATCATCCCGCAGACTACTGGTCCGCGGTGCCCCCACAGATGTGAGGCCACCGCTCATCCCCGCATGTGTCACCATGGAATCACCAGCCTGATACCCGTGAGATACCGAGGAGACCCATAGGTGGTCTCAGGGTCTCACGCGGAACCACGGAAACAACCTGAATGTAAAAAAAATACCTGGCCTATACATCAATACATACACCCCCCCCCAAACCTATAGTACAAATGTGCAAAATAACTATTATCCAGATATGGATAATAGATTAATTGCCCACATTATTTTAAAAACATTAACTAGCATATTAAAATAAATAATAAAGTGCTAACTGACCTCATCAATAAGAAGTCTCCGTCGCCAGCAAACATCCTTGTCTTGCCACAAAAATAATTGCCAAAAACAAAGCCAATACATTGCAATTACATTCAGATATCAATTTACCCCTTAAACACCTTATCGGAATAATAACCGCAAAGGTAATTAAGGGGTTAAGCCACACGGCCCGATACCCACCCTCACCCATGAATTGTACATGGATCTCATGCAAATAATATATATATATATATATATATGCAAATACAACTGTATGCTCATCTGCATGTGCTTAGGCAGGTCTGCAAACGCCTTTCCCCATTATCACCCAGCATACAGCACTTCCACTGCAGCAAGGGATTCTGGGAATGACATGCAAATGAGCACACAGTGTCACTTTTTGCCTCAAAAACCATTTTCAACATGGTTCCCTATAGGCTTAAGCTGCGCATGTCAAGCTTTGAGCACAGCCAGGGTTAAGGTGCATACCCAGAAAAACCACCCACAGACAGCTGTTTCGACCTTAATGGGTCTATCAGTGTGGGGTTGATTTTAACTGGGTATGCAAAGAGGCTAGGGATAGGCTATACCATAATACTGAGTTAAGTTATGGTGAGTAAAAAAAGTAAAAAAATGAGTAAAATCGCTTCTTGGCCTTTTGGCTAAGATCAAGTGTAGGGTCTGTCCTGTGAAGGATGGCCCTAGTTGATTCACTTGGTCCTCTGGTCATGGTGAGAGGGCGGATGCAAAGTAGCCCGGGCATTTTTAATCTGCACCACCAGGCGTGGAAAACCTGGTGGAGTATCACTTGCTGCACTGTGGTTGGTCGTTTTGGGCGTCGGCCTCCACTTAAGAGACTTGATCTGCACATTGATTTTGCACCGTCCCCTATTTTCCGCACTTGGCCCCTTATTGCCTTCCGCTGAGGGGGACAAGCCATTATTTTTGTCACCGCCTGGCCTTGCACGGGGCCGCGGTGCACTCGTGCACACCTTTTTGTGTGTTGTACGCTTGAGCACCTCCTGCACTGCATCACACAGAGCACTGGAGCACTCGCACCATGGATTTTGTTTCGGTTTCGTGTTGGGTTATCGTCACCCCTCTCTCCGGAGAGCAAAGACTGAGTGCTGGCTAGTAGTCGCCATCCCTTCGGGGGAAGATTGCGTGGGTTAGTAGCGTCAGCGAACACCCTAAAGACTTGGACCCTCCTGCGGGCGTCAGCTGCACTAGGAGGGGAACAGGATGAGTCGGATTCTTAGGATGACAACGTCAATGTAACAGCAGGACTCCAAGGCTTCGGCTGGAGAGGACTGCTTATGGCACGGATGGCCACTCTCCGGAGGGACTTTGTCACAAGTTTTGAGCACCTGGTCTCACTGGACCATGAGCACGGTTTCTGAGGTGGAATCACTTTTTCACCACCGGGCTAAAAAAAAAAAAAAAAGCTGTCTGTGGGTGGTGATTCGGAAAACACGAGAGAGCGGTGACTCACCTGACCTCTGGCTGATTCAGGACCAAGCGACAGGACCCCCGGGCTACGAGGAACGGTGAGCTCTATCCCCCTGCGACGAGAAGGATGGCAACAGCGGGCCCCCCAGGACTGGAACGGAGAGGATGGAGGTCGCCACGGAGCCCGCCGGACCACCCTGCAAGGAGAAGAAGAAGACGAAAGAAGGAGAAGCACACGGCACCCCCGGAGACGGCCCCCAGCAGCAGGAGACGGACGGAGGAGGCCCAGCGGCTACCAGCTCCAGCAGCTCAGGTGACGTTGACCCCCCCCAGCAGCCTCACCCCCACTGCCAGCACCCAGAGCGGCGGCCCCCAGCTCAACCCTAGAGCTGGGAGCAGCAGCAACAGGAGGATCCCGCTGGAACCTGGATGAGGCAGATGGTGGTGATTGCAGCTGAGGGGAGGTCGACGGACAGCGCCCTCTATTGGACGCTGAGACCTTTGCCAAGGAGCTGGTGAGCAAAGCAGGCTTTATCCGGACGAGATCCTGGAATCCAGGACCTCAGGGGTGGCCTGTTTTTCACCTTCGCCACGGCGGGAGCCTGCGGAGGTACTGGGAGGCTTTCCAGACCTAACAGGGGTCCCCTTCAGAGTGCGACGTGAACTGCCCTACCAGAGGGACGAGAAAGGATCCTGTGCGTGAGGAACCCCCATATCCCTGGAAAGAATTGCTACCTTTCTCGGCCTTCACCGTGGTAACATCTGGCGTGGGTAATGTGAGCGGGGGGCCACACAGACATCACGACATAAGGCAGCGCACCATGTCACAACAACACAGGTGGCTGTAGAGACAGATCCGAAGAAGAAGGATCACGACGTGAGGATCAGCGGCGCCAGATCGGCTGGTTGTGCACATTGCACTTTCCGTGCACACCTCCACCTCCCCAGTTTTCACTTGCGGGCAATCAAGGGAGGATCTCTTACTGGACAGCCCCAGACCGTATTAGCGTGTAGTGGTTAAATTCGACTGGGAACACTGAGGGTCATTCAGTCGGGCAAAGAACAAACGCCTTAGGGAACAGTTTGCCTGAAAGCCTGCAGAAAGTGCAAGAACACCGGACACGAAACAAAGGATTGTCCCCGCCAGAAAACCTGCGACCTGGCGGAGAGCAGAGACCAACCCATGTTCGGGGGACTGCCGCTGAGGGTCAGGAGCTACGCAGAGGCCGAGCGAGAAAGGCGCGGCATCGGGCGCCCCTGACAGCAACCCAGAAGGCAGCCAAGAAGCCCCTGCCAAACAACCCGTTAAAGGACAAGGGGGTAAGATCAGAAGGAGCAAAAGGGAAAAGGAGGCCACACTAAGCAGCGACCGCTGCGGCGCCTGAGCCCGCTGCCCCTTCAGTAGCAGCCCCCACCCCATCCCTTCCACCCTCACCCCTGCAGCAAGGGAAATGGAAAGCAGAGAGAAGGTAGGATGCCCCCAAAGCTGAGGGAAGGAATGCTGACGCTTGTACAAACGGGAAGGGGGAGAGGTGCGACCTCAAGAGCTGGCGTCCCATCTCCCTCTGAACGCGGACTACAAGATCCTAGCAAAAGTCCTAGCGAACAGACTGAAGAAGGTCATCCAGCCAGATCATCCACCAGACCAGACGTGCGGCATCCCTGGACGCAGGAGCGGATCGCAGACAGCCTCGCCCTAATCAGAGACGCAGTCCACTACATCAAAGACCGCGTGTACAGGCGGCCTGGTCACCTTGATCAGGAGAAGGCCTTTGACCGTTGTCTCCCATGATTCATGGGCAGGGTGTGCGTGAGTATGGATGGGGGGGAGATGTTTGTCTTATGTTAACCTGAGTGACCTTGACATTTGCAGTGTGGCGATCGTGAACGGATGGAAGACTAACCCCTTCCCTGTCCTCTCAGGGGTTAGGCAGGGCTAGCCTCTCTTCACCTCTTTTTCTGTCGGTATAGAGCTTCGCCCAGTGCATCAGACGAGACGCAGAGATCAGAGGGATCGTCGTGCCAGGACCCCAGAGATGCGAAGTGAAGTGCTCGCTCTACAAGGATGACGTCACCATCTTCTGCGCAGATAGCCGGTGGGTGAAGACGCTGGTCGACGTGCGAGGATTGGGAAAGATTCAGGAGCAAAAGTCAACTGCGGGAAGTCAGAGACCAAGCTATTGGGCTTTGGAACCTGACTGCGACCCCTCCCTTCCCCATCAGAGCAGGCCTCATTCAAATCCTTGGAGTCTGGTTTGGTGTGGGGAGCGAGGCGCGCACTGAAGAGCTGGAACGAGAGGCTGAACAAGGGTAAAGCAGAAGATCGGATTGTGGGCTCAGACCCTCACCATGAGAGGGAAAAAGCTGTGGATGCTGAACAAGATCCTCCCTGTCCTGCAGTACGTGGCCCAGGCATACCCGCTTCGACCAGGACCTGCCAGGAGATCTCCATGGCAGTGTTCCGCTTTGCTAGGGGGCCAAGTTGAGAGGGGAAAGCGCAGAGGTGATGTAAAAAGAGCCGCACAAGGGGGGTTGGGTAGAGGAATCCCCGACATCCCCACTATGCTGCGCGCCTTTTTGAAGCAACTGCGTGCGGATCACCTGAGAGACTGCGACAAAGACTCCTCTGGCTACTCCATGTCCCGCCTCCTACTCCTGCCGCTCTGGAGGAGCACTGGGGGGTGGGACAAGTGGGACAGCTCCGTCACTTACAGCTGGCGCACGCCCTGGTTCTACAAGGACGTGAAGAAGTTGTGAGGAGCAGAACAATCTGGAGGGAGTAAAACCAGACCTGTGGAAGCCCAAGGGTCATTACAAAATGATCAGGGCTAAAGACATCATGGAATCGGTCCCAGGTCTCCACCCCAACACCTTTGGAACGGTGTGTGGAGGAATGTGGCAACGAAAAGACTAATGAACAAAAAACAAGACATTGCTTGGCAGGCCATACACGGGGGACTCCCTGTGAATGCGGACAAGTACCAGAGAGTAAAAACTCAGCTTGTGAGGCACTGCCCCAGGTGCAAACCCAGTGGGAGGAAAGCATCATACACCTTTCTGGAACTGCCCTTTGCGCAGGCCTGTGCTGCGCGCGCTGGACATGACTTAAAAGATTATATACCGAGGAAGTGCGTCACGTACATATCGGTGTTCCACGGACTTTTCACAGGAAACACACACAGAGGACTAAATCGAAGCCGGTGGCATCTAATGTACTGTTTCAAGGACGTTTTACTATCGCCAGGGAACGTTTGATCAAGGGGAAGAAGAGGATGTCGGTACAGGACTGTCGCGGCTGCTCCACAGCCTGCTCAAGGACTATTCATCTTTGACAGCCTGAGGAGGAGGACTAAACAACCCCCTCCCCCCCCCTTACTCCCCCGCCCCAAAGTTTTTCTGTGCAATAAAGTTAGAGATAATGTGTGTATGATATGTCATGTTGTGGTGCGGTTGCATACGTATAAATGCATGCATCGCCGTGTACGTCACAGTTTTTTTACTTTTGGGGAAACCATTAATAAAAATGTATGTGAGTTGTGTGGGATATGCACTGCGCCGTTGTTAACGTCGGGGTTTTTTTTTCGTTTGGAAAATGATTTATTACTGTTATAACCTTGTTGTAAAGATTTGCGATAATAAAAGAATTTTCAAAACAAAAAAGCTGTCGTGGGTGGTTTTGGGTATGCACCTTAACCTGGCTGTGCTCAAAGCTGTGACCATTGCAGCAAGCTTAAGCCTATAGGGAACCATGTTAAAAATGGTTTTTGAGGCAAAAAGTGACACTGTGTGCTCATTTGCATGTCATTTCCCAGAATCCCTTGCTGCAGTGGAAGTGCTGTATGCTGGGTGATAATGGGGAAAGGCGGGGGTTGCAGACCTGCTAAGACATGCAGATGAGCATACAGTTGTATTTGCATATTTGCTTTCCTGTGGAGGGTTTTTGTCATTTTTTTACTCACCAAACTTAACTCAGTATTATGGTATAGCCTAATCCCATAGCCTCTTTGCATACCCAGTTTAAAATCAACCCCACACTGATGAGACCCATTAGGTCGAAACAGCTGTCTGTGGGTGGTTTTCTGGGTATGCACCTTAACCTGGCTGTGCTCAAAGTGTGACCATGCAGCAAGCTTAAGCCTATAGGGAACCATGTTAAAAATGTTTTTGAGGCAAAAAGTGACACTGTGTGCTCATTTGCAATGTAATTTCCCAGAATCCTTGCCTGCAGTGGAAGTGCTGTATGCTGGGTGATAATGGGGAAAGGCGGGGGTTGCAGACCTGCCTAAGACATGCAGATGAGCATACAGTTGTATTTGCATATTTGCTTGCTGTGGAGGGTTTTGTCACTTTTTTTTACTCACCATAACTTCTTAACTCAGTATTATATATATATATATATATATATATATATATATATAATATATATAGGGAACCATGTTAAAAAATGGTTATTGAGGCAAAAAGTGACACTGTGTGCTCATTTGCATGTCATTCCCCAGAATCCCTGCTGCAGTGGAAGTGCTGTATGCTGGGTGATAATGGGGAAAAGGCGGGGTTGCAGACCTGCCTAAGACATGCAGAGATGCGCATACAGTTATATTGTGTATAATATATATATATAATATATATATATATTATATATAATAGATATATACGTTAACACACATGATGATAAACCAATATACAAATACATGTAGAAGGGTTATCAAAACCCCTACTGTACTACAAATAACACTTTCCATACAGACACACTACATTAAAATGAATTTCCTTTAATAATCCTAACTGATCTTACAATCTAAATCATCAAAATGCCAATGAAAAACCTCACATTCCAATCAATACATTGCATTACATTGTATATATGATGCATAAAATCTGTGCACCATATACATTCTGCAAATGAATGTTAACAATATCATTGCAAGCAAAATACAAATACCTCCAAACAAGTAAACTATTTTAACCAATCAAAGTAAACAACAATCAATAGCATTCATTATTTACATCCCTAAACAATTGACAGTCCAACCGAACAATTAAACAATTAACTAATTCAAAGCCTGGAGCAGAAAAATTTAGCATGTGAAAAAATATAAGTACAAACCAGAATACAAAATTTAAAACCAAGGCTAACCCTACAAAACCCTATACAAACACAATACAATACCAAGGATTACATCTATCTAATTGTAAAAAAAACATTATACACACATTGAAGCATAGCAGCATAGCCAAATTAATTTAAAAACACATCAAATCAAGCTTTTAAAATAACAACATTCTTACCCTGGTGTATATATCTCTCTAGACATATATACATACATACATACAGTGGCAAGAAATGATATACCACAAAAAAAAATACACATGTTAAAAAAGCTTTAAAAAAAATTAACAAGTTAAATCAAATACATTTAGTTCACTTACCATTACGGGCCACCGACTCCCGTTGAACAGCTTACTCACGAACCAATCCACCAGGCACATGAACCCATAAAAATAAAACCATAAAAAAAAATAAAACATTACACTAAAATCCAAATCAATCCACGGGTCTTCTAATTGTAATCCATCTTCATCTTATCTGTATTCTTCTTCTTCTATCTTCTTGGGGGTCTATTCTTCCCGTCTTCGGCACGCCTGGTCTTCTTTCTTCTCCGGAGGTCCTTCCTCCTCGGCGTCTGGCTTCAAAATGAGACGACATAGGCTTTTAAAGGCCTATGACGTCACATTTTCGTCATATGGTTCCCACGGCCTGATTGGGCCGTGAAAAACATGTGTTTTGGCCGACAAAAATAAAAATGATGACGTCACTTAAAGGCAATGAAAGCACAGCCAATCAGAATGGCTTTGCTCAATTGCCTTTAAGATGAAGTCATGAAAAGAAACATGGCCGCCTACATGGTACGGTAGCCAATCAGAGCGTGGAAACTCCATCCCTACTCTGATTAGCTCTAGTATACCATGTGACAGAGGCTTGGGGGGAGAACGGATTTGACGTCATGAAAGCTTGTCACATGGTACGGTAGCCAATCAGAGTAGGAAGGAGTTCCACGCTCTGTGTGTTTAATAATATTTGCAGAGAGCAGGGGGTCCCTTGAGCTTTGATTTGTGGCTCAGGGAACCCCCTGCTCACTGTACAATATTATTAAAATACATCATGCTGTTGCGTTACCGTAGCGTTACATAGCCGCAAAGAAGGTAAGGAACGAGTGTTATTGATATGGGTGTTTTATTCATAATGTAGATGTGCAGAGGGTCTTCCGGAGCGGAAACGCTTTGGTTTTAGGTCCGGGGACCCCTGCTTCCCGAGATACAGGCCCTTAGGGGGTGCGGTTGCCGGTATCCCGCTGCTTTGTTTACATTCCGCAGTCACGTGATCAGGACCTTTAAATGCAGAGGGATACCGGCACCCCATAAAGGGGCCTGTATTCGGGGAAGTGGGGGCTCTCCGGACTGAAACCAATGCGGTTTAGCTCCGGAGACCCCCTGCACATCTACACTATGAATAAAAATGTATTTAAATAATTTTAATGTGGGAGTGTTGTGCAGAGAGAGCAGCGGATTCTCTTTCGCTGCAGAACACATCTCGCCAGGGGACGGCTTCAAAGACAACAGCTCGCAAACGCCCCCATGAGTTTTTACACGGCATTGCAGTATTGCAGACAGCGGGAATAAAATGCTTAAATCACAGCCGCGAAAATAACGCAATACACTCCGGGCGAAAACGATACAAAAACGCACATAACCGGGATAATCTGAAATTCGCGGAGCTAGCCGAGTTAGAATAAAGTGTGTCGCCACTGTAGTGCAAAAAAACAAAACAAACACTAAACAAACCAGTATGAGAATGTATACTTATTCACAGTGAGGTTGCTAAGGGTAATACTGAGTAAAAGATGAAAGGGTGTAAAAAAGGGGACACGGGTACAAAAGCAATAAAAGAAAAGATGTATTTTCTCCCAAGAGATTGACTCGCACCAGGACTTCATCGTAACGTGCATCGCAATTTTTGTGGGAGCATTTATAATTAGCAATGAAAGGGAAATACCACATGCACTTCCCTTGTGGGAATGGGCCCGAAGACGGGGTTCACCTCCCTGAAATGTTGCACCGTTATTTGTTTTTTTTTATATATGCTCCTGTACTTTTTGTTCCCCTTTTCTTTGTAATCCCCATACTTTTTTGGACTTGCCCCCCTCTTATTGTTTTTCTTTTATTGCTCTTGTACTTGTCTCCTTTTTTACTCCCCCTTAGTACAACTTCACTGTGGATAGTATATACAGATATATACATTCTTATACTGTTTATTTTTCTGCATTATTTTTCTGCATACTTGTGTTTTAATTGTGAGTTTTCTTTGTTTTGTGTTTTTGCACTAGCCTTGTTACATACTTTGATTGCATTTTTCAGTAAATACTTTTTTTCTGACTTTGTTGTCTTTCTCATATGTTTGGGGTTTATTTTGCCGATTGAGTGCTGGGAACTTCCTTTCTTTTTGCTGTTACTATTGTTGATGGAAATAGGGTCACATATTGTTCCCATTGCATCTCCCCTTGGGTATTTTTGCCAATTATATACTAGTAGACTTGTGCTGTCTGTATCATATACTTTTTGGCTACATCTGTATTGCAGGCAAGAATTCTGTGTGACATGCCCTTGTATACTGTATATGACTGGGAGCAGTCTCACCAGCTCCGGTAACATTAACTTTTGATCAGGAAGTTAATTTGTAAAAAGGTTTTAGAAGCACTAAAGTTAATATTCTACAGTAAATCCTCTTCTGTTTTGCTCAGGTGCTTCACCTGCAGTTACAGCTACGGAGCAGAGCACCACTCCACAGTAAGATAGTTGCAACGCAGGAGCATTGCACTCACTGTTGCAGAAAGGCAGATGAAAGAATAGGGTTTATATAGAAACCACCCTAAAGAGTACAACATATAGGTCAAAATCATTTGACTTTATAGTTTTATTGGGCATGCTGACATTTTCAAATGTAGACATTAGAAGCAAAGGGAATGAGGCTTCATTCAACAATCCACTGAGGCATGAACACAAGATGAACTTTTGACTGTTATAACATTTCCTTTACCTTTTTTTTTCTCTCCTTTCTGATTTGCAGAGCAGTGACATGTAGAAGAGAAGGTTAAAAAAATGTTTTACATGTTGTTCCTTATGCCAACCCTGGCTCTTGCAGGAAAGCAGGTAAGGGTTATTTTACAGCCTCCAGCACTTAACACTGATTGGTAGGATGTCTGAACAAATGTAACAAGAGCTGAATCTCTTATTCAAGGAGTAGTCCAAGCTATGCATTGGTTACCTAGGATCTGAACAAGGGGTCTCCGGAGATGAACCCCATTAATTTCAGCTCCGGGGACGCCCTGCTTCCCGAGACATACCTCCATGGGGGGTGCCGGTATCTGGGTGCTTTATAAAAGTTCCCGGTCACGTGGGCCAATAGGAAGCGGCAAGGGGTGACTTCATGACTTTCTATTGGGCCGTGTGACGCGAGAGCTTTGAAGCTGCCATTATGACAACCCCAGCTAGCACAGCAAGAGCTGCTACCGGCACCCCCTATGGAGGGGAGTATCTCAGGAAGCAGGGGGTACCCGGAGCTGAAATTAATGGGGTTCGGCGGCTTCCATCTTGTTTAATAAAGAAGAAGAAACACACACACACAAAAACCCACATAGTTTGGCCTGCCTCTTTAAGGAGGCTATTTCAGTTGTTAAGTTCATGTCCTACAGTATACAAGGAGGGAAGCCAAGTTCCACATCATCGCTGCTTATGTGTGATATAGGGCAGGGGTGCTCAACTACAGTATTCAAGCCCCTCCCAACAGGTCGGGTTTTTAGGATGTCCCTGCTTCAACACAGGTGGCTCAATCAGAAGCTCAGTCTTGAGCACCCCTGATATAGGGCATAGGTGCCAGATGTTAAAATGTAAGTGAAAATTATATGACCAAACGGTTTAACTGCTTTTGTTATTTAAAACAGGAAAATAAAGGAAACTTTTCTGCAGATATTGGGGAGTATGAGAAACATTTACATTGTAGGTACCCCAAACATAAAAACATACAGTAGGTATTGGAATAAGGTTATATCAGTAACCTCCATAAACTAAAATGTGTCCAAAAAACAGATGCTCAAAATATATTATGTACTGAGCAGGGTTACAAATGACAAAAAGCCAGTTTTGTAACTAGCGTCAATGTTGTATTGTGGTAGCAAGACCTAATGTACCAGCAGTGATCTACATATTTTATAACCTGACTCCATTCTATATGAATGCAACTGTGGAGAGTGTTAAATGCCAGCCAACCAAAAACATGAGCTTAATAATAATAATAGCATTTTCTTGTATAGCACTGCTAGTTTTACGTAGCGCTTTACAGAGATATTTTGCAGGCACAGGTCCCTGCCCCGTGGAGCTTACAATCTATGTTTTTGGTGCCTGTGGCACAGGGAGATAAGGTGACTTGCCCAAGGTCACAAGGAGCCGACACCGGGAATTGAACCAGGCTCCCCTGCTTCAAACTCAGCGCCAGTCAGTGTCTTTACTTACTGAGCCACTCCTCCTTATGTGCAATTATTTGCTAAGATTTTTTCATAAATAGCAAGCTTCACAACAAATAGTGGCAAAGTTGCAAAATTCTGTGGCATTCATAACATTTCGCAAAAATATGACATTTACGAAAAAGAAAGTGAAACATTTTGGGACGTGTATTTGAAGACATTCGCACGTCTGTATTAAAAGAAGCAGCCTGGCTACTGTTTTTGTAATAATAAAATCTACCTTCCTGACCCAGAAGTGACCTACTGTAAGTGCTTTCTTTCCTATGTCCATTCTGCAAACCCAGGTCCACACACGTAAATCTGAAACATGGAGGCCCTTGTTAAAAATACACAGGTTTGCCCACATGATTCTAAAGATAAACAGCTATTCAGGTTTATATTTGAGATCATTCGAATCGTGCTTGCGGTCTCATCACTGATCATCTGGTAGTGTTGATCATATTAGCATTATGACAGTAGAATTGTTTTTCTTTTCAATTTGCTCTTTATTTCCTTGCGATTACATATGAGAGCTGACCTGAGTTGAGTTTTCTGTTTTGCTTGTAAGAATGGATGTGCCCTTATCCATTTGTATGTCCCAGTGAAAGTTGGGCTGGAGTACTGAGAACACGTGTCGCCTTCTCTACTGTCTGATTATATTGGATCAGCTTTGATTTTTAATAGTGGTTAATGGCTATCATGTAGGCTTTGATGTATTTTGTTATTCTAGCTACATTTGCCATTCTGGTAGTTTTTTGTTTATAACAATTTACCAATTAATGTCATTACTGTTCTATTCTCATTCATTAATTCCTTTCCTTATGATAATTCCATTGATTGTACATAATGGAATCCATGGGAAAAAAGAGAAGAGAGAGCGCACGCTCCATGGCATAATAAAGTACATTTGTTGATGGGAAGGAAAGGAAGGGGGTGGGGGGGGGGGGGGGAAGAATAGCACTCACTTTCCTTCCCATCAACAAATGTACTTTATAATGCCATGGGGCATGCGCTCTCTCTTCTCTTTTTTCCCTAAGTTTCTATAGGATTTGGTTGATCCTATAGAGAGCTGCCAGAGACCCCCTTACCGGAACCAATTATCTACTACTTCATGGACTGGTTCTTATACCTTTTTCTTTAACAATTTGTATTTTATGATATTGTTTGCAATTTTTGTTTGAGGTATTCACACATTAACACACATCACAAAGTTTAATTATTTTGTGTTGCATATTTTAATCACTCTCACCATTTGATCACCCCACATATTAATAGTTCAACACGATTTAGTATTTAGTGCTACTATACACGTTGTTTATAATGGAATCCATGTTTGGTTATATCCCACTAGCTGCTAAAACGGGTGGTTCAGAAGGCCCTGGCCCTTTCAGTTAGATGATATGTAGAACAATGGTTATGTATTTCCCCAGGAACTTGTTTCTTACCAGGAATGATCAGAAAGTTCACAGATACAGAAATCCATGCTCCATGTCTCTGGTGCCTACCACAAAGATTATGTGGGGTGAGTAGCAAAGCAGGAGAGAGTGGGCCGCTGTCTGTATGGGTGTTAGGTATAAATGCTGCAGGTCCTCTTCCTTTCTACAAGAGAGGTGAGTGGGCGGGGGGCAGAGACCACTTATCTAATGGACAAAAGGGGCAGTTGCCTGGAGACAACCACTGTCGGGGCCCACCCAGGGCCACCAACAGGAAGGGACAGGTGGGACTGCTGTCCCAGACCAGGTTAGTAAAGGGAGACAGGGGGGAGGTGGCCCTATAAAAAAAAACTAAAAGGGGGTCAGAGGAGGAACAGCTATTTTAATGGCAAGAGAAATCACTGTGCACCGTTGATCACATAAGGCCCCTCTCTCTTACCTAATTCTATTCTAATACATTACGTTCCATCTGAGTATGCTCTCGCTAGCTAAAGCCCAAAACATATTTCATTATTAGAATCTTGCCAGTCTACGAAATCTTATGCATTGATTTGTTTACCCTACAGTACGTCTGTAAATTTACAGTGTGCATTAACTTGTTCTAAACTAAGCAAGTATTTGTACAGTAAATATTGATCAATTCCTTCCAAAGTGCTATGTGAATGAGATGGCGTGGAATAGTGTCAAAGTGGTGAGGGACTGAAACATTTAATCAAAATATTTCAGTACTTCAAGTATCTGATGGAACACCTGTAAATAAATGTTTTAACTAAATGTTCCACCTTACAGTTAACTGTTTAACGTTTCAAACAATCGATAACATATTGGAAACTTGTAATACTCGTATTCTCTATTCCATAACACCATAGGCTGAGATTATAGTAGCTGCGTGATGGAGCACATGGCGTTGGGTGCGCCTCTCCCCCGAGCGATGGGTGCACTTTACATTGAGGTGATGGGGAGGTGTGAAGGAGGAGTGGCGGATGCGTCACCAGGCTTGTTCGCCCTCATTGACTGAACCGCTCACGTGACACGGTTGTCGCACGAAAGATCAAAAGTAAATGTCTTTTGATAAATCTCATCGCGCTCACTATGGCCGTCCTGATAAAGCTGCAGCACTTTGTTCGTGCCGCGCACGAAATCGCACGTGCCGTTGCGCTCACTATTATCGCGGCCATAGGGTTCCCCTGTGCACCTCACATTTGTCTCACTGAATATGCATTCCAGCTTTTCTAAGAAGGTGTTCCCTGCATTTGCAGTACAGCTCTTTCTTCCACCTTCTCAAAGTCTATAATCTTCCAAATTCAGAGCAGGACCTTTGATTTGATATTACTTTTAATTGATAATGTTTCCTTCATGTACTTTGGGTATACCTTTAATATATCCGAAAGTATCAATCTTTCAATCAATATATCTGATATAGCTTTCATCAGATGTACATCTTAAGGTCCATAACTTTGCTTCATATGACTTTCAATGCAACCTGTGTATAATTTTTGTTTTGGATAATTGTATTGGGTTACAGAAAATAACACAATGTTCTTACTAATGATCTGTGGCAGCAGTGAAACTTCTCTGCAGGTAACACCTTTTACTATATTGTCAGGATCGGGCTTAGGCCCCGCCTCTCGGATGCGTCATGCAGTCGCGGCGGATGCGCACCATGCACCATCCGCGCCACACAAGACAGAACCCTGGAGGGACGGACTCCCAGCTCCCCCTTCCTGACGCGCCCGCCGGTGACACGAGCGGCGCGCACTACACGTGCGCACGCCGGGTTGTTGGTAATAAGGCTTAAAATCAACATCAGCTGCTCATCACCTGCTGCGTGTTCCCTTCCCTCCTATCAGCGCACAACATATGTTTCATGACCTCACTCCCTGCAGCCCTTAGGCAATTGGCTGAGCATAAACTTTGTTTATGTACTTGTGCTTGCTACTAGCTACTTGTTGCCGTTGCATTGCATTGCCTTGTTTCTGTTGTGACCTCTGCTCGTACCTGGACCTCTGCCTTCTTAGACCCCTGGACATTGGCTTACTTCTGGACTCCCACTCTCTCCACTCCTTGACCACGGCTACGGATATACGACTACTCTCCATTCTCCAACCCCTGACTACGGCAAGTACCTTGACCTACCTGAACTCTCCAACCCTGACCCGGCTACACAACCCTGACTCTGCAATCCGGACTCGGTCTCGCGGTTGTAGGTCGGTGGTTATCTACATCCCCACCTCAGCCGCGTGGTCTGGTCCTGTTTGTGGTGAGCACAAGTTACATATATGCAACATAACCCTACTTGTACCAGATTTACCTTCACCCAGTCATAACAGTCTGCCCTTCAGCTCATGAATCCCTTAAGTACAAGTTTTCTTCATGCTAGCACATTCTGTCATTTAAATAGTGACATTCTGCAGTGTAAAACATTCTACTCCTTTCCTTACATTTTGAGCTTTGTAGAAAAAAAAAGACTTTGACCTACGTCAAACTTTAAAAATGAATGCATTGCTCACACTGCTTTGGGAACGGGGCATTTCCTCATATCAGATTAGCGATTTGATAAATGTATCCAATTATCATACTGCAGCATAAATGCTATTTCCATTGCAGAAAATATAAGGTACATACAATTACTTAATCGCCTGAGTTGTTCAATGCTCCATGTTGCGTAATCATATGCAATTGAATTTCAATATCGATAACACTTATAGTGCATTTCCAAATAAAATGAAGTAACAAAAAAGTGGGACAAGACCATAATTCTTTATAAAGGAGTGTTGTATTTGCAGCATATTTTAGTTTCTATATACCATGTCTTGTATTATACTGTACTGTATCTTCACCAATAATGGATAATAGAGACACTCTGGGACTGATTTACAGTTCATTTCCATATTGCACCAACTCTATTGTATTGAAATATTATATTTTTTTGTTGTATAATAGCTTATAACCCATGTTACAGGTAATAAACCTGAAGTTATTAATGTGGCAAGCAAGGTACTGTGTAAATACAAGTATGTTTCATGATAATAAATGTTTAGATGTAAAAAGAGGGCACGCCACAGTACAGTACTGTGGTCACATTTTAACAACTTGTAATATCATATACATTATACTAGTAGAAGTAGGTATGATTATTGCTTTTAGTTTAGAAAAGAAAAGCATGTGGTACAGATGCACCATGATTTAGAATTGTTGTAGCCACGGAGAAAAATGCGGACACTCGCGTCCCGATCGTAACCAGCGAGACTTCCGGCTGGGATGAATTATCATTGCGGGGTCCATGCTTTTGAATGGGACCCCGCAGGGTTAATCCTTCACTTGATGGGCCATGAGCATGGGAGAGAATACCGCTGCTCACCTTTCAGATGAGCAGCGCGCACTCGCTTTATATTATTATTTTTTACATAGGTTGGAAGAAGAGAGTCTCCGGAGCTGAACCTTTAATTTAAACTCTAGGCATTTAAACAGCGCCAACATACTGGGAACCTACAGAAGTCTGAACTTCGAGAAGCAGGAGGTCCTTGGAGCTGAAATGAATGGGGTTCAGCTCTGGAAAAACCCCTGCCTCAAACATACGTACAAAAATAATAATAAAAAGCCTGAAAACTGCTTTGAGCTGCGCGGGGAGACACAGAGAAAGACTGCTCTCTGCGCCGCTCTTTCAGGCTGGTGTCTGACCCGGTAGGATTAACGCTGCGGAGGTCCCGCCCTTTTCTCTATTACTGCGTGTTGATCCAACCAGGTATTTTGTTATTACATGTGCCCAGCAGTATGGTAGCAGGACCATTGCACCTGTTGATTTTGCTATATCACAAACCGGTGAGTGCAAGTTCTACCATCCTTTTTTTTTTTTGTACGATCATTATTATCACCCATTTATAATTTTCTAACATGTTCTACAGCACAGTACAATCAAGTGTGAGAAACAATAACAAGTATAACAAACAGATCAACATCTATTTATGCATTTATGATAACACAATAGGTCAGGTGCTCCAAGAAGTTTAAAATCTAAGAGAGTTTATTCAGGCACAGGGAGGAAGAGGAGTGGATATGCTTGAGCTGGTAAACTCGATTATCTCCTTCATTGGTATTTAACCATAACATAGGACTGAGATGTCAAAATACAAAATCCATTGGAAAACACGTGTCTTAACCGGTTTAATGACATTCATATACCAAACCTACAAGTTACAGGAACATTGGCTGTAAAAAATACCCAGAGGAATTTGATGACCATAACACTTGACATGATTTTCACTGAAGGAGAACAAGCCAATTTCAAGGCCTTCTGTCTTCAGCCTTTTTTTTATACCAGTGAATGTATTTCCTCAAGGAGCTTGTCGCAAACAAATGAACCACTAAAAACAAGACAGGCAAATGGTAAGAGGCCAATTGCTTGCAATGTAGAAATGTGGATGTATGAAAAATCGCTATTTTCCCTTGAAGAGATGAGGAACTGTGGACTGCCAGAATAATAATACAGATGGTTCTGTAGGCCCGAAATGGGCAAGTGTTTCTCAGTACTTCTACTATGCATTGGAAGTTAGCAAGCAAAGTGCAGATTTTTAAATATAGAGCCACAATCCTTCCCAAGGTGGTATATTTGTTTTTATCCCACTTAAAAAGGGACTGCTTTCTTATCCTTACAAATTCTGATTAAAGATAAATTCAATGAGGAATTCCCAGTAAAAAAAAAGATGGGTGCTGATCACAGCAGTCAGGCAGTGAGGGTAACACGGCATATTGTACAGACCTTCTGCTCATTTGCCAGGGTTCACCGAGCACGAATGTGAGGTATCGCTCCTACTTCCGGCATTAAAGGCAATTCAAGTCAATAGCCATTAATGCCAGATTGGAACGTGAAACGCCACATTGGAGTTTCGTGAATCTACCTGATTGACATACTGCCTGTGACTATTTTAAGTATGTCAAGAACCAAGGGGTCCCCGGAGTTGAAAGTAGTGCGGTTCTCATTCTGTAAAAAAAGAGACAAAACAAGTGCAGTAAATATATATATGGAATTAAATACACCAGAGAAGAAGCGATCACTCATTTAAACCTCAAAAAGAGGCCTAGCAATGTCTTCACAACTCCCTTATTCACTACACCTCCGACATCTCAGCTCTCTGTAACTCATGTTAATACTTTCACCAATCCACTTGAAGTCTGAGACTCTTTCCCTACCCACCCCATATGGTATATATGCTCCCTTCCCACTAGGCTGCTTACAGGTGGCACCATACCGACTGTACATACATTTAAAACCAGCTATGAAGAGCTGTCCTATTGGTCTTTGTGATGCACCTACTTTGAATACATTAAGAGTAAAAACATTTAATATATTTGGGGTCCTTTATTATAAGACTGGGATAAGGATAGAAGGAGAGAAAGAGAGTGGGGGGAGGGGGGGAGAGAGAGAGATCAGGATGTTTTTTTTTTATTGATTAAGAAAAAAATCTTATTAGACAGTAGGGAAACATTCTTCAATTGCTAAATAATGAATATTAAGTAATCCTAGCCAAGTCGGATTACAACGAAATCATTTGCAAATTGAAATAAACTGCAATTAATTACTAGGTTCATTTTATATATAGCTTATTTTTTTATAAGTAGTAAGGTCCTTGCATATTGTAAACATCCCTTGTAACTGCCAATATTGAAATTTAGATTAGAGGCAGTAAAGACTAATTATCACCCATTACTGCTTTGGCTAAAACACAAGAATAACAAATGTTTCAGCCTAATATGTGCATCAATAAAGACAACATTCCTCCCCAAGAAGCATCAGGGAAACATCATTATTTTCTTTATACAATCTTAAAATTACATGGGCATAAAAGACATTTATCTTGTCAGTGAGAACCAAATAAATATGAGATACTATACAGTAATTCATGGTTACATTAATCAATATGTAGAAAAATGTGAATATGTTAAGCTATAAAATAGGCAGGATTTGATGACTAAGATGCTCATTGTGCTGTATAACACTTCCAGAATCAAGAGCCTATATTTAGTGAGAGATGAAATTGCGGTGTTAAAAATGTTGTGTAATAAAATATTGACATTGCAGCAATATTTTTTTTTTAATCTGCCATATTTGCTAATAATTCTGTAATCATAAGTGGGTTGCGATATTCAATCTCATACACCAAAAGAGCGTTAACTCAGTATTAAATAATATCAGCTATACATAGAATCTGTGTAAATCAGCACTAGCGAGAGTGTGTGTGTGTGTGTGTGCGTGTGTGCGTGCGTGTGTGTGCAGTGAGGGATGTAGGTGTTACCCTTTTCTACCATAGAGTAGATAGTCCTTTTCACAAAACCCTAAACCAGGAAAATATTTAACCCCTTTGATAACGGAGGCATACATAATGCATTGCAAAGGAATATCTTCCAGCACCAGAGGGGTTAACATGCAACATAAACATTTTACAAATAAAACACAGAAAACATAACTTCTTTATGTGCAAGTCCAAGTGGCCAACTAGTAATGGTTTGACTGAGTAGCTAATACATTAAGAAGTTCAACATTGTTAATATTATGTATTTTTATCATCCATTCTACAGTAGGTTGGCTAGTCTTATCCTGCCTATGTTTATCGTGGCCATTATATACATAGGCAAGATCGGTCAAATGCCAGCCTGGTATTACCTGGTGATACAAATTGCCTATATTTTTTAGCGGCAGTATTGGGTCATGTACCCGAAGTATGCAATTCTAATTAAAACAGGATGTGTATTTTTTTTAATGTATAACTAGTATTAGCAAATGTCAATTATTAGTGTAATATTATATAGAATAGCCATACTGTTCATTTATATAATGAAACATCCGCCCTGTGTCAAATACCTTTTTGGTTAATACACAGCAACAGCAGCGGATTTCCACATCTGCCGCCCCTAGGCACTTACCCGGTGCCACCTCCTTCTTGCTGCCGCCATCCGTCTTCTTCGAAATAGCAGCGTCGTCACACGGCGCTGCCATGACGTCGTTTGACACCGCAACGGTGCATTGCCATGGCAACGAGATGCCATGTGAAATCGTTGCAGAAAGAAGGCAGGTGCGGCAGCAGGTAAGGAACTTCTCATCAGGCCCGACATTGCCGCCCCCAAATGTTGCCGCCCTAGACCCCGGCCCATTGGGCCTAATGCGAAATCAGCCAAAACATAGCAACTTAATTCTGTGTTAACACTGTTAATAGCCTTTATAGGGCTTTCAACAAATTTCAGGTTAGTACACAGGTACACAAAAGGGCAATTTAAAATTAAATTTCTGTGTATCAATTTTGCACCAAAAAAAGCCATTTGCCACGCTGAACATATAAGGCCTTTGGGCCTCCTTACTAGAATAAGCAGGGCTTTTTTTTATGAATGTGTAGCCATGTTGTAAAAATGGTATACAGTTCTCTCTCATGCTGGCAGTAAGCCTGGTAAGTATACAGGATTGCCAGCATCAATCATGGAGGTTTCCCCTCACACCCTGGTGAGGTGTCATATGTACATAAGGGGAGTGGTAACAGACCTTGTGTCCATTGTTAGTGACACAGGAGGTGGAGCCATTTCCTTGGTATATAAGGCACAGCACTTCCCAAAGTTAGTGTGTTCAGCATGTATGCAAGTTTATGTTCAAGGTCAAGGGGATAATCTAACGTGATTCTGCAGCAAATAGACTGACCTGCAGCACTAAGGCTGGCAGGGCCTATACTGTGTCCAGGGACCTGGCACAGGTGGTGATCTCCCTGAGGGGAGAGGTGATCCAATTCCATTGGGAGGGCAGATAGATCTTCAGAAAGGAGAGCAGAGAAGATGAGCGGCTGAGCTGCTGCTGCGAGGGGCAGTCTGCCTATACCATCATCAATGAAGATGCCCTGTTTCACAACAACCCCACTGTGTGAGTGTTAAGTTACTCCACAGCGGAAGGCACTACCAAGAAGGAGTTCCTCATCAGAACCATCTCCTTGCGGACGCAGAGATCCTGATGAGGTGGAGGCGTTGCACTGTATGTAGGTAGGACTCTAGCACACTACCTCAGCTGCCTCCCTGGGTTGGCATTCCCCACACAACATCATGCGGGAGACTCAGGAGTCCTGTTGCCAACAGGTGCACCACCAGACACGACCAGGTAATGGAGACTGGTTAGACCACAGGGGCCAATGTGAGACTGGGGGGGTCAGCCAGGTCCAGAAAATCCGTTACAACTGTGCTGTGTGGTACGTCACTTTTTTTTCCACCTGCTGTCATTGATTGCTGTGGGACCATCACTCCACATGTACTCACTGCAGCAGCTATAGACAGGATCGGAGTCGCCCTACACCCCAAGGTAAAATTCTTCGAGGGGGTGGAGTGTATGTGTGGTATTGTGTAGTGTGTATTTGTGTGGGTATGGAATTGTGTGTTTGTGCGTGTGTGTGTGCATGTAATTTTCTACTAAACAAATTTTTTGATGGTTTCATTTTTTTCCTTCTTTAAAACTCAAATTAATAAAACAGCGTATATAAATGTTAAACATTTAGATTTTTCTTATCAACCAGCACCTACAGTATTTTTGTATGTATCCATTCCTGGTTTGGCTACCAGTCTGGCCTCCCTGTCATCTAAGCCCTTGAACCAGTGCAGGCAGTGACAGGACCCCTCAACATCAACGGACCACTCAGCATCCTGTGAACCAACAGGTAGCATGCACCAAACACCTGGTAACAGGGGAATCTCCCATGTGTTTGTACGTGTTACACATGCAAAATAAGTACTGAGAATAACACAATTGGGGGGTTACTTCTTAAACTGCAATGTTGGGGACAGGGCACTGTAAATGTCTATCGACTTGTATAGTTTCTGTGTAATTATTCCCCCGATCTGAGTTATCGCAGTTTAATGAGTAAACCCCAATGTCTGTTTTGCTTTTTGAGCTGCTTAGAAAGCTTAGAAAGCAGCTCAAGCCAATTACCAGAATATACCAAAAACGCTATAACTACACTGAATTTTTTTACAACTTCTCATCATTACTTATATTTAGATTTATGTTGCAATACTTGCAGTAAGTATCTTATGTGCAGTAAGTTTTATATTGTGCTTGTCCTGCACAAGTGTTTAGCTGTGATCACATTAAATCAGTGACAAGTACAAAGCGACACAGACACTGTGCTCATTTTAAAAGCAGCTAAGTAAGCAAAACCAGCGCTCATCAAACATGTTTTGCTTTCAGTGTGAGAATACCAGTTACTGCCATACTTGAAAACTTATATGGAGGAAGTGCATAAATGTAAATCCTCTGTCAAAGGCATAGGAGAAAGCAAAGTGTCTGCAAACAAACATGCAGAGGATTTTCTATTGTTTCATTGTTTTCTTGTGGATAAACGCTATTTCCTCTGAATAGAGCTCCAGGCAAATTAGAGTTGTGTTTCTTATATTTAATGTCTGGTGATACCCTCGTACCATCTTCACGTTGCAAAGTCAATATAACCAGCCTCTAACTGATGAGACCCAAAAGGTTGAAACAACTGTCTGTGTGTCACGGGAGACCAGGTACTTACACCTTTTTACCAGGATCATTCACTGAGCAAAACAAGTTAGTAAAACAAATTGTCATTTATTTCCATAGAAACAGACGTACACAGTTGTTTTTCAAAATACAGGAGAAAACACTCTTACTGGGGGTCTGGGCTACAAAACTAGGCTTTCCTAGGTAAAATAAAACATAAAACAAAGTCTTTAGGTTGACCGGGACTTGGCCCGAAATGTCCTGGCACTCAAATCGGCATGAAGTTCCACCGCTCTCTTTCTTCCGGAGATCCTGAAATACCTTATCCGGGAGATAATCCCAAACATCCTGGAACTGTTTTCGGCTTGCAATCCCAGCCGTGACCGCTACGTTCTATTCTCAGAAGTTGGCCCTGAAAATTGGGACTTCCAAAATCTCTCACCTTGAAATTTCTGAAGCTGGCTTGCGTCTATTTCTATTTCTCCAAGAGCATCTTTTGGTCTTTTCAAATGTACTGCTGCTGTTGTGGCGCTTAGAATCTCTCCTTCAGATTGGCTGAGACATTATTATAGTATTTCAGAGTTCATTCATGAAATCCTACAGTCAATCCTAGTGTGGGAAGAATCCTGCCAGCCTATCAGTTTATCTAAGCCGGGCAAGCGTGGATACAGAATCTGACAAGGGCATGCGCATACCTGGCACCTCTGCTACTTCTCAGGCAGAAGCCACCCACTGAGTTAGGCTCCTCAAAGTCTGGGCAAATGGTGGTCCGATGACTTCCATTCATCCCAGGATGTACGTACTTGAGGCTAACTCCGCTGCCCAAATGGCTTTCACACCTGGCAACCTCTGAGGCTTTCATGTCCGGGACCTGAGCTGACTTCATTTGGTAGCCACATGGTATCTCGGAACCGTGGACCTGGAAGTCCCCAGCTCATATACTGTGCACAAGCATCTGTACTTTTATACACTTAAACATAACTGTTTAATAAAATATGCTTTACACTGTTATACTTTCTAAGTCTTTTGTTTATGAGGGATAGAATGAGAATCTGTACTTTTATTCCCACTAGCCATATTCCCCAAAAACTGAAAACCTGACTTGGCTTTTAAAATATCTCACAACCTTATGTAGGGTTAGAGTACCTCCAGAACCCCTATACCAGGTTCTGAGTGATCTGGGCATTAACTGGGCATCCCCTATTATAGTAGGGACCCCTTTACCGTTCCAGGGATACCACACATCCCTATGCCCCATTTACCTTTCTGGTCTGTGATGAAGCAGGGAATCCTAGCGGTGAGTCACGCAAGCATTTTCAAGGCAGGATTTTGACCGGAGCGTTGTGTCTATATGTATCTGGAATTCCGACCTGATTCCCAGGTACATTTTTGGGGTATCCAGCAACTCTTGACCCCGACTACCTAGGCACAATCTGTGAAGACTTTCTCTGCAAAACCCACCCTGAAACTCATAGCCCAGCAATCTCTGCTTGCTGGCACACCTGTAAAGGTAAAAACACAGAAAATTCTTTATTGTAGCATAATTTTACACAATGCATTGACAAACACTGGGCTCAAGAGCTGACACTCCCAAACCACAACACATGGATCAGGGGTAACCAAGTGGGCTTAAACTTTATTGTGAGCCTGGTTACCCCCTCACCGTCACACTGTGAGTAGGTTTACTGGCTATGCACTTCTTTAACCCAGGCTGTGCTGAAAAGTTGTGTAATGCGGCCAGCATAAACTCGTAGGTGCCCATGTTAAAATGGGTAAGAAGTAGAGAGTGACACACTGTGCTTTTTTGCATATCATTACCCATAATTCCTGGCTGCAATGACAGCACTGCTGCTAAACGATAATAGGGAAAGACAGAGTTATAGACCTGTATTAGACATGCAAATGCACCACAAATGGTATTTTTATTTGTTGTGTATTATTTATAAATATATAAATATGAAACGCATGGGTTGGTGCATGATCACAAAGGATTAAAGAATGTGTTATTCTTTATACATTTATTCTTTGCTTGATGCCATATTCTTTAAGATATTAAACCCTTTTTAAATGTGACAAAATAGGATGTCATCATATGCCCACTGCAGTAAGAAATGCTACACTGCAGTATCGTTACTATTCGTTCACTTAAACTCTGTGCCTCAAATATTTTCTCTGAAGCCCCTAAAATACAGAAACATAGTATAGACTACTGTGTTGTATCATCCACACCTGGTAGGGAAATGCATATTGTAATGAAGTAACAGGAATATACATGTACTGTTGATTAAAGTGGCATAATTAATATCACAAGACACAAAAAAAATCCATATCAGTGATGTATGGGACACATTTTCAAAATCCTCTTTGAAATTACAACAACACAATTTATAGACAATAAAATGCAACTATTTAATACACGCCAAAGCAATTAGTAGGGTAATGACTGCATAGGAAAGTGCTGTTTTTGTTTATTAGTTAATTGGGAATCAACCCAATGTTCACATCAAACCTACTGAATGGTCAGAAACCATTTTTTCCATTGCCGGACTTAGGGAATTGTGAAAGATAATGGCCCAAATTTACTAGGCAGCGTTACTTCATAACACACACGTTGCTGCACAAGAGACACTGAGGAGGATGGAGAGTTACTGCCTGTCATGGTTTTTTATATCTGGAGATTCTATCAGAGTGAACATACTGTACAGCCCTTTTGGACTCAAAGGAAGAACTGGACACTCAGCAAGGACTATATTTTCTCTACACAGAATCTGGCGCCAAGGAGAACTACGCTTTAGTTCAGTCAGGATTGTACCAAAAAAGGAATCCGAGGACGATCTCAAAAGTCCCTATTTGGGTGCAAGCAAAAAGTCCTATATAATAATGGGGTGGACTGAGGCAAACGAAATATGTATCACAGGGGTCCTAATAAATGTTGAAATGTTGTTGGTTCGCTGCTTTCCTCCCTTTGGGGATTTAGTCAGTTCTCTGTCGATACATATTTCTTATTTCCATTATTATATAGGGATTTTTGAGTGCACCCACATAGGGCTTTTGGAATCCCTATTGGATTCTTTTTTTGAGGTTATTTTCCATACTTTATTGATAGGTTGAACAAGTGGCTATGTTGGATTCCCAAGTGTCACTAGAGTCAGGGTCATGATGATAAATGGAGTCCTTCATGATAAAAGTGCTTTGAACTACAGTTCCAGGTTTGTGGTTCTGACTCCTTGACCCTTCTTTGTAGAATCATAAGCAAAAGAGAATATTCCCCATGAATATAATTCCTTCTGGCTGTTAGAATTTCCTAGTTGGAATAAATAGTAGCTGTTTAGTTAAATGTTACCCACATACAGTGCAATTAAAATGTCTTTTGTTCCCAGTACACTTTATTTTATAGACTTTATGATAACATAGTGCCTGTGTTTCTGGCAATAAGCTTGAGTGACATTCGAGAATTAGTGCATGTATTAAAAAGTTCAATTATATTTATCTGTGCATCTTATGACAAACTTTCCATTACTGCATTCTTCAGGAAAAGATGCATGAATATTTTATTGATGCGTTCACACACATTAACACAAATAAGAATGAGTACCAATTAGCTAAAGTAATGAATAAACCAGAATAGTATTCCTGCATGAGCAACAAGTATAAAAAGGGAATCCATAACAAAGATGGTGTCATAGCCAAGGCTGATGAAGCTAAAACGATTAATCTGCTTTAGATTTCATGCAAACAACCATACATAATGTTATAATTTGTGCTATGGTATCCAATATTCAATTTACAAATATAAGTAACCTAATGTAGCATTAACGCAAATGGTAAAATGTCTTGCAAATGGCTTGTGTCCTTTCTAAATTCAGTTACTTTAGGCGCTGTGCAGTGTAAGCCGGGGTACTTAAGGGGAGGGTACCTCCAATTTTCTTCAAGGATATCTACTGGAGCGAAGTTGTCTGGAGTATCCTGGATCCTGGTATACTGTGGTGAAGGCTGCGCAGCTCGGAGAAAGAAGGATAAGATTGGATGGCCCAGCATTGGTGGTCGAGGACGGCAGCAGAGAAGCATGGATGCGGGAGCTGCAGGAGGAGGTGAGAAGGTGCGGTCCCGAGTGGTTGCTGGCTAGTCTTTGGTGGTGAGGCGGGGATGTCGGTCGGGGGGGAGTTGCCTGGTGACATGGAGGCGAAGTCGGATGGCGGTGGGGAGGGCTCTGGAAGTGGTGCAGGCCCCAGGGGTGGCAAGGGCCATAAAGACCTGGAGGTTGCTGGGCCTAGGGCGGAACAGGGAGAGGGAGCTGCGGCGTGATGTCCAGAGGGGCGAGTTGGATGATGTGGCTTCCCAAGGCAGCAGGGAGCAGGACCCACAGCAGAGAATGGCTGGGGCCACGGCACTGCCAGCCTCTGCCAAGGCTGAGAACATCAGGGCAGAAAAAGAGGGTGTAAGGCACGGCGAGGGATGCCAGGACGATGCAGAAGACTAATCTGGCCTCGGAGCGATGGATAATTCAACTCAGGGGAGAGCAAACGGTAGGGAGTGGGGACAAGGAGTTGGTAGGGTCTGTCATAGAGGGCAAGCGCATGAAGGACAGATGGGGATGGAGTAAACAACATAGAAAAAAGAACCATTTGCCCAGTCTCACATTTCCACTACTATCACCTTGAGACCTGTTTTTTTACCTAGACAGGTGATTTGCAGCCCCTCCCCATCTTTGCTCATACCTAACTACCACAATTAGGGATTACTGTATATCAGTTCTCTGGACACGTTTGATCTAATTCACCTCAAACTGTCCCTCTATTACATTAACCCGGAGTGTCATATATACTCATCGTAGGGTTAATATATATGTGTGTCATTTGATGTATTTTAACACCCATTATTTTAATTAGTTTAGCATTAAAGATTATTTTTAATATTATCATTATACTTCATAGGGGTCATTGAGTGCTTTAAGTGGGTTCTTTTTTCTATGTTGTTTACTTATTATGTCACCCATCAGCACCTTACCCCATACATTTACTTAACATTTAGCTGAAGCAGGGTTTACCATTTTAGTACCAGATAGGGATGGAGCAAGGGATCAGATGAGGGGAGGCAGGGGATAGTGGGGGGAGGACATGATAAGAAGTGTGAGGGAGAGGGTGGTCACCTCTCTGACTGGTCATGGATGGGCATTGGGGCGGTAAGGAGAGCAGGATGAATACAGAGTTTGTACGGGGGTACGGTCTTTATAAAGCTTAGGGGGATGGAGGGATTAATAGGATGACTGAGGAGTAGGTGTGAGGGCAGTGGGTTATGAAGCCGGGGGTGAGATGTTTTAGGCCTTGGGGGAGTTCTTTCTGCAGTGAGCAGAGGGGGGAGCTAGGGCAGGGTGCATTGTGTACACGGGGGTCAATCGGTGGTGGCAGTGTGGGGGGCAGGAAGCAGTGTAGTGGGTGGCCAAAGCCAAGGATTACACATGCAGGGGTGGTACCCCTACCAGTGGGTAGTATTAGGGTCAGTGGAGTGGGGGATTAGTGATAGTGGGCGGGGGTCAGCGGCCATGGGGATGAAAGGGGTAGCTGGGGTGGCTGCAGTGCCGGCACCAATGGGGCGTCCCGTGGGTTGAACTGCTTGAACAAAGACGAGAAAAAGGAGGGAGGGGTGACAGATACTAGCTTTAGGGATGTCAAAGGAATGGAGGCATAAGACGTTTATGGTGAACTTATCATTTTTGGAGCTCATTCTGTTGTTGATGGTGGGAGAGCTATGAGACACCGAGCTTGCCAACAGCGAAGTTATCTTCAGGACAGAAAACATGGGGGTGGTTGCGGCCATGAATGGACTATCGGCTTCAACCCCTGAAGTGGTCCGGTTGCTGGTCCTGAGATGCCTGGATTATAACATGGTTCAAAGCATGTCCAGGGGTTGAAGAACAGAATAGCAGATGCCCTTTCTCAATTTCAGTTTTCAGCGTTCTGGGAGTTTAGTCCCGGAGAGGCCACGGTAGGGGACCCCTGCCTGCGAAGGTTGTAGCAGGAAGCAGTATGGGAGTGATGGAGCTGGTGTGGGCTTCAGTAGCCCCGGGTACATGGTCAGCATACACCAGGGCTTCAGAGGAATGTCGTGCCTGGTTAAGAGAGGATTTGGAAAAACGTGGAATGGAGGTTGCAAAGATAGAGGCGATCCGGGATAGGTTGCTATCATTTGTGTTAGGAAAACGGGAGTTGGGGCACAGCCATAATGGTACAGTAGTGACATTTTTGGTGGGAGTCTTTTCCTTAAAATTGAAAGGGATTATATGAAGGATTTTGTGATATACAGGGTAGTAGCAGGTCGGAAGAGGGTGGCTAGATCCAAGGATGACTGGGCTCTGATTGCAGAAGCAATGCTGGAAAAAAATGGTATGGGCAATACACGAGACATATTTTCCTGGTTACGAGGCAAGGCTGTTTAATGGGCCATGCTCATAGAGAGTCAAAGATGGGTGGTGGAGGGGCGGAGGGTTGGAGAAAGAGGATGTAGTATGGGAAGCCAGGTATGTGCGATTTAGGATCAGGAGGTCAAAGACGGACCTGACGGGTATACGAAAATGGGTTCACCTGGAGGGAATAGAAGGCAGTGTGATCTGTCTAGTAAGGCAAGTGGGGGAGTACTGGCAGTGCAGGCACCAGGGTGGTGCCCCTTTCTTTTTGATACATGAAGACGGACTGCAGTGTCCCATTTTCAGATGTTCCATTTTCAGTAGTGAGTCAGTGGGAGGTCTCAGAGGCCTAAGGTGCCGAATGGCAGAATGAGCACAAGCTGAGGGTATTCCACGAGCTCTTGGTGGAATGTTAGCAGAGCAATATGGCTGGGTCTCTAGTTAGCATAAATTGTTATATTTATCATGTTGGTATTAGTGGTTGTTTGTTATGAATAAACTGTGACCAATTTTCCTCCGAAGAAGTTGTCTGGTGTGGTTATTAGGAATGGAGGAGGGGTCCAGTTCAGGGCATGGGTAAGTCATGTAGGAGATTAAGATCATCACATCTAGGATTCTCATGTAGAACATGTGCAGTCCCACATCACTCACAGTGCCAAGTCAGTATACGTGTTGGTTGGTTGCAGCTGAATTTAGCAACATTCTCCTCTTCTACATTTTTCTTATCCTAATCAGTCTAGGGGGTTAAATTCCCTAAAATTATACTCCTTTGCAGCAGGAATACATCATTAATAATGCTCTTGCACAACATAATGTCTTTCCTCTAGATTTTCATGGGGGGCGCGGGCGGTTGCAGAGGCCCCGTGCTCTTCCCCGAGGCATTTAAATTAAATGTCGGGGATCGCGTGAGGCCTCTGGAGCATCAACTTACCTTGCTTCAGCCGGCGTCTGGAAGCATCTCCGCGGCGGGGTCATGTGGTGTGACGTCACACACGCGTTGCCATAGCAACGCAAAATCAAATTACGCCGTGGGTCACGTGACGCGATGTCACATGACCCCACGTGTCATTTGACGCCGCACTGAAAGAAAAGGGGGGTGCGAGCCCCGAGGACAAGAGGCAGGGGGTGCAGGAGCAAAAGTTTGTGCACCCCAGCTCTAGATCAATGTGTATCTCCTATGAAACCATCTTTATTGTAGAGCACTTCCACTAATCTGTATTGATTAGCTAGGGATATTGTTTATTTACCAGTACTCGTTTCCATGTGAAAGTGTTCTCTTTGCTTCATTTTGTACAAAACATTGTATACTGTAGTTCCCCCTATTCAGAATTAAATGATATCCTCACTGGGACACCTACAGATACATCAGTAACTCACCTTTGTATATGCATCTGCTTGAGCCTGGGTCACATGCTGTGGCCTTGTGCAAAGGAAAAATTCAAGTGTCAACAAGCTGCTCAGTAACTGGCAGCTATGTGTAGATTCCAGGTTATTTGTTGAAGTAGTCACTCCTTCTCTGCAAGGCTGAGGCTGCTGGCCAAAAAAAGTGCTATTTCTGCTTCTGAGCACAGTTTCCTAGATCACGCCCATTCGTCAAAGTTCTAACTTCACATCCATAATGCACATCGCACATTGTTCTATAGTTCAGCTGAATTTAGTTTGTTGACTTTGTTCTCGGCGTATGCCAAACATTACATCCAGATGACTATAAATCTGTTGTTGATATACTGTGCCCAAACACATGGATAACATGCAAATCATGTATTTCCTTGTGATGTTCAGTGATTCATTTATAACTGAAAAACATATACACCACTTTACTGAAGGAAATGGAAACTTTAAGATCGTTTTTTTTTAATGCAGGATAGTACAGATATAAAATTCTTGTGAACAGCACATTATTTCCCAATTCTAAAAACATCCACTGAAGATTTCATTCAAGTTGCAAAATAAGTGAACACTAAGCACAATGCATTCAGTCTGAAAGAATGCGCATTTGTCCAATTGATATGGGACTAAAGCCAGCCTTTCCTAGGTTCAAGATAGAGGCATTTAGGAAATGATTTGTAATAATAATAATAATAAAATCAAATAAACAAAAAACAGAATAACTGCTGATTTGATTCCAAGGGTTAAGTGACTACTCTTGGCATTTATATAATAAACATGTACTATCAGCATACTAGAGATCGTATTTTGCGATCTTTTACACACAAAAAAATAGCCCTTAAATTCCAAACATGAATTTGATGTAATCTCATCAAATCATTGTAAGATATATTATTTAGGTCATGTTAACAAATACTTTTATTAACAACATACTCCGTGAATAAGATTGACTATGTTCTAGTGTTGAATGGTACAACTTGAGCATGGTTCCTCACTATTACTATATATATATATATATATATATATATATATACCCTATTTCCTCAATTCTAAGACGCACCTTTTTTTCGATTTTCACATGTCTGAATTTGGGGTGCGTCTTAGAATCGATGTATTAAAAAAAGTGTCTACAATACTAACCCCCTCTTTTCACTTAACGTGTTTCAGGAGAGGTCCCATGTCAGTGGAGGACGAAGTGTGCGGCGGCGGCGGCAGGAGAGGTCCCACATCTGCAGATGGTTGAAGATGGACAGCGGGTAGGAGTGCGGTGGCGGCGGCAGGACAGGTCCCAAGTCTGCAGGTGAATGAAGATAAGAAGACAGCGGGCGTGCAGTGGTGGAGGAGTCTAATATATCATAATAGCAGGAGCAGAGTGGCATAGGGGAACGGCTTGGGAGGTGCACACTGTAACACCAGCAGTTGACGGTGCAGTGTGCACCTCCCAAGCCGTTCTCGTATGCCGCTCTGCTCCTGTTCAGCTCTCCTGCAATTATGATCTCCTACCGTCGAACCCCACCGCACGCCCGCTGTCTTCTTATCTTCATTCACCTGCAGATTTTGGACCTGTCCTGCTGCCACACACCCACCCGCTGTCCATCTTCAACCATCTGCAGACGTGGGACCTCTCCTGCCGTCACTGGCCGCTTCATCCTCAGCTGACATGGGACCTCTCCTGAAACATGGTAAGTGAAAAAGTAATTTTCCTCGATTGTAAGGGCCAAATCGATGGTGCGTCTTACAATCGAAGGCGCCTTACAATCGAGGAAATACGGTATATATATATATATATATGTTTTAAAACTCAACTATATACATACCGAGGGAAAAATAATAAGTGCAATATAAGCGCTAGTGTATACAGAATAATACAGTGTTATAAACAGTACATATATTGGAACAAAACCTGTGATACAGTTAGTGAAGGTAGTCCTTGAGCTGCCTGGGAGGTAAATCCGGTATCTTCCAACCGGATGAGAAGATTCGTGTGGAGTAGCCTCCTATGGCGCTTAGGATATGGACTGGAATGGAATCTTCTGTGATGTTTTTTCAAACAGGGAATACCTCAGAGAGGGTGACAAGAAGCAAACAAAAAACACCGCAATAGTGTATTACCTTGGGGCATAAATGACCATATGGGGCAAGATATACAGAGCATTTATTGGTTAAAACAATTGTAACCTC
Source organism: Ascaphus truei (assembly GCA_036426205.1). NCBI lineage: Eukaryota > Metazoa > Chordata > Amphibia > Anura > Ascaphidae > Ascaphus > Ascaphus truei. The sequence continues at coordinate 147,791,162 of CM071568.1, read as the reverse complement.
AATTGACATAAAACATGTATATAATTAATAAACAGTTGACTTTTCTCCTGCTAGAATAAGGAAATCGTTCTCCTGCTAGTTTAAGAATTGTGCTTCCAAGCGCTTGTGCTTTAAGAAGCTACTTTGCTCCGCCGTTGAGTAAAATTGAAATCCTACTCACCATCCATGAGTAGGACATGTACAGTGGTTCGGGGTCTTTTTGCAGGGGTAACCGCTGCCATGGGGTGCAGGACGTCTTTCAATGCGGGGGGAAGTGTTTACGGTCCTCGTGGTTTGCTGCCGACAGAGTAGTTTCACCGTCTTCTCCCGCTGACGTCACCGTTGCTTTGCACAGCTACGGTGTCCCTGGAAGACCAAGAATCCTCCTACGCGTTTCGAAACTCTCAATACTGGGTTTTTCTTCGTCAGGTTACCCCTGCAAAAGACCCCGAACCACTGTACATGTCCTACTCATGGATGGTGAGTAGGATTTCAATTTTACTCAAGGCGGGAGCAAAGTAGCTTCTTAAAGCACAAGCGCTTGGAAGCACAATTCTTAAACTAGCAGGAGAACGATTTCCTTATTCTAGCGGAGAGAAAAGTCAACTGTTTATTAATTATATACATGTTTTATGTCAATTGAGGTTACAATTGTTTTAACCAATAAATGCTCTGTATATCTTGCCCCATATGGTCATTTATGCCCCAAGGTAATACACTATTGCGGTGTTTTTTGTTTGCTTCTTGTCACCCTCTCTGAGGTATTCCCTGTTTGAAAAAACATCACAGAAGATTCCATTCCAGTCCATATCCTAAGCGCCATAGGAGGCTACTCCACACATATATACATACCGAGTTGAGTTTTAAAACAGCAATCCTTTCTATTGACTTCACATTTTTTGTGGTGATTGAAGCCAATAATATTGACTTTTTTGGCATCTACATGGGATGGTTAACTAGATGTCAGTGATACTCTTGGGGAATGCAACAATGGCTGCATGCCCTAAAAGGCGTGTTATTTGAACATTTTAAACATCTCCAAAACATTGTTTCATGTCATAAGATTATATGGACACAGTCCAGCTTGTGCTGTATGGTAGGCTGATAGTACCAGCAAGTACCAGCAATATTTTCATCTGTTTCCAATACAAGCTGAGGTCTGTATCATTCCCTGAATGCTGAATTCTTACTGATATTACATACTGTACGTGGCACAAAGATACAGTACAGCTGCATTTAGCATGCAATTATATTCATATACTTTGAATTTCTCCTTTTTATAAAAACAAACAAACAAACAATATATATATATATATATATATATATATATATATTGTTTGTTGTTTGTTTTTTTTATAAAAGGAGAAATTCAAAGTATATGAATATAATTGCATGCTAAATGCAGCTGTACTGTATCTTTGTGCCACGTACATTTGTAATATCAGTAAGAATTCAGCATTCAGGGAAGTACAGACCTCAGCTTGTATTGGAAACAGATGAAAATATTGCTGTACTTGCTGGTACTATCAGCCTACCATACCGCACAAGCTGGACTGTGTCCATATAATCTTAGACATGAAACAATGTTTTGGAGATGTTAAAAATGTTCAAATACCACGCCTTTTAGGGCATGCAGCCATTGTTGCATTCCCCAAGAGTATCACTGACATCTAGTTAACCATCCCATGTAGATGCCAAAAAAGTCAATATTATTGGCTTCAATCACCACAAAAATGTGAAGTCAATAGAAGGATTGCTGTTTTAAAACTCAACTCGGTATGTATATATGTGGGAGTAGCCTCTATGGCGCTTAGGATATGGACTGGAATGGAATCTTCTGTGATGTTTTTTCAAACAGGGAATACCTCAGAGAGGGTGACAAGAAGCAAACAAAAAACACCGCAATAGTGTATTACCTTGGGGCATAAATGACCATATGGGGCAAGATATACAGAGCATTTATTGGTTAAAACAATTGTAACCTCAATTGACATAAAACATGTATATAATTAATAAACAGTTGACTTTTCTCTCGCTAGAATAAGGAAATCGTTCTCCTGCTAGTTTAAGAATTGTGCTTCCAAGCGCTTGTGCTTTAAGAAGCTACTTTGCTCCCGCCTTGAGTAAAATTGAAATCCTACTCACCATCCATGAGTAGGACATGTACAGTGTTTCGGGGTCTTTTGCAGGGGTAACCTGACGAAGAAAACCCAGTATTGAGAGTTTCAAACGCGTAGGAGGATTCTTGGTCTCCAGGGACACCGTAGCTGTGCAAACAACGGTGACGTCAGCGGGAGAAGACGGTGAAACTACTCTGTCGGCAGCAAACCACGAGGACCGTAACATTCCCCCCCATTGAAGGACGTCCTGCACCCCATGGCAAGCGGTTACCCCTGCAAAAAGACCCGAACCACTGTACATTCCTACATGGATGGTGAGTAGGATTTCAATTTTACTCAACGGCGGAGCAAAGTAGCTTCTTAAAGCACAAGCGCTTGGAAGCACAATTCTTAAACTAGCAGAGAAACGATTTCTTATTCTAGCAGGAAAAAGTCAACTGTTTATTATTATATACATGTTTTATGTCAATTGAGGTTACAATTGTTTTAACCAATAAATGCTCTGTATATCTTGCCCCATATGGTCATTTATGCCCCAAGGTAATACACTATTGCGGTGTTTTTTGTTTGCTTCTGTCACCCTCTCTGAGTATTCCCTGTTTGAAAAAACATCACAGAAGATTCCATTCCAGTCCATATCCTAAGCGCCATAGAGGCTACTCCACACGAATCTTCTCAATCCGTTGGAAGATACCGGATTTACCTCCAGGCAGCTCAAGGACTACCTCACTAACTGATCACAGGTTTTGTTCCAATATATGTACTGTTTATCCACTGTATATTCTGTATATACACTAGCGCTTATATTGCATCTTAATTTTTTCCCTCGGTATGTATATAGTTGAGTTTTAAAACATATATATTATATATATACCGTATTTCCTCGATTGTAAGGCGCCTTCGATTGTAAGACGCACCATCGATTTGGCCCTTACAATCGAGGAAAATTACTTTTTCACTTACCATGTTTCAGGAGAGGTCCCATTGTCAGCGGAGGATGAAGCGGCCGTGACGGCAGGAGAGGTCCCATGTCTGCAGATGGTTGAAGATGGACAGGGTGGTGTGTGTGGCAGCAGGACAGGTCCAAAATCTGCAGGTAATGAGATAAGAAGACAGCGGGCGTGCGGTGGGGTTCGACGGTAGGAGATCATAATTGCAGGAGAGCTGAAAGGAGCGAGCGCATACGGGAACTCTTGGGAGGTGCACACTGCACCGGTCACTGCCGGTGTTACAGTGTGCACCTCCCAAGACCGTTCCCCTATGCCACTCTGCTCCTGCTATTATGATATATTAGACTCCTCCACCACTGCACGCCCGCTGTCTTCTTATCTTCATTCACCTGCAGACTTGGGACCTGTCTGCCTCCGCCCCGCACTCCACCCGTGTCCATCTTCAACCATCTGCAGATGTGGGACCTCTCCTGCCGCCGCCGCCGCACACTTCGTCCTCCACTGACATGGGACCTCTCTCTGAAACACGTTAATGAAAAGAGGGGGTTAGTATTGTAGACACTTTTTTAATACATCGATTCTAAGACGCACCCCAAATTCAGACATGTGAAAACGAAAAAAAGGTGCGTCTTGAATTGAGGAAATAGTGGTATATATATTATATATATATATATATATAGTATAGTGAGGAACCATGTCACAGTTGTACCATTCAACACTAGAACATAGTCAATCTTATTCACGGAGTATGTTGTTAATAAAAGTATTTGTTAACATGACCTAAATAATATATCTTACAATGATTTGATGAGATTACATCAAATTCATGTTTGGAATTTAAGGGCTATTTTTTGTTGTGTAAAAGATCGCAAAATACGATCTCTAGTATGCTGATAGTACATGTTTATTATATAAATGCCAAGAGTAGTCACTTAACCCTTGGAAAAATCAGCAGTATTTCTGTTTTTTGTTTTTGATTTTTATTATTATTTATACAAATCATTTCCTAAATGCCTCTATCTTGAACCTAGGAAAGGCTGGCTTTAGTCCCATATCAATTGGACAAAAGCCATTCTTTCAGACTGAATGCATTGTGCTTAGTGTTCACTTATTTTGCACCTTGAATGAAATCTTCAGTGGATGTTTTTAGAATTGGGAAATGTGCTGTTCACAAGAATTTTATAATCTGTACTATCCTCATTAAAAAAAAACGATCTTAAAGTTTCACTTTCCTTCAGTAAATGTTGGTTATATGTTTTTCAGTTATAAATGGAATCACTGAACATAACAAGGAAATACATGATTTGCATGTTATCCATGTGTTTGGGCACAGTATATCACAACAGATTTATAGTCATCTGGATTTAATGTTTGGCATACGCGAGAACAAAGTCAACAAACTAATTCAGTCAGCTGAACTATAGAACAATGTGCGATGTGCATTATGGATTGAAGTTAGAATTTGACGAATGGGCGTGATTCTAGGAACTGTGCTCAGAAGCAGAAATAGCACTTTTTTTGGCCACACCTCAGCCTTGCAGAAAGAGTGACTACTTCAAACAAATAACCTGGAATCTACACATAGCTGCCAGTTACTGAGCAGCTTGTTGACACTTAATTTTTCCTTTGCACAAGGCCACAGCATGTGACCCAGGCTCAAGCAGATGCATACAAAGTGAGTTACTGATGTATCTGTAGGTGTCCCAGTGAGGATATCATTTAATTCTGAATAGGGGGAACTACAGTATACAATGTGTTGACAAAATGAAGCAAAGAGACACTTTCACATGGAAACGAGTACTGGTAATAAACAATATCCCTAGCGTAATCAATACAGATTAGTGGAAGTGCTTACAATAAGATGGTTTCATAGGAGATACACATTGATCTAGAGCTGGGTGCACAAACTTTTGCTCCTGCACCCCCTGCCTCTGTGTCCTCGGGGCTCGCACCCCCCTTTTCTTTCAGTGGCGGTCAAATGACACTGGGGTCATGTACATCGCGTCACGTGACCACGGCGTAATTTGATTTTGCGTTGCTATGGCAACGCGTGTGTGACGTCACACCACATGACCCCGGCGCGCGGAGTTCTTCCAGACGCCGGCTTAAGCAGAGGTAAGTTGATGCCCAGAGGCCTCACGCGATCCCCGACATTAATTTAAATGCCTCGGGGAAGAGCACGGGCCTCTGCAACCGCCCCCGCGGGCCCCCATGAAAATCTAAGGAAAGACATTGATTTGTGCAAGAGCATTATTATGATGTAATTCCTGCTGCAAAGCGAGTATTAAATTTTAGGGAATTACCCCCTAGAGCTGATTAGGATAAAAATGTAGAAGAGGAGAATGTTGCTAAATTCAGCTGCAACCAACCAACACGTATACTGACTTGGCACTGTGAGTGATGTTGACTGCACATGTTCTACATGAGAATCATCTAGATGTGATGATCTAATCTCCTACATGACTTACCCATGCCCTGAACTGGACCCCCTCCTCCATTCCTAATAACCACACCAGACACTTCTTCGGAGGAAAAATTGGTCACATTTTATTCATAACAAACAACCACTAATACCAACTATAAATATAACAATTTATGCTAACTAGAGACCCAGCCATATTGCTCTGCTAACATTCACCAAGAGCTCGTGGAATACCCCCAGCTTGTGCTCATTCTCGCCATTCGGCACCTTATGCCTCTAGATACCTCCCACTGACTCACTACTGAAAATGGAACATCTGAAAATGGGACACTGCAGTCCGTCTTCATGTATCAAAAAAGAAGGGGCACCACCCTTGGTGCCTGCACTGCCAGTACTCCCCCACTTGTGCCTTACTGACAGATCACACGCCTCCTATCCCTCCAGTTGAACCCATTTTCGTAACCCCGTCAGGTCCGTCTTGTGACCTCCTGTCCTAAACGGGCACATACCTGGCGGCTCCTTCGCATAGTGAACATCCTGCTGTCTATCTCCAACCTCCGGCCGCCCTCACCTATCCATCTTTGTACTTCTTATTTGGACAGCAGGGAGCCCATTTAAACAGCCTTGCCTCGTAACCAGAAAATATGTCTCGTGTCTTTGCCCCAGGACCCATGGTGTGTTCCAGCATGCATGTCCTTCATGGTCTATCAAATCACGGCGGCCCGTTTCAGCCGGGGAGCGACCACCCTCTGCCGACCGGGCTACTCACATCCTGTAGCTCCCACAAAATCCCGGCAGTAATCCATTTTATAGGTGGATGCGACTTAACAAGACTCCCACCAAAAGCAGGGCCATCCCTCTTCACACGGATTCCAACCCTTCTAGTATCGCGTGGGCCCCACACTCCTCGGGGTCCCAACTATCATAAGGTATACAGCAACAACCTAGCCGCTACTGGAGCGCCTCCATCTTACTTGCAATCCGCCATTCCATCGTGTTTTGTCACCTTGGTAACTCTCTTAATGCAGTGGATCAAGCGGAACCCATTGCTTTATCAAAAAGCCACACAACATCCGGGTGACCCATGACCAGTCCCGGATTTTACTTTTGCAGGCACATTGTTCGGTGTCCCGACAATTATTTGGAGAAATTGTTACTCAAATGTCCCCGTTTTTTGGCTGCATAAGAGGAGTAGGGGCAGGATCAGCAGGGGGGGGCGGCGTGCCAGGATCACTGCAGGGGTGGTGATTCCGTTGTCCGTATTCCTTCCCATTCTCGTCTTTTCTCTCCAACATATCTCCTCCTCTCCCGCCTGTCGCGGACTATCCGTTTCCCTTCCCACCCTTTTTGACTGCTTCCTTTCTTTCTGCACTACCTATCGTCTTGGCTGGCTGTCCACTTTTTGCCCCAGGCTTTTTTATTTGGTAACTTGATTGTTTAATGCAGCTTAGAGTCTACTTTATTGATAATGTTTCGCTTCTCTGCAACAGTGGTTTTTGTGTCTGTGCAGGTCAGGTGGCTGTGTGAGAGGTGATTATGTGCAGGTCAGGTGTGTTTCTCTGGCCTGTGGTTTCTGTCTTTTTTTATTTCTATTCACTCATTGTGTGTGTACGATGTGTACGTTTGTGGGTTTGTTTGTTATTTCACTATGGGGGGATTGTATCAGGCGTTGTGTAGCTTGTGTTTATCGTGCCTACATACAGCATATAAGGCGACACTATATGCATCCATTAAACTGTGGTGGTAACTGGTGTAATAATGTAGCTACAGATGTATGTGTGGGGAGCACGTGGTCCTTCTAATATCAGGCACTGAGGGTGACCTGGCCCCCCAATTCAATTAACCACCTAGCCCCTGTGGTGGGAGGAGAGGGCTTGATACAGACTGGGGGTATTGGTTGTTGTGAGGAGAAATGTGGGATTGTGTAGCTGTCGGGTGTGGTTGAGAGAATTGGCGTATGGGGGTGGGAGGAGAATGAAGGAAGGGAGAAAGTGAATACTACACATCAATGGTGACGCTAATTCGACAATCATTAGTAACTATACATTTTTTTAGTGATGTCATTTGATTTAGAAATATTTTTTATTATGTGTCCGGTTTTTATTTTTGAACATACTGACTCACCCTAACCTACAGCCAATAATAAAAATAATATTCAGCACTTACATGTAGCAATATAAGGAGGCGGTTCTATGGCGGGTCAATAGGAGGCAGTTAAAATCAAACAACGGAAGAGGTATATTCAATATAGGACAGGAGTTACCGGGATCTAATGGAGGGATTAGGGAGCGTTTTGGAGTGATTGTAGCGGTATTCTGGAGTTGTTATATGGAGTATACATAGTGCAGCAGTTATTGGATTGATGGATGGTTATATGAGTGATGAAGCGGTTATCATGGTGTGATTGGAGCTAATAGGAGGGTTTATATAGAGTGTAGGAGCAGTTATATGGAGGGATAGGAGCGGTTTATGGAGTGATTGGAGCGGCTTTATATGAGTGATTGGAGTCGGTTATATGGAGTGATATGAGCGGTTAATGGAGGGATTTCTGGAGCGGTATATTGAGGGAATAGGAGCGGTTATATGGATTGATTGGACGTTATAGTGAGGGTACTTGAGCATTTTATGGAGTGAATTGCTAGTCGGCTTATATGGAGGGAATAGGCGCGGTTATATTGAAAGTGTATTGGATGCAGTTATATGGAGTGATTGGAGCGGTTATATGGAGTGGATTGGAGCGGTTATAGTTGAGGGATAGGAGCGGTATATGGATTGATTGGATCGGGTTATGTAGGATGAGCAGTTTATACTGGCCAACTCTGATTGGAGCGGTTTATATGGAGGGATAGTTAGCGGTTACTAATGGATGGATAGGACGCGGTTTATATGGAATGGATTGGAGCAGTTTTTATGGATGATGGAGCGTTTATATGGAGGGCTAGGAGCGGTATATGGCTGATTGGAGGCGTTATATGAGACTGAGTTGGAGTCGGTTATATGGAGGAGGTTATATGGAGGGAAGGAATCGGTTATATGGAGAGAGTGGTAGCGTGTTATATGGAGTGATAGGATGCTGTTTAATGGATTATTGGAGCGGTTATATGGTTGATTGAGGTCGGTCTATGGAGGATAGGACCGGTTATATGGAGGGATAGACGGCGGGTTATATTGCGGTGATTTGGAGCGGCTTTATGGATGTGATCGGAGCGGTTATATGGAGGGATGAGGACCGGTTATTATCTGGACTAATGTTGGAGCAGTTTTATATGGCGTAGTTGGAGCGGTTATATGGAGGGCTAGGAGCGGTTATTGAGGGATGAACCTTTATATGGAGGATAGGGAGGTGCGTGTTATCTGGAGGGATAAGGACTGGTTATATGGACTATGATGTGGAGAGCACTGTTAATATTGGATGGGATCTATGAGTGCATAGGGCGGTTATATGGAGTGATTGTACGAGTTATAGTGGAGGGGCTTATATGGACTGATAGAGGCGGTTATATGGAGGAACTCGCGCGTCGGTTATATTGGAGTGATTGGGTGGGGCGGTAGAGCTTTTATATGGGAGTGTATTGGAGCGGGGTTATATGGAGTGATAGGGTCGTTATATGGAGAGATTGGAGGCGGTTTATGGTGGTATTGTGCGGTTATATGGAGAGAGGGATAGACCGGATTAATGAGTGATTTGAGCGGTTATATGTAGTGATTGGAATGGGTTATATGGAGTGGATTGTGGAGCGTTTATATTGAGGTTAGGAGCGGTGTATATGGAGAGGAGCATCGGCTTTTAACAGCATCCATATTGGTCTTATACCCTTTCAAGTGCAGTTTTTTTTTTTAAATCCAAAGCTCTGTCAGTTGAGATATTAGTGTTTGAAATCTTAGATTTCAACATGTTTAAAAACTGAGCTCTCCCCGCAACTATCGTTCAGTCTCAAACGCCTCAGAACCTAGAATCTTGAGAACACCAGTGATTTTTACTCACCAAACCTCCATTGTTCATCATCGTTAGGAGCGATTATATGAGTGATTGAGGCGGTTATATGGTGATGGAGTCGGTAATATGGAGTGATTGGAGCGATTATATGGAGTGATGTGGAGCGTTATAGGGAGTAGATGGATCGTTATCTGGAGGGATAGGAGTCGTCTATATGGACGTGATTGGAGATGTTATATGGAGGGATTGGAGCGTCTTATATGATGGATAGAGGCAGTTATATGGAGTGAATTGGAGCGGTTTTATGTAGGGAATTTGGAGCGGTTATATTGAGATTGGAGCGGTTATATGGATTGAATTGGGAAGCGGTTATATGGAGTGATTGGAGGCGGTTTATATGGAGGGATCTTGGGAGCGGTTATCTGGAGGGATAGGAGGCGGTTTATTATGGATTGATTGGAGCGGTATATGAAGGAGATTGGGAGGCGTTATATGAGGGTACAGGAGCGGTTATAGGGTGAGGAGCCACGGATTTAAAAAGACAGGCATCCTTATTGTTCTTACCCTTCCATCAGAGTTTTTATTTTTAAATCCAAACTCTGTTCATCACAGGAGATTAGTGTGTTTTGAAATAATATGTGGCGGGGATGTTTTAAACTGAGCTCTCCCCGGCGCTCCCCGCGACTATCGCAGTCTAAATAAACCTCAGAACCTAGACTTTGGAGAAACACAGGATTTTTAACACTAAAAACCCATTGCGCAGACATCAAGCGTGATACTAAACATCAAACTCATACAGCTTTTGAGGACTGCCACTGTTCAAACAAAAATATCACACCATCGGAAAGGCAAGAGTAGAATCTTGCAGGAATATAAACAAAGGGGCTATCAACGCTGACTGCAACTTTAGCCCTTTGTCAAAGCATTGTTTTGCCCGTCGGTCTTGCAGCAATGGGGGGTTAAATATGCGGAGCAGCTGCAATGTTATAATAATAGAGAATAAAATAATAAAAAAACAAACAAAAAAATAACAAGATGAATGGGACGAACACATGGAAATGAGGTGACTTGCCCACTTTACATGTTTAGATCACCACACGCCATGTGGCTACAACACTTAATAAACATTCATTACAAACCCCAACTTGACGTACTTCCTACTACTGTGGCACCTAAAACTTGTAATTTATCTTCCTGTTTCTGTCTTCTGTTAAACATCACAACTGCACATTCAGCGGGTTCATTTGCAGCTGGAACCAAAGACAAGGGCTCTCGGTTCTAAAATCACCTGTTCCTTGCACTGCTACGTTTCAGGTTACTCCTCTCTTAATGCCAGTGGGGGGTCAGTAACCCTTGCTTTAACACAAGTAACCACAAACATCCGGGTTAACCGGCGTCCGGATCTTACTGCACATGTCCCCGTTGTCCGACAATCTTGGAAAATGTTATGTAGCCAGAAGGCTCCCTGGCTCCCTTGTTTCCTTTTTCTCTCTCTTTCCTCTCGCCCCTTTCTCCTCCCTTACCCTCGCTCCGTTGGGAAGCTGCTGCGGTGCGATAGCCGTCGCCCGGCCGTGGGCTCCCGGCGGCAGCAATGATAGTGCGTGTAGTGCGGCGCCGCCATCTTGGAAGTGCTTGGCGCTGCGCATTACTTTTTTGGCAGTCGCAGCGGGGCAGGCAGCGGCCTTTACAACTTAGTGCAAGGGACTCCCTCGGTAAAGTTCGCAGTTAGCAGCGAGGGCGGCCATTACATTGTCGCACATGCGCAGTAAGGATATACTTTCTTTGCACTGCTACATTTCAGTTAACCTCTCTTAAATAATGACAGGAGCTCAACAACCCTTGCTTCAAAAGAAGAACTACCAACATCGGGTGACCAGACAACAGCCCGATTTACTACACACTTGCACATGTTCCTGTGTCCCGAAATTATTTGGAAGATGTTACAAATGTCCCGGCTTGGCCTGCATAAAAGGAGGAGGTGTGGGCCTCAGGACATAGGTGGTGGGTGAAGGTGGGCCCGTATTGGCTTTGCCACTTCTCACGCCAGGGGGGGGGGGCGGGGTCTGATCTGCAGGACCCATGAGCTGGCGTGCTATAAATCTGAAGAAGAAACATGTCAGATGGCAGTTACAAACAACAAGAAAGCCACGGGGGCGCTGCTGACTGCCTCCCTCATAGAGAGTTTTCTTGTTTCACGTGGACAGTGTTGTGTAGGACAGTCCCTGTGTGTGTTTATTCAGAACAGTGGTGTGTGTCTGTGCCGTTCAGTGGCTGTGTGAGAGAGTGTTGTGCAGGTCAGTGTGTCTCTGCTGGTGTGTTTGGTTTTTTAGTTCTAGTTAACTCTTGTGTGTGTACGGTGGAACGTGTGGGGTTGTTTATTCTATGGGGGATGTATCGCAGGGCGTGTGTGCTTGTGGCTTGTGTTTATCGTGCCGACAACATATATAGGCGACACTCTTAGCATCCATTACTGTGTGGTCACTGGTGTATAATGTTAGCTACCGATGTATGTGTGGGGGCCAGTGTCGCCTTAATATCATGACTGAGGGCTGCACCTGCCCCCCCAATACAAATTAACCAGCCAGCCCCTGGGTATGGGGGAAGAAGGGGAGTGAAGAAGGGGGTGAGGGGTTTGGGGTTAGATAATTGGTGGTGGGGCGGTTGGGGTGAGAGCATGGGCGTAGGCGGGGTGGGTAGAGGGAGAATGAAGGACAGTGAGAGGTGAAAATAGATACAGGCATCATGGTGACGGCTATTCAGACAATGCGTTATCTGGCGGCGATATAATTTTTTTAGTGTGTCAGTTGATTAGAAATATTTTTGTTTATGTGTCCGGCGGTTTTTAAAATTTTGAACATTGATCACGCCTAGACCACCACCAATATAGAAAATAACTATTCAGCACCTTACATGTTGGGAGCGGGGAGATTATAAGGTGAGCGGTTATATGGACCGAAGAGGAGGAGTTATAGGAGAGTTATATTCAATAATAGCGAGGAGTTACCCGTGGAGTCCAGGCTTTATATGGAGGAGATAGGAGCGTTATCATGGAGTATTGGACGGTTAATCTGGAGTGGTTATATGGAGTGATAGGAGCAGTTATATGGAGTGATTGGAGTGGTTATATGGAGTGATAGAAGCGGTTATATGGAGTGATTGGAGCGGTAATAATGGAGGGGTTATATAGAGTGATAGGAGCAGTTATATGAGGGATGCGGAGCGGTTATATGGATGATTGGAGCGTTTATATGGAGTGATTGGAGCGGTTATATGGATGATTGAGCGGTTCTATGGGGGATGGAGCGGTTATATTGAGGGATAGTAGCCGGTTATATGGATTGATTGGAGCGTTATATGGAGGGATTGGAGCAGTTATATGGAGTGATTGGAGCGGTTATATGGAGGGATTAGGAGCGGTTATATGGAGGGATTGGAGCAGTTATATGGAGTGCATTGTAGCGGTTATATGCGAGGGCATTTGGAGCTTCTTTTCTATATTGAGGATAGGAGTCGGTTTATGAATGATTGGAGTTCGGTTATATGGAGGGATTGAGCATTTATATGAGTGATTGGAGCGGTTATATGGAGGGATAAGGAGCGTTATATGGAGGGATAGGACCGGTTATATGGAATGATTGGAGGCAGTTTTATGGAGTGATTGGAGCGGTTTATTGGAATGGTGATAAGGCGGCGTCTTGGATTGATTGGAGCTGTTATATGGATTGGATTGGGCGGTTATTGAGGGGTTATATGGATGGATAGTAGGGCAGGGTTATATTGAGAGATTGGAGGCGTGTTATAACTGTAAGTGCTAGGACGGTTATATGGAGTTGATTGGAGCGGTTATATGGATTGATTGGAGCGGTTATATGGAGGGATAAGGTACGCGCTCCATATGGAGGGATAAGTGGAACTCGGTTAATGGAGTGATTGGAAGCGGTCACTCTTGCGTGTCTCGCATGCGTTATCTCTGGCTTGCTCGCCCGGTTAATAATTGCCTTATTGGAGCCGTTTATGTAGTGAAGATGAGCGGATTCTCAATGGAGGGAAGGAAGCGTTATATGGAGGGATACGCGGTTATCTGGAGGGATACGAAGGAGCGGTTTCTTGAGGGATGGACTGTTTATAATGGAGTGATTGTAGCGGTCTATATGTATGGGATAAAATATGGAGTCCTAGGAGCGGTTATATGGAGTTATGTACCGGTTTATATGGAGGGGGTTATTGGACTGATAGGAGTCTGTTATAAATGGAGGATCGGAGTGGTTAATGCGTGATAGGGGGCGGTAGTGAGAGAGCGTTAATATTGAGTGATTGGGGCGGTTATATGGAGTGATATAGGGCGGCCTATATGGGAGATTGGAGCGGATTTTATATGGAGTTATTGTAGCGGTTATATGGGGGATAGGGACCGGTTTTGGAGTGATTGAGCGTTTATATGGAGTGTTGGAGGGGTATATAATGAGTGATTGGAGGCGGTTATATGAGGGTTAGAGGGAGCGGTTCATATGGAGAGGAGCATCGGATTTTAAACCAGGACATCCTATTGGTCTTACCCTTTTTTCCAATATGCCGTTTTTTTTTTTTTTTTTTTAAAAATCCAAACTCTGCTCAGGAGATATTAGTGTTTAAACTATTAGATGTGTCAGACATGTTGTAATTTAAATAAACTGAGGCTCTCCCCGCAGACTATCGCAAGTCCCAAAACCTCAGCACTCTATAACTTGAGAAACCACAGGATTTTTACCACCAAAACCTGCCAACCCAACAAAACCGCAGTAGCTCATTTCAGCGTTAGGAGGCGATTATATGGAGTGATTGGGCGGTTATATGAGTAGATTGCGGCGGTAATATGGAGTGATTGGAGTGGAGCGATTATATGGAGTGGATTGGGCGATTATATGGAGTGATTGGTACGGGGGGGTTATGCTGGCGGGATATGGAGCGTGGCTATATGGAGCCTGATTTGGAGGGTATAGGGAGGGATTTTGGACTGTTATCAATGGAGGGCATAAGGAGAAGGCATTTCTTCCTGGAGTGCTTGGAGGCGCGGATTTCTATGGCGGGCTTGGCTGGCGCGGTTATCTGGAGGGATCGGAGCGGTTTATATGGATTGATTGGAGAGCGGTTCTAATGGAGTATTGGATGAAGCGGTTATATGGAGGGCTGGAGGCTGTTATATGGAGGATAGGAACAGGCGGTTCTACTGGATTGATTGGAGCGGTTTATCATATGAGGGCCACCTTGGACCGGCGGGTTCTCCGCTCTTGGAAGGGCTCGGAGCGGTTCTATATAATGGTGAGAAGAGCACAACTGATTTTAAGCAGCACTCCGTATTGGTCTTAAAACCCTTCATATATATATATATATATATATATATATATTTTTATATATATTTTTTACATTCAGTCACAAATGTAGCAGAAGGTCATGAAGCTGTGTCATGTGGCATGGTGCTTCATTTTTCTCCAGACTTCAATTTTCTTTGTAGTAAGAAACCGAGCTAGTCCACTCAGGAGCATCAAGAATATAGTCATACACATCACAATTACATAGTGGCTGATGCTGCAAACAAGAAAGGCACTGTTTAGTAACAATTAAAGTTGCAGAAAAAAGAAGACATTTTATCGTGTGTAAAGTGGTACATTCTGCAAGAGTATTATTACACATACTGTATGCAATGACATTTTCTGAAAGGCGTAAAGCTGCAGACCAAGCAATATCCTACACGTGTTTTTTATCTTTTAATAAATCCGTTCTGTTCTATGAGAAAATACTTGTAGCATGTTTTTAAAAACAACTCTGAATGCCATTTTTTATGAATTATAATGTAACCAGCTTTTTTTGGTTTCTATAGCAATCATTTACAAAGTCACAGATACTGAGTCAATACTCCTCTGTAATCATTTAGTAAACCCCCGAGGCGAATCTTCGCCGATCGATCAGCAATTTAGCTAATTACTTATCATTGTGTGGATTGTATTGAAGCACATATTAAAGGGGGGGGAAATGGCATCTTGGACTGCTGCTTTAAGATTACCTTTTTTTACTGTAAAGGATTAAGTGTTCCTTTAAAATAAGGAAATAGCTAATATGATGCAATCTGAGTGTAGTGCCAAACAAAGTATATTTGAATTCGTGGCCTTTCCACAGCGCAGAGGGCTTAAAACATGTTATCTATTTTTTTTTTTTTTTTTCAACTTCATATTTTTCTTTATTGGGTTCACAGATTCTTACATTGTATCACAGCCCATTGTATTAAAGCATCCCAATAAAGTTTTTCTATCATACATTAGACTATTTGAACTGCCTCAATATGGAACAAGAAGCAAACATATAGGACAAACAAGACAAACTAGATGATGGACAAGGGAGGGGGGGAGAAGGGGGAGGGGTTTTCTCCGGGTATGCCTACCGACGTATAGTCTCTTATGAGCTTCTTATCTTTGTAGACATCCCTCATTGTCTCCATCTCGAGTATGCCGAGTTATCCCTATAGACTACTGTAGGTGTGTTGGATTGCTACCCTGGGGGCTGTCACCTACCTGTTCATCGCTATTCGTCGTCTGGGCTCTGACCCCCAGAGGAGAACGCGCCTGTACCTATTATAGCAGGATTGCGGTGGCATCCACCCCGGGGGTACCTAAAAAATGTTATCTATTTTTGCCACATTCAAAAGAACAAAAAAAAGTATGCTTTCACTAGTTTAAATGAGCAATATCCACGCACACCATGCACCCTGACAGATGTCTTTCAAATGTACGAATCAAATGAGTCATGGATTAAGTGAAGGTTTGCAGCATTTATTTCTAGGGTTTCAAACCGGCACAGAAACACTGGGACAAGACGCATAGTGGGGGCATGTAGTTCACAATGTCAGAATCAAGATTACAAATGTAAAAAGTGGCAGCTTTATGTTCACCTTTTTCGCTTTATAGGAAATAAATTATGGCAAGTGTTGAATTTAAATGAAAACATACCACATTGTTCGTTTTCTTGTGTATTTTTCCATAGAGAATAATACTACATTGCTCTTCATACTGTAGGATCTGTCATAGATCTGTCATAGACACAGCCTGAATCCATTTTAACCAATCAAGTACTTGCCACATGCTATTTCTTCATATTAATGCCTCCATCTGCCTGTCCCTCTCAGTGCTCCATGACAAAGTATTTCATTTCTTTTGTAAGACTTCTTTTTATTTTATTTTTAATTAAAAGGGTCTTACAATGTTTGTTATTTGCAAGGAAGTAAAACATACATTTTCAGTTGTTTTAAATGACGTCTAAAGATTATCCTATTTAGAAGGCTTAGGTTATCAGAACCAGTGCTTAGTTGTCCCACTTGTCCGTTCACCAAGCGCTCTCGGCTGACGGCACTGAGGCCGCAGCTCTAGAGTCGCGCCCAGCCTCCGACCGACCGAGACGCCGACCTGAGGGTGGGAGCCGGGATCAGTGTGGCAACGCAGGACACAGCAGAGCCATCTGTCTGCAGCTTACTGAAATACAAGGCTCCTGGGCACATATATTCCATTACAGGATGCTAAAGCAAAGTGAGCTGCATCATGAGAGCTTTGGATGCAGAGGTGCCCTATCACTTACATCTGGTAGAGGTGACATGCTTTTTATGATTTAAATTGTGTGAGTATCCTTTTGGCAGTGTGTTGTTTGCTCTTTTATTTTACATTAAACATACTACACTACTACACTATTGGAGGCTTTTGCGCTCTGTTTTCTCGTAGCACCCTCTTTGGAAGGACCTTTTATTTTTCGCTGCAGCAACACCAAAATCGTGGATTAATTAAATAAACTGTAAAGATATAAATCAGCCTGCACAAATAGTGCAATAGTTTGTGTGTCTGTCTGTATATGTGTATATGTATATATATATATAAATCAGCCCTTGGGCATACAGTTGAAACTCACAAGTATATATGACATAGGGTTCAGAAAGACACTGTGTTCCCTATATCCATATTGCGTCTTTTTTTATATATACAGTACTGTATTTATCTCCTATGAGCGATCATATTTCACTCTTAGTGTGCTTACATGTAATTCTTTAAAAAAAAAATATATATATATATATACAGTGGTTGACAAATCACCAAAAAATCTACTCGCCACACAAAAAAATCTACTCGCCACCTAGTACCAAACGTGTGCTGCTTGGGCCAATATTTACTCGCCCGGGGGTTAAATCCACTCGCCCGGGGCGAGCAAATGTATAGGTTTGTCGAACTATTATATATATATATATATATATATTTATATATATATATATATATATATAATTTATACATTTGTACCTGAAATAAAGTATTGCACTGTTGGTGTAATATATTTTGAGATTAATTTTTGGTAGGAATGGCAAGTTCTCTTTTTAAGCTCTTTTTATTTTCTTTAGTTGTTTTTTGTTTACATTTTAAGGTCAATCTATGGATTAATATCAAGAACTTCACCACACAGCATTTTACAAAATAATTGCATTAAATAAGTCAACAGGGTTAAACCAAGAAAAAAAAAAGATTATTTCTCGGTCTTCAGCTCTTTGTCAGGACACCATTATTAAAATAGAGACTGTCCTGGCCAACACAACATCTTATAATTGCAGCCCAACAACAGTCCATTCAATACTTTTCTGTATACAGTAGCACGGGAAATCCTGATTTTTGGAAATAACGTTTGTTTTGTATTTTTTTGTTCTACCCCAAAGCATTGGGAAAAGTTTTGCTAAAATCAGGTTTCTACAAAAACTAGCAAGTTTCAGTCTGATCCTATTTGTGAGTCAAAATGATAAGCATGAGAAATACTCCGTTTTAATTAAATGTTCAGTGTACCCATACCCATCACAAAGCAACAGTGCAGACATCATTTATTCAGTAGCAGAAGTGAAAGTCCTTCTTCTAAAAGCTTTATTCGTTCTATGGTGTGTGTAATGGGGTTCCCCTGGCCCCCCCTTGTTACCACGGCTGCAGGGGTATTGCGAGTGCCGCCAGAGCCAAGTGGCAGACCGCTGGCAACGTCTGGAAGGTGGGGGCCGAGCAGGGAGCGCTCCGGTGCTTTGGAGGCTCAGCGGCGGCCCGGCAAGCACAGGTCGCGCATGCGCAGTATAAGCACGCGAACGGTTGGCAAATAGAGAGGAGGCTCTGAGATGGGACTACAATTCCCATGAGCCTCAACAGGGTCACGTGATGCCAGGGAGCGAATAAGAGTGGAGGATGGCTGGCAGGCAGGAAGGGGAAGTGTGAGCAGAGCCCACGCTAGCCAGTGTGTCTTGGGAGAGCAAGGGGAGAGGAGGTGTGTGTTGCAGGGGGTCAGTGACCCACTGCATAGGCCAGGAAATATCCCCTAGGCCCCAGTGCAGGCCCTGAGTCACTACCAGCTTGTGGTACTGCAGGGAACAGCCATAGATAGGGACAGCCTACCCTTTGCTGATATTAGCAGACGGGGACACAGTATCTTTCTGCGCTGTTTGGCAATCGGTGGTTTGGGATCAAGCTACTGGACGCAAGTGAAGGCTACGCTGGATCGGCGGATCCTTTTCGAAGTACAGTTACCGGGTGCTCCAGCAGGTATTATTATTACGTGCACCAACACCGGTACCTGCAGGCGCTGATCCCGCCTTGGGGGAGGGTTCTTTGGGGACACTAGGGGGTTGACTGACCAAGGCGCACGCGGTGGTGGGTAAGGGACATTACTCCAGGGTGGCGTGTGGCAAGGCCACGGATGTCTGATTATTGATCTGCCATATATGTATGCACTGTGGTTACTGTATATGTGTGATATGTGTGATATGTGAATGTTCATGTTCTGTTTGCACGTAATAGTAAAAGGTTACAACGTTGTAGATTACTATTGTTATTCTTGTTCAGGGGAATCTTGCTTATTGGGGATCCTGGGCAAGTGGAGGCGCTGTCAAGTACATATTGTTACCCCAGGCTCCCAGATAGCAGAGGCCCAGATCTCGCTGAGCCAGCAGGTATATACATTATAGCATTAGTAGCCTTTCTATATCAGCAGGAAAGAGGGGTACATTTGCTGAGATCTCAGACCTGGGGTGCCCTAACCAGTATTTAAATTGTTTTATCAAATTCCGCCATGTTTGTGCCATCCAAGACAGAAGTACGCAAGTGGGCCCTAAAATGCAAGGTGCCCCCTCAATGTGCTATTGCGGTGGGACATGTGCCTGCCTCTACGTCCTTGGGCACAGGATGGGACCAAGTAAGAAACTTCCCTGCCTTAGCAACAGCCCGATTTATGGACCATATTTATGATGCTGATCTAACCTGGCGCAAGGTCCTCTTGGCCACTGAGCACGAAATATGCCCAGAAACTATACCCCCAGTTATAACCTTACCTGAGGTCCCTTGAGTCAGTTGTTCGCTGGTCTACGTGGACGTAGCCGCCCCATTGGCTATGTCCGCGCCCCAATCGGGCCGCCCCGGCCCGCCTTCTGAGTTAACCTATACCCCATTTCGTACACCGGAGAGAAGCTTAGCCACTACGTGGCCGGCAGCCACTGCACTAGGAGAGTCCTTTACACCTTCCGCTATCCGGCCCTCCCAGAGCAGTAGTGGCCTGTCCAGACTTAGAGCAGATAGTCCACGTTCTGGTAGTGTTATGTCTCCTGAAGTGACAGTGCCTTTGCTGGTGGAGGCCCTAAACCAATCCTCACAGTCACAGCAACATAGGAAACTCAAAGCTTTCTCAGGAGCCAAACCGACGCCATTAGGAGAGGCCGAGTTTGAAGAGTGGAAGGATCATGCTGAACAAGTACTGCCAGAATGGACCTGCACTGATGCAGTGAGGCGACAGCGAATAATTGAGTGCTTGCAGCCGCCTGCTTCCCATATAGTGCATTGGTACAGGGATGACCATCCGGATGCTGATGCTCACGGCATAATACATGCACTTACCAAAGCCTACGGAGCACCAGTGGATACGTTCGCTTTGATGGCCAAGTTCCACGCACTTGTCCAGAAGGAGGGAGAAATGGTGTCTGACTTTCTTCGGCGACTTCACTTGGATCTCTGGAATCTAGTTAAGAGGAAAGTAGTGCACAAGTCAGATTCTGACGGACTTCGACCCATGCAGTTTCTGAGGGGACTCTTGTCATTACACCCTGTAGCTGTAAGAGTCAGTGGTGGCCCCGTGCTGGGACAAGCCTTGTCCTTTGACAAACTTATGGATCGAGTACAGGCTCATGAAACTGTGCTGTTAGGTCGGGATCCGAGCCCAGAAAGACAGTGGGGGCCACCTCAAAGGAAACTAAGGAGAGGCTAGACCGAAGCCAGCCAAAGAAGCGGGTCAAGAGAAGGAGGATGATCCGGATGGGTGTGAGACCAATGCTGAAGACTCTACATCAGGAAGAATGTCTCCTGCCCATAGGAACCAGTCTGCTAGGAGTAACGTCCAGTGTTTCCGCTGCGGCAAGATGGGCCACATGGCCCCTTTCTGCACGCTCAAAAAGAAGGTGATCACGGGAACCGCAAAAATCCATGCTGTGCACCACCTTGACATCTGAACCCGTTCCTGTGTCAGAAGAGGCTGCGACCCCCCGTCCAATGGGGCGGCAGTACCGCCCCAGATGGGTGGCCGCATTGGACCCGCGGCCATTGTGAGGGTCGTCATTGAAGGCATTTACGCGTCAGCATTACTGGACACTGGTTCTCAGGTAACCATTGTATACTGATCATTCTACGATCAACCCCTGTTGTCCGCAAAGGCTATGAAATTGCGAGGACTGAGCCATGAAGACTACCCTATTGATGGAGTGCTACGGGTTTATCTGGATATTCCACAGCTTAATACCGGCAAGTATCATCCCATGGAAGTGGAAGCGTTGCTATGCCCTGAACCACAAGGCTCCTATAATCATGGGAACCAATACCGACATAGTACAGGTAGTGATTCGTATGTACTTACAGGAAGCTGGCGAGCTACCATTAGCGGCGCTGGCAGAATACCCTGTGTTGCGAGAAGAATGTTGTAGGATAGCTGCCCAAGAAGAGCATGGAGTCCTCTACAATATTGAGTACGGATTGACTGAGATTCCACCAGGGCGAGGGAAGATGATGACTGCTACTTGTTGCTATCCGGAAAGAAGCAAAGTAGATCGGCTATTCTCGCTGGAAAGTACTGCTGAAGACGACCAACAGCGTGGATACAAACTGTTAGCCCAGGTGAGGGAATAGCCGTCTAAACTACCGAATAGAGTACAGGTGTATGTACAGAACATTTCTCCCTATCCCATGCCTATCGACTACGGGCAGCAGTTGGGAAGAATATATCCTGTCACTCCGGTGGAGAAGATGGAAGCCCAATCGCAGGCAGCTGCCGTATCCACAGCCGCCCCTCAACTGGCGTTTGACTTCGGGGATTCCCCCTTGACGAAAGAGTGGAAAGAAAGGTTGCAGACCAAGTTGGAAGAAAGACGAGGGGTATTCTCCACCAGTGATATGGATGTGGGATGTAGCCACAGTGCCCAGCATACTATACGGCTCCATGATACAACTCCCTTTCGAGAAAGGTCCCGTCGCATTGCTCCAAGGGATGTGGAAGATGTGAGGAAGCTACTACAAGAAATGGAGGCGGCCGGCATTGTTATGGGATCTCGTAGCCCATACGCATCGCCTATCGTGGTGGTGCGAAAGAAGAACGGGTCACTACGGCTATGTGTGGACTATAGAACCTTGAATAATCGTACTGTACGGATTGAAGGCCTCTTAAATGCCCTGTCGGGGGAACAAGTGGTTTAGTGTGTTGGATCTGAGGTCCGTGTACTACCAAGTGCCAATGAACTCCGAAGATCAAGAGAAGACAGCTTTCGTTTGCCGGTTAGGGTTTTATCAATTCACGTGTATGCCCCACTTTTCAGCGACTAATGGAAAAGACGATAGGGGATATGAACCCCAGGGAATGCTTTGTGTATATGGACGATATTATAGTGTTCGGGAAGATGTTGGAGGAGCATGAAGAGTGGCTGATAAAAGTGCTGGATCGACTCAGTGCCGAAGGACTCAAGCTGTCAATGGATAAGTGTCGGTTTTGCCGCACCTCGGTGACCTACGTGGGTCACATTGTCTCTGCAGAAGGAATATCTACTGACTCGGGAAGATAGAAGCAGTGGTGAACTGGCCGCGATCCACTAATGTCATGGAGTTACATTCCTTCCTGGGGTTTTGCGGTTATTACCGAAGTTTCTGGAAGGCTACTACCGCAAAGCAAAGATTCTTAACAACCTTCTCAAAATCTACCCCGAGGACACGGGTCGGAAAGCCGCTTCAGCTCAAGCACCCTTCGGGGATAAGTGGATTCCTGCATGTGAATAGGCGTTTCTGGGGTTGAAGAAGAACTTAACACAGGCTCCTGTGCTGGCTTATGCAGATTCTGATCGGTCGTATATTCTACACGTTGATTCCAGTTTTAACGGTTTAGGTGCTGTGTTGCACCAGAAGTATGATACCGGACTTAGACCCGTGGCCTATGTCAGTCGGAGTTTAACGCCCAGCGAACAGAACTATCCTGTACACAAGCTGGAGTTTCTAGTCTCAAATGGGCTCTTGTGGACAAGCTGCATGACTACTTGTATGGGGTCACATTTGAAGTTAGGACTGATAACAAGCACAATTTGAGTATGTCTGAACAGTCTGCCATTAGAGACCTGAAAAACTATTGTATTTTTGTATGTATGTCTTTATTTATATAGCACCATTAGTGTACATAGCGCTTCACAGTAGTAATACACATGACAATCATATAAATAACAAATAATACAAATAACAGATCATGGGAATAAGTGCTTCATAAAAGTAACATTCGGAAGAGGAGTCCCTGCTCTGAGGAGCTTACAATCGAATTAGTGGGAAGAACGTACAAAGACAGTAGGATGGCATTCCGATAAGTGCGTCTTCAGGGGGCCAAGCTTTATGTATTGTGTATAGTATTAGCCACGGTGCTACTCATATGATTCTTTAACCAAGTGTGTCTTAAGGTGGGTCTTAAAGGTGGATAGAGAGGGTGCTAGTCGGGTATTGAGGGGAAGGGCATTCCAGAGGTGCGAGGCAGTAGGTGAGAAAGTTTTAAGGCGGGAGAGGGCTTTAGATACAAAGAGGTTGAGAGAAGACATCCTTGAGCAGAACGCAAGAGTCGGGATGATGCATAGCGAGAAATTAGGGCTGAGATGTAAGTAGGAACAGAAGAGTGTAAAGCTTTAAAAGTGAGGAGGAGAATTGAGTGCGAGATGCGAGATTTGATAGGAAGCCAGGAGAGTGATTTCAGCAGGGGAGACGCTGAGACAGATTTAGGAAAGAGTAGAGGGATCGAGACGTGAGAGAATAAGGGCCTGAGTCAAAGTTTTAGCAGTCGAGTAACAGAGGAAAGGGCGTATCTTTGTTATATTGTGGAGGAAAAAGCGACAGGTTTAGATACGTTTTGAATGTGAGGGACGAATGTGAGAGAGGAGTCGAGTGTGACCTCTAGGCAGCGTGCTTGGGCTACTGGGTGAATGATGGTGCTTCCAACACTAATGTGGAAGGTGGTAGTAGGGCCAGGTTTGACAGGAAGTATAAGGAGTCTGTTTTTGCCATGTTAAGTTTCAGTCGGCGGGTGGCCATCCAGGATGATATTCCAGGGAGACATTCAGAAACTTTGGTCTGTACAGCAGGTGTTAGGTCAGGGGTTGAAAGGTAAATTTGTGTGTCGTCAGCATAGAGGTGATATTTAAACCCAAGAGATGTGATTAGGTCACCAAGAGAAAGTTTGTAGAGAGAAAAGAGAAGAGGTGCCAGGACAGAGCCCTGGGGTACACCCACAGAGAGATCGATAGAGGAGGAGGTGTTGGCAAAAGAGACACTGAAAGTACGATGGGAGAGGTAAGAGGAGATCCAGGATAGAGCTTTGTTACAAATAACAAGAGTATGGAGAATGTTAAGGGGAAGAGGGTGGTCCAGTTCTATCAATGAGATAGGTGTGTTCTATCCTCTCCCCTCTAGGGGAGAGGAGTGTGTTCTATCCTGAACCAGGGATCTGGTTCCAGGCCTTCCCTCCCGCAGGGGAGTTGAAGCATCCACCCCATACTCCACTAGGGAGTGTGGGCGATTGGGACAGACCTTTGTATTCTCAAGCCCTGGGGGCTGAGTCCAGGGACCAAGGAAAGAAGAGTGTGCTGTAATAGACAGTTATCTGTTTTTATACTCCTGCCTGAGGCTGCAGTTCTTCAGGGGAAGGGTGAGAGTGTTTTCTAGAGGGGACTGCACCTATCTCATGATAGGCCCTGTGGGAATGGAGGCGCTGTACCATAGGAAAAGAGAGCTGCGGATTACCAAAAGCCTTGCCTGTTGATTCCCCAACTAACATCGGCGGAAGCTCAGGGCCTTCTGTATACCTGCAGGTGAGCACCACAACACTGTGTAGCAATGAGATCTCCCGTCGGGTGGGGGAACACTGGTTACATATATAACATACATATATGTAAATATATTGAAAGACAGTAAAGTTTTACAATGATTAACTTTGAGAATTCCAGATATAACTAATTTCCTGCATGCGCTTGGGAATAGGAATTCTATACCTGATAATAGGTATATCCATAAACAAACAGGCCAGTCTTTCCCTGCAATTGCAATGCTTCTTTTGGTGTTCGAAAAAGGTTATTAAAGACATAAATGGTAAGGCACTAAAATCATATTCTGTAAATGTGGGAGGCTCGTCAGCAATGTTTTTTACACTCCATTTGTTCAGTAAAGGTCTATAAAGATTGTAAATGCATATTCCAGATCATATTACTTTAGTACACTCTAGATCTGCCTGGGGCATGGGAATTATGGCCCTGAAATGTAATTACCCTAAAGGTATGGAGGAGCAAACAAAAAATGCAAAAGATAGGGTACTGCCCATTATTAAAAGTGACATTAAAAACAAGTCAACTCACATGTACCTGTGCTCTCCATTAAAGCACATACCATACTTGCCATATAGATATTAGTTCATGTTATATGCTACTAAGTATAATATTGGACTGAACCTGTAGGACTACAGTTTTTAGGAGGGGGGTGGCAGTTAATTCCCCTTTCTTTCTCTTACACTCCCACCCCTCTTTTTATCTCCCTTCACTTCTGCCCACTCCCCCATCTCTATCAATCTCCCCTCCATCTCTCAATCACAAAACCCCCTTTCTCAATTCCCGTCACCTCACTCACAGCTGGCTCCTGTCCGGCTGTCCAATAGGAAACACTCCTGCTTTGGTCACATGGTTCCCTGTCTCTCACAGGCATCAGCTGTTTGCTCTGTTCCTTCTGCTCCCACCGGCTGAACAAGGACTTTGGCTGCTGCCACCGCAACCAGGATGTCTGCTGCTGCTCCAGATGTTGCCACAGTCTTCCTCACCCTGCAGGTAAGTGCCTTCCGGGTAACTGGGTACCCAACCGGGTAAAATTATTAATTTTGCCCGGGTACCCGTTACCCGGTTTTATGAAAATATAGGACCCGGTACAACACTAATAAATAACTTTGCAGTTGGAGACCCATACACTGCTTGAGAAAGCGCCAGGGTTTCGTGAAACGCGTGGGAGGAGGATTGTTTTTTGTTTGTGATTTTTTTTTGTATCCTTTTATGTAGTTTAATAAATTGTTTTTAACTTACTTTTTGCTGGTGAGTTCTGCAACACTTCAGGGGCGGCTGTACCACTGATCTTTTTTGTTCCTGCTTACTATTGTTGAATCGGAGAGACACCGCAGAGTGCACTACGCCATTTCCGAGGAGAGGGGACGGTGATCAATCGTGAGTAAAAGAGTTACTCCACACCGGATTACAAGGAGACCTTTATTCATTTACTGCAGCTACAGCAGGCTGTCCTTCTCAGCGCAACAGGTCTAACTAAACAGATCGGCATCTTATCTCCAAACCCCTCACATACCTCTCTAACAGCTGTGTTTATTTCGACATTAACCCTATTGGGCCGCGCTTTTATAAGCTACATTTTGGCGTCATGTAGCTATTGGATTTGGTTCTTGGATCTTACAGCCGGTTTTGCTCTCCTGCAGTTGGAGACCCATACCTGAAGCTAGGGCTAGTGCATGCCACCCTGACTAAATTCTCTGCTTATAATGCAAATAAATAGCCACATAAGTTGCTGAAAACTTGGATTCTGAAACTTATATCCAAACCGTGAAAGTTTTGAGAGGCTGTATAAATTTCAGCATCAGTGAGCAGCTCAGTGCATATCAGGTTATGAAACACCTTGGCTTCGGAAGTACTGCTGATGCAGAATTGCAAGTGGTGACATTACATCATTGTCACAAAATGATATTGCATTTCTTTAAATCAAATAGGTTTGAATTCATGAAGAAGAGAAGAAAGAAAATCTGTTGAAGCAATTTGCATCACAAAACAGTTGAAAAACTGCCGGTTATGTTACCATTTTAGTCAATTAATTTTCCGAATGAATTTTTCAGCACAATTTAAATAAGGGAATATATGTCACTATATCAAATGCAGTCTAAGCAGGTAACAAAACGGATATTTCCCGCTGCGTAAAGGTTTCTCCTGGAGGTATCATTTTAGTTCCAATCAAAAAGAACATCATATACTGTTGTAAAAGGATTTGTTGGAGGTACAATAAAGTAAATGCATCTACCCACTTAATCCATCATTTAAAATACTAATTTACTCAAATCTGACATTTGTAAAGTTGACGTTTTTGAAAACGTAAGCACGAAATGTAAGCTTTTGTAAAGATTTCACACTGTTTTCTTTTTCTCTTTAGCAACAATGCAGGAATCGTTTAAGCCTTTGATAGCGAAACCATTATTTCTTAGGAGAAAAACAATAACAGCTATGTCAGACAATCATGGAGGATACAATCAGATATCCACGGAGGTTTAACCTTATAAGTAAAGGATGAGAGAATTAAGCTTATAAGAACGTTAAAGCGCAGCATTAACAAAAATGTGCTTTTGAATACTTGGTATTCACATTTGCCCCCTTAATAGAGTTTCAGACTGAGGATGATAGAAATAATTTGTGTACCACAACAACAATAAAAAATGTGTTATCAATGTTTCCGATGTGCAGAACCTGAGCAATACTGGGCCAAAAGGAACCTGCACTAGATTTATCACATAACAATATCTTATTGATTTATAAGTTGTATTCGTTGTAAATCAGTTTACAAAAGCAGTTTTCTTGCCCCATTTTTGTAGCCAGTAGACTTTAATACATAAGACCCACAGGTGTATCTTTCTCTATGTTGGAAACAGCTAGTAATTTATAAAAAAAAAAAAGGGAGTTAAAACTCTTAAATTTAAGTATTTTTTGGGGTATGTCCAAGCGATAACTAGCTGTCTTAAAGCTTTACCGTTGTACCTGGCAAAGAGATAAAAAAATCTTAAGAACCCATCCATCCCAACAAATTCACTAATCTTGTTCCAGTCCCTTAAATATTATGTTTTGTAAACCTCAAATATTAATGTCTTGGTATACACATGAAAATGAGCACATAAGAAAAACTATGTACTGTATAACAGGAATTCAGCTACAAAAGTAAAGCAGTGGAAGTGCTGGGTGATAATGGTGAAAGACAGGGTTGCAGACCTGTCTAAGACATGCAAATGAGCATACAGGAATATTTACAGTTGATATATATATATGTGTGTGTGTGTGTGTGTGTGTATCTAGATCCTTTAAACGGGGGGTTCAAAGTGGTAGGGAGGTGGCAAAAGGTGATCAAGAAGATGTAAAGCAGCACTTGTGATGGTAGGTTCAACCATACAATGAATGCTGGAACAATATACTGTACCTAATTAAAATGACTTCAGCTTCCTCGAGATGCATGCAAATACTTTTGACAAACAATTATGGAAAACGTATGAAGATTGTAGTTTAAAGCACAGAAAAAAGCAGTCACCAACAACAAACCGGATAAGAAAATATCAGATAACACAAAGCAGTTACTGAGGAAACAACAATAAACAATGCAATTCCATGACGCAAGAACAAAAATTGAATATACAGAGCAAGATAATCCATAACTGAAGCTGTAAGAACATTTAAATGCAATACAGTATGTTGCATTTCTCAAAAATGAGAAAAGTTTAAAGAGGATGAAGCAGTGACTAATGATTGGGAAGAAGCAAATCATTCCCTTCTATCAATTTGATTGATCAACAATAAAAGACTGTGCACTTATATAGAGTGTTAAGGACTTCTACAAGAAATTGTGCAAGAACACAGGGCATAATCGAAAACAGGGCATAATTAAGCACATGGCTAGCAAGAACAAACCACCAATCATGCACCATGCATCTTCCAGATATAGTAGTAGTAGCAAAGGCAATAAAATGCACGAAGAATAGTAAGGCCCTGGGGAAACAGAATTGCAACTGAGATCTTGCAAGAAGCTAGTGAAGAAGAGAACAACTCTTTACATGTGGTTGAAGAATGGAAACATTCCAGAACAATGGAGTAATGCGATAGTTATCCTTGTCCATAAGAAAGTAGAGAAAGACCACCTCAAGAACTACAGACCAGTCAGTCTACTTCCAATCACTCTACTTTACGAAGGTACTCACTAATTGGCTGCAACGGACCCTAGACGTTGCCCAGTCTAGGGAACAAGTGGGATTTTGCAATAGATATAACACAATGGACCATGTCAAAGTTTTAAAAGAAGTGATTTTACAAAGTAATGAACATGATCTACCACTTATTTTAGGATTCACAGAAACAAAAAAGTATTTGATTATGTCTACCTCAGCCACACTTGAAGAATTAAGACATCTAATTAGGAAGAAAAAAAAGCTGTGTGTGCTGTGCACGCGCATAGTAAGTGAAACTTCTTTGACTTTTGTCACAGAAATTGTATTTGTGTTGGTTGATGTTTTAATAAAAATCAAAATACAATCCCAATGACAAACACAAATAATTTGACTTAGAATGCGCGTGCTCGGCACACATCCCCTGTATTAGCTATTTGCACTAAGTGTGAATTCCGCGTGTGACAGTGTTCGTGTGACTGAGTGGGTGCTGTGACTGAGAGTGTGCGTGTGACTGAGAGTGTGCGTGTGACTGAGAGTGTGCGTGTGACTGAAGTGTGCGTGTGATGGAGTGGTGGCGTGCTGAGAGTGTGCGTGTGACTGAGAGTGGTGCGTGTGACTGATAGTGTGCGTGTACTGATAGTGTGCTTGTGACTGAGAGTGTGCGTGTGACTGAGAGTGTGCGTGTGACTGAGAGTGTGCGTGTGACTGAGAGTGTGTGCGTGTGACTGAATGTTCTGTGACTTGAGTGTGCGTGTGACTGAGAGTGTGCGTGTGACTGAGCGTGTGTGCGTGACTGAGCGTGTGCGTGTGACTATGCGTGTGCGTGTGACTGTGCGTGTGCGTGTGACTGTGAGTGTGACTGAGTGTGCGTGTGACTGTGACTGAGTGTACGTGTGACTGTGAGTGTGCGTTGTGAGTGTGACTGATGTGTGTGACTGAGTGTGCGTGTGACTTGTAAGTGTGTGGGGTCTGGGGGGGGTCAGTGTGTTGGGTCTGGGGGGGTCAGGCAGTATGTGTGGGGATCTGGGGGGTCAGGCATGTGTGTTGGGGGTCTGGGGGTTCAGTCAGTGTGTGTGGGGTCTCTGGGGGGTCAGTCAGTGTGTGTGGGGGTCTGGGGTGTCAGTCAGTGTGTTGTGGGGTCTGGGGGTCGTCGTGTGTGTGTGGGGGTCTGGGGGGGTTCAGTCAGGTGTGTGTGGTGGTTGGGGGGTCACAGTGTGTGTGTAGGGGTCTGGGGGTTCAGTCATGTGTGTGTGGGGGTCTGGGGGGGTCAGTCAGGTGTGTGTAGGGGTCTGGGGTTCAGTCAGTGTGTGTGGGGTCTCTGGGGGGGTCAGGTCAGTGTGTGTTGGGGTCTGGGTGGTCAGTCTGTGTGTTTGGGGTCTGGGGGGTCAGTCAGTGTGTGTTGGGGAGTCTGGGGGGGGCCAGTCAGTGTGGTGTGGGGTTCTGGGGGGTCATGTCCAGTGTGTGTGGGTCTCTGGGGGGTCAGTTCAGTGTGTGTGGGGGTCTGGGGTGGTCAGTCAGTATGTGTGGGGGGTTCTGGGGGGTTCAGTCAGTGTGTTGTGGGGTCGGGTGGGTCAGTCAGTGTGTGTGGGGGTCTGGGGGGGGTCATCAGTGTGTGTGGGGGTCTGGGGGGTCTTATAGTGGGTGTGGGGGGTCCGGGGGGGGGTCAGTCAGTGTGTGGGGCAGTTCTTCAGTGTGGTGGGGGTCCGGGGGGGGGTCCGTCAGTGGTGTGGGGGTCCCGCGGGTTGCGCCCGGTGTTTTTTGTACCACCGCTTCCTGGGGGGGCCCGCAAACGCCCGCGTCCCTGGAGGGGCTGAATGGCGCCGCTGCCAGCCGCTCTGCTGCACATGCCGCATGGCAGCGTAGTGAAGTTAGGCGGGCCATGTTGGCTGGAGGGAGGTCCCCATTCGGGTGTATGAAGGTTTGTGTTTTGTTTGGGTGGGGGCTGTCCCGGTCGGGCGGTCTCTGCTGTCCCGGACAGCAGACGGGGAACGGCAACACATGTCAACAGCCGTGGCAGTGGGCGGGGAACGGCGCCGCTGCCAACCGCTTCTGCGCATGCGTGGCTTTCCTCCAGTCCCCATGATTACTGAGCATGCGCGGCTTGGCAGCGGATGTGCGGGGGGAATGGCGGCCGTTAGGAGCGGCGCCGGCGGCGATATGTCATCAGCCATGTGGGGGGAGCAGCGGCCGTTAGGAGCGGCGCCGGCGGCTATCGCCGCCGCCGCATCTGATTTGTGGAGCGGGTGTGATGTCAGTGTTGGGGTTGGGCTGAGCCAGAACACAGCCCGGCCTCAACTGCCAGCACTGACGTCACATCCGTTTCATTTCTGTCTCCACATTCCATTTTTGCCCCAGTTCGAATGAGGTGCCACTAAGGAAGTTTCACTTCAAAAAGGAGTTCAAATCAGTGGTGATAACTTGAGTTACCTACGATTTGCAGACGACACAGTTCTAATTGTTCTAAGTCCAGAAGATCTCTAGCAAGAAATCAGTCAACTTGCTGAAGAAAGTAAGAAGCTGGGCCTCCTTATGAATCTTGACACGATAAAAGTTGTCTTCAACAAATCTGCTAACTCAACACAGATCGAAATAAATGGAAAATAACTCAAAGAAGTTGAAAACAATGTGTACTGTGGCCAGCAAGTATCAATAGATGAGAACCATTCAAATTAAATCAATAGGAGAATGAAGATGGGTCCATTTGGAAGAAACAAGACACTCTTGCAAGGGAACCTTCCATTGTGCCCCAAGAGGAAAGACTTCAATAAATGTATTCTGCCTGGGCTCACTTATGGATGTGAAACTTGGACCCTGAAAGGAAAGATAATTCAAAAGCTTCTGACAATGTGTATATATATATATACACATACCACAAGGGATTTGCACTCTAGATCTTTCTATATTAGTTTGAAGGCCTTTGAAGACCAGCGAATCTCATATTCTTGAATTTTGTTTAAACTAAATGAAATGCGTAGGGTTTGCGTGGGTTCCTTGCTGAGTGATCGCATAGGTCATATCCCTATACCCAAGTGATTGAATATCCAGCGGATAGCTGCCAGCAAAGACACAGCTACGAGTTCTATTATGGACATTCCAACACTGTCACGTCCTCTGACATCTACCAGAGACGAATCAACGCGGCCCGACACGGGTCAACAGAGCAGGCTGTGTACCTCTCTCCCTCCGTCGGAGCAGTGTCCATCCAGCATATGAGATTTACTGGGATGTTTCCCGCAATGCTGTTTTATTCTGCCAGATTGTAAGAGGCATTTTATCTTTTATGTTGGTAAAGCTTTTTTTTACAGTACTTCACCATATTGTGCCTCTTTTATTAGTACAGGACTTTTTCCATATATATGTATATATATATATATATATTATATATATATATATATATATATATATATATATCTAAATATATATATATATAAAAGACTGTTGTAAGAACTCTCTCATGAGGCAGTACTCTAGGTTGTAAGTGTGCTTCATTTTCTATAAGCATCTTTGGAACTCCTGTTTCTAAAGGTCTCTCGGTTTTCCCTAATCAAACTCAACTAAAGGTGCATCCACTGACTACATAATTTTAATACTCATATCTTTACCAAATAACTTTACACTTACTGAATCCGGTTTGCATCACCAAATTATTTTACTCACTCACCCTTTGGAAAAAAAGCTTTTCAGACTACATAACGCTTTGCATATGTTATGTATAAAAAAGCATATTTATGTGTTGTGAATGATCGTGTTTGATATGATCTAAAATATTTTGAACGGAACAAATCCTATTTTAACATATTGCAATGTAAGCAGATATGAAGGTGAAGCCTCTTCGTTTTGGTCTGTGAAGTGAGAGCATACAATGAAAGTGCTTTTAATACATATACTATAAATACATTTGGACACACAGGGGCGCATTCACTAAACTTTGATAAGTGGCTTATAGGACAATAAATGCCCTTATAGTTCGATATTGCCTGTTTTGCTATTCACAAAGCTTCGATACCCGGGCAATATGGCGCTATAACGTCTTTTTATAGTACTATAACACTGGCAAAAAAAAAGCCGTTCAATAAACCAAAAATGGCCCAAATCTGTTTTGTTTTTTTTTGCCAGAAACTGCTTTTCACTAAGCAGTGATAAGCATATCATACTACAAAAAACTTGCTACATGTTGGCACCAGGATTGATACTGGAGGCCGGCGGGGACCCCTGGAATCCCCGGAGACACTGCTCCCGTACACTAGTATTAAAATTAATATTTAAACTGCATGATCGCCTGTAAGAGCCGGTCAGGGTTACGCAGGGTCTCGGTACAGCTCTTACAGACTGCAGTTTAAACAAACACTTATAGTGCAAAAAAAACCAAGTAGTACGATGTTGGTTTTTTTTTTACCGATCTTTAAAAAAAATGTGTTTTTTCTAAGTGAATACCATTATAGCGCGATAAAACAATATAAAATCGCTCTGCAATGCACTGATTTTATCGAAGTTTAGTGAATGAGCCCCATAGTGTATTATTGAGGCTATTGAAACTGCACTGACATTGTTGAGTGGCTCACAATAGTTAATTGTTCTTCACAGACTGAAATTTGGTGTAAGGGCATATGAGGCTGTACAAAGTCTTCTGCATAACAAAATGTATGATTATATTGCATAAAGAAAATAATCAAATATTTCAACTAAGTATTGAAGGAAGAAATATTTCACAAATGTAATTCTCATTGTTGCTCAATTCATACAGTTTATAATGGGACCAAATGTTATAATTTCTTTATATTTTCTTTAATGTTATACAAGTCTATACATTTATCCATGTTTGGTATGAAGGTGCAATTTACATTTTAACGGTCTTTAAATTAGCCTACCCAAAGATCCAATGCAGCTCAATTGATCTTTAAAAACACCCACATTATTTATTGAACAACTGACAAATTAATGGAAAATTAAATTGGGAAAAACTAAATAGGATAGTAATAGAATTGTCTACATATTGTTGTCTCGGGAGACCAGGTTATTTACACCTTTTTATCGGGATCAGACATTGAGCAAAACAAGGTAATTAAATAAATTGTCTACTCGCATAAATTCGCTTACACACAATGATACACAAAATACAGACAAAAAAGACACACTTACTTTTGGACTGGGGTCCATTTGGACTGGTAGGTGCAGGGAACTCTTTAGGTGAGTTTTACCCGGACCGGGACTTAGCCCGGAATTTCCTGGAACCAAAATTGGCATAAAGTTCAACACGCCACTGCTACGTTCTCAGAAGAGAACTTGGTCCCTCCTGACCGCGAGTTACTCCAAATCTCCTGGAACTCAAATTGGCATAAAATCCCAGCAGCGTCCGCTACGATCGTTTCTGAGAACTTGGGCACAAAAGTCGGGACTTACACTCTGGCAGGCAGGCTTTTCAGGCTTGAAATCGAAGCCGGTTTATCTGCTATTCGCGCAGGAGCAACTTTGAAAAGCCCGCCCACGCTCTTACTATCGCAGGACTACAATCTGATTGGCTCACAGATTCTTATAGTATTCCGAGTTTCACGGATTACTAAAATTAAATGAATATTTAATATCAGGTCATATGGACACAAACACACAAATCAAATAACAAAAAAACATGTGTAACATAAACACCAAATATTTAAATGGCTACTCCCACAAAGGGGATACTAAATAACTACCAATAAAAAAGCTTCAGTGAAGCACAATAGAACACAAGTTAAATCAAAACATAGTCAAACTAACATCCACTAAGGGATTTCTAAGACACTTTGATTTAAAATCCCAAATGAGGGGAATGGGTACTGGCCACAAGCAACAGCAGGTGCTCTGTGTGGACGCGCACTGTCCGGACTGCATGAACACACGGCAAACAATTAGCTCTGCTAGCGCTTCCTGGTTATCACGTTCCAGCCAATGGGTAACTGTGCAGGGCTGCCTCTCGTGACCTCTACGCATTTCGCAACCACGTGCTGTGTCAGGAGGTGACACGTGGTTGGCAAGATTTTAATTGCACTACTCACATAAGCTTATGCTTTATTTAACCCCTTCATGGCTTTCACACATTTTCTTACCAGTCCATGGGACAACTATTACATATATTTAGTGTAGGTTGTCGTGGCATGCAGGCTTATAAATGCTTTCGCCAAAGGGTTTACCAAAATAACCCCTTTTCATGAGATTATTATTTTATTTTAGCCTAATTGGTAGGAGCGCAGGAATCGTTCTTTTTGTTTTTCTATATGTAAGGTCTATCTTTTTACCAGCAACACACAGGGGTGTCTGAGCATTGGCACCTTCTATTTCTCTTTTCCTTGGGGAGAGTGAGTGTTTACCATTCCCCTGACTCTGCTAGAGAGTCAGGGAAAAGTAAGGTCTGCCCTCGGTGCCCTTGGCTGGGGGTGGATGTCCAGGGACTATCCAAAGGCTAACGGCTAGAAATGGTTTTTCTATAACCGGTATCTATTGCTGTATGCTGTGTTACTGTGAAATAAAGAGCTGATCCTGTGTTCAATTATACTGCTGCCTGAGTATGCAATCTATCAGGGGGAGTGGGGTGAGTTCTCCTTCGGGGATTGCCTTCACATCTGCTGGAGCCTGCAAGAGACGGAGGCGCTGTACCTAAAGAGATAGAGACCCATGATGTACCCCAGAAGCCTGTCCTGTTCTCCCCAACAACACCAGCAGAGACTCCGATCTACTGTGAGCCAGCAGGTATGCACCACCATTCACCATGTAATGGCAGAATCTTCCAGAGGGTGGGGGAAACACCGTTACATCAGTTTAGAATTGTATTACTGCACTTAAAGCGTAAGATTACAGGAAGATGAACCGAAATGTATATATAGACTAGGTCGCCCTGGTTCCCCCTTCTGCCCTAACCGCCCGGCAGGGTTGAGCTTAGCCGTGGAGGCAAGAGCAGGTGTCAGCAGTAGGCTCGGGTAAGAGCTGCAATCAGAGAGGCGACTGTGTCGCCAGCGGCTCCCTTTGCAGGGCGCTGCCATGTTGCTAGGCTCGTGCAGGCGCAGTGTGAGATCGCGCATGCACAGAAGAGTGCAAGAGAGGTGGCCAATAGCAGGGAAGCTCCGTGAGGGAATACAACCCCCAGAAGCCACTGGGAGGTATACCACATGTCGCACAACAGCCAAAGGGCCGCATCTTCCCCTGCAAGGGGATATTGATACTTTTCATGCGCTAGGAGCACGGCAGTCGGAGCTGGGAGAAGGAGAGTAGGTTATGTGTGCAGGGCGTCTGTGACCCCTGCACTAGGCCAGAGATCCCCTTAGGCCCCAGCCAAACCCTGACTCCCCTCAGCTTGTGGTTGCTGCAGAGACAGGCCCAGTAGTTAAGGACACTGCCCCTGTAGTACCAGTGTGAGGAAGCAAAGAATGACACAAGGCACTTCAGATTTTCTAATGCTGAATTTAATGAGCTTGTGGATGTCTCTCGCAGTCACTTAAAATAAATTCGATTTTTTTATCATTGGTGTGCCGCTTCCTTTTGCGAAATACCCTACCTGTGGTGCTCCACTTATCCCTCACATGAGGTTATTTTTGGCTGTTATCTACTATCAAGCTGGATGCACGCCCAGATGAGCTTCTGTTTAAATCAACATTGGATGCATGCTCTGCAGAGCCTCTACCTCAACTAACAGTGAGTTACCTCCGGAGTTTCATTGCATTAGATAGATTTATATAGCCTTTATGCTCTAAGTAGTCATATCTAAGTGTGGTGGTGAAAAGGGTGCACATTACCTTCGGGTTGTTGTGCCCCCACCCAGTACTCCATAAATCCCACTTTATGATCTAAGCCTACAATGGAGGCGACTACTATATCATGAGCTATAGGCAATTAATTCTAACGAATACTGTCTACGCTCATAATACCTGAGCAAAATACATAAGTATACATCATTATAATCCCAGGATCAATATGAATTGCTCACATTAAAAGGGACATTAAGAAGATTGTTGATAACATTATCTACCTGTGAACTGTTTCTGCTGCACCGATAAATGGCCTATATATCTACCAGACCACTAATTAGCTTGTTATTGCACTTTGGTGATCAAAAAGAAACCAGCCCAACCTGCACCATGAGAACAGTCATGTTACATGTTATGACGTGGAACAGTCTTCATCCAGCAGCATCTGAGGTTTTTTTGTTGTTGCTTAGAGCATATGGAGATAGTTTTATCACTGCTTTCCAACGTGGTTAGCGCTTATCCTTATTGTTGTTATTTTGTTATTGTACTTGGTCTCCCTCATTATCAGGCACAACCAAAATATATTATCTATCCAGACCTCGAGTGACTACCCTCCCATCTCTGAACATGGCCCTATCTTTGCTGTTTTCACATAGTGTTCCACTGAAGCACAAACTATGAAAGAGGCCAAC
Source organism: Ascaphus truei (assembly GCA_036426205.1). Classification (NCBI taxonomy): domain Eukaryota; kingdom Metazoa; phylum Chordata; class Amphibia; order Anura; family Ascaphidae; genus Ascaphus; species Ascaphus truei. Next base: position 147,753,808 of record CM071568.1, on the reverse strand, counting down.
AGAATTAGAATGCTAAAATCAGTGTCAGCTTCTTACCCAGCATTAACTTTATTATATCTTCTATCTTACTCCCTCTACTTAAGCAAAGAATTACAGAGAATAGCAGCATATATATCTCCATGTAAGATACTGTACTACATTATGTGCTCAGTTAACTCTCTCCTACCCATGGTACACACTCCAAACATGTTGACGTTCCAAGTCAATTTAGAAAACTCTCAACTCCAATTCTTGTATGTCCAAAACAAAGTGGCAGTTGTCCAAAGCAAAGTGGCAGTTTTTCAAACATCACACATATTCTGGCAGCTACAAAAAAATGAATCCTGCTTTTAGACTTGCTTACCAACCAGCTGAGCTATGCTACAATTTGTTTACACTGGGAATGGATACTTTTCTCAAGAACAGTTACCATGGGTTAAAGCCTTCCTATATTTGCAAAGGGCATTATTTCTGGAAAAAACAAGACCTCTAGTAAAAATGCTGTTCATAGCCATATATTACCCTTTTGAATGCCGGAGATGTGTTTGTTATTAAGTAATCTGCAGACAATATCAGTAGCCTTGCAAAAGGCCATTGATCTAGTTGTGCCTGCCCTGCGGTACAATTGTACTCTATTCAAGGCTTTCAAATATAGTCAATAATCTTCAGAGAGAATCTTGTGTACCTAAAACCAACACTGTGGAAGTGAATGCGAGGTCAGTATGGTGTGGTAATAGTTTCAAGATTCTGGTTACACACATACTGTATTTGTACAAGTATCAAGCTAAGCAAAGGACATTTTCTTTACAGCAGACGTTCACTTCTTTAGTAATGAAGTACACTGGCGACCAACTTTATTCTTACTTGGCTAGCTCCGCGAATTTCAGAGGACCCCGGTGATGTGCGGTTATGTGTCGTTTTCTCCCGGGGTATATTGCGTTATATTCGCGGCTGTGATTTAAGCATTTTATTCCGGCTGGCTGCAATACTGCAATGCCGTGTAAAAACGCATGGGGGCGTTTGCGAGCTGTTGTCTTTGAAGCCGAGAAATTCAAGAATTGTAATGCAGTATATACTGTATATATACAGTATATACTGTATAACAACAACCCCTATAACCCCTAACATACACATACAGTACTGTATATGCACATCAATGATACTATAGGCTGTCCCCTGGCGAGATGTGTTTGCAGCAGAGAGAGAACCGCTGCTCTTTCTGCGCAAACATCGGCACATTAAAAATTATTTAAAATACATTTTTATTGATAGTGTGATTGCAGGGGGTCTCGGAGCTGACCGCTTGTTCAGTCGGGGACCCCCTGCTCCCGAGATACGCCCCTTTATGAGGTGCCGTATCCCTCTGCGTTTAAAGGGCCAGATCACGTGACCGCGGCCTGTAACCCAAGCAGAGGGAACCGCACCCCTAAAGGGGCCTGTATCTCGGAGCAGGGGGTCCCCGGACCTGAGACCAACGCTGTTCAGCTCCGGAGACCCTCTGCACATTTTTTACATTCAGGGTTGGTTCCGTGGTTCTGGTGGGACTCTGGGAGACCACCTGTGGGTATCTTCGGGTATCCAAGGGTATCAGGCTGGTGGTTCCACGGGTGACACATGCGGGGATGACGTGTGTGGTCCCACTTCTGTGGGGCACCGCCGACCCGTAGTCTGCATATGACCATGTTGTGTCCCACTTCTGTGGGGGGCACCGCTGACCCGTAGGTCGGGGATGATGATGTGTGGTCCCACTTCTGTGGGGGCAAACCGCGTACCGTTAGGAGCACCGTGAGTTCCCCAGACCCCGAGGGACCACCCGAGGCCCCGCCGACACCTGTGGTCTGATCCGGGGCTCCAAGACATCCGCGGGCCTACCGTGGGGACCCATTGTGCCCACGGTGACCCAAGGAGACCACCTGGGGCCATGTGCTGGCGGGATCCACCAGCAGCCTCCAGAACCTGTGTAAAAAGGGATGCTGGTAAACTGTAGTGTCTGTCCAGTGTGCCCCGCCCCCACCGGGGACTCGCGTGGGGCGCGTTTGACCCTGTATGTAAAAGAATAAATCTTGTATTTATGGGGGGGCAGCGGGGTGGGGTAATGTATTAATAAATAGAATGCGGTTTATTGTGGGTCACTGTATTGTTTTTATTGGGGTACTGGGGGTGGGGGGGGGTGCGTTTCCCCAACGGTATGTGGGTAGGCCTCCCGCGTGGGTAGGCCCTCCGGGGGGGGGGTTAGTGTGGGAGGGTATGTAGGCGTCTCAAGTGGTGGGTGAGGGTGGGGGTTAGCCCCTTAATGACTGTAGAGGTTAATAACCGCTATGGTGATTAAGGGGTTGGGGACATTACTTTGTATGTTTTAATTTTTGTCTCTGTTTTGCAGCAAGCAGCGGAGGGGCCGTGGGTAGTGGGTGTGGGTGTTATTTACATACACCGATCCCCCCCACACATTTACATCAGTACACTGCACGCACAGAACACAGGCCAGGAGATTTACTGACACACATAGGGGGGGGGGGGGGGGCTTACACAGATAGTCAAAGCAGGGAAGTTTAGCAGACAACATAGGTATGGGGAGGGTTTTTTACATAGATTCCAGTGAAGGCAGGGACGCTTCACACACAATAGGGGGGGGGGTTTTACATAGATATACAGTGAACGGCAGGAGGTTTAAAACACACAATAGGGGGGGTTTTTACATAGATTACAGTGTAAGGCAGAGCAGGTTTAAAACACCAATAAAATATGTATGTCATGTTATTTATTGTTTATGATTTTAAATACACAGGGGGTGTACTGGTATTTTTTTATTGCAATGTTATTGGGAGCAATCAAATGTCCCCAATAAACATGCTATTCTGCCTTCATGCCTTAAGCGGCTATCAGCTAAGGTAATGAAGCAGCATTTCTGTATTTTTAATATATTGTGCAGGAGCAGGGGGTCCCTGAGCATTCATTTCTGCTCAGGGAACCCCCTGCTCACTGTACAATATATTAAAATACGAAATGCTGCTTCTTACCATAGCACTAGCCGCTAAGTAAGGAACGAGTTTGTTTTTTATATATGTTTTTTATTCATACTGTACATGTGCAAGGGTCTCCGGAGCGAACAGCGTTGGTTTCAGGTCCGGGGACCCCTGCTCCCGATAAGTACCCCCTTTAGGGGTGCCGGTATCCCTCTGCTTGGGTTACAGGCCGCGGTCACGTGATCGGGACCTTTAAACCAAGCAAGGGATACCGGCACCCTCAAAGGGGGCTGTATCTCGGGAGCAGGGGTCCCCCGACCTGTAACCAATGCGGTTCAGCTCCGGAGACCCCCCGTACATGTACACTATAAATAAAAATGTATTTCAAATGTATTTATTCATAGTCATTTATTTATTTAGATTTATTTTTTTTTTTGGCGGCTGCTGTTGTGTGTATTTTTTTTATTGTGGGTAGTGGGGGTGGGTGAAGGGGTATTAGCCCAATGGTGGCTGTTTAGGGCTTGCAGGGGGTAGCGGGAGGGCTTAACCCTTCATGACCGTGCGGTATTAACTGCTACGGTCGTGAAAGGGGTTAAGTGCTCCGCAACCCCCCGCAAGTCCTAAACTCACACCAAGGGCCAATACACCCCCTCACCACACCCCGCTACCCCAATAAGCGGGCACGGTGAGTTAACCCCTTCACTTGCCTTAGCGGCTATACGCTATGGTAATGAAGCAGCATTTCTGTATTTTAATAATATTGTGCAGGAAGGGGGTTCCCTGAGCATATTCTGGCTCAGGGAACCCCCTGCTCACTGTACAATATATTAAAATACAGAATGCTGCTTCGTTCCCATAGCACATAGCCCGCTAAGGTAGGAACGAGTGTTTATTTATATATGTTTTTTATTCATCCTGTAGATGGGCAGAGGTCTCCGGAGCAAACCGCTGTGGTTTCAGGTCCGGGAACCCCGCTGCTCCCCGAGATAGGCCCTTTAGGGGGTGCCAGTATCCCTGCTGGTTACACGGCCTCGGTCACGTGATCGGGACCTTAAAAACCAAGCAGAGGATTACCGGCACCTCATAAAGGGGGCTGTACTCGGGAGCAGGGGTCCCCCGCCCTGAAACCAACGCGGTTCAGCTCGGAGACCCCCTGTACATGTACACTATGAATAAAATGTACAGTACGTATGTTTAGGGGTTATAGGGGTTTGTTGTTATACAGTATATATATATATATATATATATATACTGCATTACAATTCATGAATTTATGCCATCTGGCGGACACGCGAAGCATTGCAGCCTAGTAAATCCTGAACCATTATTAATTAACACATCAACCGTGCGTCAGCCGGGCATGCGCCTGGCTGGGAAGGCAAAAGTAGCCCGGCATGCTCCGGGTGAAAAGTGTCACATTCCAGGAACATGCCAGGTACATGCCAGTTATTAGTAAGAATAAAAGCTGCCGCAGCAGTACATCACAAATTCAAACTTTGTTCTCACAGATGTGTTTTCTTTTGTTATGTTAATACTTGTATTTATTATTTCCATGGGTCAAAATTATTCCCCTCACTGTTAGCTTTAGCAGCAATTGCAATGTCTTTGGAATTGCCTTGGGGAAGAAAAAAAAAAAGGGTAATTTTGTCCAACTGAGGGTTCAATTTCAGATGCCTGAAAGGACAAAGGCTTTTTCATTGTTTATGTTTTCCTGCACAGGAGTCATTACCTCTTCTTTGTGTTGTCAAATGTCTTAAAAATAACAAAAAGAAATTGGACAACGGTAATTCTTTAGCATCAAATATATTTTTATATATATATTTTTTTAGAGGTTAAACTATGTTATGTTAAACTAAATAAACCAATTACTTTCCAATTGGAAAATGGTGTAGGATAGTTAGGCAGTTAACTTGCACTGCTACATATATGCATTCTGTATACATCGTTGCTTCCCTTCTAATCACAGATGTTGATTGTGGTAGGAAGCATAGGTCAGAAACCTGAAAGCACCAAAACACTACATCTTTTATTTTCTTCTAGGATTAAAGCAGGCCGTCTCTGTAACTGAACTGTTAATTTCATCTGCAGGTACCCCTGCTTCCAGAGATACTTAACTCTGGAGAAGGTACCGGTGTCTCTGTGCCTAACAAAATGACCAGGAAGGCAGTGACATCATACCTTGCGGCTTTCTATTGGCCCATGTGACCTGGACATTTTGGCACGTTCTATAGTGCCGTGCACATGCGCGGAATTTTAGTTGGCTGACGTGAGTCAGCCCTTTTACACAAGGACCGCGCGCGCGCACGGCAGGGAGAGGGGAGCCGACAGACAGCGGCGAAGACGGGGAAAAGCATCTTTTCGCGCCGCTACCGGCGCTGAATGTATGTATGTGTGTGTGTGTATATATGTATGCATTCTGTGTATGTATATGTATATTGTGTTGTGGTATGTATTTGTGTGTAAGGGTTTGAGGCGCATGCGCAGATTTGCCCGCCGGGTCCCTCAGGCCCAGGAGAGGGCGGCGCGGCAGCAGTAGCTGCGAGAGGAGCCATGCGCCCCCGTTAGGTGAGAGGAGACCCCCACACACCGGGCCGCTTACAGCTCCCCCCCACCCCGCGCCGCTCCACAACTGCGCCCCCCCCACGGCCCCGCTTACATTGCGTCGTGCGCTGTCTCCCCGGGGCCCTATACAGGCCTGATCTCCTTCAGCTTCTCCTCTTCTCCTCCCGATGCATGCCTTTGGCCTGCTGACCTCCCTCACCCGCCCGATGAATAGGAACGGCTCCTGCTTCCCGTAACGGGGTGGGGGGGTAGGGGGTTGAGTGCGCTCGTTTCCCCCACAGCCCAATCAGCCGGCTCCCGTTTACGCGCTGTCCCCCCCCCGTCCCCCCGCCGCACGGCCCCCTCCCCCACCGACACTTGCCTCTCTCCCCCCGGCCGACACTAGTGCCGCCCCCGCCCCCTTTCCTCCTTCCCCACCCCTTGTACCTGTCCCTCCCGGACCGCCACACTATCCTGCCATCACTCGCCTCTGGTCCGCGATCTGTGTAGGCTGTGGCTGACAGGTCGGGGAGGAAGCAGGAAGTACGTGGCTGGTGGTATGATGCTGGATAGGGAGAGGGGGCAAGGGAAACTGATGTGTTGCTGGGTAGGACACGTGTGTCTGGGGGGAGTATGAAGAGTGGGTGGCGCATGGAAAATTGGTTGCTGGGGGGAGGACAAGTGTTCTTGGGGGTGAGTAGGAGGGGGGGAGGAATGATAAGGTTGGCTGGGGAGGACAAAGTGTGCTGGGGGATGGAGGGGGGAGTGGAGGGGGGGAGTCAGGGAGGAGAGGGGGAAGGACACACACACCACACACCCACACTGAACTGACTGACACACATACCACACACACCACACTGACTGACACACATACACACACTGACTGACACTGACACACACACCACACACACACACACAGCACCCCACACACACCCACACACACCAACTTAAAAACACATCTACTGACACACAACATGACTACACACACACCACACACACCCTGACTGACACCCCCCACACACACACACACACACACTGACTGAAACACATACTGACTGACACACAGACACACACAGACACACACACTGACACATACACACACACACTGAGACACTGACACACACACACACGCACAAACACTCTGACACACGCACACTGACTGACACACACACCCCAGTGATGTCGCTAGACACCGCCCCTGAATGATTGCCTATTCACCCCCCACCCCCCGTGAGCTCTCCCCCACCCCGTGAGCTCCCCCCCGCCCTCCCACGCCGTGAGCTAACCGCAGTGAGCTCCCCCCCTGCCCTCCCACGCCGTGAGCTCCCCCCCCACCCCGTGAGCTCCGCCCCCCCTCCCCACCCCCCCCACCCTCAACCCGTACTCCCCTTCCACCCCCCCCGTTATGCTCCCTCCCCACCCCCCCCTGAACCCCCCCCACCCCCCCCACCCACCTCCCTGAGCTCCCCCCTGTGAGTCTCCCCACCCGCTCAACATCCATGAGCTGGTACTGCTGTCCAATAAACACACCCCGCCAATCAATTTCTCATACTCTCAGCAGTAATAATATTATTGTTACGTTATATGTTGCTGACAACACACAAAAAGTTTCACTTACTAGTCGCGTGCACAGCACACAGCTTTTTTTTTTTAACACACACACACACACACACACACACACACACACACACACACACACACACACACACACACACACACACACACACACACCAACACACACACCACCCACCCACACACACTGTACCTTCAACAGTTCTCACACTATATTTACAAAAAGCATGCGGCACGTGTGCGCCGCACGGCCGCACTTACTATATAACAGCCCTTAAACTCCACAGAGATACTCCCACCCCCTAACAGAGCTATCCCTGGAAGCAGGGGGTCTCCGGTGCGTAATTTAACACAGTTCAGCTCAGGAGATCCCCTGCTTCAATCCTAGAACAAAAAAAAAGTTTTTTAAAAGATGTATTGCACTGGGTTTTGTTGCTTTAAACTCTCCAAACGTTGAACCTCAATCATGCATGTACAAACACAGTGCTGAACGTCAACATAGCATTACTATATTTGAAATATGAGTCTTTGGAAACGTTCTATGAGAAAAGTCCATGTGAACACAAAATGATGAGCTTACGTATAAAATCCCTGGAGTCAAAATACCCCAGTAAATGGAGATCATGGCTTCATTGAAGCATGATTTTTTAAATACAGGAAGTGACAATTTCTAAAACTTCCTTTATATAATTTAAAACATTATTTCATGAAGCCAATACCGCTGTAATAAATTGTGTGTCCCCATTGTGTTTTACATTAATGGTAGGTCTACCTTCTATGAATCTGTTCCACTCTTTTGCAAGTCAATACAAACCATTATTTGAGACATCACTGTGCATCACTAACTGGGGAAACTCTCAACTTAAGTATTTGTAGAAAATACCAAATGTAATAATATATGTTGAGTCTGTCTAAAGATCTAGGCGTTCTACTGTATCTTAATAGTTATACATGTTTTATTTCTTTAGGAAACCAAACATGTTATAAAGTATTGGTCTTGGCCTCTGCAGCCACAAAGCACTTGTGTAACGGGGATGAGTAGATGGTGCGCATTAGAAAATGGCATTGTAAATGGTGCGCATTAGAAAATGGCAGCCTGTAGAGAACTTGTTTTTGTACTAACTGTTCAATTTGAGCCCAATGAAATTAAAACAACAACAAAACCACTGAAATACTTTTTCATGTTGTTTTAATTACATTCCTTTTTAGCCCAGTATGTCCACATTGCACCAACAAACCTCTTTTGCTTTTAGAAAGCTCGGTGCCACATAAGAGGCCAGTTGTATTAATAATAGTAAGCAGCAGATCATTTTAAGTGGTGAATTTGAATAGTTTCTTCTAGGTATTAAATATATATTTTATGCATCAAACGCAGGGAATTATGAACTAATAATATTCAATAAATTCTTAGATTATTTCACGTAGCATACAGTAACTTCACAGACATTTAAACCATTTTTACAAATGACTACTGGTTTTTTTTCCTCACTGGGGGGATAAAATAAACATGAGTAGGTTTGCATGTCTTCCCTCACCACACAATCACAAGATGAACAGTGGTTCAGCTTTAGACAAGAATTCTGGGTACCAAGTAGGTATGTCACTGACGGTAGGGGTAGCCGGCCATAATAAAGGTGAAGCTCGGCTGGCTGCCCTAAAAACTGTGTGGGAAAAAGCTGAGAGTGCCAGCTCTTGGGACCAGTTAATGTAATGCAATGTGTTTCCTTGTACCTTTGTTCCCATTGAAATGTCTCCTGTAAGGTTATAAGCTAGGGATGCCATGTGTGGTTAGGGTACCTGTTAGGAAATAGCTGCAGGACCGGGACTTTGGGAACAGAAGGTTAAGGGTGGATGTTGGGGGCAAATGGAGTTAAAACCAGTGTAAGGGGTCGCTGACCGGTAGTACCGGGAGTACTGATTTTTTACCCGCAAATAGTGTATGATTTGCGGGTACACGTCTGTACATAAAGACGCTCTGTGTTATGGAATTTACATAGTTGATGAGGTTGAAAAAAAGATGTACGTCCATCAAGTTCAACCTATGCTAAATTTAGACAACAGATACTTTATCCTATATCTATACTTACTTATTGATCCAGAGGAAGGCAAACAAAAAACCCCAGTGTTATTTTATCTAATGATATCTCATAAGGGGAAAAATAAATTCCTTCCTGACTCCACGAATTGGCAATCGGATTAATCTCTGGATCAACATCCTTCCCATGTTTACTTATTTGGTATAGCCCTGTATACCTTTCCTTTCTAAAAAGATGTCCAACCTTTTTTTGAACAAATGTATTGTATCTGCCATCACAGTCTCCATGGGTAATGATTTCCACATTTTAACTGCCCTTACTGTAAAGAACCCTTTCCTTTGTTGCTGGTGAAATCTCCTTTCCTCCAACCTAGAGGGATGGCCCGAGGCCTCTGTACTGCCCTTGGGATGAATAGTTAATGTGGAAGCTCCTTGTACTGTCCCCGAATATGTTTGTATATATAGTAATCATATTCCCTCTTAGACACCTCTTTTCTAATGTAAATAAATCTAATTTAGCTATTCTCTCCACATAAGATAGATTGTCCACCCCCTTAATTAATTTGGTGGCTCTTCTCTGCACTCTCTCTAGTTCCAGAATGTCTTTTCTAAGGAGTGGTGCCCAAAATTGTATGCCATATTCAAGGTGTGGTCTTACTAATGATAAGTGTAATGTAACTCTATGGGAAATCTTTGCCCCGCGAGCAAGTTCTACAATTGGGTTTTAAAACACAGTGCAGGAGCCTGTTTTAAAACCTAGTTGCAGAGTCCAAGTTCTCAGGACCATATTTTAGGGAGCAAGTTTTAGACTCTAAGTTCTCAATGTAAAAGTATGGGTATCCATTACTATGCAGCCAGCCCCGGTAATGTAATTAGTCGTGGGTCTGCATGGCAATGGCGGATCAAAGGAATGGATGGGCAAAGTGTCAGGACATCTGGCAGGTGGGGAAGGGCGGAGGAACATGTCTATGGATGGGCTCTCAGAGGCTGAGACCCTTTGTGCCAGCTAGACACTGTCGCACCTGCCCAACGGACAGAAATGGGATGGCCATGGGAAGGTGTTGCCGAGACGGAGCTCGTAGGCGCGATTTCTATTGGCCAGTTCATATTTCCCGCTTTGCCGGCATCCTGAACCTAAGCACGCCCCCTCCCTTGATTGGATACCACCAGGTGAGCCCCCAGCTTGTTATTGGTGGTTGGGACAAACCCCCTCTCTGATTGGCCGCCAGTCTGTCTCCCATTTTAAAGATAGCCCAGCGGGTCTATGTAAGGAGACTAGTCGACCAGAGATCCAGACGTTCTTGTGGTTTGAGTCGATGAGGCGCTGACGGGCTTTTCAAAGTTGCTCTGTTGCGAATAGCCAAGCAACCGGCTTCATTTTTGGAGCTAGGAAAGCCTGCCTAGCTGAGACTAAGCCAGACTTGAGGACCAAGTTCTGAAAATTGAACGAAGCGGTCGCGGTTGTGTGGTCTCGCAGAAAAGAGTACCGTGTAGCCCGAGATGAGGTCCTGGTCAGGTTAAGCCTTCCGAAGCAGGCACCTAGCACCTATTTGAGGCTAGTTTTCAACCCCAGGCCCTCAGTTGGTATGTACTGTATTTACTTTGTGTAATTCATGTATGTCTGCGGGCTTGTCCGATTAAACACAATTTATTCAAGAATATTGTTCTGCCTAATGAATGATCCCGGTATGGTTAAAAGGTGTTAAAAGTGCTCGTCTCCTGTGACAGTCACATTTTAGACTCCTATCTGCTCTATTAAATGGATTCCCTCCTCTTCCTTAATGTTACTTTTATGTCTGAAGCACTTATTCCCATGACCTGTTATTTATATTATTTGTTATTTATATGATTACCACGTGTATTACTACTGTGAAGCGCTATGTACATATATGGCGCTATATAAATAAAGACATACCATACAATACTCTCTCTAGGTAATCTAATCACATCTCTTAGGTTCAAATAACACCTCTATGCTGATTACACACAAATTTACTTTTCAACCCCTGAACTTACATCTGCTGTACAGACCAAAATGTCTGAATGTCTCTCTGCTATATCATCCTTCATGGCCCTTCGCCGACTGAAACTTAACATGTCAAAAACGGAACTGCTCATATTTCCTCCCAAACCTGACCCATCTACCTCCTTCTACATTACTGGGAAGTACTATCATATACCCAGTATTACAAGCATGCAGCCTAGAGGTCACACTCGACTCCTCTCTGACATTCAAAAGGTAGCTAAAACCTGTAATTTTTTTCCTCTGCAATATCACAAATATACACTCTTTCCTCTGTTACTCAACTGCTAAAACTCTGACTCAGGCTCTCATTCTGTCCTGTTGTCCAGTCTTCCTGCTTCTCACCTGTCTCCCATACAATCTATCCTAAACGCTGCTGCCGGAATCACTTTACTCTTTCCTAATTCTGTCTTTCCTAAATCCCTGCTGAGATTCCTTTCCTGGTTTCCTATTATTTATTTATTTATAAAATATTTTACCAGGAAGTAATACATTGAGAGTTACCTCTCGTTTTCAAGTATGTCCTGGGCACAGAGTAAAACAAATAATACATGGTTACAAGTACAGTTACATAAATGAACAGGGTATACATTATATACAAGACATTGCATGCACAGTTAAAGAAAATATATATTATGAGCGTATGAAACAGTTACAGACCAGGTTAAAATGTGAGACAGCCTTAGATTTGAAAGAATTTAGACTGGTGGTGGATGTGAGAGTCTCTGGTAGGTTGTTCCAGTTTTGGGATGTACGGTAGGAGAAGGAGGAACGGCCGGATACTTTGTTGAGCCTTGGGACCATGAACAGTCTTTTGGAGTCTGATCTCAGGTGATAAGTGCTGCAAGTGGTAGGGGTGAGGAGCTTGTTCAGGTAGCTGGGTAGCTTGCCCATGAAGAATTTAAAGGCAAGACAGGAAAGGTGAACTTTGCGCCTAGACTCTAGTGTTGACCAATCTAGTTCTTTGAGCATTTCGCAGTGATGTGTGTTGTAGTTGCATTGGAGAACAAAACGACAAATTGAATTGTAGAGGGTGTCAAGTTTGCTAAGGTGGGTTGAGGTGCCGAGCCATATACTATGTCTCCATAGTCAATAATTGGCATTAGCACCTGCTGTGCGATACGCTTTCTGACCAGGAGACTTAGGGAGGATCCTGTATCACACACTCAATTCTCCACCTCACTTTTAAGGCTTTACACTCTTCTGCCCCTCCTTACATCTCAGCCCTAATTTCTCCCTATACACCAGCCCGACTCTTGCGTTCTGCTCAAGGATGTCTTCACTACCCCTTTAATGTCTAAAGCCCTTTCCCGTCTTAAACCTTTCTCATTGACTGCCCCACACCTCTGGAATGCCCTTCCCTCAATATCCGACTAGCACCCTCTCTATCCACCTTTAAGACCCATCTTACAACCCACCTCCTTAACAAAGCATATGAGTAGCTCTGTGGCTGATACTATACACCTCATACATCAACCGTGGCCCTTTGCAGACGCACTTACCTTCCTACTGTCTCTGTACATTCTTCCTACATACCAATTAGATTGTAAGCTCTTCGGGGCAAGGACTCCTCCTAAATGTTACTTTTATGTCTGAAGCCTTTCTTCCCATTATGTGTTATTTGAATTATGTATACAGTATGTTGTCACATGTATTACTGCTATGAAGCGCTATGTACATTAACGGCGCTATATAAATATAGATATACATGTGTCCTGTGGTGTTATGGTATCTCACATATTAAAGAGTGGAAGGACAAGAACGACATATACAGGTGCAACCACGAGTATTCTAAAACTTGCCTTGGAAATTCTGGGGCAATATCCAGCTAATGTATGTATGTCTTTATTTATATAGCGCCATTAATGTACATAGCGCTTCACAGTAGTAATACATGTGGTAATCAAATAAATAACAGATAATATAAATAACAGATCATGGGAATACGTGCTTTAGACATAAAAGTAACATTAAGGAAGAGGAGTCCCTGCCCCGAGGAGCTTACAGTCTAATTGGTAGGTATGGAGAACGTGCAGAGACAGTAGGAGGGAGTTCTGATAAGTGCGTCTGCAGGGGGCCAAGCTTTATGTATCATGTGTTCAGAATATCCACAGTGCTATTCATATGCTTCTTTAAGCAAGGTGGGTCTTAAAGGTGGATAGAGAGGGTGCAAGTCGGGTACTGAGGGGAAGGGCATTCCAGAGGTGTGGGGCAGTAAGTGAAAAAGGTTTAAGGCGGGAGAGGGCTTTAGATACAAAGGGGGTAGAAAGAAAACATCCTTGAGTAGAACGCAAGAGTCTGGATGGTGCATAACGAGAAATTAGGGCTGAGATGTAAGGAGGGGCGGAAGAGTGTAGAGCTTTAAAAGTGAGGAGAAGAATGGAGTGTGAGATGCGGGATTTGATCGGAAGCCAGGAGAGGGATTTCAGGAGGGGAGATGCTGAGACAGATCTAGGAAAGAGTAGAGTGATTCTGGCAGCAGCGTTTAGGATAGATTGTAGGGAAGATAGGTGAGAGGCAGGAAGGCCGGACAGCAGGAGGTTACAATAATCAAGACGGGAGAGAATGAGGGCCTGAGTCAGAGTTTTAGCAGTCGAGCAACAGAGGAAAGGGCGTATCTTTGTTATATTGCGGAGGAAAAAGCGACAGGTTTTAGAAATGTTTTGTGAGGGGCAAATGTGAGAGAGGAGTCGAGTGTGACCCCTAGGCAGCGTGCTTGGGCTTGGGCTACTGGGCTACTGGGTGAATGATCGTAGTTCCAAAAGTAATGTGGAAGGAGGTAGTAGGGCCAGGTTTGGGAGGAAGTATGAGGAAGTATGAGGAGCTCTGTTTTAGCCATGTTGAGTTTAAGGCGGCTGAGGGCCATCCAGGATGATATAGCAGAGAGACATTCAGAAACTTTGGTTTGTACAGCAGGTGTAAGGTCGGGTGTTGAAAAGTATATTTGTGTGTCGTCAGCATAGAGGTGATAATTAAACCCAAAAGATGTTATTAGGTCACCTAGAGAGAGTGTGTACAGAGAAAAGAGAAGAGGTCCCAGGACAGAGCCCTGGGGTACCCCCACAGAGAGATCAATAGAGGAGGAGGAGGTGTTAGCAGAAGAGACACTGAAAGTACGATGGGAGAGGTAGGATGAGATCCAGGATAGAGCTTTGTTCCGAATACCAAGAGTATGGAGAATGTGAAGGAGAAGAGGGTGGTCCACGGTGTCAAATGCTGCAGAGAGGTCGAGTAATATGAGCAGAGTGTAATGACCTTTGTCTTTGGCAGTATGGAGGTCGTCAGTTGTTTTAGTGAGGGCTGTTTCCATGGAGTGAGCAGTGCGGAAGCCAGATTGTAGAGGGTCTAGGAGAGAAAAGGTGTTGAGAAAATGGAGCACGCAAGAGAATACAAGACGTTCAAGGACTTTAGAGGCAAAAGGCAGGAGGGAGACAGGTCGATAGTTAGAAAGACAGGTAGGGTCAAGCTTGCTGTTTTTGAGTAATGGTATGACTGTTGCATGTTTGAAGGAGGATGGAAAGGTTCCAGAGCAGAGAGAGTAGTTAAAAATGTGTGTGAGCATAGGGATTATAGTAGGAGGAAGAGGTTTTAGGCAATGGAAGGGAATGGGGTCAAGAGGGCAAGTGGTAGAGTGAGAAGAGGCGATCAACAGCGACACATCCTCCTCTGAGACAGTGGAAAAAGAGTCAAGGAAGGCAGGAGGAGAGTTAGGAAGAGGTGTAGGATGGGAGGAAGAGGCAGAGGGGATGTTCTGACATGGATTCCACCTTTTCCTTAAAATAGTCAGCAAAGTCCTGAGCGGAGATGGAGGAAGGAGAGGCAACTGAGGGTGATTTGAGTAGAGTATCAAAGACAGAGAACAGTCGGCGTGGGTTAGACTTGTGCATGTTGATTAGTGAAGAAAAGTAGGCTTGTTTAGCTGGCGAGAGGGCAGAGTTGAAACAGGATAGCATAAATTTGTAGTGAAGGAAGTCTGCGAGAGTATGAGATTTCCTCCAGAGGCGCTCAGAGGAACGAGTGGAGGAACGCAGCATGCCAGAGTCTAGGGTTAGAAGGGCGAGTGCGGTGGAGATAAAGCGGGGCATGTAGATCAAGAGAGGAGGACACGGCAGAGTTGTAGTTCCTGACCAGGATGTCAGGGTCTGTAGCAGAGCTGAGAGAGGAGAGGGAGGAGCGTAAAGTGGACTCAAAGTCAGGTAAGTGAATAGAGCACAGATTTCTGCAGAACCGGGGGGTAGATGGAGGTGGAGAAGGGGAGAAGCGAGATAGAGAGAATGAGATGAGGTGATGGTCT
This sequence comes from Ascaphus truei, assembly GCA_036426205.1. Lineage (NCBI taxonomy): Eukaryota > Metazoa > Chordata > Amphibia > Anura > Ascaphidae > Ascaphus > Ascaphus truei. The sequence continues at coordinate 147,738,401 of CM071568.1, read as the reverse complement.
GAGAGAGGAAAAGGGCAAATGGAGAAATCAGAGAGAGAGAAGTTTTTAGTGAAAACCAGGTCTAAGTAGTGGCCATCCTTGTGGGTGCTGGCTGCAGTCCACTGTTGAAGGCCAAAAGAAGAGGTTAGAGTAAGAAAGCGGGAAGCCCAAGGGAGAGAGGGGTCATCAATGTGGCAATTCAAGTCCCCAAGGAGAAGAACAGGGGAGTCTGAGGAGAGGAAGAAAGAGAGCCAGGATTCAAAGTGAGAGAGAAAGGCAGAAGGGGGATGAGTAGAGGTAGGTGGGCGATAGATGACCGCCACATGAACAGGAAGAGGAGAGAAAATCTGGACAGTGTGAGCCTCAAAGTAGGGAAAAGCAAGAGAGGGGGGGATAGGAAGGGTTCGGTAACGGCAGAGAGAGGAGAGCAGGAGCCCTACACCTCCACCCCTGCCATCAGGGCGCGGAGTGTGGGAGAAGGAAAGGCCACCATAAGAGAGGGCAGCTTCCAGAGCAGAGTCAGACTGAGTGGGCCAGGTCTCAGTTATAGCAAAGAGAAGCAGGGAGTGAGAGAGGAAGAAGTCATGCACAGAGAGGAACTTGTTAGAAAGGGAGCGAGCATTCCAAAGGGCACAGGAGAAAGGGAGAGAGGTGGGAGGGTGGCAGGGGATGGGTATGAGGTTGGAGGGCTTAACACCAGAAGGAGTAGAAGTTGCATGTGGGAGGCGAGGACGAGAGCAAGTAGAAATAAGGCAGGTACCAGGATTGGGAGAGATATCCCCAGAAGCAAGGAGGAGAAGCATGGAAAGAAAGAGAATGTGTGAGGATGATTTGTAGGGGTGTGTTTTAGTGCAGGGTGTATAGCTGTGTGGTGACAGAGGGCGCAGGTAAGAAAGGAGTTCATGTGAACTGAGAAGTGGGGAAGAAAGGAGAGATGGAGATATATGAATAGAGTTAGAGACATGATGAGGCTGGTGGAAGGAAGTGTATAATTTGAAAATTAGTGAGGTTACAGCAAATATAAAAAATAAAGGCGGCATCACAGCAATAGATAAGTGTTGATAAATTTCTGCAGGCAGCACATGGCCGATTGGATTAACACAGCGGGGGTCCCTGGCAGTCCCATTCAAACTGAATGGGACTGCCTGGGACCCCTGCTGTGTTAATCCGATGGGCCATTAGTTTTTCTGCAAAAATGTCACAGAAAATGTTGCAGCATTACTGGGGTATTGTTGGTGATTGCCCCAGATTTTCCAAGGCAAGTTTTAGAATACTCGTGGTCGCACCTGTACAGTACTGACAAAGAATTCTTTAAATAATTATAGCCCTGGACACATTGCATTCTGAACAAATGCACTTCAAGGTTCATCCATTTGCAATGTGCCTATATGTCCAAATAAATTTTAGACTAATAAAATTTTTAGGTCAAAAAATATTATAATGTAAATTGACTGATTAATTGAAAATCGCTGTTGAGTTTTATGAAGTCACTCAATATGAATGAATAGAATATCATACTATACTTTCCATTGCATCAATTATTTCATGATGATTATTTCCCTCCTTTCCTTTTTTTATGCATTCCCTTAATGTGTTCATATTTCAATTTCAATTTTCTTTAAAAAAAAAAGTATGCATGCCCCGTCCGTCGTTTGGATCGAAACGTCGGCCGTTTCTAGCTTTTCGAGCATGTGAGACAATAAAATAATATCTTTTGCATTCGGAGTTCCCAGCTTCTGTATGTATTCACTAATAACAATTATAGCAAAAATATCACACAAATCATGATAGAAAAAAAAACGGCTTTGGATAATATCGCAATGCCCTTGCATTCTCATTTTGCTTTAAAGGTGGATTGAAAAACATAGAAAAAGTTTAATGAACCGATAAATACTACAAAGACAGAATTAAATTATCACGTGCTTAGCATTGGATAGTGACTATTATTGGGCATCCTGCATATTCATCAACACACTCTTACAGCGGCATCGGGAAAACGGAAGGAAGAAAAGTAACAATGGCACATTACGTGCCAACAAGTAGGAGCCTGCCAAACAGATGTCCTTTTTAATAGGAACGTAGATATTCACCTGGTAGATACGGGCCATGGAACACACTTTAATGCCGCCTTCTTCCGCTTCTCTAACGGTCAGGGCTCAGGCACTGTAGTTTGAACTAAGATTCTGAGGGTCAGGGATTTTAATCACCCTCTATGATGACTGTTGAGTGTGACAAATACTAGTGATATCAACTTTAAGCTGTTTAATGACACAGCAAGTGAGCAAACAAAGTCCAAAGTGAGCTGTATAGCTGCCAGATAACATACTGTGGCAAACGGACAATAGCATAACTTTTTTGGATGTAGACTCCTTGAGCCAAGCCATTTTGCAGGGGTGTTAACCACAGGAAGAAGTCAAGTTCGTGTACAGAGTATTCAGTTAAAAAAAAAAAAACTTCCAGCATCTACTAGGCTGTTTTGAGTATTTGGGGGCTATTCATTAAAATGTGATCGTGCCAACCGGGGTACAATCAACAGAAACTCCAGCTGAAGTCAATGGGAGTTTCGGTGCGAGTGTGTACCGAGCTGCACGTAATTTAATGAATAACCCAGTCTGCGTGCTGTTTTTCTGCTTTACCTTGTTCCAATGTCCAGCCAACTTCCATAATCTTTAACCAGGAAGAAAAAATGCTGCAAAAAAAAGGAAATAAATAAATAACATTAAGAAAATGCAGGACACATGAAATACGAATACAAGATCCAAAGTTGTTTCATTATTTCATTGCATTTAATGAATGTGCCGCACTAGCTACTCTAACAGTGAAAGAATTACGTCATGGTTGCAATTTCTTAAACAAAACACATGATACCTTTCTATAAAGATTATCAAAATGCTATCAAGTTGAAACAAGATAAAATGCTGTCTTTTCAGTGGCCACTTATGGTCTGGCCATGACTTGAAAAACAGTATTATTACAGCTCAACCCTGTTATAACGCGATCCGTTTATAACGCGATGCAAGCGTGGCTCCCAATTTTCGTATTTATGAATACTTTACAACTCGATTATTGGTATCTTAAATACTTTATTGAACAATGCATACAATTGTGCATTATTTCTAACACGATCATCTTTTAATGCAATGTGATTCTTTGGACCCCAAGCACAGCGTTATAAGGGGGTTGAGCTGTATTATTATTATTATTAAGCTTTGACGTGAAATGAGTGCATTGCCATAACTTTGTCTGTGTTCACTACACTAACACTTTTCTTCAATGAGATACTTGCCGTTCTCCGTTTTTTGTGTATATTCCTTGTGTTTCATGTTTTTTCCCCTTTTCCTTTCCCCCCCCCCACCACTCACTTTGTGACATGCCCATTTGTGATACTGGTTTCTGCAAACACATTTGATTTATTTCTGGTTCGTTTTATTATTAAATGTTTATTCTGCATTACAACTGTTTTCATCATTTAGCTATTAGACAGTGAGTGCTGGTACTTACGTAGATTTTTTATTGTCTCAATGTTTCAGCTCACAATAGAGCCTTTCTCAAGAGCGACTAAACAGTTATAGTGTACCAAGGTCAGGGGGGGGGGGGGGGGGGATAACTCCAGTCCTCATTACCCCCCAATAGGTCAGCTTTCCAGGATATCCCTGCTTCAGCACAGGTGGCTCAGTTGAAGACTGCACCACCTGTGCTGAAGCACCGATATCTTGGAAACCTGACCTGTTGGGGGGAAGGGTCTTGAGGACTGGAGTTGCCACCTCACCTGGGTATACCCTAGCCCAGGGGTGCGCAAACTTTTTTGTTCTCGCCCTCCTGTCTGCTCTTCCCCACCCCCACTCCCCTCCTTACCTGCTCTCTGGCTTTGGCAGCGTCATATGACATCGCGACATCATGTGACGTGTTGCCATTTGACCCCTCAGCGTCATTTGATGCCACGTTGGCATGGCGACATGTCGTTGGGAGCAGGTAAGAGAAGTTACAGAGGCCTCATGACTCCCTCGGCAATTAATTTAAATGCCTTGGGGAAGAGCGTGGGGCCTCTGTAACCGCCGCGCCCCCCCTAGAACATCCTGCGCCCTCCCTGGGGGTGTGCCCCCCCAGTTTGCGCACCCCTGCCCTAGCCCACACGCAGTAACCCCCCAAAAAAGAGCGCGAAAAACTGAATGAACCCCTGGTGCAATTGATAGAATAGTGGGGATCGAAAAGATCCAAAATTCAAATGAGCACAAAGGGGCGTAAAGCAGCAATACTACATTTCCCCTTTTTCTTCTTTTTTTTACATTTGTAAAGCGTGTGACAATGTATAATTCTATATTTTTACCTAAGCTGGCAATCGTTTGGTGCTCCTTTTATGAATCTGTCAGAATCCTGATTGTGTGCTTAACGAAATGGCTGCCTTACATTTTCAAATCAATCCTTCCGTCAGCGTAACTCAGCAGCTACAGTATATCCTGCTATTACTACGGTAACATTATCTATTCTTACAGTTTTGCAGCTCAAACTGCTGGGAACATTGGCAACAAATGATCACAAACAGGAAAGTGTTACAAAGATCTTGCACTGCTGGGGAGGTGGGCAAATGCCTGCTATAGAAATTAAAAGGATGATCGGTATATTAAAACTTATTAAAAATGGCATTAAGAGTTGCATAAAAAAATAAATAATAATTATTAACAAAAAAAACCCCAATTAAGATTTCACATGTTTTGCCGCTTTAAACCACCACATGCTAAAGACACACGGTAGTTGCCTAAACAGGCCCTTACAATCTCTAACAACGTCTGACAAATAGTAACAAAACGGTCATATAATATAGCAGATGATTAACTATGACCCTCTGCTGTGGGCGTAGTGAATTTACCCGACAGACCTGACTGTCATACTCTGTCCCATTTGTATGTTGCATGTCGTGTGTCTGTTCATGCGGTCTGGCCTTTTTTGGTCGCACTTCAGTAAGGCTCTATCGTGAGCCGAAACGTGGAGACAATTAAGCGGCACCGTCTGGATATGGAAGCGGCTGTCCTGTTCTGTTCTACCATTGTGTTTATGATGTGACACTATGACGGTCTGCACCCAGAATGGATTTCATTACTTTTAATTAAAGTGAATGCCCTGCCTCGCGACTATACACACCGTGTTCAGGAAAAAAGGGGCTCCTTTTGTTTTTTCATCCTATGCTATATATTTCTCGCTCAATCCCCATGACAATGTGCACAATTGTAGCTCTGTTATGTAGATTAACAGTATATAAGAAGCACAGTGTAGACAATCAACTGATGTTTACTAAATTGATGTCACTGAATTATGTTGGTGCCAGATACACAGCGCTAAGTTACATGTTTATTAAACGAGAAATAGGAGTTTTCCCGTCGTAGCTCGTAAATGTGTTAAACTGCAGTAATCTTAGTGTTTCAGATTAGATTACAGCAAAATTTGAGTTCAAAGTGTCTTCAAAATGTCCTTCTCCTGAAACGCCCGGAGACGGGACGCCGCTGTCTGATCGCAGAATCGATACCGCGCTGATCCAGCGGCTCCCGCTCCTGAACGATACGCTGTGTTACGAATTAGTTTTTTCAGTGCTCCTAGCGACCGTCTTTTATGAGGAAACAATTTCTGTCAGCGTTTTGGACCATAATTCTTGGCCAGTTTCAAGCCCTTTATAACCTGCTTATCTTCGCTAAACCAATTTGTAACGATGCACTTTGTGAGTTAATCACGCCGTCACCAATTCCAAAGAATATGTATTAAATCATTATTAAATGTGATAAGCTGCTGTGACACCTATAATTGCACTCAAGTTTCCTGAAAATGTAAACAAACATCACAGCTTGTACTCAATGTACAGGTTCATATAGACAGGTGCTAGTCTCAAATAATAAAAATACAACATTACCATTCTCTCGTCCGGTAAAGAAAGACTGCACTCGGTTCAGTAATAATGAAAATCTGTATTGGGCATCTGAATAGAAAAGATAAGTCACCCAATCCGACGTTTCGGTCCTATATATATATAACAATCATAAGCCTTTTTCACATGGTTACAGAAAAAAAATACAATCAAGAGTCCATTGTGTGCGGATTATCAAGAACATTAAACAAATCCAATCTTATCTTGTAGATAGCAAGAACAAAGAGGACTAAGGAATACAGGAAATCGGGATCTTATAAAAAAAGACCAGACATGGTATTTATTTGACCTGCTAACGTCTAATAGGGCTATTTGACACGTAGAAGATATATGTCCATAGTTACTAAGCGGTGCTATCCCAGAAGACACTTTTCAATGTCGGGGGGCACATAGTCCATTGAAATGAATGGGACATAGAGCTTTCAGGAACTTGAGGTATAGTGTTTCAGTGTGGCATACTCCGAAAATGAAGAGTCCTGTGTTCATCATGTTGGGTTGATTATGAAGACATATTCATTTGTAATATTTAATATGCCTCCCATCAGTGTAATGATCTGTCAGTATCTTTACTGCATTATTGAGGTATGACAGTACACCCCCGGTTGCCTTGTGCTGATTTACTGTATAGTTATATATCGCTGGCCTACAAATTACATGCTTCTTTTTTTTCTCTCTATACAACAGTAAATCACTAAAATATGGCAAATAACATATTGCACGTCTGCTCATGCACAACCACGCTCTTCTACACGCGTCCCACATGCCAAATATGGCCTGCAATAAGTCCTTATTTAGCTTTAGTTTTCCAGCTGCACAGGTGGGGCAAAACCAGTGCGAAAACAAAATGTTTATCAAAGAAATAAATCCCATTGGTTTCAACGGAATTTCTTTTAATTTGTGCACTACTTTTGCCCCACTTTTGCAGCCAGCAATCTGCTGAAAAGTAGACCGCCATAGCCGCTCATGTAAATATATGATAAAGTTGTTTTAAATGTTTGCAAAACATTGAGGTATAATAATTTGGGAGTCTTTTTTTTTTTAATGCATTTACAGTTACAATACTCTTCTGGACTTTCCAGTACATTTTTGGTGGTGTGGCACCTTTAAGAAACTAGTTGAATAGCCCTGATGTGACTGATGAGTTCCTTCAGTGTTGGAATAGAAATTGAACGGACACATTTGTAATGAAATTAAAGAAGTCAATAAAAACAGATTTCTCAAAATGAGTCACTTCACTTCCAAAAAAATGCAGATGTGTTACTGAATACTGTACCTTCCAGCACTATGCAGTTATGTCTAACTATGTGTTCTTGCACAACAGATAGTAAAATAAATCTATGCCGCATGCTATGAGGCAATGAATTTAAACTGTTCTAATTCACATCCGGCACTGCATTAGCATGCTCGGTAGCTGCAATGTTATTCAGATGTGAAATCCTATCTGTTCTACTGTACTGTAGATTTTTGCAGCGCCAGTCAATTAAGCAGTTATAAAAGTCTACTTTGTTTGCAATAAATTATTTTAATTTCAAAGTAAAGTAATTCCTCCCAAAATGTGCTCCCTGCTCTAGTAGTTATACCAGCTGATGCTTTTAATGATGCTTCACCTTGAACTCATTTGTACTTGAAAGAAGCAGATGTTAGATTTTTATGGAAGTGATGTTGTTTGAAGACTAAAAAAACAAAACAAATAAACTGTTGAAAAACACACTTCCTGCCTCATTGTATTAACAGATTATTTTAAGGTAGAAAAATAAATAAATATGTGCACATTCGCAACAGCTCCTAGTTGTGTTTTAAAATGTTTTCTTTAACGAAATGAATCAGAAAAACAATTGAAGTGTCCTGCTGGACCTTTCCACTTGCAACATCATATTTATGGACTGTGACTGATTGCAGAATGTGAAAGAATTTATTGAGAAGGTTTCTGCTTATGCCTGTCCAATTCTGCAAAACAAACACAATGGCTTCAGCGCTGTAATGTTATGAATATTGTACAATGAGTTATTGGAGCACAGCCTGCCTGCTTTATTGACACAATTTCTAACTGTGGCTTACCATTGACATAATGTCCGATATCACAAGAACGATGAGAAAAAGACTGAAAGAGAGAAAGCAAAATGGTATTAAAACAGAGAGAGGGGGGGAGATCATACTTTTTTAAAAAAAATTTTTAAACAAAACTACTACTGTATATAAGGCATAAACATATATCATAACCAATAATGTCTCCCGTACCCTATGTTTTTTTCCATACTGGATCCCTATCTTTGAAATGCCCTCCCCATCAGTGTCCAAAAGACCTTCAATTTCCCCATCTCCGGGCCTTGAATGCAGACTACTCTCCCTGAGGAATGGCATTTGCTCTCACTCTTAATACCATTGCTACTCTCACACAATTGAAGTTTACACACGATCCTTTGGGATGCATATGAAGAGGAAAAGAGAAAGTGCTATTGCGCCCAATTGAGCTGTTAAAGCTTCAGCGTTTAATCCTTTCACATTAAAATTCAAAGTCTCCCCGGTTGCAAAACTGAAAGGAAAACAGGTGCATGATTCAGCACAATATTCATGAAATCCAAAATTACCATTGTCTACAGAGGGAATGCTACACCTTTATAAATCAGGTGCAGTATCTTTGAATAGGTTGTGCAGCTGGGAGAGATGGGAGTGTGTGTTGATATATATCATAGGTAACAGGATCAGCATACCCACAGTAGCACACTGATGCATTGGGGTTCTGCTATGCAGCCAACAGCTGTTTTGAGAAATGGACTTTTTCTCTTGACATCGTTTCAGTATGATACAAGGATCAGTTCCATTCAAATGAATGAGACTAACATCTTCTCTATCCAGCAACAGAGAGCTCCATGCATTGTTCTGCGCCTGGCTTCTTCATGCTGTATGTTTGCCTGAATGTTTAGCTAGACTGCTCCCACAACTATACGAGTGCAGTACCGACCCGTGAGAAGAATGACACCAATGTACATACTTGGCTAACAGAGTGCAAAGTTAACTGTGGAATTGTACAACTTAGCAGCACCATGAAATGCAAATAGGAGGAAGTTAATTGGATATGTCTATGATGTTTTCTTGGAGTATAAATCATGGGATATATGGTGGTTGAGTGCTACTAAGACTTGTAGTTTTGATTAATTACCTACACTTGCTCCTTTGCCTCCTGCTCTAATAGGATGGTCCTCTCACTGATATCTTCACTACTTATTTGCCCTACTTGTGTTTGTCCTTAAGTTAGACGGTCAGCTTCTTGGGGCTGGAATGCGTGACAATGTTGGCATCCATCTATTCCAACCTAATGAAGACCTGCAATACTCTACTAGCCTAATTTGGCAAATTAAAGATCAAAGGAGCTGAAACTATATAAAAAAAAAACAATCATTTTGAGCTTACAAAAGTTAACCTCTTCCCAGCCACAAACACACGCACTGTGTCAGAAAACAGTTACAAAAATAAACCTGAGGACTGTTTTACAACTACATCACGGACAAGTAATGAATTGAATAAATAGGTGTACTTATTCATTTCTGGGAAAAAAAATATTTCCAAAGTGCTTTTGATTATTATATACTGTAGCAGTTATAAGTAAACACTTGGCAATATAACAAAGTATACAGAGATCTACTGTAAAAATACACAGGCTTTTTGAGGCAACTAAGAAGCATAGGTCACTTAAAAACATATATCACTGCAAATATTACATTATTAACTAATGTGCGTATTTTCTTACTACTGTAAAATCGTTAATGTTTGTTTTCCAGTTATTTATGCATCTGAACAGTTACTGCTAGAAAGAAATATAACTGAATACTGTATGTAAACTTGCAAATAATTATTCTGATTAGTGTGACAATAATGAGTATGTACAGAAAAGCTGTAGGGGATAACACTATTTCTGTTTAATACAAGTTTAAACCCTTCAAACCACAACACGCATCCATTAACATGATCTCTGTTGCTTTCTGAAAAACAGCCTTTATTGTTCTTTAACCAAGGCATTGACTCTGTTTGCAGATACAAGATCTGAAGTCACCAATAACTTTGTAATTATAATGTCTAGGGTGAAATGTGTTTTGGAAAGATCTCTTATTTTGGGTACAATTCTGTTATGGATACAAACAATTCACTGATGAATATGCAGGTCAGAATGTGACTGAAGTTTGTAATTCCAAACGTTGAGTTCCACAGATCACAATAGATGTAACTGGTTCTGATGGCTATTTCTCATATGAGAAAGCAGCAGTAGCCCAATCTCAACAGTGTAGAATATGTTAATTCATTCTTCTTTAATGTTTGGGGAAAACACCTTTTAGTTCGTTTTATTGGAAATTGTACAACCTTTGCAAATTACACCATGTAGTCTTTACATGACTTACAGTACGTGACAAAGGAATGAAAATTACTTTTTTGCAAACTAAAAATATATACAGATGCAGCGGCCATTATTTTAACAAATCACGGCACTGTTTTCGTGTGCGCTGCTGTACTCCACGCGGCATGAACGTGGCCAATCACCCCAGGCACACAGGTTTATCGCGGTTGCTTTGTTTGAATTTCATGGTTTCTGTTTCTTTGTGTGCAATGAAATTAATGAATTGTAATGTGTATAGTACTGTGCTACTGTGTCAATTTCAGGTGTTTAAAAACCAGAACACTAAAATGCCATTTTATGCACTCGCGTTTTAAGGCGGTACGGTTGGAAGAAATCCCGCGCCATGACATGGGTATTCCGAGGTATACACCGCGTGATTTGTTAAAATAATGGCCGCTGCATCTGTATAGGTCCATATTTACTGAGCAGTCTTGCCATACAGTAAGTCAGCTACTGGAGGACATCTTATAGCCCATTGATAGGCTTTATGGCAGGGCTTTTCAACTGGTGGCCTGCAAAGGGTCTCTTGCAGTGGCCCGTGGAATCTTGAATTGCCTGCTTCTCCTAATTTGATTGTAGGTGCAGGCAGCTAAGTGACTTTTGGCCACACTAAAAATAGCTTGTAAGGTAAATGTGTGTACATATATAAGGTAGAGATGTTAAAAAGTATTATGCTTTAAACATTTTCAAGCATTTATAGGTATTTAAATGTATCCTAAATTATACAATACTCTTGTGGCCCTTCCACTCCTAATGTATTTTCTGATCTGGCCCCTTTGGGAGAACGTGGTTGAAGAGCCTGCAGGTGTCTTTCAGGGCTGGAAGATGTCTTATGGCAGAAGACTGCTTAGTAAATATGGTATATGGTCTCTAATCAGTTGATGATAACAATGTATTTGTCATTGTTTCTCTGTGCAGCCATCGATTGAAACATGAATATCTACAACGTCAACATATGAATTTCTGATGAGTGGAGGATGGCACTGGTTTCTTTAACCAGTAACCCTAGTTTACAAGGGCAGGGAAGTTACCACTGAGCCATTTTAGAGGCTGGCCAGTTGCTATTGCTATCTAGATTATTCGCCCATGATTAGTATGCTGACCACCTGCTGCTATACCTATTTTCAATTACACCTAATTAGATGCATCCTTTACGACTTCAATTAAAAAATGGCCTTAACCTGGCCTTATATCCGAGTTTCTGAGACAGCCTGCTTTGATTCCTGCTTGTTTGTCTGTCACCTGCCATGACTCCAGATGACTTACTTGCCAGCCCTTATTACTGCATTTTGGTTTATCTGCACTAGTGACCTTTCTGGATCTGTATTGCAACACCTCCTAAGTAAAGCCCATTTCTATGACATGGGCTTGTCTACAAACATAAAATATCAGAAAACAAATACTAGAGTGCCTGGTGTTGCCTGCTACATTTCTTTCTGAAATGTGGTCAGAGAAGAGCGGTGAGTGCATAAAAAACAACAAAAGAATGATAAGCAAAAAGAACGTGCGACCACAGACAAGGGGATGGCAGGGTGTAATAAAAATACTAATAATAGCTCAACTAACACGGGCATGTGTGAGCCCCTCCTATCATAGTTTCTTTCAGCTCTTGCCTCAGAAAACGATCCCTGTCACATCGGGTATGAACAGCTGGTTCCCACGGGGAAATCCCTCTCAAGAAGTACCAAACAGGGGGAGACAGCCACAGGCTGTTCATCCCCGATGTGACAGGGATCGTTTTCTGTGGCAAGAGCTGAAAGAAACTATGATAGGAGGGGCTCACACATGCCCGTATGTGTTGAGCTATTATTAGTATTTTTATTACACCCTGCCATCCCCTTGTCTGTGGTCGCACATTCTTTTTGCTTATCATTCTTTTGTTGTTTTTTTATGCGCTCACCGCTCTTCTCTGACCACGTACCACTGAGTATCAAGGAAGGATCCTTCTTTCAAGGTTGAGCTGCTATCTGGAGGATACATTCTGAACACATGATACATAATGCTTGGCCCCCTGCAGACGCACTTACCAGAACTCCCTCCTACTGTCTCTGTACGTTCTCCCTACCTACCAATTAGACTGTAAGCTCCTCGGGGCAGGGACTCCTCTTCCTTAATGTTATGTTTATGTCTAAAGCACTTATTCCCATGATCTGTTATTTATATTATCTGCTATTTATTCGATTACCACGTGTATTACTACTGTGAAGTGCTATGTACATTAATGGCGCTATATAAATAAAGACAAACAATACAATACAATACAAGGGCTAGTATTTGACCATTTTTCAAGTCCCTATTACTGCTTGTTTGTTGTAATAATCAGCATTTTAGAGGAGCGGTGCAGTTTCCCCACTTGTCTTTGTGAAATGTGTCAGCATTAAATTGATAAGAATCATTTTATCAAAAGATGGAGATTGATTATTCTATACTCATATATAGTTGAAGAATGGAAGCGTCCATTGATTGATTTTTTTCTCTGCATACATTCTAATAAATATTTATTTGGGAAGAGAAAGCCGTTTAGTAGTTTGTGTCATCCAGGGTACTCACACACACCATTTGCTTTATTTTGGGAAAATGCCGTGCCACAGAGTCATAATATTTATTTAAGCAATAACATATCCAATGAAACAGAAACTGGCTTAGTAAAATGTAACTATTCGATTTTGACCATTAATTGCTGCGTTTTATCATACCTTTTAGAAGAAATCTGTGCTGAGATTTGAACCGTTTCGAAGGTGCACATCACCAAAATAAAAGGGATCAGAATCTGTAAAGCAGAAATCTAACAATTAGAAGGAAACTATTTGCACGGCAACATTTCAATGGGCAAGTAATTGGGTTCTGCAATGTCACAGAAAGACAGGTCTGACTCATTGTTCTGGATGAATAATGTATTACATTAGAAGTATTTCAAATTATTGCTGCCCTTCTTAAAAGTTTTTATAGCTTACACAGGCACCAAAATTATTTTATGACAATATTAACCTGTACAACTGAAACAAAGCTATTTTTATATCTACAGATGCAGCCACCAGTATTAGATCCCTTGCCTTGGAAAATCTGGGGCAACCTCCCAATAAACTGCAACTGTGAGATTTCTGCCGCCAGACTAATGGCCCATTGGATTAACACAGCAAGGGGTCCCACCAGTCCCATTCAAACTGAATGGGACTGTAAGGAACCCTGCTGTGTTAATCCAATGGTTTTTAGTAATCTCACAGAAAAGTTGAGGCATTTACTGTGAGGTGCCTTCGTTTTTACCCAGGCAAGTGATCGGATACTGGTGGCTGCATCTGTAACTAGAACCTATGGTGTATTAATGGTTGCTGCATTCCCTTTATACACACTGATTAATACATGAGAAGGCTCAACATACGATTGGTGAAACGATTGGTTCATAAAGACACATTGAAAGAAAATTATTTTATCCAAAGCCTTCAATCAAGACTTTTAGTAATCCTAAAACATCGTTTTCTAACCGTTCTAAAAGAACAATATTATAAAATAAAAAAATGTTAGCTATTGTGTGTATGGGTATTGTGATACAATAACTGTCCCTTATAGACTGGAGTGGTGCAGTTAGTGTGCTTTCCAGGCTACATGGAGTTAATCTCCCCTATAGAAGCTAGCAGCAGCTGCAAACTAATTGAGCAGGCTGGACTCCTGATTCCATAGCGAGTTAAAAGTCAGGAAATGGCTTGCTCAGAGAGCGTCTGCTTTCACCAGAAAAAGGGGTGGGAGAGAGAAACTGCTCCCCAGCTAATGAAGTGTCTGGCACAGTCCCTTAGACCCACTGGACGGTGGTTGCAGTCTGCTGGGACTGACTGGGTCTTAATCACAGGAAGAAGGACGGACACGAGACTGCGCTGAAGCAGGGATGTCCTATCCATATCACTGCAACTAAAGAGAAGAAGGGTTCTCTGAACTCTCGCAGGGTGTAGAGGGAATTACCTGGAGCTCCAACAGTAACAGACCAAAAGCTAAGTGATATATTAATGTACCTAAAGCTGTTCATATGGAATGCATATGATAGGGCATGTTTTGGGTAGATAATCAGCTTAGCTGGCGGCCCCGTTAGAAAGGGCTGGAGTATGTTTAGTTAGTTTTCCCTAAAGGGAATAGGTGTCATTTTTATGATTTGTTTTGACTTAAAGGGACGGTGGGCCTGTTGGTGTATAATTTAACCCTGTAAATAAACCCAGTGTAGAGAAATAAAACGTTTCTGGCCTTATTCTAGGACTAAAAGATACCGCAACGTGATGAGGCATCACAATTGGTGGAGTATAATGCGGGCAGTCCAAAAGGCACTGAGCAGTGGAAACTGTGGTTGGAAATAAATGTGGGGATTTAAAATGGCCGCCCAACCGAAGTCAAATAACAAATTCTGTGAGTAAAGTCTGTCCCAATTTGTATGACCAGTTGTGCTAACAGGATAAACAGGGAAAGAAATGAAGAATTGAGGAAATAGCGCCTCCAGAGGTCAAGGTGAAGAATACACCTGGAAGGAAAAATAGCGGACATAATGTGTTTTCTGTGTAATATGCCTGGCCACACGAAGCAGTGCCCTTTGAGGAAGGTGTGTCCCTACGTGGCCCCGCAAAAGAAACCGCAGATGTGTTATGGTGTAAAGAGCCTGGTCACACCAAACACTGCCCCTTCAGGCCGTATGATGATGAGGACTCCTATGGGGCCCCACGAAAAGGACAGCCTCAGCAGCTAGAGAAATGTTTTTTCCAGCGAACCAAACAACTGCAGCAGCAAGCCACGTGCTGTTGTCACAAGGAAAATGAAGACGTTTTCTTTAGAGTGCACATTCATTACCACTGATGAGAAAAATAATGTGTACCCAGTACTGCTGATGTATCAGAATCTACATCAGTAAAGAAAAAGAAGAAAAAGAAGGCTGGTAGGTTGCTTACACAGGAAGCTATACAAAATGTCATGGGTTGCTTCTTCTGCCTCGTGGACTGCTGCCACTGCTGAGCTCTGCTGAGTAGTTGCTGTGAATCATTTGTGTGACTAGAGTACCCACTGTTTTCTGCCCGCACCTTCGCCGCTAATGTGAGTGTAAGGAGATCCAGCTCCAGAGTCTGATTGGTGGAGAGGGCCTCTGATGTCATCCGCCAGTCAAACCCGGAAGCGGGCACTTTGGAGGAAACGCTGGTCGGTCCACTACACAGCACAACTATATATAGCACTACAGGACCCAGAGTAGTCAAACCGCTTGTTTTATTACATGAGCATGTGAGTGTAATGAGCTCTGTGTTCAAGAACTTTTATTGTAAAAATTGTGCTGCACTATATTTCTCTTTTCTCTCTTGCATACCATATTGAAAATACCAGCTGCATCTTACCAGATTCCTTTGATCAACACCACACCATATCTGAGAGGAGTTATTGCGCTTTGTGTGTGTGTGTTTTGTGACGTCCTTAGAGGTATTGTGAAACTCCTCACGCCAGCTACATCTCCTCTGCGTGATATTCTTTTATTTTTACCACAATTTGTCACTATTTGATTAATTGATTTGGGTTTACGCTCAAACTTCCTGCCTCACAAAATGATAAAGATGGCCCTGTGATGTCTAAAAGTAGCCCTGCTGAAAATGCTCTGCAACCTACCAGACATGAAGTGGACCTTCTCCATGGACAATTGTATAAAGAGTTCAAAATTTCCAAGAAAGACATTCAAAACTTTATCACAGAGCTAGAAGTCAATCAGCAAGAAGTACACACCCTCAGCACAGGGCTGAAACTCTCACGTCATGAGGTCCACGCTCTCAGCACAAAGGTCTGTGAATTGAAGGATGCTGAGGAAAAGATCCTGATTAGTTTAGAGGCAATAAAAAGAGCAAATACAAGTCTGAGACAGAAAAATTCAAATTTGACTGACCAGATCAGTTAAGGAAATGAGACGCTTAGTTAGAAGTGTGGGAAGCACTACAGAATGCGTAGAGAGGGCTGTAAGAAGAACGTGTCTCCCTGTAGCAGCACACACAAGCAGCACACCTACTACAGAGCCAGCTGTAAGAGGTGCGTGCGAGGCTGCAGGAGGCCAAGGAGAAACAGACAGATGCCGAGGAGAAGCAGCGAGTTCTACAGGAAGCAAGTGCCCAGGCTGCTAACCAAGTACAAGTGCTAAAGGAATGGCTGAGAACCCAGTGTGTCCCCACAGAGCAGACTGAGGAGCTGAAGGCCACACTGCGTGTCACCAGAGAACTGCTGGAGGTGGAGCTTAGATGCCAGGTGACTCTGTATGAGAGGGAGGGAAAGAAGGTCCAGAAACTAGAACAAGAGATGGAGAAGCAGAGATGCTGCTCCATCCTCAAGAGTCAGTATGGCAAGAAGAAAGAGGCGTGTGAAAATAGAGGCAGCAGTAACCCTGGTGATGAAATCTGCAGAGCTCCAAAATATGGAGGATGCGGTGATGCAAACTTAGAGCAAGCACTGGGAAGAGGTGAAGGCCCTGAGAGGAGATTTACAAGACCAAATTACAGAGCTGCAAATGCAGATTGCTGAGCTCAAGATACAGCTTGCCAAAAAGGAAGAGAGGAAGGAGGTGTCCATCCGTCAGGTGGCCGGCCTGACACTGCGAGATGTGGAATCGTGACTCAACTGTAAAGAAGCTGAACTGGCAGCTTCACTGAGTGGAAAAAGAAGGGGAGAAGGACAGCTTCAAGACTTGAGGAAGGACCTGGAGTCTGAGCACGCTGGCCGCAAGAAGGCAGAGAAACAAAAGCGTGAACTGGGTGAGGAGCTTGAGGCTCTGAAGACTGAGCGGGATGCTATGTTGGACTCTACTGCTGCCCAGCAGGAAGTTTCTCAGATGAAGTTAGAGAAAAAGGTTACAAACCTAAAACAGACCCTTGGGTCACAGAAACAGTCCATGGAAAAAATTGTGGTAGAGTTAAAACAGAATGAGGCTCCGCGGAACAGTAATACACAGGTGTCACATCTACAGGAAAAGGTATTGGCGTCTGTATCCCACAGAAACTAATGCCTGGAAAGACAAGAGTACAGTGAGAGCTGGGGACACCGATCAACTGCAAAACGAAATTGCAAAGTTTGAACCGCCGCAGCCAGTTGTGCACAACCGTAATCCCGTTGCAGTACTACTGTCTACTTTCCACAAGGCACAGAATGGGGGGACCAAATTGCGATGGAGTAGCACAGTAAGAATCCAGTCGTACTGCAGAACCCACGGGGTCCAAAGTGGATTCCTTGCCATGAGGACAGCTGATGTAAAGATGCAGTCTCAGATGAGAATGGGATGGAAGAGTGTCCATGATCGTAAACTGAGAAAGACCTCACGGATTTTCCAGCGATACTCCCACCGGAGTAAGTTAAGGAATCAAGACAGAAAGGCCCAGGCCTACAAGTCTGCCTATTTGTAATAGAGAGGCGCCATGGGGTACACTTGGGGTTAATGAGAATCCCGCCCAAGTTGAAGTACTGGAGCCAAATGGTGTGGAAACAGACAGATCGCTGTGGGTGTGACAAGAATGGAAAAGATGTTCCAGAGGAGAACATTGAAAACCAAGTAATGGAGGTCATCCCAGCTACACGTTCCCCAGGAGCCAACGGAACAAAAGAAACAATATTAGTGATGGCGGCTGACAGAGAATTGTCTAGCATCACAAAACTTGTGGAGAAGACCAGTCGGTAGTCTCAAACTCTGAAGGCATGTTGATGGAGAAAGGTCCAAAAGCCATCACCATTGACGCGGAATTATGATCTTCACAAGAGAAGGCCAAACAGTCACTGGCGAGTGAACGCAATGAGCTGACCAACGAGGTCAAGGCTCTTCTGCATGGGTAATGGAGACTCTGAGCACAAGAGGAAGAAGATGGAGATGCATCTTCAGGAAATCAAGATCAAGGTCACAGAGGGGGATAGAGTCCTGGTAGAGAGAGCTAACAGACTGCAGGATGCTCAGGAACTTTTGCAAGAAGTGACACGTTAAAAGCTGAACCTCAACGCTAAAGTCAAACGAACGAACAACAAGAAGGTAGCGAAATACAAGTCTGCAGGCCCAGAAGGCCCAGGAATTGCCCTGAAGGGAAAAGTCAACAACTGGAAGGCAAGAAAAAAGAAGAGATGGATGTCGGACGTCTCCGACAAAGAGGCTGGTGCATGGGTATTGTGCACACGCTACTTCACAGAACAATGTTACGCTGGGGAGGGGGATATGTGATACAATAACTGTCCCTGTATAGGCTGGAGGGGTGCAGATAGTGTG
The DNA here is from genome assembly GCA_036426205.1 of Ascaphus truei. Taxonomy (NCBI): domain Eukaryota; kingdom Metazoa; phylum Chordata; class Amphibia; order Anura; family Ascaphidae; genus Ascaphus; species Ascaphus truei. Next base: position 147,719,879 of record CM071568.1, on the reverse strand, counting down.
CTTTCCAGTCTACAGGGAGTTAGTATCCCCTAGAGAAGCTAGCAGCAGCTGCAAACTAATTGAGAAGGCTGGAATCCTGTTGGCATAGGGAGTTTAAAGTCAGGAAATGGCTTGCTAAGAGAGAGACTGCTTTCCCCAGAGAAAGGGGGGAGAGAGAGGAAGTGCTCCCCAGCTAATGAAGAGACTGGCACAGTCCCTTAGACCCGCTGGATGGTGGTCATGCAGTTTGCTGGGACTGACCGGGTCTTAATACCAGGAAGAAGGAAGGACGCGAGACTGCGCTGAAACAGGGATATCCTATCATTATCAATGCAACTACAGAGAAGAGGGATTCTCTGAACTCTCACAGGGTCCAGAGGGAATTACCTGGAGCCCCAACAGTAACTGACCAAGAGCTAAGTGATCTATTAATGTACCTAATGAACCTAATGTTCATATGGGGTGCATATGATAGGGCATGCTTTGGGTGAATAACCAGCTTAGCTAGCGGTCGCATTAGAAAGGGCTGTTATATGTTTTGTTCGTTTTTCCTAAAGGGAATAGGTGTTATTTTTATGATTGGTTTGGACTTAAAGGGACGGTGGGCCTGTTGGTGTATAATTTAACCCTACAAATAAACCGTGTGTAGAGAAATAAGTTTCCGGGCTTATATTGGGACTAAAAGATACTGCAACGTGTTTGGGCTTTAATATATATATTATATATATATATATATATATATTATATATATAATATATATATATATTATATATTACTGAGTTAAGTTATGGTGAGTAAAAAAGTGACACAAAAACCCTCACAGGAAAGCAAATATGCAAATAAACTGTATGCTCATCTGCATGTCTTAGGCAGGTCTGCAACCCCGCCTTTCCCCATTATCACCCAGCATACAGCACTTCACTGCAGCAAGGGATTCTGGGAAATGACATGCAAATGAGCACACAGTGTCACTTTTTGTCAATAACCATTTTTACATGGTTCCTATAGGCTTAAGCTTGCTGCATGGTCACAGCTTTGAGCACAGCCAGGGTTAAGGTGCATACCCAGAAAACCACCCACAGACAGCCGTTATATATATATCCAATAAAGAATATCACTTGTGAGCACATTCACATGTCTTAGACAGGTCTGCACCCCTGCCTTTCAACCATTACCATTTGGCATACAGTGCTCCCACTGCAGCAAGGGATTCTGGGAAATGACATGCAAATGAGCACACAATGTGTCACCTTTTGCCTGGGGGACATAGATTACAGCAAGAAACCAAGAGAATTCTAAGTTCACATAAAATAGTGAATAGGAGTTGCTTATGGAAGATAAATTATTTTTTCATACCTTAATCAATTGATACCCAGTGACTGGTATTGAATATAGATATTCTGCATCACTTTCACAATGATTTTAATAATAGCTTGGCACTTAAATGAACACAGGTTTTTTAATGTTTTTTTTTTTTAGCTTCCTGGCTGTTAAGTGCCTGCAGAAGAAAACTTGATTTACATCGTCATTGTGTTTTATTTAATCCATTTAGTTACCATAAATATTTTAGCAGTTTTAACACGAAAGCACAAGTCCCCACAGTAAATTGTTTGACATGTATAATGTATTGATATTGTCAATTAAAAAAACAAAGCAAGCTGTTCGGTAATAATCCAGCAATCTCTTACCCAGGTGTATAGTTTGGGGAGATCTTTGTACACAGAAAGGCACTGGCAGCAAAGTACCATATTGATGGAATTGTGGTGGTTTCACATTGTCTAATGCTGTACTTAGTGAAAAGTGCTTTTAGTAAAGGTTTTAATGTATGAAAAGATTGGTCAATTTTACCCAAATGTTATTATTAAACCAGAGTGATCCAAACATTATCCAATGCTAATCAAACTATGCCACACCACACAACTTCTGCATTCAGAAGTATGCAGTGTTCAGATTGATAGTTCATCAAATTCATTTTGAAATAAAAAAAAATAATATGAACAATTGGCACTCCAAATTTGTCCCCAAAAAGTAGATCTAAATATCAAACTATGGGCAGTATTCATGAAGCCTCAAGTGATTTGGCAGTAAAGGCCATTGACTTGAATGGTGGTTTCTGCCATGTAAGGGGTGTACGATATTCTGCATCGCGGCTTGATGAATCCTGGCCAGTGTCTCAGCAAGATCTCGCTAGGAGGTTCAAATATATTTGTTGGAAACAAAACAAATACAAACTGTACAGTATGTTTAGCAAAGTTGTATGAGGTTATCTGTTTTTTTTTTATTAACCTTTGGAAATTGTGGCAACTCACCTTCCACATCATCAGGCCGCCCATCACAAAGGGATTGAACACAGTTAGGAAGCAATACACAGACGCTGGATCAAAACTGAGGAGGCAAATAGAATGTTAAAGTATCATTAAACTGAGCTTTAAATGTACTAGTAATACTCACAAAAAATATGCAAGAGATATAGGGGCCTATGCAGAGAGCAGCGCTATTTCGAAATTCGCCATTTTTTGGAGAAAATCGCGCAGAAAGCAGCAGAAAATGGCGAGTTCCGAAAAACGCGCCAATTTTTCTTTTCTATTTGTAAAACTCGCCTCGCGGCTGGCGAGAACCTCAATCTCGCCAGTTTTAAAAATATCCGTATGCAGAGAGGCGCGAACGGCATGTAGCGGCTGTTCGCGCCAATAAAATGGCGCGATTGTCTCCTTTTTGCCTCGCCAGAAAAAACTGTCAAGAAGCTGCCGCTCGCGGCCATTGCAAAGGGAAAAAAAAGGCGCGAATTTGTTTTTACACGTTTCTTAAGCGCGCATCTCGCCAATTTAAACTCGCCACACGCATCCATGTTAAACATAGCAGAATTCGCACTTTTCTGCATATGGAGAATAAAACTCTCCAAAAAAGCTACTTTTTAATAAATTCGCCAATTTTAAAATTCGCTGCTCTCTGCATAGGCCCCATAGTCACTATTCTGATGGCTCAATTTTACTTCAAACATTTGAAAGGTACATTACAGTGTCTGTTATCAGAAAACTAGAGTTCAATAATATGAATTATCATTACCTATTGCAATAAAGATGCTCACTGATTCATACTGGATGTTAAAACTGGATAACTGATGCCCAGGGCCAAAGACAGGGGGGGAGAGCCGGAACACCTGTTCCGGGCCTGGCGGCTGTGGGGGGCCCGGCCATCTGGCGCTGGCAGTTGAATTTCAATACTTGGCTAGGCCAGCTGGCCCAGGGTTGGCAGCCGGACCAACATCCACGTCCCCTCTCCCCCCCCCCCCCCCCCCGCAGCAGGCCTGTCTCCGCTGCTTAGGCGGTCTCCCATGTAGGCCCTGTGCCAGAAGTTGGTTGGGCCTCCTAGTAAGGGTGTGTTGTGTGTCTCTGATGTGGAGGGGGGTTGGAATTATGTGTGTGTGGGGGGGGGGGGGTGTTGTTTGTATTGGGGAGAGAGAGAGGGCAGAGAGGTGGGGATGTGAGAATAGGGGAGAGAGGTTGGGAAAAGGGGAGAGAAGGGGAGCGTGGGAGAAAGCTAGAGAAGTGGGGACGTGGGAGAAAAGAAGAGAGGGGGGCGTGGGAGAAGGGGGTAGGGGGCGTGAGGGGCATAGGGGTGGGGGTGGGAGGGAGAGAGAGGTGAGGGTGTGAGGGATAGAGGTGGGGGCGTGAGGGGTGAGGGACAGAGGTGGAGGCATGAGGGAGTAGGGACAGAGGTGGGAGCATGGGGGAGTAGGGACAGAGGTGGGGGCGTGAGGGAGAGAGAGGTAGGGGCATGGGAGAGAGAGGTGGGAGAGAGGGAGGGGAGAGATGGGGGTGTGAGCTAGAGGGGTGGGGTCTCGCAAGGCCTGTGATACTGGGGGGTGGGTGGGGCGTGGGATGCCCAGTGGAAACTGTAGTCTTGGGCCACGGGAAAGCTGTCTGAGGCCCTGCTTCTGCCATTAAAAAAATCACTAGTAGGAGAAGAGGAGGGAAAGAAAGCAACTTTCAGTTGCAAGCCCAACAGGCACAAGGGACATTAATGACAGTGATATGTTTAAAATGATAAAATTAGAGGCTAGAAGAATTACACAAATTTAGTTTTCAACCATTTTTAAAAGTATATTGTGAAGTATGTGTCAACACGGTCAAGTGAAGTTCCATTGGTTATTTTTTTCTGGCCGTAACTCTGTCTTATCATTTTCTTATTCTGTCTTTTCTCTTTCTTATAATATACTTTTAGCTAGCTAGTGCTCAGAGAGGGGGCGGAGGGCAATACATGTAATTATTAACAGTGAACAATGCACTGTCCACTGTAAATAAAAAACTAAATTTCTTGTAAAATTATTTTAATTAGCTTGCACGTTCTTTAACAGGCACCAGGTTCCTAGTTTAAACAATTAACAACCTGCTGATATACATTTACGTTGGCCCTATGTGAGACTACATCTTGGACCCTGTTGCTGGAAGGGGGTCTTACAATTCCTCTGGCATCTAAAGAGTTAAGTTGTTTGTAATACAGACCCCCTCAACTCCCCCCACCCCAAACACACACACACACAGTTTTGCATAGACGGTATTGTAATATTTCTCACAGGCTTGATTCAACTTGTTTCCTTGTTATTTCAGCCGCATTTTACTAAAGTGATACGGTTTTCAACTGGTAACAACTTCTAGTCATCACTGATTTACTCAGCTTGCATCAAGAGATCATGTGCTCCAGGGCATTCTCCCCAGTACATCCCTCAACATTGGTTCTAGTAGCTGCTGAGCTGTACGAATAACAGAGTCAGAGCAACGATGAGCCCCCCAGCAATGATGGGATTAAAGTATTTGTAAGAAACCACTGCTGAAATAATACTTATCTGCTCAACATTTTTTTTTTCAGATTCCATTTTTCAAGAGTCTTGAAGATACATTATAAAGTGACCTAGTCATTTAGCATATTTGTTATGCTTACACATTATTCTGTATGTATACGGTTTTTCATAATAGATTAATGGCACTGTTAAAATATGCTGCTGGTGGATATGAAATGGGTTTTCACACATACCCATGCTATCAATATTGTCAAAAGCCACTCCAAATCTATGTAGCCATGACTGCACATCTTCTGGTGGGCTGTATTATAATGCATGGGGAAAGAGACCAGGCTAATGCAAGACAGTGCATATACATTAGGAAAAAGCATACTGACCTCAATACTAGTGTTAGTCCAAGAAATGTAAAATCTGAGTGCTACATACAAGCCCTTATATAGAGGACCAAACAGGCAGCTAAACACAATCACAAAAGTCCCTTCTTTTTACTCAGTCCTTGGTTAAAAGGACAGAAACTGCGCTGTTCATTTTTTACGACAAATGCTTGGAAAGGTGCTTGCAAAACTGGGCTTATTTAGGCAATGACTTTTTACTGGTTCTCTGAATGTTATGTTTCCTTCCACAAGCATTGATACAGGAATGTTGATGCGGTATAGACAACATTACCTGTTAATAGATGCTATATTTCCTGTACCAAAAAAGGCTGTGACTATGAAGAAGACCTACAAAAATGTCAAGGAAAGTGTTGTTAAGTGTCACAGCTGCCATGGACATACAGAAGATATGATATTGCATTAATTGACTTCCCTGATGTCATTCAATGATGCACAGTGTGTCAGCAGATTCATTTATTTGCTACCCATCATGATGTTCTAACCCCATGTCACAATTTTAGAAAATATAATAGGCCCGTACAGCACTGAAAAAGAATACTCTGCATTAAACCAGCATTCCCTTAAACCATCATTATATTCTGAACGGCAAAGGTTCCTCTGTGCACAATGTATTTTATTTGAAGTATTTTAGCTTTTTACATCGCAATTGTATCCCTAGAATTGAAGCAGACATATTCCACCAGCAAGTTACTGCCACATAGCTATTTTTTATTGGCACCTTCATCTGCTGCGACCATGTTACCATTACGAAAAAGCTGGGTTGAAGAACACATTTGAAACCATTTTGTGCATTACAATGCAGTAGTTTCAAGTGGTTCGTCTCACCTACAGTACTTGACCATTATAATCATCTGAGCTGAAAATTATTTAATCTGCCTCCTGTTTGTATTGGTTCAGGCTCAGTAACTCCAGCTCATTACAACAGGTTGGGGATCAATAACATACTTACATTGTAGAAACAGAAGTAGGTCAAGTAAATGTTTTTACTAGAAAGAATAATCCACTGCTGGTACTGTACAAATATAAACCATTCTTTTGCACATTTTTGGGATAATTTTCTAGAATCATGTATATTTCAATCAAAGCTTTTCATGTACTCTCTCTGAAACTGGCATAAATGAAATAAAATGGGTGCAATAGCTCAAAAAGAATACTACCCAATCTAATTGTTAAATACTATACAAATAAACAGACATCTGCTGTTCAAAAATGCTAAACAAAAGTACCTTTTGTGTTCATTAATAGCACAGACTCAAAAACTTTCAGGATAACAATTCTACTTTGTTTTTTTTTCCTGAAGGATCAAAGTTATGGCCAAGATGTATCTTTCAAATGATCTGTCTCTGACTATTAAGCACGCAACACTTCATAAAAAGGATACCAAGAAAAAGGATCTCCGAATATCATCCAGATTCAGCTGTCGAAACTGAGTTATATCAGTGCTACAGGAGAAGTCGATACTGTTGAGCTGTGAAGGAAACAGGAGAAAATCAATGCAGAGTGTCATTGTGGTCACTTTTAATAAAGGACAATGTATTTCCTACACGGTGAGCAGTGAAATAGACATGTGCCGCTAACAAATACCAAGAAAGGGCATCCTTAAAATGCACCAAGCTTTTCTATATACAGTATGACTTCGCAAGGAGCAGTGATGTGCTGCTTAGATACAGTTATTTTGAGCTTTTTCCATATTGCCATCCATCCAAGCACCCACACATACATACTGTAGGCAAGCCAATATGGGAGGAGCGCAGGGTTTTTGTATTTGTTTCCCAGAAATGTTTGGCCATTTCTCTTTCCCTAGCAACATATTCCATAAAGTTATTGCATTATATAGTGCTACTGATACATTGCATTATAGGGTTAGGTTCCAGCTCACTTAATTCTGTTTTGTTACAGTATATAGATTTTTTGGAGGTGTCTGGCCACTCCTTTCAGGTTCTGAGCTCCTTGCCAATTATCCAATTAGCAAATAGGTATAAAATATTTTTAAAAGATGGTTGTCTGAAGTTCATTCTCTAAAGGAGTTGGTGAGTGTATGAGGCACAACCATTTTCCTTCACAACGCTAAGGGAATTGTATTTAATGATAAATGTCCAGTGAAGGACCTTTATCATTATGCACTCAGGTTCCAACACAAATATAGTGTATCACAAACTTTGAGCACTTGTGTATCCCCTTTAAAGGATAGTTTTTTCTATATTTCTGTTTTTTGACAGTTTTAATTGCACTGAATCACAGAAAGCATTATGCTTGGTTTTAACCCTTTCGGCACTTCCATATATTTCACTATCTTTCGCCCACAAGACAATAAGAAATTATATGTATTTAGTAAAGGTACGTTCTGAAACTGAGTTTACCTTGACGGGATTAGCAGATTTAAATAATTTTTAAAATCAAAATATGCATCTAAAAAACTCATTTGTTAAAAGACTTAGGATCAAAATGTAGAATTTCCCTAATAAATTGCAAGCCAATTTGGGAGGAGCACAGGGTTTTTGTATTTGTTCTCCATATCACTGATAATGTTTGAACAAATTGCATAATGCAACACTAATCTCGCATCCACTGATATTAAGTTATGATTAGAAATAATGTAACACAAAAGGCTCAATTCACACCAAATATCAATAAATCCAAAGTAAGCCGCAGGGAATGTAATCAAGAAGTTTAAGAAATTAACTGGCAATTTTCCACCACTTTTGGCACAATGTTTCCACTTCTGCATGGATATTTATGGGTTCATCTTTACATTGTCTTGTGAAAGAGCCCAGTGAGAACTGAAACATTGATACACAGTAAATATTTTGTAAAAGGTGGCGTACATGTGGCAATACATAATTAGGTTGATCAGATTTTCAAAAGAAGAAACCGGGACACATTAAAAAAAATGATTTATAAAACAAATTACGTCACTTAACAATAAATATAATAATGGTATTTGTGTTATAATGTCCAATTTATGCTGTATTATTGATTTATTTCAGTTTCCTAACAAAACACAAACTCTCAAGTGTAGCAAAAGGTCGGTTTGGTTTATATTAATAAATCGTTTAATTAAATGAGCTAATGTTACCTTAATCTTATCTCTGGCATCTTATTCTTTACACTACAGTAATATGCCGTGAATATCAGAGTTATGTATTAAACTCGATGTTATCTCATGTTGTTTTCTTTTTTTCATATGTAATGGTGCTTCCCCCACCCTACAGGAGATTCTGCCATTACTGGTCGCATGGTGCATGATACCTGCTGGTAACAGGAGGGCTGAATTGTCCGCCGATGGTTGTGGGGAAACAGGACTAGGCTTCTGGGGGTTCATAACCTACATATCTTTAGCAGTGCAGCGCCTCCATCTGCTGTAGACTCCAGGTAACAAAAGATGATCTCCCACAGTAGAACCGATAACCTCTCCCCCCAGTAAGATCACACACCGGGAAGGAGGTATAACAACAGGAACGGTTTATTGTCTGTACACGAACAGCAGTACACAGCAATCTTCTGCCCAATGCAGCTCCCCTCTCAGCTACCCACTGAAGGATGGTCCCTGGAACTTCATTACAGGACAAGGGATCCCACAGCAGTCCCAGCTCTTCCCTGCCCATCTAGCAGAGGGAGAGGTATGGTCCACACACTCTCCCCCGAAGGGAAGAGGACCAGAGAAAACCCAATAGTCAGGCTCTTGGCTGTGTGACCTGCCTCTCTCAAGGGGGTAGAGACACTGCTAAATTTGGGGCGGCACCACCCGTAGGTGCAGCCAGGAAGAGGGCATCAGGTCTGTCCCATGATTGGACATGCTCAGGCCTGATATCACCGCCTCCCCCTGTCACTCAAGTGCAGCACCAGTGAATGGGGAAAACCCATATTGACTACTGGCAGGCCTGCTTTACCAGGGCTTACTGCCAGGAATAGGACAGGTTAGTAGCCATAGGTGGCATGGCTACACATACTAACATCATCTCAACCCACCTACCCTTCCCCTACTCTCAGGAAACCGCGTTTTCACAACGTCACGACCCTGCTTGCAGCCTCTACTCACAGTACAGTGCATTATATATAGCTATCAATTATTAGTGTTTACCAATATATTTAACATGTTTACTCTTTGATATGACCGATCACATATAAACATGCTGTCTATTTTCATGGTTTTAAGAGTGTTACCTGTACGTGAGTCCAAATAGGGTAAAGCTACAAACCGGGACATTTGAACATCCGGGACATATTGTCACCATATACATAATGTACCTTGGATAAGAAATTACAGCCAGCAACATCCCAAAACGTCGGTTTCTTTGTATTCACCAGTACATTTGCAACTAATATAGCAGACTAAAAAATATCGACTAGTTATCAGGACTATTCAAATGCTTCTGTCGAAAACCCCAGTTTAGAGAGTTAACATGACATAACAGGACACAAGAACGTCATATTTTTTAACTTCCGAGTTCCAATTATTGTATCTCTGTCTCTCTCTATATATACACATTCTCTCTCTCTCTCTCTCTCTCGTGGTAGAACTATTGGAGTTGCCAATCGGGATTGAAAATGGATGTTCAGAATTTGCAGATGTTCTGTCTCTCTCTCTGTCTCTCTCTGTCTCTCTCTGTCTCTCTCTGTCTCTCTCTGTCTCACTGTCTCTGTGTCTCTGTCTCACTGTCTCTCTGTCTCTCTGTCTCTCTCTCGAGAGAGAGAGACAGAGAGACAGAGAGACAGAGAGACAGAGAGACAGTGAGACAGAGAGAGACAGAGAGAGACAGAGAGAGACAGAGAGAGACAGAGAGGGACAGAGAGAGACAGAGAGAGACAGAGAGAGACAGAGAGAGAGAGAGACAGAGACAGAGAGAGAATATAAAGCCAGCTGCCATGAGCTGTAGCTCAACCGAAAGTGGGTTATGAGTTGAAGCAGTTCTGTAAGGAGGAATGGGCCAAAAATCCTCAAACCCGATGTAAGAGACTGACCAGCAGTTACAGGAAATGCTTATGTAATAAAAATGGCATGGGATAGTAAGTATTTTAATCAATCTGGTGCTTCAGGGGTTAACGTTAGTTAGAAATTATGTTAAAAATACAAGAAATTGGGTTTATGACAGGTCAAGACCCTTCCTGGGTCTGTGCTGATCTACAAAGAGGGCTTAATTGGGGGGCGCAGGATTTTTTAGGTTTGAAATATGTGAAATTCCTAAGGAGTTCACAAACTTTTTCTCTCCACTGTATTAGTGACAGAGTCAGAGACTATGAAGGTTAGACCGTACGCAGTTACCAGCCTGATGGGGTTAACTTCTGCAGCTACCAGTTGTAATAACTTAGCATGAGCTGCAGAGTTTAAAAGGCAGCTGGAGAATACCCCCGGGGTCTCGCACAGACGGCACAGAGAAGGCTGTCTATGTGGAGTCCTGAGACAAAACAAGTCTACCGTGGAAAGGACTGTGCTATTGCTTTACTATACATGTGAGGTTAAGGACTACACAGTGAACTTTTGCAACACATGGTGGTGTTTTGACTGGGGACTAGCTTAGCTGTGATGGTACAGTCATTAGAAAATTGGTTTTGTTTAGTTAACCTCATTAGTGGAGTAGTTTTTTATTTTGTTACATTGCTTTAAAGCGACAGTGCACTTACAAGTATTGTTTGATTTGTCTGTGGACAATTGGTATGGAGATGGGGTCACAAGTACTCAGAGGGGATTCCAGGACAGGAAGACCCTCAATTACATGTTTTGTGTGTGGGGAGTTGGGTCATATAAAAGTCTGTTGCCCTAACTTGCATGAACCCATGTAATCTGGGTTCAGTGCCGTTGACAGACTTTTGTGGACTGGTTTTGAGTGGTACAATTGAGAATAGCCGTGTTTATGGGTAAACAGAGGCTCTTGTGGACTCTGGCAGCAACATTACATTGGTCTCATGAAATCTGACTAAGTCATCCCAATTGCGCCCAGATAAGGTTGGGCTACAATATTGTACGACTCCAGTAGAGGTAGGCCTGTCTGGTCAGACCATCCATACACCACCGGCGGTCATGCCAAAATGACCTTCTTTAATTCTAGGCCATAATTTTCCAGGTTTTAAAGCCTTCGTTCGGGCTTAGGTGTCCCTGAATGAACCATGCTCCAACTCTGGACCCGATTACACAAGTCAAAGTCTGCTTAGTGTTTTACCATTCACCCACTCTGATTTGTTGTCTTAGAAACATGCTGCAGCGTTGTCACTGAGCTTCCAGACCCACTGTCACTCCTCCCTGCTGGCATACAGCAACAGAAGTGCAGCTAGGAGAGACGGGTGAGGTGGAATGTGCAATGGAGAAGGGTGAAGGGGACTATGCGAGTGTGTAGGGGGAGAGGGGAAAATGTGCACACAAGGGAGGGGCAAGTGTGCGCAGGAGGCAGGAGAGTGCACAGAAGGGAGGGGTAATAGGGCTAGTGCATAGAAACTCTGTTACTCTGAAGATGCAGAATGAGTAGACAAGCAGCCCTGTAACCCCAGCAGCTGTCATATAGGTAGGTATCGAGTCCCTCTATATTACTGCAGTATAACTATGCTCAAAAACAGAAAAATGGGGTGAATGAGCGCAAGAAAGCACTTTCAGCTGTGCAGAATTATTCTAATAAAGAATCCAATATTCAAATAAAAAGGATAGAAATACATTAAAATTGTGTTTTGAAATACTATTCAAAATTATAATGATAATAAGTGACAATAAAATACATGAAACATAAATGACAAATACAACCCTGTAGGACCAATGCAGCTCCTTCAAAAGGGATTTTCCAACAGATGCCAAAAAAGTCAGAGTGCAAAAGAGGTGTGTGTGTATGCACACATTTTAAGTTATGGTGGGTGAAAAAGGTAACAAAAAACCTCCACCGTTGGCATATAGCCAATAAATAATATCACTTGTGAGCCCATTCACATGTCTTAGACAGTTCAGCAACCCTGCCTTTCAACCATTATCACCTAGCACAGCGGTGCGCAAACTGTGGGGTGCGACCCCCAGGGGGGGCGCGAGACTGCCGACGGGGGGCGCGGGGTTAACAGAGGCCCCGCGCGCTTCCCGAAGGCACTTAAATTAAGTGACGGGGGAGCTGCAGAGCCTCTGTAAACCTAACTTACCGTGGCTCCGGCGGCTTCCTCCCTGCGTCGCCATGGCAACGCGGCATCAAAATGACGCTGCGAGGTCATGTGACGTCACGTTGCTATGGCAACGTGACGTCATTACGCCGGAGCGCGGGTAAGATGGGGCTGGGGGGGGCGTGGGAGTGAGGGGACAGCCGGCAGGGGGGCGCAGGGAAAAAAGTTTGCGCCCCCTGACCTAGCATACAGTGCTCCCACTGCAGCAAGGGATTCTGGGAAATTACATGCAAATGAGCACACAATGTGTCACCTTTTGACTGGAAAATCCATTCACATGGAGCCCATTTAAGCAAATGCATCGCTGTTCACACAGCTTTTAAGCACAGCATGGGACTAGCAAAGCAAGTCAAACCACTCACAGGCATGTTTCAACCTTGATGGGTATCATCAGTGTGAGGTTGGTTTATACGTGATTTGCAATATATATATATCTGCAGGTGAATGAAGATAAGAAGACAGCGGGCGTGGGGTGGCGGTGGCAGGAGATCATAATAGCAGGAGAGTTAAGCAGGAGTGGAACGGCTTGGGAGGTGCATACTGTAACACCGGAAGTTGACCGATGTCCGGTTACAATGTGCACCTCCCCAGCCATTCCCCTATGCAGCTCTGCTCCTACTCAGCTCTCCTGCTATTATGATCTCCTGCTGCTGCCACACACCTGCTGTCTTCTTATCTTCATTCACCTGCAAACTTGGGATCTGTCCTGCCACCGCACTCCCGTCCGCTGTCCATCTTCAACCATCTGCAGACGTGGGACCTCTCCTGCCGTTGCTGCCCGCATCATCCGTCGCTGACATGGGACCTCTCCTGAAACATGGAGAGTTTCTAAGGGCCAAATCGATGGTGCGTCTTACAATCGATGGCGTCTTACAATCAAGGAAATACGGTAATTAAAATTGTATCTTTATTATGTAACATAAGATAAAATAATGGGTGTTAAAAGATGAACTGAAGGTAGGTTGGATCTTGAGACTGATAGCCGTTTGGCTCAGGATCCTGTATATCAAAGTGTATCAATAGAAGGCGCATGCGCGACGGCTGAACTGTATGGACGTCTGAGCCATTAGCTCCGTTCCCAGCCGGCAGCAAATTTAATAAAAAATAGCATTTCAGCATACACACCAACATTACAAACTTACCCAAAGCTGCCTCACATGGTCAAGATGTCAATGGGGACCCGTTCATGGTCCTGACTGATTACTTCGCGAAAGGGGGCTCAGCACGCGCCAAGAGAGAATGGCGCAAAGCGGCTCGGAATCAGAGGAGGAGGATGACAGAGAGGAGAACCCCAGAGACAACCAGATCATGAGAAGGAGGGTCATGAAAGAATTTTGCCTCGATATCAAGAGATGTCTACAGACGGAACTGGCTGCATTGCGAGCAGACATTTGTGGGATCGGAGAGAGGACAGACTTCTTAGGAAAAAAAATGGATGCCACAGTGAAAGCGCTCCATAGAACTGATAAACAAGTGGCGCAAGTACAAGAGTCGGTCAGGGAGCTCATGGACAAGCAGGAAGATGCCGACAAGCAGGACCGCCGGAACAATGTGCGAGACAGGGGAGTGCCAGAAACTGAGACTGACCCGGAGGAGTTTATGGGGAAATGGCTCCAACAGTTATTGCATGACCTAGCAGAGCAAGATCTGCACCTCGATCGTTGCCACAGAGCGTTGAGAGCACGGCCTCAACCAGGAGACCACTTCTTCAAAATTAAAGAGGCATTTGGACAAATGACCAGAAATGAAGTGGAATTCGAAGGCTATAAACTACACGTCTATCAGGACATCTCCCCCATCACCCTATTAGAAAGGAAGCAGCTAGCCCCAGTCACCAAAATATTATGGGATGAAGGAACCCGGTACAGGTGGCTGTACCCGTTTGGGCTACTGGTGGTCCAGAACGGCACGGCCAACACTTTGAGGCGCCCTGAAGAGGGGGCGAATTTCCTCGCTCACTAAACTGGGGCTCCAGGATAAAATCCAGGAGGAGATGGCAGCAGGAGGATCAGCCCCAGAACCAGCCTGGAAGGATAACAGAAGAGGGGACAAGAAGAAGCAAGCCCGCAATCCAAAGTGATCCAGTTGGGGCCTCGTTGTTATGAGCCCAGTTCAGGACTTCCTAAGGTCAGTCGCCACCCCCGTCCCTTTACCCTGACAGCGCTCCTCTGCGAATGGCGGCCATCTTGGATCGGCACTCACCCCACACTGGTGGGAGGGCGGAGCAAGGCGGCGACGTAGGAGGAAATACACCTTCTCGCGAGAGGACGGAGCACCAAGAGACTTGCCACACACAAGATGGCGCCGGAGCCGGATGAGGGCAATGACGCCACATGTAAAGGCCGAAAGTCTTCCCGAGTGCACTAGCAGTGAAGCGACACTGCAAGGCGACGACACAAAGGACTACACATGACAAGGGGAGGGGGGACTATGGAGAAGAGGAGGGGGACTATGGAGATGGGGAGGGGGCTGGGAAGCACTTGCAGGAATTTGGCAATCAATGCCCCTACCAGTAAACACGATAACCGGCAAATAATAGGGATAGGATTATGAGAAGCAGGGAACGCAAGGGGAACTCTAAAAAATGAAAGCTATCACCACAAACAAAAAAAAAAAAACACACAAGCACATAGCAATAAACCAAAGCACCCCTAGCTTAAGAGAGAGGCAGTTATCTGGACACATAGGACATAGGAGGCACAGAAGGAACGCTAGAACTTCCTGCGTAAGGAACCCCCACATACCCATCTCCCAACTCCGAGCTACTTAGGCTATAAGGATGAATAAGTAGGAGGGAGCACTTAGAGGCATGAGACGGCTCCCACGCCCCCCCCCGAGCTTCGCATGAGGGCGAAGTTGATAGGTAACAGGTAGGGTTAACACTGGTTTGAGGTTAGAGTTTATAATTAATGTTTACAGTTTTACAATAATGGTAGCAATCGAGTTTTAAGGGAAGAGCTCAAGGATATGTAACTAGGGGTGGTTGAGTAAGATCTCAAGAACATTAGTTGATGAAATGCTATGAGGTACAATTCCAGATGCAGTCGTCGGCCGGAGCTGCAGTCTGGTCGTTGCCATGGGCCTACAAACTCGAATCGGGGTATCCACCCCGAAGTCCGAGAAAGTCCTTGGGAGGAGTCGGATTGGAGCCACTAGGTCGGCGGGAGGAGTACTGGAAGTGACTTCAAGGGATCCCAACATCCCAAAGGCATGGGAAGGACAATGGCCCTGGGCCATTGATTTCTTTCCCACTATGTGTACTTTTCCTTATGTATCCTTTGTCCCCTGTGTGTCCCCCTTTTCCCCCCTCTCTTCTGCCAAGGTGGAGCAATGCTGTGGCTTGAGGCACTGCAGGACATCGCATGGCGGCGGGGGCTTGCAGGGGTCGACGTGTCGCCCAGATGGGGTCCTCGACTGACGACAGGTGAGACACGACACACAACATGACGCTGAAGGTTATATCACATAACACTAAAGGGTTAAATTGCCCCCGTAAGAGAAAGGTAGCCCTCACAGACTACAGGAGAAAGGGAGCAGATGTGGTCTTATTACAAGAGACCCACTTTAGCTCCACCAGCTTCCTGAAATACTTCGACAAACATTTCACGCAGGTCTTCCTATCCTCCGCAAAGGAGAAGCGGGGAGTCGCAATACTTGTACTCAAAGGGGTAGACTTAATTGTAGACACAATCAAAAAAGACAGAGAAGGGCGGTTCCTCCTGCTGACTGGAAATATTCAACAACAACCTATCACGCTAGTGACAATATATGCTCCAAATGGTCATGACACTGACTTCCACGCAGCAACTTTTAAAGCAATCCAGAGGCACGCCAAGGGCACCATAATAGTGGGCGGAGACTTTAACGCGGTGCTGAACACAACTCTAGATAGATCAGGGCCCCCCAGGACTGGAATACAGACAAGACCAAAGGCTCTGGAAAAGGGTCTACGAGATTTAGAACTGGTGGACATATGGAGGGAATCCCACCCCCTAGATAAAAACTATACATTTTACTCGCACCCACATAACTCCTTCAGCAGAATTGATTACTTCTTTGTCAATAGCAGACGGGTCCCGCAGATCTCCCACACAGGGATCCACGATATTTTGTGGTCAGATCATGCACCCATAGAGCTAAGCTGCACACAAATAGGACTGGACAGGCTGGGAGCAAATTGGAAACTAAATGAATCCCTAATTAAAATACCGGAATTACATGAAAGGATAGGAAGTGAAATTACAAATTTCTTTAGAGAAAATACAGGAAGCATTCAATCTCATATCACCCTCTGGGAGGCACATAAAGCAACACTAAGAGGGATACTTATCAGTATAGCGGCCAGGAGAAAGAGACAGAGAAACGCAAAAATCTTGGAGGATCAACAGGAACTGAAAAAACTGTGGGATCAGCATAAGCGGTCTCCTGACCCCGCTACCCTTCAAAAGATCAAGGACACTCAGATGAAGCTGAAATTGTTACTCACCTCTCAGGCTGAGAAGGCGCTGACTTGGTCAAAGAGGAAATTCTTTGAAAAAGCAAACAAGCCAGATACCTTGCTGGCCAGAATGCTTAACCCCAGGGGTAAGACTTATAACATACAGGCAATTAGAACACAATCAGGCACAATTTCCGCTAACCCTCAGAACATAGTGGGGGAATTTAAAAATTTCTATGAACGATTGTACGATGGGGAGAAGGTGATCCGCTCCTCTGGCAGGTAATGGGAAGAGATTTCACTTCGGAAGAAGTTATGGAGGTAATCACAAATCTGAAACCCTCTAAGGCCCCGGGTCCTGACGGATTCTCTAATCTATATTACAAAAAATACAAAAAACTATTGACTCCGCATCTCCTCCGTATGTTCAACCAAGAATTAGGTGGAACCCCTTTCCCACGACACATGTTCCAGGCGTCAATCTCAGTAATACACAAACAGGGAAAAGACCCGCAGGACTGTGGTAGCTACAGACAAATATCCCTGATTAATTCGGACATCAAAATTTATGCTAAATTACTGGCCAATCCTTTGAGTCTAGTCCTGTCCAGGCTGTGCACTCAGATCAGGTCGGGTTTATCACGGGTCGGCAAGTCGCAGATAACACCAGACGAATCATTGATCTGTTAGAAATAGCCAATGTTAGATCGATTCCACTTATGGCGCTCAGCCTGGACGCAGAAAAGGCATTTGACAGGATAGACTGGCCATATTTAGAGGCCACACTTGAAGCATTTGGTCTGGGAGAGAAAGTGAAAAAAGCTATTTTGGCCCTATATTCCGATCCGTCGGCAAGGGTGACCCACCAGGGATTCGCTTCGGACCCCTTTTCAATTAGGAGTGGAACGAGGCAGGGCTGCCCGCTCTCCCCACTTCTCTTTGCATTATGCATGGTACCCCTAGCTGCTCAGATACGAGACAGCAAAGACATTTATTGTCATTGGAAGCCAGTCGCATAAAGGTGGCACTGTATGCGGATGATGTTTTCCTGACAATCACTAGGCCACTTACCTCTCTACCAAACTTATTCGAAATACTGGGGAGATTTAACAGGATCTCCGGATTCAAAATTAACCAATCTAAATCTGAGGCCATGAACATAAATTTACCAAAACCACTGGAGAAGCTGATCACCCTCAACTTCAACTTTAAATGGCAGCAGAAGCAAATTAAATATCTAGGAATAAATGTAACAAAGGCAACCAAACTGCTGTACCAGGCCAATTATCCCAAACTAATAAACGCCCTGAAAGGGGTCATACGGCGATGGGCCACATATAAAATTTCTTGGCTAGGGAATATCCACTGCATTAAGATGAATCTGCTTCCTCGCCTCCTTTATCTCTACCAAACCTTACCGGTGCCACTTAGATTGAGGGACACCCTCGTGCTTCAATCAGAAATAGATAAATTTATCTGGGGAGAGAAGAGAGCGAGAGTGGGCAAGCAGATAATGCGTAGACAAACAGGGGCAGGTGGGCTAGCGGTACCTTGCTTGTTTTCCTATTACAAAGCGGCACAATTAAGCCAAATTGCGCAATGGCACACCGACCCAGACTCAAAACGATGGGTCGAGATAGAAAAGGAGATTTGCTCTCCAATTGAACTGAAAAGTCTAATTTGGCTCCCCAAAAAGGTGCGAACAAACACCAAATGGCCTCATCATTACTAGCACTTGCCTTGAAAAAGCGTCTCTCGCGAAACGCGCGCGTCGGCTCATTCTCTGATGTGCACGCGCAGGGATTGATCACCACCACATCTGACTATCTCGCACGGAGAGCTGATGCAGTTCCCTGCTCCTGCACGATACAGGCTTTAATGTGTTCCGACGGACCAATATAAGCCTCGTAATTGTACTAACAGGGTTATATACTCTCCAGATACATGTACTTATGCAAGATTTTGAGACACTGTACCTCATTAGCTTGCTTACTAACACACTCCGGCTCCTGCTATTTAAACTGAAATATATCAGGGCTTACCTCTACTAGAAGAATATATACGAGTACTTCATCTTTAGGGGTGTTGTTTTAAGTACATACTCAAGAATTTGATCACAATATCTGTTTACTCCAGGATCAGCTTGTACTATAGCTGACCCACTTTATTTGTTATATGGTGCTCCAAGGACCTAGATATCAGTATACCTCTTCTGACCCCTAAGGTTACTATAGGACATTCCCTAATGTGATACCAACCCCTAGATCCTAAGAGGGGTGGTGTCTATGCTGTGGAGACATAGCTGGTATTATTCCCTCACAATTTGTCCTCAAACTATACTGTACACACCTGTACCCTTGGTGTAAAATACTTATGTACAGTCGGATAAAGGCAAGTATTAAAGCACACTATACTGTATCTGCCTGGTAACACCGCTGCTTACTCCACCAGTGGAGGGTCATACCATATACCTTTAAGATATCTTAGCATTAGGAGTTATACCTGGAAACACCAGTGCATTTATTCTATCAATGCAAGGTTATATGAGGTCATATCAGTTATATATTGGTGTGAAAATCCTATACCCTTACCTTATATGGAGGTTTCAGATTAACCAAGATCTACCAAATACCACTACTGGAGGAATTGTGGTATGCTTATTATACTATAAACTAGATACCACACTTACCATGCCAGTAATTGTAAATATAATCATCTGATCTACACTGTTGTAGTTCATCAGTACGACTGCGGATTGATTTACAATATATTGTATCTTGCATATAAGCTAAGAGAACTCCCTGGACGTCTCATTGGTTGACAGATCCTTTACAGGGACTGCAATTTAGTGTTATCTAGCAATGGTCTATTGATACACTTTGATATACAGGATCCTGAGCCAAACGGTTATCAGTCTCAAGATCCAACCTACCTTCAGGTCATCTTTTAACACCCATTATTTTCTTATGTCACATAATAAAGATACAATTTTAATTACTACATAAACCACCAGAGGGTGAGCCTGAGTGCTATATTTGGGTCACTTTTCTCCCCATATTATTCACAT
Source organism: Ascaphus truei (assembly GCA_036426205.1). NCBI lineage: Eukaryota > Metazoa > Chordata > Amphibia > Anura > Ascaphidae > Ascaphus > Ascaphus truei. Next base: position 147,700,071 of record CM071568.1, on the reverse strand, counting down.
TACCACCCATAAGCACCGCTCACAATATCACTGTGGCAGTAGCGGGGGCTCCCTTAATATTTGCCCTATTTCTTGTCCTGTCTTCACAACCACCACTTCATCCTCCATTACAGCCAAGGCCTGAACCTGTCAGAAGGAACCCTGAGATCAAAGGTAACGAACAGGGAGCTAACACTCTAATCCCATCGGGAGCGTGTCAGAAGCCTGTTCACACACATGTACACCATATGTCCTGCAGTTGGGGGGAGGGGGATGTTACAAATATCCAGCAAATCTCACATCACAACAGATGAGTACAAAATGTAACACGTGGCAAAACTTTCAAAATGGAAGCCTTACTTTACCTCTCAATAAGGGAATATGAATAAAGGCAAAAGTGGTGCAAAAAATCTGCACCATATGTATGAAAGAAAAATATACCATTAACATGAATAGGATTTTTTATTTGACACATCTGCTGCAGTTTGTTTTACACCAGAATTGCACCACTTTTGTCTTGATGCATAGACCCTTGTACAGTATGTCTACAAGCCCATTTATGGCTACCTTTAAAACTGACAACACCTAAGTGTGCATTTGCAGGTCACATGCAGATGTCCTCAAGTCTGTTCCAAACTGTAAAATATCTTGAATACCTTCAAGAAAACATAGCATTACACAAGGCTCTAATCACGCTTTTTTTCTGAATTTGTAGAGTGGGCCAACATTATTTCTGCTTTGTCTCTCCCTGGGTTAAATGGGCAGTTTTTTATTTGTAGCCAGGTTCCAGTAACCCTCTCTTACCTCTGCTGTGCGCTACGGAGTTGCGTGGGCGGCCGTGTCGCTGGTGATTGCATGAGAGTTGCGGCGGTCCCTGCAGACAGCTTGCGCATGCGCAGCGGAAAGCGCGCGAAGCGGGACCAATCAGGAGGAGGCTCGCAGCTGGGACTACGATTCCCATGAGCCTTAGCAGCAGACACCTGACGCCAGGGACCAATAGGGCTTTAGGATTCCCCTGGGCTGAAAGGATGTAGTCACTGACAGGGAACACGTTAGTCAGTGGGTGCTGGGATAGCAAGGGGAGAGGAGGTGTGTGTGCAGGGGTCAGTGACACACTGCATTAGGCCAGAACCCCCACTAGGCCCCAGTGCAGGCCCTGAGACACCACTAGTTTGTGGCTGCTGCAGGGAACAGTCCTTAGATAAAGACCATGCCTGTTTAGTGCATAGTATCAGTCAGGGACACAGTACTGCACTGAGGATCCTGTTACTTGTAGTTTGAGATCAGACTACGCTACGGAGTCAGAGCACGTTGGAGACATCCCCTGCAGTGGAAACTAATCGCGCTGGATCGGCGGATCCTTTTTGAAGTGTCAGCGACCGGGTGCTGGAGCGCCCGGCAGGTATTTCCATAAGTGCACCAACATACCGGTACCTTACAGGCGCTGATCCCGCCTTGGGGGTGGGTTCCTTTGGGGACACTCAGGGGTTAAGTGACCAAGGGACTAGTCGGTTACGTTGGACACGGTGTGGGACATACACGGTGGTGGGGTACTGCTGTACAGTGAGGTGTGACAGGGGCCACTGGTATCATAAGGTTATCAATGTTCCTGTGTATAATATATGCAGTAAAGGTTAACGTTATATCTGTGAGCTATTGTTCTTGTTCTTGTTCAGGGGAATCTCACATATTGGGGGATCCTGGGAAAGTGGAGGCGCTGCCAGTTATTATATTGTTGCCCCAGGCTCCCAGTAGCAGAGGCTCAGATCTCTGTGAGCCAGCAGGTAAAGCCAGCACCAGTAACCCGTCTAGGTCAGAGGGAAAAAGGGCTACATATTTATATAAACTCTGCTGTGGAGTTTTTTCAGCCCCCCAAAAAAGCTATATCCTCCGGCACTATTTTATTTATATATATATATATTTTATATATATAAAATTATTTTAAAATATTATGGTATAACATTGCTGTATTGTCACTTTTGTTATTATTCTATATATGAACACACAAGCACCCATTTTACAGTACTAGTATACTTACGAAGTAGGCTACGGGTGCAAAGTGATATAACCTATGGTAAGAGATACTGTAGTTAAATAGGTGAAGTAATTCATACTCAGCCTACAGTATGGGCTGAATCAAAATATGTTGTAATTTTTAGTTCAAACGTCAGTTTCTGGACAGGTTTATGGCTCCTCCATGGAAATATTTGCACCAAGTAAATTGTTTTCTAGTTCATTTCTATTGTGTCTTTGTCCATCTAAGAAAAAGAATGTATCTTTGTATTGGCTTCACTAGTCAGCCATTTTTAAACATTTAAGATTAGCCTCCCTTGGTATTAAAATAATTTGCAATGGGACAATAGCAACCGTGGCTACGGTTAAATGGGGAAAAAACTTCTTAAATGCACTCAAAGTAGAGTGTGTTTGGGCACAGCTAGTAATATAAAATATTGTACAGTTCTTATGTTTGTGACAATATTGTAAAATACACCCATTTTCGTTTGAGGTTGTTTTGGAGGGGGAAAACTATTTAGCTCTTGATTTAACTGCCATAAAAGCATGTGTTCACATGCATATGGCATTTACCCTGCCCAGTGAGACAGAATTCAACAATTTAATTCCTTAAATGTGCAGGTAACAGAGGATGCCAGAACAACTATAACAACATCGTATGGATGTTACAGTATCTGTGTCAGCTCATATTTTTCTGCTAAGCATCGTCTGCTCAATACGTGGCTCGACTCCAACTGGAATAGGCAGCTTGTTTTACATATTCACCGTGTTGAGCCAACAATGGGAGGGGGGGAGGTTTTTCACTCCCTGGTTATCAGAAGCAACATTTTCTAAAATGATAGGGTACACATGGTACCCTTTTAATAGCATTGGGGATTGTGCCATCTATTGTAAAACATAACTTGCATAGGATTTATTGTCCTGGCACAGGAGACGTCCCCAGCATCTGCTCCTGGAACTGCATTTAGTTTAACAGTGCTGTTCACAATGCTTCTGTCATGTCTGCTTCCATGCTGCAGTCATAACCTAAACATATTGGAATAGCAAATGTGTTGATGAACACTGGGACGTAAAGCGCTAGTTGGCACGTGTTTGCTATATTTGCTGGAAGCAGCAGCCCCACTTACAGTACAGTGGAAGCAGCATGTTCCTGACCAATGGACAATACAGGACAATGTAAAACGTAACATCTTGAACGCTGCCTTCTTCAGTACTTTGTTGCCCCAGTGAATACTATTCCATGACTTTGTGTAGCAAAAAAAATGCATATTAAGTAAGAAACCCTTTAAAGATGACGTACACATTTTATAGGAAATAGAGATTAGTCATTGAAATCTATAGGAGTGTATAATATGGTGATGGATCTTTTCGCTTGGTTATTGAAACAGAATTGAAACATCCTGTATGATGATTTAGTTCAGTCTTGGTTTTCTCCCATCTGCGTTTCATGGTATGCACATTTGATTATTTTATATCAGGCGGAGCCCAAGATTGCTTTGGTTCTACAAACGACAGGTGAGAGGTGGGTATGAAGTATTAAACATAGTTTCATGTTGAGTCAAAGGAATCAATTAAATTCCTGCAGCTTGTTGAAAGGCATACGAGCTATTCTCATATAATCCAAAGCAGGACACTGGCACATATAAAGTGAAAAGTCTTAACTCTCCAATGCTGAAATCGAAATATTTGTTGACCAACTTAATGTAGATATTTTATATAAAGTCTCAGTTAACTGTATAGTTAGTGAGCACCATGTTTAGGGACAATGTATGAAGTTACTATGCTGTTAAGCAATTTTCTCCAGAAACATAAAAAAAAAAAAAAGCTTATTGCAAATGATGTAGCAAGAAGCAGAAAATGGTGCAAAGTGTGAAAATAAACTTTTCTTTGCATTAAAGGAGCAATTCATGCAATATCTTACATGTGTTTTTGTTCTCAGTTCTGTAGTATTAGATAATACTTGCTACCTTTTTATTTTAAAATTCAACTCTTAATGCCGTTTTCAATGAGCTTTAATATACTGAGCATCCTTTGATTTCTATAACGGGTTTTAGCCCACCTTCCCAGCAGTGCAAGATCTTTGTAACATTTTCCTGTTTGTGATAATTTGTTGCCAATGTTCCCAGCAGTTTGAGCTGCAAACTAACAATAGATAATTTTAGCTTGGTAATCTAAGAATACATTGTAGTTGCTGAGTTACACTGACTGTAGGATTGATTTGAAACTGAAAGGCAGCCATTTAGTGAACCCTGGGAAGCAGTATTTTGCTGGTCAATCACGGGAGAACTAATCGACTGGCAGCTTAGGTAATTTGTTTTCAATAAAGGTAATCAAAGGCTGCATATATTAAAATGATTTTTTTAAAGCTGCTTGGATTGTCTAAGCTCTAAAGCTGCCCTGCCCTGCGCCCCCTCTCCCCCCTTCCCTCCTACTGGAGAAGATACTATGTGATATGTAGAGGAAAAGATATACAAAACACTTATAAATTGCACTCCCATACGAAATAGGACAGGAAAGCATATAGCCACGATTTGTATCCGTTCTCGGCACGTCTGTGCTTCAGCCTTACTCTTACTAAGGTCGTGAAACGTCTGAAGAGGCAAAGAAGGAAACCACACAATGCATTCAGTCACTCCAACTTCATCAGGGGTGTGTGAAAGGAGGTTACCTGTCACTATTTATAGCCCTCATTCTCTAACTATAACAATTAGCACCTAGTGGACTAATTAAAACTAAAATGTTCCAACAAACAGATTGTGTACTTAAAATCAATCACAGATAAACATCTATAGGCATAAAAAATTTATTCACAAATATATCACATAGAAGCAGATATAAAAAAATATCTTGACATAGATATATATATAGATATACTGTATATAAGACGCACATAAAACAAATCCAGCTATAGAAAAAGGTAAATATATACAGAAAGGATATAAATCTACTCTATTAATAGTAAAATAGAGAGGCACAAGTGTGGGCAACTCCTAAAGGGGGAGTATACACACATCCGTGTCCCACCAGTACAAAAATGCAGCATAACAGTGTACAGGTAACCCCGCATTAACATACGCAATGGGACCGGAGCAGGTATGTACTGTCGCGGCCCCTTTTAATCTCCAACATCCCCGAAAAAATTCGGGGATTTTTTCCGTCTCTCACGGACCTTTTCCGCGCGGCCCGAAATCACCAGATAGCGCTAATAGCGCTAGACAATGAAAATGCCCGCAGGCGCCCAAAACTGCTGAAAATGGCCCGCATCAGCCTGCGATTTAAAAAATCGCGGGGAAAAGGCTGCAGGAGGCTAAAGGCGGCCGCCACTGTAAAGCGAAAATGTACTTAAAGTGAAGCACTACCTTTTTTCACTTATCGATGCATGTACTGTACTGCAATCGTCATATACGTGCATAACTGATGTAAATAACGCATTTGTAACAGCCTCTATACTCTCCCCGCTTGTGCACAGCTTCGGTACAGGTAGGGAGCCGGTATTGCTGTTCAGGACGTGCTGACAGGCGCATGCGTGAGCTGCCGTTTGCCTATTGTGCGACATGTCCTTACTCGCGAGTGTACTTAAAGTGAGTGTCCTTAAACCAGTGTATGCCTGTACAGTATTCAGAATGATATAATACAGGACAATCCACTAAACTATACAAGTCTACTAAAAATGTTAAATAATACTTCAATATTATACTAAAAGGCAATATCTATATTTAATCCTGATGCCAAGTGTGTTCATTTTAAAAATCCAAATTTGTATTTTTGGGAGAGTTTACTCGACCTACCTCCTCCCCTCCAGTAATTATCTACCTTGTCAATTGCACACAATGTTAAACCTTTGGGGTTCTTTCCATGTATCGCTTTAAAATGATTCGATAGAAATTGGTATGACTACCCATTGTGTATCTTCCCATTGTGTATCTTCCTAATGTGTTCCATCATTCTGTCTTTCAACTGGCTACTAGTTCTGCCCATGTACTGGATGCCACAAAGACCCTCGAGAAGATAGGCCAGAAATTGGGTTCTACAGTTGATAAAATGTTTAATATTAAGTGTTTTCCCTTTGTGATATGAGAACCAAAAGTGTTTGTTTTGGGGCCCTCTAATATACAGGATTTACAACTTGTGCATGGAAAGAAACCTTTTACTCTCTCTTCTAGCCAGCATTTATTGGCTGGTCTAAGGGTGCTCTGTGCCAAATTCTGCTTTAAATGTTCTGCCTTGGTGAAGATAAATTCTGGATGGCCTGTTATGATGCCATCTAACATCGGATCCAACTCTAGAATCCCCCAGAAATTTTCTTTACAAAGGCAGAACATTTAAAGCAGAAATTGGCACATAACAACTTTAGATCAGCCAATAAATGCTGGCTAGAAGACAGAGTAAAAGGTTTCTTTCCATGCACAAGTAGTAAATCATGTGAATTAGAGGGCCTAAAAACAAACACTTTTGTTTCTCATATCAACTGTAGAACCAAAGTTGTAATCAATCTTCTGGATTTTCCCTTGTGGCCTCCAGTACATACTGCAGGCAGAACTGGTAGGAAATTGAAATACAGAATGAGGGAACATAGAAATTGGTTTGCCTACAGATGCAACGGCCATTATTTGAACATTTACCTGGGTACAGTACATCTTGCGTTACACCGCGTGGTGGACCCGAGATGGTCACTTGCAGACATAATGGCCCATCGGATTAATACCACAGGCCGGCGGGGGTCCCCGGTGGTCTCGACGGGTGTCAGCAGGCCAAACAGTGCACCCCTGGGGGTACCCATGGGTGTCTGGGGGCCTCCAGGTGGTCCCCGCTAAGCGACGTGGGCCTCCAATGGGGCCCACGGGTGGTCCCCGCAGGTGTCTGGGGGTCCCCGGGTCATCCCCACAGGTGTCTGCAGACACATGCACGCGCGTCGGAGAGGGACACTCTGATTGAACATGACGTCACTGGACATTCGCTCAGCTGCTCACAGAACAGAGGTGCTCAGTATGCTTTAAAAACCTCGGCAGCAGATGCAGTCCTCACCAGCGCTTTTCACAACAGGAGAACAGAAGAGACTTGTTGCTAATAAGGACGGTTTGCCTTTTGCTTTGCTCTTTATGGCTTTCGCTTTGGACCTCATGCTGCTCAGGGACTACAGTTAGCTTCGACTTTGATTTTTGTTGATGTTTGCTGTTTTGCATATTTGATTGTATTGTAGGACAGGGCTGGACTTTGTGTTGGGGAAAGAGGAATTAGGGAAGGACCTCTTGGTCCCTTTGGACCAGAGGGAACGGGCCTGAAGAAGAGGTTCCTACCTCAAAATGTTGCCCCCCTTACATACCTTCCTGCCCTTATTGTGTTTTCTCCCTCATTGTGTGTTGTTACTGCCTTTCACTGTGTCCTTTCCCCACACTCCCCATCCCAGAGACATTGCTTCCATTGTGGTACCTCACTCCAAGTTATTTTTCTCTTGTGTTCATATTAAATTCATTTTCAGTTTGGACATTATCCTCTAGTTGATTACTAGTTTTCTATTTAGACAGTGAGTGCTGGGACATTTGTGTGTATAGGTATTCATTTGGGCTGCTTTTTAAAATAATGTTTAAGAATTACTAATAATGTAAAATAGACTGTTGTATAGTTTAGTGGATTGTCCTGTATTATATAATTATGAATACTGTTATGTTGCATTTTTTTTACTGGTGGGACACGGATGTGTGTATACTCCGCTTTTAAGAGTAGTTTCCTCCATTGCCTCATCAAACCAATAGTGATAATTTTACACCAATGACATTAGTCCAGTGAGGGTAAATAACAACATACATTTCACTTGATGAATCGCTGCCGCTGAGACGATTTGTGGCCTAGGGGTAGACGCGGTGAGAAGGCATGGCGGAGACGTGGCCTTGACATCACGGAGCTGGTTTGCCCTCATTGGGCGAACTGCTCGCGTGACCTGGCCGTCGCGCAACAAAATCAAATTATTTTGTTGCACAAAAAAAATCGGCCGCGCCGTTGCCCCCTGCGCACACGTACACTCTATGGCTGTCCTCATTGAGGCATGGCCATGTGTTTGTGCAACGCGCGCCGTCGCGCTAAGCATGGACGCAGTCTTAGATTGCCGTCTATAAACACTGTTTTCTATCTTGGAGACTGTAAGTGTGCACTCTGCTGTTTTAATTGATACATAAACCATACCTTTTAACCATCTGCACTATTGTTTGTTCTCGGAGATATACTCTAAGCTTCTGATATCCTGACAAGCTTTTGAAGACAGTATTAAAGTAAATAAAGTCCAGAAGACAGTATTAACCTATTCCCTGCCGCATTGGATATATATGCCTAATTGATTTACTCAACATGTGAGTGCAATTCCTACACTGCTATACTCAAGTTATCAATATTGAAGAGGTGATATTCCACTATTGGGTTTCAAGATTTTCTAACCCCTTTCAGTGCCTGCGCTCCCCAATTAATTCACTTTATAAATTCACTAAGTCACAGATGATTTAGCATTGAAATATTGTATTATTTAGCACTATTCCACTAGGAGCGCCTATTCCACAATTTTTTTTTTGTTTGATTATTGAAAGATCAGGGGAGGACAAAGGGTTGCGTGGCATAGTGTTAATTCAGGGATAGTATATGATTTATTTAGATTCATTTCACTTTTATTTTGTATTTTAGATCAAGGCTAACACACAAGCACCATATATATTTGTATATTAGTGTGTTATATTGAATAGGAGATGCAGATAGTATTGTACCCGTTATTGTGCAGTAACATGCAAAATTGCACAATTTCTTTCCGAAATCTGGCAATTTGGTGCATTAGCGCTCCATTTGTTTGCACAATAACGTGTTAAAACGTGCGCCATTATCGTGTCATAATGGGTGCAATAACAACAGTTACATCCGTAGAGCCCTTTGAATTTGTCTACTTGAAAGCAAAGAGGAACACTTAGTTAAAGGGAAAATGTTAATTCAGACTGGATGGAATGTTGGAAAATAATGTTTTGAGAGAACATGATTATGGGGAAAAAAGTCATACCCTGTTTAGCTCTAACATTTTTAAAACTTACAAATAAAAGATGAGGTTGACTTTGGCAAGGATCTAAGGATCTAATTTTGCTCACAGTAAATTACACAGAACCATGCTAATGTTTCAGTCAAAGTTCTCGGAACGCTGATCCTGGAGAAATGTAGATTTTTGTAGGGTGGCAAACCTTTCAAATGTTTTTAATCAACAGGAAGTATAGAGAAAAAGTAGCTGGAATGTCAATGCTCATTGACATAAACCCTGTAACTTTAAGGGTGAAAAGAAAAAACAAAACAAATTGGCAATAGCACAAACAAAATGACATTTATTGAAAGAGGATTGTGTGTTCCATTAAATACCAGAGGATTTAAATACCAGAGGATTGGCATCTACGGTTCAGCACTGTGCAAAAGCTTAGTATACTCCTCCATGTGAGGAATGATCCAGCTCTCTACTCTTTCATCAACCATATATGGGCAGGTCTGAGTCGAAAAAACTTCATTTACAAGGTGACTTTCCTACTCAAGTCCATTTTAAGCAAAATGACCTTTACCAAGGCTAAGAAGCCAATATTCTCTTGGGAAAAGTAAACACATGGATTGCATTCCGTGAAGGTGAAGGTAGTGTAATCTTTTGCTTACTTAGAAACACCATCTCTTAACAATGAAAAACAAGATTACAATGCCATGTCTCCATTTCCTGTAAACCTTTACATATTTCATTGATTTAAAAATATTGACAATTTCAGCAAATGTCCCTTCATAACTTTTATGTTATGTCAAATGTGTATTACTTCTATTAGTGCAGCACTTAATCCACAGTTCTCGTTCTGCCGCCCCTCCCGTTGGCCTCTATTCTCTATGTACAGTAGCTAATCCATTATTACTTCATTAGTGACACATTAAGCCACTTTCCCATGAATGAGGCAATAATGGCGTTGCAGCATATTGAATATGGCTGTTTAACAGGAAAAGCAAAAAAGCACAATATTAACATAAAGAATACCTTGTTAGGTAGAGTCTCTCCAAACAGTCGCTTGCTGCAACTGAATAATGTGATTTATATTACAATTATAAAGCAGGATGGAACGCACATTCAAAGTCAACATTCCTCATTTATTTTACTCAATGAAAACCACTACATTTCACTGTGTTAAACCATCGTTATGTTACTGCAAGTGTAATGTATTTGCCCCAAATCCTCCCTTTATGTATTTCTGTGAAGCTCTACATGTGTAAGTAAACCAGACAAGGGAAACATTTTCTTAAAATATAAAGGTTGATGTTCCTTACTTTCTGTCTGAAAGAAAGCCCGTCATTTACAAGTGTTTCCTGCTCCATATTTATCCATACAAACATCAGACACGACAGCACCAGCGGAAACAAAGCTTCATATCTATGTAACAACAGAAAAGCAACACGTACGTTTTACTACGGAACTGCACATACGTTTAAGAAGCCTCTGCTTTATCTAACGATTGAAAATATGGTCATTGTAAAGACAGCATTCCATAAAGATTAGCTAGTGTATTGTTTTTGAACAAAGATGCATAAAAAAATGTCAAAAAAGTTTTTGCATCTGTCAATATGATATGGGATGATTCACCGTGTCCTCATTAGTCATAAGTGATTTCAGAAAATGTTTTAGTTAAAATTTGTATTTTATTCATTTGAACAATAAGTTGAGTAAGCAAAATTATAAGTCACAAGGTCTTGCATTTTCTATCCTTACATACGAGGTCATGTGGTTGAGACACTGGCCAATGTGAATGACAGTGCCAGATATTTGTGAACTAAAGCCCAGTCTGATGTTTCTAAGTATTTATTGCGAAGTATTTCAAGCTATTCTTAATTATTTCAGTCTTTTGGGGCACAGGCTCTTTGGAATCTCTCACAGCTCTAAATGTTTAACGATATGGATGAAATTACATTGGTTCAGCAAAAAAATGCTTAACTCTGATGCTTTCAAGTCAGTTTTAATCTCATACAAAATTATTAAGACATGGCATTATATTAGTACAAAGGGCATGACGTTATGACACAGTGTGTCCTCCTTGAATCCAGAATTCATACAAATACCCAACCACTTCTTCAACGAACCATAATGTCTCTATAAACTTAGTTTTGTTGTTTAAAATAAACAATAATGTTGTAAATACAGTACAACTAAGTGACACCTCAGTATCCATGTCTAATTTGCAGTGATCATTATACCAACAGTGGCAGAGTAGGTGCTTTCCACGAGTAAGGAACAAAAATATTACCCAGTGCTGAGGAGCAGGTAGGTGGACATGGAAGATAGAAATATGCAGAGGAGTCTCTGGAACAGAAGTGTGGTACTAAGTAACGGCACAACCAAGGAAGAGGCTGCAACAAAGTAAGAGGAGAATCATGTCATTAGCACACACGACCAATTATGTATCACATCTCATTACTATTTCACAGACAAACATTCTGCAGCTCTGCGATTACACAAAAAGTCACATACAAATCTACCTGTACTGTGGTTGTTACCCTCATTTGCACACAATGGCCCGGGCCAAATGTACTGAATTGATGGAAAACATATGGAAAATCATATATATCTGGTAATAAGAGGTTTCATTCCTTCCAGAGACAGGAGAACTGAATTGTCTCATTATGATACAGCACGAGGCATACCAGACCTTGTTTAATGTGATTTAAGTCACGTTTCTATTCACTAATTGGTTCTGCAACCTCAGCAATAAGCTGCAACATTGGGATCAGGACAATGTACCCGCCTGTTTCATGAGGATGCTACACTTATGCTATCCCTGGGAAATCTACTGATTGAGAATGGCAGCTTGTGCCGGAAAGATGCTTACTGTACATCCAAGATGAAAAATTCAGTGTGCTCAGCTATTGGTTAATATGTAAATGACTAGCAATCCATCTTGTTTGAAATTCAATATTATTTTAGAGCAGCATAGTAATCAACTAGACATAAAAGTCTGGAAACATTTTCTATCACTGGGAGTTATTTGTGTATCTGCATGATCAGAGAGAACAATATGTACCCCGGTTTACTCCATACCATACTTGTTATGGTACACACTGAAAATGCCAAGATCTTGTAAAGCAATCATAGTAAATAATTCAGAGCAACAACAAAAATAACCAGAATGAAAACGAGATCTATTTAATGGTTTATACCAGACTTCAGGTAATCTGAACTGATCTTATACTCACCCATTCATTCAATTCTTCAACAGTTTTTGTACATTCCCCTAGATTATATATTTTCGTTTTCAGTCATAACAATGTACAGTACTTCTGAAGGTCTAAACTGCATACTGCTTCAATATTATCCAACACCCTTCTCTAGCATTTCCATTTCATATCTATTTAAATGCACCTTTTGTGTAACACATTACTTGTTATTTCATCTGCCCTAGTATACCACGCATATGAAAGTAGGATTGATAATACCATGCTATTATTTTTGTGCTATAATCTTTTCAATCTGAACAGACTGGGCATGCTTTCCATAACACGGGTTTTGCTCTAAGCTATCGGGATGTAAAAACACATTATGGGTTTACATTGCCAGATTACTCACTACGTTTGTTATATCTTCAGGAATTAGTCGACAACATACTGTAGCTAATGCATAACCAAACCAGTCCTTATTTGAAAGCTTTCTAAAAAAATAAATAATATGCTGTGTGCACCAAACGGACATACAACCTACTTATTAATAATTCGCAATTATTTTTCATGAAGAAATTGAAACATTTTTGATCTATATAATATATTAGAGGTACTTCTCCTGTAGCACTAATCTTGCACTCTTCACAAGATACATTATTGCTCATTTTGATTTATTACTTCTTAATCGGGGTGCTCTATGATTTGCAGTAAACCAGAGAAAGGTTTATTAATATTTTTCTATACACAGATTTTATAGCTCCAATTTAAAGACACTTTCTTTAACTTACTGTACTCTATGATTATGATTCATGACCTGCAGACATAAGACATTGTCATGTTCTCCTCCAACTTTGTTAGAAAACAGCTCAAAGTGAATGTCAGTAATACATGCGTGCCAATGTAATCAACAATTATATCACAAAAAGGCTTTAATACCTAGTATCGCCCAGCTAATTATTTGGTTATTCAAAGGTAGCCCTTGCTTGATGGCTAGACTGGAGTGGGTAGTGTTCACAATGTAGATAGAAACTGCAAGACTCAGCATCTGGAAAGCAAAGATATTGTTGTGAGCAAGGCAGACATTTACATAAAAGTCTTTACAAATAAGAGTCAATCGTATTTCCTCTGTACAGAACAATTTCTCATCTCAAATGAGCAGATACTCTGGCAAGAGGCAATGCTTTGCTAAAAATATAAAAGAAAGGAAAATATGGGACAGTGGCCAATGCATTTTGTATGGCCTACTGAAAAGGTTCAGCGGTTATACATGTTTTTACTAAAATAGCTTTGCTTCCCTGTCACCTCTCAACACTCAGAACAACCAATTTCAGGTCTCCACAGCAAATGTACAGTATGTGCAAGCGATGCATTGTAGCATCCATGGGTCAGTTTACAATGTTGAGATATAGTATTCCCCTTCAGCTTCCAGTCTCACATCACGTTGCTTTAACCAGTAGAGCAGCATGATGATGTACCTACCCTGGCACACCAGAGGTCCTTATGATGTACAAGGTAGGTCATAGACACTTACTCCTTTGTTTAGGGGCAGATCGAGCTGACTGTTCCGACTGAGCGACCAGCCTAATCTAAATGGAAATGGAGCTCCCTTCCCCTCTGTTCCTGGCACCAGGGGCCTGCTCGAATCATATGATCGCTTCTGGAGCCATCAAATGACCTGAACGTGCAGGAAATCCAGTGGCACTTTAAAGGTTACTATAAGACTTCAGCAACTTGTTAGCTTAAATTAGGGCCTTCTAGAACAAGAAAAGGGAAGTGTGGGGGGTACCCAGCACTCAAATGAGAAAAATAAAGTAAAATGCCAAATATGCTACTGTATAAAGATTTTTTTACTGTGATATTGCCACAATATGACCACACAATTTGTATAGATATTCGCAAAGGTCAGCTATATAAGTACAACTGTGAGTAACAGCAAATGGAGTGGGAGAACACAGGGTGAGGGAAGGGATGAGGAAAAGATAAAGGAGAAGGGGGGAGGGATCAAGACAAATAAGGGGGCCACGTTTCGGGGCACAATGCCCCTTCTTCTGGCCCATTCCCCAAGATCACAGAGATCAAGGGTACTTCCCCTGACCACTTTTGGATCACTATATTATCGTTTAGGTAGCCCTATTGTGTATTTTGTTTTTGATTGTTCAGTGTGTTGGGAGTTACCATCCATATAAGCCTAAAGGGAAGTACCCTTGATCACTGTGATCTTGGGGAACGGGCCAGAAGGGGCATTCCGCCCCGAAACGTTGCCCCCCTTATTTGTCTTGATCCCCCCCCCTTTCTTTTGTCTTTTCCTCATCCTTTCCCTTCCCTCACCATGTGTTCTCCAACTCCATTTGCTGTTACTCACAGTTCTACTTATATAGCTGAGCTTTGCGAATATCTATACAAATTGTGTGGTCATATTGTGGCAATATAACATTCAAATTTCTTTATAACATATTTGGCATTTTACTTTATTTTTCTCATTTGAGTGCTGGGTACCCCCACATTTCTTGTTCTATATTGTCCTTTGGGAGGGAATAGGGTCCCTCCAGGTTCCTGTGTACCATAGTCTTACTTTATTCCCTCATATTCTTAGAGTGCTGTTTAAACCATATACTTTTTTTTTTTTTTAATTTTTTTAAATAAATTAGGGCCTTATTCATACTTTTAAAACGTTATGGTGGGTAAAAAAAAGTGACAAAAATCCTCTGCCGTACAGTGTACAGTAAATTAAAATACCACTTGTGGTGCATTTGCATGTCTCCAACAGGTCTGCAACACTGTCTTACCCCATTATCGCTTGGCAAACAGTGCTGTCACTTCAGCCAGGAATTCTGGGTAATAACATGCAAATGAGCAGTGTGTCCCTCTTTACTTCCCATCCATTTTAACATGGAGCCCTTATTCATCAAACTCTAAAGTGGCTGATCGTGGTGTGACACAACCAGCCTCTTCGGAGCTTCATGAATAAGGCCCTTAGGTTTCAGACGTCTCAATAATGCGATTGCATGCAGATCATTGCGCTTACACATTGGGGGTTATTCATTCAAGTATAGTTAGTGGGATTTTATTTTGTGGTAGTGTCCGATTTGTTCTATCGCACTTTAATGTATTACCCCCACTGACTTTATGTCTTTAGAATGTGTTTGCTTTCCAGACAACATTTTTTGTTGTGCTACTTAAAACCGAAGTTAATGCCTAGTGGTGTGAATGGAGATTACAGGAGATGATATAGGAGTCTCAAACCAATTATATGATTTCAGCAAACATTTGTTACATAATCAAACAACAAGAGGCGCTTCTGCTTTTCCCAAACAGAACTATTGAAAATGGAAAGGATTTTTCCAGTGGCAACCGTTATGCTAAATAATATGCAAATCAGCTCATTACAGCCTAAATTATATTAATTTCATATTCACTAAACTCATTTAAGATTAACGCCGGTTATACCTAACTCTGGCGTTACTCCCATCCAGACACTAAAATGGGAGAGGGCAGAGAGTAGAAGACCAAGTTAGAAGATGGACAATTGAGTTATACACCTCCAAATAGATTGACCTAAACTACACATAGGAGATAAGGTAAACTCCTGAGATACCTTTCTCTACTCCTCTTCATTTCAATATCTTCTTCCACCCTCTTTCCCCTACCTTAGCAAAAGCCTGATTTCAATGTCAGGCTGGGAGTAATAACGAAACTAAAATAATGTCACGTTTATTGAAGATGCAGCTTAATTATGACATAAAGTGTCATTAACCCTATCCTAATTTGCTGAATTAGTTATTTTTGCATAAATTACCTTAATGAACATGGGAAAATAAAGTCTGTATTTATTTTAGGTAACATCATGTTCCTTGCCCAGATTTAACTCAATTTAGTGAATCTAGACCTATGTGATCTGATGCAAGTTCCAGGAAGTATCAAAATAAGTGAATTACCAGAGCAATCTTACATATTTGTAACGCCTTAAATAAATCTATTTGTCCAAGTTGTTAGTATCTCTAGCTAACCTTCCACCCAACAGTTGGATCACATCGTCTCAGGAGATCCTGTGGAGGACACACTCATGGATGCTATACAAAAGCTCTAGATGAGCATTTATTGTGATGTAGAGTATAGGGAAAATCAACACATTTTGCGATGCAGCAGCCAAAATGTTGTGTTTCTCCCTACCCTAAACATCAGAAAACATACTCATATAGTGTGTTTGTAGCCATGAGTCCTCTGTTTCTTCTCCTGTTACTAGGCTCCAGGAACAAGATAGCAGGCATTTTTGTTTCCATTGCTGATGACTTATGGGAGTCAGTGTGGTCTCCTTCATCAAAAGAGTTTATGCTTGAAAAAAATAAAATAATAATAATGTCTTGTATACATGCTGTAGGAATTGCATATGACATACAGTAAGTCATTAGACCATTGGATATTTGTTATATTATATGAATTGTTACACTAATGTGTAATCTTCAGAATCTGTACATGAACCCCTTATTGTACATTGCATTAAAAATATACATGTAATTCATTACTATGCAAGTACAGTACACATTTTTCAAGCCAATAAAAAAAAATGCGGTTACGTAAGAAATAACCTTAGGTTTCCTAATTTATTGCAGCCTAAAAGTTTGGGGCTTTGCATGTATGGAACATGCACTGAGAAAGACATTGCCTCCGGCTCTAAATTGTACACTGTATGCTAAAAATGGAATGTTCGGGTCAAGTCCACAGAGACTTCTACAGAAGCAAATCTATTGCAGGTTTGATTTCATGGGAACCTTTACAGCAGCTGCAGGAGTTTAAAAGCAATTAATAAACTTAGCCCTTCTATTTCTCAGAGGCAAATCTATTACACCATTTCTAAATGATGTATCATTCTACTTATCTGGTTTTTAGAAGATGTTAACCCTATATCAGTGCCAGGGAGGCAATAGTATTGTTTTGAAGTCACATTTGGCACTGCAGTGTTCAAAAGGCTAAATCTGTCAGGAATAGTCAAAGTGTCAGTGTTGATGGTGAAGAAAAGGCCAGTTATACTGTAATTCAATGGCTCGTCTTTCTGGATCAGTGATTAACACAACTCTTTTATATCCTGCTCAAAAACATCAAAAGTCATCTTACTATGTTTGGATATTCTTCACCCAATGCTCACTTTATGTCAAGACAGATCACTGTTGTGTTTGCCCAGAATTGCATGTACTTCTTTTTCCATTATAAATCATTGTAGACTCTGTCTCTATGTATCACCATTTCTTTGGTGCTACCGTGGGCTGAATATACCTTCCTAGAAATATACTCAAGTACAAGTCACAGGCCAGGACCAACTACGGGATCAGCCTGCTCTGCCCCCATCTGCTGCTAAGCAGGGGACACTTGTCTCCACTCTCCCTCCCCCACCCCCAACCTCCCACCCCCCTCAGCTATTGGCAGCTCTATCTCTACTTAATAGTGTATCAGAAACACAAACATGGTTATCACCTACACAACAACTAGTCAGCCTTCTAGGTCCGATAACCAACGGGTCGGAATTTAGCAGACCTGTCCCGAACATGTGGGGAATATTCCAACACAAGTTGGTCAGGACAGCAAATTGTCCATAAGGTGGGCATGCATGCTTTTTTATTACATTCATTACTGCAATGAGAAGCCAGGGACAGAGAAAGGTAGGTTTCTATATCGAGTTTGAAAAGCAGTCACTACAGGAAAAGAGTTTGATGGTCACCCATCACCAGTGAGTTTGACCCAATGAATGTTTTACAGTGGACATAATGACAAGTGTCCCTACATTCCTTTCAAGGTTGCTAACCCTAATTTTAAATTGAGCACAGTTAGTCAGTAACATCTTAATCCTCTCAAACACATCCCACCAACTCCATGGTAATCCAAATATGTTATATACTGTATGAACTGCTCAGTGCTGCAGGCAATGAGTAGAACATGGTCTCTCAGCTTATTGCATCATTTTATTTTATTAGGTCTTAATGCAGCAATACTACTTTCCCACTTTTTCTTTTTTGTATTATTTTATATGTAGAGCATGTGACAATGTATCACTCTACAGTACAGTACATTCTTACTATATCTAAACTGGCAATCAGTTGGTGCTCCTGCTATAAATCTATAAAAATCCTGATGGTGTGCCTAAAATATTGGCCGCCTTTCAGTTTCAATCAATCCTTCAGTCAGTGTAACTCAATAGCTACAATGTATCCTTATATTACTAAGGTTACATTATATATTGTTACAGTTTAAAGCTCAAACTGCTAGGAATATTGGCAACACATTATCACAAACAGGAACGTGTTATAAAAATCTTGCACTGCTTGGGCGCTGGGCTAAAACCTGCTATAGAAATCCAAGGATGCTATAAAAAAAAAAACCTCACTAAAAATGGCATTAAAGAGGTAACCCAAGCTGTTACGTTTTTATATTTCTTCTTTTTTTTAAATAAGTATTGAAGCAGAGGGTCTCCAGAGCTGAACCCCATTAATTTCAGCTCCGGGGACACCTGCCTCCAGAGGTACTTACCTCCATAGTGGTTCACTATGTGTTTGCTTTTCATAGCTCCCAGGCCCTGCAGGCCAATGGGAAGCAGTGACATCATCCACTGCAGCTTCCAATTGGCCCATGTTACCGGGGGCTTTAAACTGCATCAGATAGCAGCACCCCCTTCAAAAGTAAGTATCTCTGGAAGCAGGGGGTTCCACACAGCTGAAATTAATGGGAGTCAGCACCAGAGATCCCCTGCTTCCAGCCTGTATTAAATAATGAAAAGAAGAAGGGGAAAAATGCTTGGATTTCTCCAGTAATAGTTTAATTAAAAAAAAAAAAGTCACTTATCTAATACTACAGAACTGATATATATATATTTTTAATTTAAAAAAACAAAACATATACTGTATGATATCACATCACGTCTCATTGCTTTAACACCTGATGCTGGCATGAGAATCCTAATCCAGCTACCATGTAAGGTCTAAAATGACTCTGGGTAGAAAAGGGTTTCTTTCACAGAGTAGACTAATGAGTAAACACCCAGGGAAAAAATAGTTATTTGCATTAACTTGTCTTTTAAATTACAAAATGTATTTGTCACTAACCACACAGGCCACAATTCCTCACACATCACAAGATGACGTTTTCTAATATCATTACGCCGTTATGCCGGCCTATAAAACTGTAAGAATCGGCGTAAATCAAAAAGATGTAATAATTATGGAAGCTTAGACTGTTTCTAACAGGTATCAAAATACCAAATAAAAACATTACGCTGAAAACAATCTGCTGGGTTTGAAATGTCGCCTCCCTCCACAATCAGAAACTCAAAACCAGTAACGAACAAAACAAAAAAGAAAAATGGAAACAAAGCAGCTTTTTCAAGAGCTTCCAAAAAGGTGACTTCCCCAGTGCTGTGTAGCGAGGCCCAAGAACAGCCATGCAGAGAACGAGCCCATTACTCATATTTTCATAGTGGGAAAAATGAAGCCCTCTTGCATTTACATTAGTTTTCTGCCTAAAAAATCTGATATAAAATGAATGTACTGTACTGTAAGTGCTTTTTATTTGGGGAATTAAGGCAAAAGGGAAAATGCTCTAGATTTTCTCGGTTCCAGAATGCCTGCCCTAGACGGCGATTCGTCCTAACGTATCTGAATTATACTGACCTGACAGATATGCACAGTCACGTCTCGGTCTGCCACAAATGTGTCTTTGCTTTTCCAAATAGGCACAAGGAAAACTGAGGAAATCAGAAGCCCGAGCAGCCCAGCACCAGTGCTGCAATAAATAAATAAATAAACATTAAATATCACATACTATTACATATCTATTCCAATAACCCAGGTATTTTATAGCTGTAATTTGCACTGCTTTTTTGGGGTACCCTTACAAACTGCTTTCCCTACTCTCTTGAATTTCGACATTCTCCCCTCTGTAGATACAGATGCTGTAAAAACAGGTTTCCAGAGATGGATTCAAATGGCTTTGAATTATGCCATGAATAATATGCCATGAATTGCCACGGAAATCAACAAAACCAAAAAGAATACACCAATAACTCATTGATACGTTTTTTTAAAGAAAAAAGTATACAGCATGCTTGGAGAATAAGGCTTCCTCATTACATGAGCTCATCTACAGTATGCATTTGAGAGAGGACACGGCTAGAGGCAACTGAGAAAGCTGTGAGTTACATGCTGCGCTCCCTTTATTCCTTGGCTTGCTGGTAATGAAATTAGCAACCCCCCTATTATGATCCAGAAAATGCTGGAGGAATGAAAAACAATCTGCTGAGCAGCAAGGGACAAATAGGATGCCCAGGAACAAAAGAAAATGTAATAAAAATTCAGCGCACTGATTGTTGATTTAGGATTTTTGTTTTGTTGTGAATAACAGCCCTTACCACCAGAACGCAATGATTACGGCTTCCCCTGTTGAGGGGCACCGCCATTTTGCTTACGTGAGCAGTTTGCCTGACTTTACATTTTCTCAGGTAAGAAACAGCATTTAAAAAAAAAACTGCTGTTGGCCAAAGTTGGCATTTTAGTTAATATTTGCACAAGACTAGTAAGAACGCGAGGGCATTGGGATTACCTAGCAAATGGTTGTACAAAGGACATTTGTTCTCAACAAGGATAACCAAAGGCTTTGCGAATAATAGGAGAACACACAGTGATAATGAGAGTCTCTATAAAGGAAAGAAAGGTAAATACCCTTTGCCTACAAAAGGTGGTCCATTGAAAACCTCAATATTAGTTGAAGCAGCAGTGCTCACTATAAAAACATTGTTTAAATAAATCAGCACCTTAGAAATAATTTTCTAAATCGGAGAGACTGCAAATGTGAGGCAAGGCAGTCATGTTCAAAACTGTACAGAAGGCGAGAAAACACTGGCAGAATTCGCTCCAATCACAGCACCACTGCACAAAAGGAAATAATCACCGCAGACGGCAAGAAAGGTCATTCGTCAACAAACACCGCTCATAGTGAAGCAGCAAACCCCCAACACGTGTGGGCTTTCCAAACCCAAGCAGCAATAGGGTCTTCAAGGTGTAATCTCGCAAGTTTAAGCATAATTGAAGTAAATATTTGGCTTTTTTTGGTATCTTTGGAAATTAAGAGAACATTTTTATTATCGGAACATCGGAATAGCTTGTTGACCAATGTTTACCCAACCTCTAGCTCGCCCTGTCCCTGTTAGAGGGACCATAAAGGTACTGTAAGAATAGAGCAGGGAGTGAGGCTTTGCCTGTGCAAATTCCTATTCTGCATATAGTGATATCAAACAAAATGGAGTAGCTAGAGCGCACCGCAGGAGTAACGCGGCCGCCAGGGGGGCGACAGCTAGGAAAACTCTTCCAGCTGCCCCAGGCCTAGCGGCACCCCACGCAGCAGTGACCCAGCGGCTAACGGGCTCAACAGCAGCAGCAGCCGCCCGGTCACTGCTATCCTTCCTATATATATATGTATGTATGTAGGAGAGGGAGACAGAGTGTGTGTCTGTGTATAGAAGAGAGAGGGGGAGAGGGAGTGTGTGTGTGTAGAATAGAGAGGGAGTGTGTGTGTGTGTGTGTTGTGTGGGTGTGGGGTGTGTGTGTGTGTGGTGTGTGTGGTGGTTGGGTGTGGTGTGTTGTGTGGTGTTGTGTGTGTGGGGGTGTGTGTGTTGTAAGACGAGGGGGGAGTGTGTGTGGTAGAGATAGAGGGAGTGTGTGTGTGTGAAGAGGGGGGAGAGTGGTGGTGTAGAAGAGAGAGGGAGTGTGTGTGTGTAGAAGAGAGGAGGGAGTGTGTGTGTGTTGTGAAGAGAGAGGGGTCGTGCGTAGTTGTTGTGTGTGTTGTTAGAAGAGAGAGGGAGTGTGTGTGTGCGTAGAAGAGAGAGGGGAGTGTGTCTGTGTGTGTGTGTAGAAGAGAGAGGGTTTGTGTGTAGAACAGAGGGGGAGAGTGTGTGTTTGTAGAACAGTGGGGGAGAGTGTGTGCTGTGTGTGTGTGTGTGTGTGTAAAAAGAGGAGGGTGTGTGTCTGTGTTTGTGGGTGGGTAGAAGAGAAGAGGGTCGGAGAGGGGAGGTATAGAAGAGAGAAGGGATGTGCTGTGTGTGTGTGTGGTGTGTGTGTGTGTGGTGGTGTGTGTTGTGGTGTGTGTGTGTTGTGTGTGTGTGTGTTGTGTGTTGTGTGTAGAAGAGTGGAGGGGTGTAAGGCCAAGCTCATGGTGGTGGACACGGTGCACGATTACTGTGCGCGTACTGCTGCACTCCTGCAGCACCCAGCAAATGTGTGCCTAGGCTGCAGGAGATGGTGAGGCGATCGAGGGCGTGGGGGGGTCACTCCTCATTGGCTGGAACCAGCTCACGTGATGATGAAGTCAGGGACTTGCAGCCCAAAATCTCAAATGTACTTGGTTGGCACAAAATGTAAGCCAGCGTCGACGGCGCCAGCGTCCGCGGGGCAACCTGAGTAAGCACATAGGGAAATATCAGGGAAGAGTCCCGGAAGTGCGCACGCCGTAGCGATGACGCCACCATGGAGCGCGGTCCTAAGGGGGGGGCAGCGAGGGGTTGTGAGAGGGGGTTGGGAAAGTGTGTGTGAAAGCGTGCTGGTGAAGAGGGGTTGTGCGAGGGGGGGAGAGAGCAGGGGGGAGAGTGTGGAGAGGAGAGAAAGCGAAAAGGGGGGAGTGAAGAGAGATGGGGAAGAGGGAACCAGAGAGACGGGGGGACGAGCGATAGGAAGGGGGGATGAGCATATAGGGGGAAAAAGTGGAGCGCGAGATATAGGGAGGGGGGGACGAGA
The DNA here is from genome assembly GCA_036426205.1 of Ascaphus truei. Classification (NCBI taxonomy): domain Eukaryota; kingdom Metazoa; phylum Chordata; class Amphibia; order Anura; family Ascaphidae; genus Ascaphus; species Ascaphus truei. The sequence continues at coordinate 147,677,119 of CM071568.1, read as the reverse complement.
GATAGGGGGGGGGTGGGGGCGGGACGAGAGTAAGGCTTGTGCTTATAGTGCCGGCGACAGCATTGCAACATTGCATCAAAACATATGCAATTGTCGCCTGTCGCGGGCGCTTACAGTAAGCGCGACGGTTTGGTCGCCATCGCTGCAAGTCTCTAATTTGATTTTACAGCGACCGCAGCTCTGATGTCACCGTCGCCGGCACTTTAAGCGTTGTTAGCCTAGGGGAGGCGGAGGGGGGGGTAGAGGGTTGAGGTCCCCAGTAATTCACAATCTAATTCTTGGGGTTCCTTAAACCAAAAAGAGGTTGTAAATGGTCACCTGAAGTAAAGGAAACTCAAAATCTCTCCCATGTCTCACCTTCCAGGTCTGGTTTATAAACCATCTGTAAAGTCTTAAAAATGCTTAAAGTGTTTATTTCGTAAAAAATATATGTTATTTCACCTACATTTTAAATGATACACGTGACTTCACTGGATCATTTTGGTCCTGGATGTGTTAAGTGTTAGGATGCAAATGCAAACATGGGAACAAGGGAGGGAAGAGACAGTTAAATGAATGGGACACTGACCCATCTTTGTAAATGGGCACATTTTGATTTCCTGAAGATTGCAGAACATCAGAAGCATCCGCCGAGGGGGTAAGCCTTTTTTTTGGGCTTTCAGGTGGAGTCTTAATTTTACAGTTAAGCATTTCATTCTACTTGCTGTTTGTGTCCCTACTCCTGCAGCTACGTTTATTTTCTCAGAGCTAACTAATGCTTCCAGCCGTTTTCAGCATTGTGTCTTCCACTTAGGCACACAGCGATATTGATTTATTTTGTTTGATTAGTAAGCTGGCAGATCTACAGAGCATGGAAACAACAGAACCCGGTTGGTTTAACACCTGTCACGTTTCCAGAAAGGCTCAGAACGGGTATGATGTGTCTTGCCGGTCCTCTAGCCACAAAAAAAAAAAAAAAAAAAAAAAAAAATGGTTAGGAAATTCCTACACAAAATATAAAATGTAGCTAAATAAATAAAAATTCAGAATAAAGAGCTATTGGCAATCAACATTATGTTAAGTTATTAAACCTCAAGTTATCCTGAATTTTGGGTTTGATTTTATTTCGCTTTACAAACAATATTTGAAGCTGGGCTTATGGAACATTAGGAGGGATTTTAGGGGGGGAGGGTTACGGCGTGGTTATGAAGAATAACATAGCTTCTTTTTTTCTCATTTAACTCTTGACCCAAACCCCAAGTCTGAAAAGCCATTGCTAGAACTAGTTGCCCGCGGGCAATTGTGAAGTGTTGAAACGGGTGGATGATAACTGATGGTGAAATGCTATTTTGTGGCTGCTACCACTTTCTGATGTGTGTATATTACTTTAGTGTGACCATGAAGTCAGAAAATACATATGCTACAGTAAAAATGTAAGAACAACAATATTGCTATATAATGTCTCCCCATACCCTAGAACATCACCAAAACGTGTTCAAAAAATTTACGTACCAAATGTAATTTGAAATACATTTACTCCTAGTGCCAAAGGTTTATAATGAGTTTGCAGGGCCCCTCTGGCAACGTTATGGCATTTACAAGCTCACTTTTTTCTTCGCACCTTAAGCTAAGTTTCTTTGACTATGTAAGATTGCTTCAATTAAACTAAAATTGCCAACACATGAACCACATAGTAATCAAGGTATTTGAAGGGAAAAAAAGACTTTGAGATGAGAGCAGAAATGCACCATTATATTTGGGGGAAATAAAATGTAGTAAATCAGAAGCAAACTGGGAAAAGCAAACTCTCCAAATGTACTGTATTTGTAAGAGTAGATGCACCTTTGCAGATAATAACGAAGGAGTTAGCACTTGGGAAACACAGCAGCATGCAGTAAATTAAAAGCCCACAAATGATTCAAGCCTTACCAATTCTCGGTCTATTTGATGCTACACTAAAATTAACCATCAAGAGTCCATCAGAGCAAGCAGTTTGTTCATTATTGAAACACTAGCACGTTAGCTTGGCACACAGTGTTTTTCCACAGTAAAAAATAAGCTCATGTGTATGACAAGTCTCCTGAAATCGCTGCGTATAAATGTGACTATAAAGCTTTGAGGTAAGACACATGTTGACTACCTTACACAGAGATGTGTTAGGTCCCTTCCAATCACAGGACAAGGGAGAACACTGCACAGCAGCAAACATAAGAGAACCCAACTCCCCAGAGTGTGTGTTTAATCGCAACAAGAAAAAAAGGAGGCAAGTAAACATCGGTAACAGCTCTGGGGGAGGACAGTACAACAATACCAGAACTGACAGAACAAGCTGTAAAATCACACCTACTGTTTCCTTCACATCAGTCAGGAAGCAATGATCCTACTATGCAGTTTTGTCTTCCAAGTGCAGAGTTCTTAGCAGCAGGAAGAATTGCTTAGAGTAGACTGTATGCACTTTGATTTGAACGATTTGTAAGGCTTCGATTATACAGATTGCGACTGCAAGCGTGCATTTGCGACATTCAGCAGAGCGACAGGTGCTACAAGCACACATCTTCTGCGCGCGGATCTGACAGGAGGGGAGAAGGCAGGGTGAATAATATGTCACTTTGATTGAATTGGACGGCTGCATCCCACGTTGACACGCGGCAGCGTCGCAACCAGAAAACAACACATTGGAAAAAGCTTCACTGTGCCGCATTGCCAGTAGCAGGCGGCGCGGGACGTTCACGTAGGTATACGTAAGACACTTTACAGGGGATGCATACTATTTTTTTTTGGCGATTGGGAATGCGTTCGCTGCCAGCACGACGCCACGCGCATCATTTTTCGGTGTTATAATCACGGGCCCTCTGTCTAGACAGGAAATATAACGTTCCCAGATATAGGTCTTCGACATGAGTTTGGCATTTTCGATGCCACGCACTTAATTCAACGTTCATGCCGCCTTCTGACCGCATTCCATGTTGCATTCACAGCCGCGGGTGGTTAAAAATCTGCGGTAATGTGGTCTAAGTGTATAATCGGTTCGGATTTAATTGGTTTTGCAATTCTTCGTGTATCCGGCATGCAGACAAGATATTCATGAATCTGCTAATGCGCATTGCGCTTCAGTAAGTGTCGACATTGCGCGTGTTTTGTTTAAAAATCAGTAATACCACAGTTGGGTCCATTGATAAATTGGCCTTGGGGACTGAGGAAGCAAGTTACAATAATGTATCAATTTAGGCTTTTCATATTAAAGTAAAGGACACAGCACAGTTTTCTGGTGGGGTTATTGTCCTGTAGTTACCAACATGAGTGAGCTGGCACAAATGCGAGTCCGGTTCCAAAAACTCGACAGAGAAAGGACGCTTATTTATAGTGGCCGCAGATAAGCAACAGATGATAATGGAGGTACAACAGGTGTTTTTACAATTTTCAAGTTATTTTACGAATAATATGAACATTTTTACATCAATTTCGCGAGACTGCTCAGTGTGAGAAGCGTGCAATAAGGATAAAGGTTTTACTGTTAGGATCCATGTTTTGTTACGCCTTTGTGATCCGTGTGTTAAAAATTGCGTAGGGGGGTTAGTGGGTGTGTGTTCACTGGGTTTTCCCGTATCTATGATCTGGAGTACTGCAAAAGGAACGAAAGGTCGGGTTAAAAAACAAACTAAAAAACGTCAGTAGAGTCGCTGGCCATAAGCAAGTGCGAACAGACGGACAGAGCTTCCTAATATACGGATCGCCGACCGGTCAGTGAAAAATCGGTTGACGGCAACCCTTTGCATGTCAGTGTCCATCGTCCCGGATCAACTGTCTGGACCTGAAGCCGCGATGTTTGCGTGCAGATTCTAGCAAGCTTGCATGGACCTAAGCGATTCCAGCGCTCATACAGCTGAACTACAGGTGTAGGTATGTCCTGCCGCTGTCACCTTGTCAACGGACGTGTTTATGATAAGAGAAGAACTTCCTTTATTTGGGACTGGCAGGGCTCAGCGACCAGCCTGATGGAAAGCTCTATGGTGAGTATGTTGCAGATTTTATTATGGTTTTTTTTATTTGAATATATCATATCAATGCGATTCAAAACTCCAAGCAATCTCTCGTAAGGCGCAATACTCATGCATGAAGCAGTTCTACAGTCAAGATTACGCACAATTGGGATGAAAAGCTAGGCGGCATGTGGCATTGGGAACCTTCTTGAAAACGCCTATGCGTGTTGTCATCAATCGACGGTGGGATAGGCGGATGAGTCAATTGGGCAACAGGAGACGCCCCCGAGAAAATTATTCGATGTGGGACTGACTGTGGGAACTTCTTAAGGGGACTGGAATCGACTGACCATACAGTATAAACTTAATTTTTTTTTGTTCCTCAGAAGAAAAGAAAACTTGTTCATCTCTATGCGGGAGGGATAAGAAGGAATAAACGGCAACTAATGGAGGGATTTGATGGATAATTCGCTTTGTGTTATCAATGACTGCCACATTGTTGAATTTCGAGTAAAAAAAAAAACACATTGTCCGGAGTCTACATTTTTAGTGGCGTTGTATTGATTAGAATAGAAAAAACCTTGAAACAGTTTATGCTGGTTGTTTACAGACCGTTTATATATATACCTTTTTTTTTAATATATACGTGATGAATAAACCCGAAAAAAAAATAAAAAAGTATATGCGCGATTATTCTACATGTATCCAGTACCAAATGGTGTATTCTAATCCCGTACAGCCAGTGATTGTTTGTCGTACTCTTGTGTAGTACAGTGTTACTGAGCATGCTCCTACAGTATACCATGCACAGAGATGCCTGGACGTACTGTACGTATGTTCTAGAAATACGCTTGTTGGATTTTGTTAGCAGTATAAAAGGAGACAAATGGAACAATTTAAAAAAGATAAAATATCATTTTGCTTTATTGGTGGAGTATAGTACAAAAAACACCTGTATTTAACAAATACAATTAAAAAAACATTTAAGTGTACAGCATATTCAAAACATCAACAGGTGTATGTATGGTTTCACTGGCTAGTGGAACATTTGTACAAACTTCAAAAAACATTTAACGCAGTCAGGCCGTGCACACCAAATTCCGTCCTCGAGGGCCGTTAAAAGCCCCGGTTTGGTAAGGATAAACCTTGAAAAACCGGGGGCCTGTTTTGCGGCCCCCCTTCCCAGGGGACTGAATTGTGCAGGTCCTGTGTACTACAGAAGGAAAAACATTTTCTTATTAATTCAAGTTTTAAAACGACACAACAACTTTTTATTCAAATGTCAGAAAGTCAAAAACACTGTACACAACACAAACCAGTATGGTGTATTAAAACAAATTTCTTATTCATAAAATTGTAAAAAAACGCACACTCTCCTTTATTAAAGATTATGACAGAAAGTCAAAAATTTACAAAAAATAAAACAAAAGGTGAACCAGTCACGCACATGCGACCCCAAAAACCAGATTGTCATTCCAGAGCGAACGAGACTTGTTATCGGCGCACAAACTTGCCATTAATGCAAGTCTCGAACGGATGTCATTAAAGGGATCGTAATGTGGAAAATAGCGCCCGGCAATTCGTCTCATCACAATAGTCCTCGTTAACATTTTAAGGAGCGCCTTTTTTTTGCGATTTCCTTTGTAGTTCACATGTAGACCCACCACCAAGAGTATCATACAACCACAGTACGGACACGTGGTGTTTTAAAACGAAACATTGGAGCACACTAACTTTGGGGTTCTGAGTGAAAAAACAAGCCAATAATCCCCTATTAATCTTCGCCCTGAGTTGCCGGTTGTGCAGATCGCGCAGGTAATGTGTCGTCGCACCGTAACTTCGATGCAAAAAGATTTATTGTTAGGGTAGGGTTATTGGAAAACAAGAGCCGGGATGATTAAGGTTGATGTAGATTATAGCGAATTTACGGGTTAGGTATAGTGCTTGGTGCGGCGGGCAAAGGGTCGGCAAGGGAGGTGTCTGGGAAGACGCTTTCCTATCCTTCACATAGTATGACCGTGTGTATTTCATTTTCGGGCGGTGGTTTTGTCATTGTTATCTGCTCCTCACTTCAAAAGCATACATGTATCACCACAAATCTTCTGGGACGAGGTTGTGTCTTTTGAGCTTGGTGGTTGGAAGGAGGTCTCGGTCGAAGGTCCATTCATCAACTTTATCATGCCACCTTCTCCGCTTTCTGGCGTTCGTGGGAGAATACCAAGGCACCGCATGAACACACCGAGAAAATACTGTTTGTATCACCGGCTATGTCAGAGTTACTTTCTAGAGTGGGGGTCCTAAAACAACAATTGATTAAAAGGTGATCTAGGCCCAAAAGTTAAGTGCGGATAGCGGCGAAACCTACCCATAGGATTGTATTTTTATGATACAAACTACCAGTGCCATGCGCTACGAAGGGAGACAGTCAGATATCAGGGAGGTTAATGCATGGCTAAGAAGTAGGTTGGCCGCAGAACGAATAAAGGAGGGGGGTTTTGTTCGGATTTTTGCAGGCGACACTGGGGAATCCTTTTATGAGAGGGTGCCATCATGTGGTCTAGGGACGGATTGGTCACCTACCCATGAAGAGGAATTTTCTGTTGCGTAGGGGCGGGCGGAGAATGCTAAAAAGGTTGGAGGAGATTTTAAACTAGGAAGGAAGGGGGAGGTCTGGGTGAATTGGACACGATAATGAGCTAAATGGAATAGATGAGGAGGGGATACATAGGTGATATGGATAGTGTAGTTAAGATAGAACGTAAGAATGGGGTCTAAGTGCAAAGGTACATGACAAGCATGTGGTGAGAAAACTCCTAGTAATACAGATTAAATACACTAGAAAACTTCTAAAATGACTAAAACCAAGTGTGGGAGCCGAAATGGAAAGAGCAGAAAGATAATAGAGCAGGCTTGAAAAAAACTTAAAATGCATGTTCTTGCTAAATGCTAAGAAGCCGGATCAGATAAAAATAAGGGGGAGCCATTTTTGGCGAGGGTGAGACCTTGATTATTAGCATATAGAAGCTGCCAAGGAGCAGTATTGATATCATGAGGTCAGTACTGAAAACATGGTGGGGATGTGATGATTGATAACTCCTGAGATTCCTGACAGGACAGTTAATTTAGAGGGTATTCTCTTTTTCGGAAGGAATCGAAAACAAATAGAGGGGAGGTGGCGGAGTATGTACTATATGTTAAACCCACGGAAATCTAAACCATAGTAGAAGGAGAGTATGAATGTCTGGTGAAGGGGGAAATGATGAAAATGTAGCGGGGGCACTTTGTCGGATAGAAAATTAGACAAGTGGTGGAGGTTTAAAGTATAAAAAAAAATGTTTGTGAAATATGCATAAAAACCCCGAAATAATTCTGTGAGATTGAGGAAGTAACAATACATTTTGCAAATGGAAAAGAAGGCATGCAACAAACTGGGTCATTTAGCATAATGGGGGATGTTTAATATGAACGACTTAGATGGGTCAATGAAGATGATTTAGCGTCTACAACAAAAAGGGGAAAACATGTTTTTGGGGGAGTGCGGTTAAATGACATTATTATGACCCAAATTATTGTAGGAACCAACCAGGAGGAGGGACATCGAGTTACGGATTTTGGTCATATCAACAATGTAAGAAGTAATAAATACAAATATTTCAATAGTCATGGAAACATTTGGGAACGTGATCATTGTTAACATGGTCTAATTTTGAAAAAATTATCATAACAAAACATGATTACGTGGGCCTAAGGAGGAGGGGGGGGCTTGTTGCTGGGCTCTGCTGTCAAGGCTTTGTGTCAAGGAGGGGGGGCCTTTGTGAGGATTGTTTAAGGAGTGAGGAGTAGGGGTGGGAGGGAGGGAGGGGGGGGTCAGTGGGTGGTTTATGCTGGGTGGGCGGCTTAGATGTTTTTGGATACGCCAGGGAAGGGGGGGGTCACAAGGGCTGGGGACTAATTACTGGCAGGGGGAATTAAGGAGGAGGGGGTTGGTTGTGGTTTTCTGGTATAGGGGATGGTGCGGGGGGGGGTGTTGGAGGGAGGATGGGGGTTGGTGGTGTGGATTGACGGTTAGGTTATGCGGTTAGGGGGAGTTCGGTAGATAGGGGGGGGTGGATGTGAACGACGCCAGGCTATGGGGACTACGGTAAGGGCGTTGTGGTCGCTAATGGGCTTCCCCCCAACAACTTGAAATTATTGCGACGCAGAGGGGAGTGCGGCAGCCGAGAGGAACGGAGGGAGCGGACGGTGTGGCGGAACAAGGGGAGGGAGGGAATGTGGGATGGGGAGGTCATAGGACACCTGAGGGGATGGCATGAACGTGTAAGGGCTGCACTAGGCAGCAAGTTGGTGAAGGGTTAGGAGGGGGAGGATGCTATGGTGGTGGGCATTGTGGCGACCGAGTAAGGAAGGGCGAGGTATGAGGATGGGACTCGGGTTTTGGGAGGCCGATGGGCTGTTGTGTGGGAGGGACGTTGTGGGTTAGTAGGGCTTTCGAGGCCGCTCTGAGCTTTTCTTCAATTCCTTTAATTGACCTCCCCCACTTCCCGATCAGGGGCACGCTTTGGGCTGGACATTTGAAAAAAAAATTTAAAGGACCCGACCCCACCACAGTTCTAGGGTCGCGGCGCGTATCGGGTGTGGCACCCCGAAAAGACCCGCCGCCTTAATAAACAGGTGTTGAAGCTGTAATATAAAAAATAAAAAAGGTTCATGGGGAATGTAAGTGCTTTAGACCAGAAAACGGAACATTAAGGAAGAGGTAAGTCCCTGCTCCGTAAGGAGTTACGTCATAATGGTAGGTCGGGAAGGAAACGTACAGAGACAGTAGTTGTAGTGGAGGGGGGGGGGCTTATGGTCACTGGGGATAGTTTGCGTCTGCAGGGGGACCAAGACTGTTTACTGTATCATGTGTATTAGGACTCCAATTCGGCCACCACGCTGCATATTCATTATCTGCTTCTTTCTTAAGCAAAGGTACTGTAATTAAATGGGGGGTTTACCTTAAAAATGAGTGGATAGTCTGCAGAGGAGTTTGTCAAAGGTCGGGTAATTGAGGGATAAGGGAATTCAGAGGACGGGGGGCAGTCAAGGAAAAAAGGTTTATTTAAGGCGCGTGAAGGAACGAAAGAAAAGGGCTTTAGATATCACATGACACCGGGAAGGTAGAGGAGAAGAAATGACATCACTTGAGAAGACAAGTCAAGAGTCGGGAATGGGCATAACGAGTTATACATAGAGGCACTCTTCCATCGCTGAGGCCAGATGGAAGGAGGGCAAGAGAGAGGAAAGCATTAAAAGTGTCTGAGGAGAAGAAGGAGTGTGAAATGGCTAGGAATTGGATCGGAAGCCATGAAGCGGATGATTTTCAGCGGGGATGCTATTGCATACTGAGACAGATCTATGGAAGAAGGTAAGCGTGGACTCATAGGGCAAGCACAGCCAGAATTTTATAAGATAGGATTTTCTTAGAGGCGTTCGATGGAGAGGGCACAGGGAGAGAGTGCAGCGAAGGGACGGACTTAGTTCATAGGCAGGTTGACACGAGTCAAGAAGTGTGAGAGATACCTGAGGGCCTGAAGGTACACAGCCATGTTCCCTCTTATGCACGTTCGAGCAACACGAGAGACACAAAGGGTGAATATCCCTTGTTATATTTGCCCCGGAAGCGAAAAAAGACGAAAGTTTTAGAAATGGTTACGAATATTGCACGAGAGGATCGTCACTTAATAGTGGACCCTTCCCTAGGAAGCGTATGCGTTCGGGCTATGGGTGTACTATAGATCGTAAAGTTGGACACACGCCTAAGTACAATGTAGGAAGGAGGTACTGTAGGTTGGGTAGGGTACATGTTGATGCTGGACACACGGTCATCGCGTCTTTAGCAACATAGTTGAGTATTTTTTAATTCTGGCTCTGCGGCATGTGTAGGGGAGGGCCAGCCAAGGGAACACTGACCCCAGGAACACTAAGAGAGACAACATTCAGAATAACTTGGGTGCTTGTACAGCACGGTAAGTTCGCTTGTACCAGGGGTATGATCAAAAAGTATATTTGTGCTGTGTTCGTCAGCATAGGATAGGTTAGATCATTAAAGTTAAACCAAAAAGATTGTTTAATTAGGTCAAATTACGAGCGCACGTTGCTGTACAGACGGAAAGGAGAAGAATTTATTGCACTCGCACCCTTCGGACGAGTCCCATGGCACCGAGGCTCTGGGGGGGTACCCCCCACAGACGAGATCCAAAGAGGAAGGAGGATGAGTCATTTTAGCACAAGTAGTTGCTGACTTTGAAAATATCCAAAGAAATCGATAAGTTCACTACCCAAGAGGTTTACGAAATCAAATTAACCTATAAGTAGCAACAAGCCAGAATGGCAATGCCAGCGTACAAACACAAAACACCTGCACCAGGATAAATGAGATTAGCTTGTCCCAGTATGAATGGTTTTTACTGAATACAAAACGTGCGGAGATTTTCACTGGTTCATTATAATCCTTCACTTTCCAAAACTTCAATATGGCCTTCTTTATATAAGAACAGTCACAAACTCTTTTGTTTTGACCCCGCAATATACATCTTGAAGATATCTCTGAGGTGGGGTTTGTTCAACAAAAAGCAAGATCTTACTTGCAGCTACATGGAAAAAGAACTAATAGCTTCCTCCACAAGTATGTGGTTTCTGCTAGTTTAAGTATTAAAGGGGCCGGACCGACCAATTATAAAGTGAAACCTAAATCGCAGCCACCAGTGAGAGAAACACAGACTATAATGAAAGACATTTTACAGTCACAATGGTTTCCTTCATTAAACACACTACAGTTATACCAAGCGTCTTCGGACAAAAAATTACAGAGTCCCCTGGATGCCCGGAGCGCCGTCGACTGAATTTTTGACCACTACTATGGAGCAGGTAATTTGTATTACGGAGGTGCAAGTCACACAGAGGTGATATATATCGGGGCATTTCTACTCCTCAACCACATTTGCACATTTTATTAAAATGGCAATCGAGAGACTCCTATTTAAAGAAGCGCGAACATGAGAAGAGTAAGAAAAATAAAAATGAGAAGAAAAATTAAAGGAATGAGGGGGAGGCGGAAGGAAAAAGGAAAGGAGCAAATAGGAGTGGGGTGGTGTGGAGTGAGGGGGGCGCAAATAGCGGCGGGTTGTAGTAGTAGTGGCTTCTAGTTACCTTTCGCCGTGGTGCTCTGTTGTCCGAGACAGGAATGTGTGTCATGGTCCATGGCTTGTGCTCTGGGGTTGGAACTGTCTGAGTTGATGGGCATCCTCGACGCGCTGGTCTTTGGGGTCTTACTCTCCGCGGAGAGGATGCCGGGTCCACCATCGGGTGCGGTTGTGAATGTGCACCGGTGGTAATAGCCTCATGCCGCTCTGGGACGTTTCGCTTGTAGGGCTTGTCATCAACCCCAGTCGGCTTGTCGCGACGGTCGGCGCGATAGACAGCCGACGACCCATCGTGTCTTGTGGATATGTTGGAGTACAGCCGTCGTCTGGGTATGTGTAACTTAGAGATTGTTGGATCCTTAAGTAGGGCTATCCGTTAGACGCACCATTAGTATTTGAGGTTCCAGATCAGGCTGTATTGTGACTGTTGAAATTTTGCGGAAATGCAGAGGGTATCAGGCTCCTTTTTCATCTTGATGTGTTACACTACAGAAGCCGTGCTAATATCCCATGCATACATCTTGGTGTGTGCCCACGGCTTGGCCCGTAAGATTTGGCCCTTCCTCATTCACTCCAGTCTCTTCATCCTCTCATTCCTCTTCCCTTCAGGCCGGAGCCATGCCGCCAACACTCCCACTTCAGTGTTGGTCGTCTTGGGTCGACATCCCCTCGTCGCTCGTGCTGGATTTGCTGACATGACTCTTCTTGTGCGTGTCCGTGAGGTCCGTCTCAGTTACTTTGTTACTGTGCAGCTACGACCTATATAGTCGCTTATGGTGTGGTGTGGCTGTGCACCTACTCTCGACACTGTAGGGTCGTGTCTGTTGTTTGAGTCCTATGCCATCAGGGTTGTATCCCCCTTTGCACATAGACTAGTGCGGTGCTCCAGCTGCACCAGACGACACCACATGAATACCAGGGAATCGGGGGGGGCAGAGGTCAGATACATGACTTGATAAGACTAACTAAGGAGGAGGGTAGGCATCGCTCTGAAAAATTTGTAGCCGACTTCGTCTACGCCTAGTTCTGGCCTACCATAATTAACCGCCGACTCAAAGCTATATGTCTGTACGGGCCGAGGGGTAACTTAACCAACGGATCGTGATGGGTCGGATTCCCCACACAGAGGGAACATCGGAATATAATACCACCGTAGTTGAAGGTGGTACCGCGGGGGGAAGGGGGACACACGCGGAACAACTGCACACACCACCCCTGCAGGCCGAGCTAGCTATCCGGGCAGGGAGAGCGGCGGTGGCAGGCCCCAAAAGACGTGCCCACAGTCGCATTGGTCCCCTCAGGTCCCCGATTCCCCCCTCAGCGTCCCCCGTGTCAGCCCCGCAAATGGACCGCCCTAGGGGAATGTTCACCTCTCGAGCCGTGAGTTAAAACAGTCCTGCACCGCTATAACCACAGAAAAGCATCCCGTATGTCAGCGGACCCGGGGGCAGGAGGCGAAGAGGGAGGGAGAGACCTGCGTATACACATGGGGCAGAAGAGGCAGGGATAAAGTCTTGCTGGGGATTTCACTGTGCCCTCAGGTCCCCGGAGTAATTCCCCTCATTGTCCCGCTGTTGATCCTTGGGTGACATCACCCGACGGAAGAATGAGAGGAGGGGAAAGGAAATGGGGAGAGGGACGGCAGGATCGGGGAGGTGACCAGCTCAGAGTCGTCATGTTTATTATAACAAACCACGGTAATTAAGACTTCCGAGTTTGATCACCCATAAGTTATCCAGCACTGCGGCGCCGAGCGGGCGACATGAAGGAGGACTTGCGGGGGAGTTCGGATCACCCCACTGTCAAACTGTGCCAAGATGCACCCAGTAACGCGGGGAGATCGCTCGGGGGAGGGAGTGGGGAATGATGGGGGGGGGAGGGGCATTGTCCAACCTCCCATTTGTGTGTCTATACGCTTCTACGTAAAAGAGTGTATCTTACAGAGGCAAGTAATGCGAAGAATAGTGCGGACGGGGACCTCCGTGGGGGGGTGGCTTTGTGGGCTCACAGGCCTCTTTTCCTATCTCCAGCTCCCCCGGTATCTGGTGTTGGATGGATCTGTAGAGGAGGATGAGGAGGTGTGGTTGTTGGTAGATGTCGGAGGAATTTGGGGTGGGTGGGGTGCGGTATAGTGGTGACTCGAGAGTGGGGGTCGGTGGGGGTGTGTGGAGATGGGAGAGGTGGGATGTGTTGTGGTGCTGGGTGTGGGGTAATGGGATACGGAGGCGTGTGTGTGGTGTGTTGATGTTGTGTATATATGGGTTGTCCCGTGTGTGTTGGGTGTGTGTGTTGGGGTGTGTTGTGTGTGTGTGTGTGTGTGCTGTGTGGTGGTGGCTGTGTGATGTACCCCCAGTTCAGGGTGACATCACGCCCCCCAAAGTCAGGCAGTCACCCACCCAGTCAAAGTCAGTCAACCCCCCCCAAGTCAGTTCAGCCACACCCACCCCAGTTCAGTTGCGTCACCCCTCCTAGTCAAGGCAGTCACCCCCTCCAGTCAGGCGTAGAGGTGCCTACCCCCCCAGTCAGTCAGTCACCCCACCCCCAGTAAGTCAGTAACCCCCCAGCAGGGGCAGCTTAAACCCTTTTCCCCCCCAAAGCGTGACAATGCAACCCCCAAGTGGAAGGCACCCCAGCTCGCTCTAGTTGGTCTCCCCCGTCTCTCTCTTCTCGGGTCTCCGACCCATCGCCCTCTCTTGGTCTCCCCCATCGCCCCATCTCTATTGGTCTTCCACCATCGCACCTCTCTTGTTTGTGGTCTTTCCCTTCAACTCATTTCCGGCCCCCTCCTCTGTCCTGAAAAAGCGACCCTTGCTTTTTCTTCTGGTCTCCCCCACGATCGCCCAGAGAGGGCTGGGGATGAACAATAGCGAAAACAACGTGAGCCTCGGGATAGGCAAGAATTGGGCAGAATCGTTTGCGCACAAGATTATTGGGTATACAACAAACGACCCTTCTTCTTATGGGTCTCACCCAATCTCACGTATATATCTCCCCGTTTCTACGTCTCTCTCCCATTCTGTCTCGTCTCTCTTCCCCCCGTCTCGTATTCTCTACCCAGGTCTCGTATCTATCCCCCGTTCTCGTTCTCTCTTCCCCGTCTCGTTTCTCTCTCCCCCATTCTCGTCTATCTCTTCCGTCTCGTTCTCTATTCCCCACGTCAGTCTCTTGGCCCACCTCGTGCTCGTCTCTTTCTACCACCCTCTTATGTCGAGTCTCTTACTCCTTCTGTCTCTCTCCCATCTATTGGTCTTCATCTCCTCTGTAACTCATGTATATCTACGAACTACTCTAGTACTCGTCCTCCACCTCAGTCTGCTCCTAATCCAATATCATCTGTGATATGATTCGTGCCAAAAATCGTACCCTGATCCCTATCTTCCCCTATGTGTTCTGATCTCCCCAGTCTTCTGTTCATCTCCCTCTCAGTCTCTCTCCCACTACCCAGCCCTCCGTACCCCACACCCACCCCCCCCCCCCCCACCCCCGTCCCCCCCCCACCCGCCTTAACCTCCTCCACTCCCCTCCCCACAGCTCCCACCCGTCGCCCACCTACCCCACTCTCTGTATCTGGATATCTTAACTGTCCTATACTACACCGAAATAACCTATACTGCTTTCTTCCAGATTTGACTCTCAAGCGCCAGATGGGAGACATCGGAATCCCCCCTAATCCAGAAGACAGGTAGGGAACGCCTCCCCTCCAACTTATAACATTGGGGGAATGAGGTACCTGGACATTGAGGGACTGCGGATCAGGTAAGATCCCAGATGGGATTGCTGCTTTAGATATTGTGAAGCGGGGGCATCCAGACACTGGATAAAGGGTGCAGGAAACTAGTCATTCACATTTGGCTTTTTTTTGTAAATCCGACATATACACACACATACACACACATACATACACACACACACACACACACACGCGCGCGTAACCAGGACTAATTGTAGTATAATGTAATAGAAAAAATAAACTTATGTCAAAAACGAATGTTGTTCTTATTAGGAATTTATTCAATTTATTTATTTTTTAAAGTGAGGCGGGACAAGGTGGCGAGTAGATTTTTTTTGTTCGGCGAGTAGATTTTTGGGTGATTTGTCGACCACGGACTATAACATGCTAATAGCTAAGATTTAACTGCCTTCCTTTCATTTTTTTTTTAATTCAGTACAAATTGTATTTCTTAGCGACCCCTGGATGTGAATTGTTTCTCAGTCAAGGGTTTTCTTTTCCCATACCCCACTTTGTCCATACCAGACAGCCAGAAAAGAAAAGGGGAGAGAACTCCTTCAGTTGGGGACAAGTCGGCCATGCTTATTAGTGTCAGATTTGTGTAAAAATAATAATGAATCCTCCATATGTAACCCGTTATTTTTTTGTTTGAACCTTTCCTGAACTAGGTCCCCCAAACTCCGGGTACCCCAGGGTTCCTGAGATGCACTGTATAGTTTTTGGAGATCATTATGACACAGAAAAAAAATACCACCAGGATGTGAGTATTGCTTATTTTTAGGGGAACCTGCCGATGAGACTGAGGGTGAGTGGGCTTGTACCATCTACCACCTGTCTTCAGGAGGATAGTACCCAT
This sequence comes from Ascaphus truei, assembly GCA_036426205.1. Classification (NCBI taxonomy): domain Eukaryota; kingdom Metazoa; phylum Chordata; class Amphibia; order Anura; family Ascaphidae; genus Ascaphus; species Ascaphus truei. The sequence goes on along the minus strand of CM071568.1, from coordinate 147,661,390 downwards.
ACTATTACACATTAAGTACTATGTTATTTATTAGTACCCTGGTTTAGTGGTTTGGCTTATTTAACCCGCCAAATTTAAAAAAATTAACCTGCCAAAATATGCCCCATGGAGTTTACCAACAGAAAGTTGCCACGTCCTCTCCCAAAGACGTTACAACTTTCTATTGGCTGCAGGAGCAAGCCCTGACCCCACGGCCATTTTGTCTTCATGATTCACTCTTTTTATGTTCATATTCTTCTTCATCTACAAGCCAATCATAGCCTTCTTAGCAAATGTATGCAGTACCTTGGCTCGAGCCCACATCTGTGTCACCACTGGCCAGCAAGCAAATGCAATCAGACCGACTGTAAGCACTGAGCGATAGAAGAAGCTGAGGACCTATACAAGAGATTCCAGCAAGAGAAAAACATCTAGTTAAATTGTGTTTTTATAATCAAATTAAAACCTGCTTCTCCTGTGCGTTTTTACTCACCAATATTTCAATACCCAAGGCAATGACGAGAAGAAATCCCAAAGTCCCAAACGGTGAAACAGTCAAAATGTATTTTATAAGCTCCCGGAAAACCCAGAATCTGAAAAATAGCAATATATTCCATTGTTTAAAAGTAACAAAATTGTTTATTTCCAATACCTTTTTTTTTTTAGCTGGAGGTACCAGCAACACTGCAGAGCAAAGACTTTCATTGGGGTTCACACCTTGGCTGTCAGAGGACGCAGTGCACTGGAGGATAAATGGATCCTCTGGAAGCCAAGTTTAAATATTTCATATATTATATCTCGAATGTGTTTGGCCATGCTGCTTAGAAAAGTAATTTCAGAACAAAATAAATGGATCCTGGTCTTAACTGGCAAATGCACCTTATGAACTATTTTACCTGTGATGCATTACCACGAGTGGTGAAACAAATGTTAATGCTTTGATTCAACCCTTAAGCACTGCCATGTATTATCAAGCAGTTTAATGGGAAAAAGCAGCAGTAGCACAAGGCCTGGAGTGTCTTCTGAACAATATCAGCAGGCAGAGCTGAGCTAAGCAGAACAGTAATAGTTTGGACTCGTGCCACAGAGCCACAATTAGTTAATAACTCAGCCTGAACACTGTTATTCAATATATGACTTGTTCATAAGGCCAGAGACACAACTCAAAAGATAAACAGAAAACAGCTATTCATAGGATGGAGTTACAGAACCAACGTTTCCTCCTCTTGGATCTTTACCCAATTCACCTATATTCAAGGCACAAACTTCCTGTTAACCCATTAAGGGTTAATGCCGTGCTGTGTTTATTTTAGCTTCCAATAACTAGAATCCAAGTTCTAATCACTATATGGAGTTTATTCTATATAGTATGTATGTATGTCTTCATTTATATAACGCCAGCAGTGTACTCAGTGCTTTACAAAGACAATACAGGGAATTATAACAATACAATAAGCGCAAGAAAGTCAGGCAGTAGAAAAAGAAATCCCTGCCCCGGAGAGCTTACAATCTAAGTGGTATATTGGGAGATAGAGAGACAGCAGGTGAGGGAATAAGTGCTGTTTATGGCAGTGCTTGTCCACAATGGTTTGTAGGAGTGATTGTGGGTGAGTAGCCATGAGTCTAGGCTATTGGGATGCTTCATTTAATTGGTGAGTTTTAAGGTTGGTCGGTATTAAATTAACCCATGTAAAACTATTAGCAGAGAAAGAGGGGCAGCGAAAGTGGTAGCAGGGAGGTGTGGGCAGGGGTGTATATATATAGCTGGTTCCAGGTTTAGGAGAAATGAGAAAGAGAGAAAGAGAGAGAGAGAGAGAATGAGAAGATGTATGGGGGTATTTTTTATTGAGGGGTGTAGAAGTTATTCGTAAAGGTGTGTGTAAATAGTGGTTGGGTTGTCTGGGCACTAGCATAGGTTCGAGGGAAGGAGAGATGAAGAAATATGGATAGAAGTAGAAGAGTGGGGAAGTTAGAGACAATAGAAAACCACCTGAACTGCATCAGACTATATAGAATTACCCCCTATACCAATTCAGCTCAGTACAAAAAGTGCCCTTATAAAGCTCTATAACTCAGTTCTTCCAGTTAGAACCCAGCACTTAATTCCTCAGAGGTGTGAATTAGAGTAATAAAATATACTATATGTCGTATGCCTGATGTAGCAAACCAATCATAGCACATACTATCCCAAACACTGATCTAAAGTGCCTGTGCCCCATTAACCACTTAAGAGTAGCTACAATAAAGGGCATACGTAAACAAACTCATAGTAACAGAGGTGTTAAGGTCGCTGGAAAATATTTTAGTCTATTGAGTTTAGCCGTTCTAAGCACTAGATAGGATGCTTATGTTTATATTGATTCAGAGGAAGCTAAGATACACATGTGAGTGACGCATTTGCAAATTCTGTTTTACAAAGGAAAATACATATTTCTGACTCCAATAGGTCAATTTCTGTATGCACCCAAAACTTGCCTTAAAACTGCAGTTCAGTCTTTTTTTATTTATTTTTATTTATTTTTTTAATTCAATAGTTTCATGTGGGCAATCTCTAATTACCTAAAGAACTGCATAACTGCCAGTCAATTCATTCTCCAAGTATTGATCGGCGAAATTTGGTGACATCTTTAAATACGGGGAATGTATTTCATCTGCTTCTGTCAGTCAGTGGAAGTTCATGAATATTCATGAGCCTCCCAGTGACGCGTGCTCGCTCCCGATCCCATCACGTGGTGCAGTAGGAGAAGCAGGAGGCAAACAGTGTCTTGATCTCACTGAGGTAAGGTTTTTCCCTTTTGTGTATCCCTCCTTGTATTGTATGTCTTTATTGTATGTATTTATATAAATATATGGGGGTGAGTGGCGCCGGCAAGGGGGACAACTTTGGAGGTGTTTGGAGGGGGGGGGGCTCGGGTGAGTGGCATCGGTAAGGGGGACTATTTTGGAGGGGGGGGTCGGGGTGAGTGGTGCCGGCAAGGGGGGCAACTATAGATGTGTTTGGAAGGGGGGGGCTCGGGTGAGTGGCACCGGCAAGGGGGGCTATTTTGGAGGTGTTGGACGGGGGGGCTCAGGGTAGGTGGCGCCGGCAAGGGGGCAACTTTAGAGGTGTTTAGATGGGGGGGGGGGGCTCGGGTGAGTGGCGCCAGCAAGGGGGCAACTTTGGAGGTGTTTGGGGCACGGGGGGCTCGGGGTGAGTGGCGTCGGCAAGGGGGACTATTTTGGAGGTGGTTTGGGGCAGGGGGGGCTCGGGGTGAGTGGCGCCGGCAAGAGGGACTATTTGGAGGTTGGTTGATGGGGCGGGGGGGGGGTGTGGGGGTGAGTGGCGCCGGCAAGGGGGACTATTTTGGAAGAGTTTGGAGGGGGGGGGCTCGGGGTGAGTGGCGCCGGCAAGGGGGACTATTTTGGAGGTGGTTTGGGGCAGGGGGGGGGGGGGGGGGGGGGCGTGGGACAACAAAGGGGGGTATTTTTTTGGGCCCCCCCCCCCCCCCCACTAATTTACATCTCATTTTTTTTTCTAAATTAGTGACTTATATACACACACACACGCGAAACAAAGACTGATTGTAGTGAAGTATAAAAGTAATACAATAAATAAACCGTTCTCATAAAGGTTTTTGTTATTGTTCTTACTAGGAATTGATTCAATTTCTTTTTTTTATACAAGGCAGGAACGGGGGCAAGTAGATTTTTGTGTGATTTGTCCAAAATAAAAAAAAATAATATATATATTATATAGCTGATATACCCGGTGTAGTGTGTGTGTGTGTGTGTGTGTGTGTCCAGAAACTAACAAGACACTCATGCTAGTGCACGTTTAGAGAGAGGGAGGGCAAGGCTGACAAAGGGGTGTGCCAGGGCTTGTGACAGGACATGAAGGGGCAGTGCCTTAGTAAATGCTTGTCAAAATAGAATACTAGAAAATTGGTCTTTCAAAGTTGTTGTTTTTAAACAGAAAATGCTAAAAGTATTTTTTCTTACTACAGAACTGATTTATTAAAAAAAACACACATGCAGGATATTGACTGAACTGCAGCTTTAAATGTTAACACATTCTACATACTGTATATACCTTGATAACCAATCGGTTTCTAAATATGTTCACTGTATCTGCAATCGTTAGCTCGAAGTTAAAAGTGTATTTTCTCTGATCGCACTTTATCACCCTGTATTCATTTTGCAGTCTTTAGGATGAAAATACCCCTTCAAGATATCCATGCATATGTTTGTACATACTGTAGTTATGGGAGCAGGCTTCCCTCAAAAATAAGACCTTGTTACCTTGGTATCTCTTTTTTCTGTTTCTTAAAACATCCACACACCCTGCAGTGTTTATGAGCCTGGACAAAGTAATTTCAAAGCCCAGTTGAATTCATTCAGAACTACATCTATAACATGCTGCGATTAGCACAAAACAACCATATCAATCTATATAGGCATAAAAGTTAAACGCAGAGACAAAGGCATATATTCCGTAAGTATATATATATATAATATATGATATATATATATATATATATATATATTATATATATGATAGATTATAGATATATAGATATAAAACAACAAACAATTAAACATAACAAAAACACATGTATCGCAGCATGTTATAGATACAGGACAGTGTATTTTTTCTAGCATGGAGATCATGAAGTTGATTGGACTAAATCAGATTGAGACTATAAAAAAGGATTATTGAGTGAAGAGGGGAGAATCTCTAAGGAAGAGAAATGTTATTGGTGAAACGTGTAGGAGGAGGAGACTAGTGAGGAGAGCAGGAGAACCCAGGAGGAGGTTTGCAACAGAGATCTGAGGCGTGTGTGAGCTATATGTAAGTAATAACTTCAGACAATAAAAGTATTTTGTGTGCTGAACCAGAAACGGAATTATTATATATAGAGAATATATAATGAAGTATTGACTGTCAGTCTCTTTTACTAACCCATTGGTTTAGCTTCTGAGCCATACTATTCATTGGCACGAAAAAAACCTTCTAGTGAGCTCTAGCAGCTATGTACGGAGCCAAAGAATGAGTGCAATACTGTACATCTGCTTTATCCTTATGAACAAAAATGTTCATACCAGCTCATCCTGGAGGTGGCCAATAGATTATCTGTTTTTGTAACAAATGTTATAAGAAATGATAGAACAACATTTGCTTTTCACTGGGATCCTCTCAGTGTTGTTGTATCCTAATTTGATTGACTTTTTTTAACTTTTGTTGCAGTCTTGGTAATTTCGCAATTACACATATTACCTCATTTTCATCGGTTTCCTAAACTAGCAGTTTCTATAGACATAAGTTTAAATATTGCTGTTATATGTATGGATCAGTGGTAAACTCTGATAAGTCTACATTGGGCCTCTAATACCAATTTGGAGATTTGTCTTACGTTAAGACACACTGTATCATCAGATATTCTTACGCTGAGTAATAAATTCCAGATACAACTAAAGCCGTATAGAAACCTGCAGGGGAATGGGTTGTTACCGGTAATATGGACTGTTAGTTCAACGCAAATTCATCTCCCCCTGCCTCGTCTACGCAAAACCATTCCGGAAGCACATGAGATACCGTTTTAGCCTTTAAAAGTCAGGCACCACACACACAACATGGAAAAGGCTTAAAGGTTACAGAACTGAGGATTTCTTCATTTTAGAATGTGTCTACTCTGCAGCTCAGAAGCATTTTATGTTACTGAAAATGTACTATACTGAGCTGAAAAGTAAAATAGACAGATGTTACTTTGCGAAACAAACCATTGGCATCTCAACCTACTCTTTTGAAACTGCATACCACACAGGAATGGGTAACAAGCAGTAAATGTAGTAAGTCCAGGGGCATGACTGAATCAACAGGAAGAAGGCTGTAGAAAGTCCAAGAGCGCTGAATCCATATGTTGCCAGAGATGATGCTACCTGCAATATAAATGCATGAGAAATATTTAATAAAGAGCTTAACAATTCATATATGTTTTATACATCTTGCAGGGACCCCATATTTATATTGTACACCAGGCCTGCACAACTCCAGTCCTCGAGGGCCGCAAACAGGGCAGGTTTTCAGAATATCCCTACTTCAGCACAGCTGGTTCAATTAGTGGCTCAGTCATACTGAGCCAGCTGTGCTGAGGTACGGATATCCTAAAAACCTGGCCTGTTTGCGGACCTCAAGGACTGGAGTTGTGCAGGCCTGTTATACACAGCGGCCATTATTTTAAGAAACAAAATTAATACGCAGCCAATCTACCATTAAAATGCACTAGAGACCATGGTATATTCTTGCAGTGTCAAAGCAAAGTGGAAACGATGCAAAGTAGCATTTCTATCAGAAACGGAGCAAACCCCTATCAAATTTGCATTTTCTGGCATGCGTGTACACTGCTCCATAAACTACGCTCATGAGTCATAAATAAAAGCAAATGAAAGTAATCCATTAGCAAATGCTCTTTGAATTTTAAATTAGTACTTAACGTGATTTTCTTTTTTAAAGTGTACTTTGAACTTGGCATTTACAAAAAGCGCAGAACCAGTCGAATGCTTCATGCTTGCACAAAAGAAATTCTTGGACGAAAGGAATGCACATTATGACAGAAGTAATTTATTACATAATTCCGTTACTTGAAGAGCAAAGTCATTATTTACGTGCATTAGAATCTTAACATAACATATTGCAGCAAGTAGTCACTTGTTATCTGTAAACTTCCAGTTCTACCACTCCGACAATCTGAATAAATGAAGAATTAATGTAATTTGTGTTTCAGTCTTGGGAATTCTCCTTTTTTAAGCTGAGGCAAATGATCCTGAGACAGCGACCCCCCCCAAGGTAATGCAACATATTTATTTCATTCGTTTAATTAATTTTAGGATGTAATACAATCCAAATGTTGCATAAAATATTTAACTATGTAAGGAAAATTGACTGCTACAAAAAAAAAAAAAGATCAATCTGATAGTAAGTAAAGTAAGAAATGTAAAAAAATTTGGTATTTCTATTACATTAACTTTATTTCCGATCCTGTTCATTGTACTTACAGTATTACTGCATGGTAATGAGCGAATATTGCGTAGTTAGTTTGCAATATCATGTGACATGGCACGGTATCACACCATTGGTTTGCACTGCAAATCGCATAATAAAATGTTCAAACTCGTGCCAGCGGTAATGTGTTATGCGATAACATCTGCCACATACACATTGCATATTTATGTAGTTACAGTACACATTTTTAAAAAAACACTTGTAATACACACTGAAGATGGATGCCACTGTGATTTTTGTCAGAGCGGTTTCCAACTACATCCTCAATGGTGCATATTATTTACTACAGCATTCTCACCCAAATTATAGTATGTACCGCCAATTAAGCAGTTTATGGAATTCATTAAAAACCCCTTCAAACTACATCTGCATCATCCCAAATGCATACGTCTGAAAGGGTTCCCCAAGAGCTGCGCGCCTCTGCACAGAAACAGTGTGCTAAGGGTTAACATCTGGGATTGCTTTCTAGGTGTTTTGTCACCCCCACCCTCTGGAATGTTTCCTGTCCTGAACTAAGGACGTTGAGTGCAGCTGAATTCATTGAGAATCCCTTCAGCGTACATCTGCGTCACCCTAAAGGCGGACAGCCTTTGGCAACACCCAAAGGGTGTTAGACATTTGCTGTTGTTCGCTGATGTTTGTTAATGATACAGCTGCTCTGTTACAATCCGAAACATACCAACCTTCTCATCCCCTGTACCCTATGTTTCAACTTACCCTTCCTTATAGATTGTAAGCTTCTTGGGGCAAGGACTCTTCTAACAACACACTGCAGCCTATTGTACCTCTTCTAAGACAATTTTAACCTTGTCTGTAACGGTAACATACGCCCATAATTATATTCTCTCTAACTGTCCATGAAATGTCTGTAAATTGAATGTATTACCACTATTCATTTAATGGAGCAATGTATTATCATAACTCTGTGCCCAGGACATATTTGAAAATGAGAGATAACTCTTAATGTACAGTATTACTTTCTGGTAAAACATTTATTAAATTATATATACAGCTAAACCCCGTTATAACGCGCCTCGTTATACCGCGATTCGGTTATAACGCGGTTTTCCCGTGGCTCCCGTTTTTTTAAACTGCACACACTGCACACACTGCACACACTGCACACACTCACTGCACACACTCACTGCACACACACTGCCACACTGCACACACACTGCTCATTGCTCACACTGACACACTGCACACACACTGCACACTGCACACACACTGCACACTGCACACACACTGCTCATTGCTCACACTGCACACACTGACACACTGCACACACACTGCACACACACTGCACACACACTGCACACTGCACACACACACTGCACACACACTGCACATTGCTCACACTGACACACTGCACACTGCACACACTGCACTGCACACTGCACACTGCACACTGCACACACACTGCTCATTGCTCACACTGCACACACTGACACACTGCACACACACTGCACACACACTGCACGCACACTGCACACACACTGCACACTGCTCATTGCTCACACTGCACACACTGACACACTGCACACACACTGCACACTGCACACACACTGCTCATTGCTCACACTGCACACACTGACACACTACACACACACTGCACACACACTGCTCATTGGACACACTGCACACTGCACACACACTGCTCATTGGACACACTGCACACACACTGCACACACACTGCTCATTGCTGACACTGCACACACTGACACACTGCACACACACTGCACACTGCACACACACTTACAGACACTCACACACACTTACACACACTTAGACACTCACAGACACTCACAGACACTCACACACACTCACGCACACCCACTCACACACACTCACAGACACTTACAGACACTCACACACACTCACACACACTCACACTTACAGACACTCACACACACTCACACACACTCACAGACACTCACACACACTCACACACACTTACAGACACTTACAGACACTCACACACACTTACAGACACTCACACACACTCACACACACTTACAGACACTCACACACACTTACACACACTCACAGACACTCACACACACTCACACACACTTACAGACACTCACACACACTCACACACACTTACAGACACTCACACACACTCACACACACTCACACACACTTAGACACTCACAGACACTCACACACACTCACACACACTTACAGACACTTACAGACACTCACACACACTTACAGACACTCACACACACTCACACACACTTACAGACACTCACAGACACTTACAGACACCCATATACACTCACACACACTTACACACACTTACACACACCCATATACACACACACACTTTCTCTCCCATATATACATACACACACACACTCTCTCACTCTACACAGACGGGGGGTGGGGTCGGAGCAGAGGAAAGGCCGCGACTAGCACCACCACCCGCTCCCCCCCCTCCTCCCGCGCAGGCAGCGGGAGCACCGGGGACAGCGGTGGGGAGAAGAAACCCCCCGCTACCACCTCCATGCAGGCAGCGGGATCTGAGGTAAGCGGCGACCTGAGGGACATCCCCGCTCCCATCTCCTGCCCCGCGGCCTGTCCCGCGGTGACAGGGGGAAGCGGGGACAGGAGGGACATCCCCGCTCCCATCTCCTGCCCCGCGGTGACAGGGGGAAGCGGGGACAGGAGGGACATCCCCGCTCCCATCTCCTGCCCCGCGGGCTGTCCCGCGGTGACAGGGGGAAGCGGGGAGCGGAGGGACATGCCCGCTCCCATCTCCTGTCCCGCGGGATGAATATGCGCTAAAGCGCGGCGGCCATTTTTTTCTCGCGACCCCGTTAGTAACGCGGTGGTCTCGGGGTGGACCCCGAGACCCGCGTTATAACGGGGTTTAGCTGTATATATATGTGATCCGCCCCACAGATTCACAGTCACTAAGGCTGGTGGATAAGAAATCCATACCAGACTATACAAGGGTTCTGGTTTCCCTCACCTGCTCTCCTAAGTGATGAACAGGAATATAGTGCAGTTACTTTGGCTGCTTCAGTCTCTCTTAGAGCTTGGAGGCAGGGAGGAAACTGCTCCCCAGGATCCAGTTCGGGGTAGACAGCCCCCCCCCCCCCCACATGTTGCAGCAACTGAGGATCTATTGGGACGCTGTCCCCATCTGACAGTTAAGGACTCAATGTTATCTCTGTATGTTATTTAAAGTTGGAAACAGTAGATGTTTCCTTTTATGATTACTTTTGTTCTTAAAGTGACGGTGTTTAAAATGTTTAGTATCACTAATGAACAAGTAAACCGTTGAAGGTTGAGGTCTGAGTGCCCCTTGTATACACGTGTTTGTCCCCCCTTTTTTTTACAATTGAAACCCTAGAAGACTGTGTCGCGAAGAGCCTGGGCAATCAGTGGCGCTACATACATAAAGGGAGCCGTTTGCCACAACCACGTGTAAGTAGTTATTAAAAATATATATTGGCAGAATAAAGGGGTAAGTATTGCACGTAGTGTACAAAAAATAGGTAGTTTAAAAACATGTAACAATATCCCTCTGCCTGTCCACCATGGTATCCAGAAGCATGTTTCCCTGATGACAAAGTAGAAAAGATGAAAAAGGAGCACAGCAAAAAATAAAGAGATCTGGAGGCAAAAAAATGGAAAAACAAAGTTTTATTTAGACACCTTTTGACTCAAGGAATCACTCTTTGATAAAGCGCCACTACGGCAGGAAAAGCGTTAAGAGGTTTCTGTTTTAATTTTTTCTTAGGCTTGTATGCCTCAATAAAACTTTGTTATTTTTCCATTTTTTTGCCTCCAGTTCTCTTTTTTTTTTTGCTGTGCTCCTTTTTCATCTTTTATATTTTGTTACCTCAAAACAAGAAGGAAGCACGCCTGGATGCTGGATGCAATCATGGGTCTGTGAGTAAATTATATTCGCTAAGACTGTTGAAGATTTCCTGTGTTATTTCAGGATCGGACTTCGTCATATGACAGGGACTTTGTCACTGCGGGTTCATTCTGTTGCGCGGTTGCTGGCGGTGCCATATACTCTGGGGCTATCGGATATCCCCGGTCTTCAGTCTGCCCCTTTAAACTGTGGATCAATTGCATTACTCCTTCAGCAGTCTCAGTCTTTCCCACGGATTCCCGGACCCCTACTTCATTCAAGGGTTAATATGGTCTCTCCTGCTTTATTATCTTGTCCAGGGTCTTTATGGAACCCTCCTTGGAGGTTCATTCCTCCTATCTTTGTTTCCCTGATGAATTGGCATGAGGTACGCCACAAAACTCGTAGAATTTGTTATTGCCTCACTGTTTTAATATATTGCATATCAAAATAAAGGGATAAAGGGGAAGGGAAAATTAATCTCGCATAAACCTATCAATAATACAGTCGATATTAATATATTAAGGTGCAATAGGGACAATAATAATATGGTGAGCAAAAGAAAGAACAGATTCCCTGTAGAATGCACACAAAATGTGATGAATATGAATACAACTAATAAAACCTTTTAATTAAATCAGAATAAAAATAGTATGGAATTAGTATAAACAATTGTATGGCCAATCCACGGACAGCACGTACTCACGTAAAAACACAAACAACAGCACATATAAAGCAGATAATTGATAGCAACCACTTCTGCTTGTAATGTAATCTCATACAGATAGATACTGTATGGATTCCACTAGAAGCAGAAGTGGTTGTTATCAATTATCTGCTTTAAAGGTGCTACTGTTTGTGTTTATACATGTGTATGTCTTGTCTGTGGATTGGCCATACAATTGTTTATACTAATTCCATACTATTTGTATTCTGATTAATTAAAAAGTTTTTATTAGTTGTATTCATATGCATCACATTTTTAAGCTATAAAGCAACTATTTACCAAGCTCAGAATATCTGTACCTTCCACGTGATCCCCTTGCATGTGTAGATGTCACATTTTTTCAGAAACAATAAAGAATATTTACTACACATTGTAAGACAGGTAATACAGTTCCTGAGTTCCACTTCTACCGTGGTTTCACCGACAGCTCTGCATCTTCCGGCTCATCGCTCTTTGGGGGGGGCAGATTTCACCCCGGCGGCGGCCCCGACAGCCCTCTGACTGGCTCAACCCGAGTGACTCAGATTTGTCCTGTAGGTCTATGTTTATACTACTGCCCAGCGGAGAACGCATCTAGCCTAATCATTGCCATATCGTGGACCTTTCTACCCCTGGTATATCTGTCTGAGCCAACCACGGCGTCCAGACTTTTAGATAATTTGTGCCAGTATCGTTGACCATACTCGTCAATTTCTCCATCTGGCAGACTGTCCAAATTCTATTCCAAATTGCAGTAATTGATGGAATCTCATTTTGTTTCCAACGTGCTGCGATCTCTCCTCTTACCGCCATCGCAAAGTGCGATATTAATTTGTTTGTTTTTCTGGAGAGGCCCGGGTGCGGTCTGTTAAGGAGAAACTGCCACGGGTCTAGAGGGATATTTATGCCTAGGATTCTGCTCAGCCAATTTTGGATTGAGTCCCAGACGTTAGCTAGCTTGGGGCAAGACCACAGCATGTGTAACAAGTCTGCTTGTTGTCCACATTGTCTCGGGCACAATGGGGAGTAACTGGGCAGGAATGCAGCCAATTTTGTGGGGGCGTGGTACCATCTCATCATAACTTTATATGCGTTCATCCTTAGGGTCGTACACATGGAGCTATTGGAGACTGCCGTGGTGATTTTCGTCCAGTCCTCTACGTCTAATACCTCTCCTAAGTCCGTCTCCCATTTGGTCATGTAGCCTAATTTTTCAGTTACGGTCGCGTCAGAACCAGTCACTTCTTTGTACAGCTGCGATGTGGGTCCAACTGAGTTTGTCCCTGTTCGGCAGAGCTTTTCAAAGTTCGTTAATTGGTTTCTAGGTTGTTGAGCTTGGTAAAATGCTCTGACCTGAAGGTACCTAAAGAATTCAGCATTGAGGATATTGTTGTTAGATTTAAGGATATCAAATGTTTGGATGCCTCTTCTGCCCTCCAGGTCTACTAATCTATTAATATGATTAGCTTTCCAAATTGTAAAGTCCGCACTGTTCAATCCAGGAGCAAACAATGGGTTCCCCCATAGTGGGGTCATGCCTGATGCTTTATGGGTCAAATTGCATTTAAGCCTAGTGCTCTCCCACACCGAGATTGAGTTAGCCATTGAGGAAAGCGGCATTTTAATGCTTAATCGCAACTTTTTGGGTAGCCAGATTAAATGTCCCAGTTCAACCGGGGAGCAAATCTCTTTTTCTAATGCAACCCATCTTTTGGAGTCTGGGTTGGTGTGCCATTGCACGATTTGGCATAATTGGGCCGCTTTATAATAAGCCAACAAGCAGAGACTCCTGACATATTTTAAGTGAGAGGAATATGAAATTGGTTTTGCTATAAGAGAGTGACTTGTAACAGTCGCCATTATGGCTTGAGAAAGGATCATAGCGATTTGAAACCTTGCTGTTAGCCATTATTAAAAAGGTAAGTAATCTGCGTACGTCAGACACAGCTCATCAGATGGTAACTCCTCTCAGTCCTGGCACCGAAGACCCGTCTCTAGGCTGGCTTCTCCTCAGTCAGGAATGGAAGTCCTTGTGATAGTATGGTCACAGCCTCGTGATGGCTAGTTCGAAATGTCCTTAGATGATACTGCAACACAATGCAGGGCTCCGGTAGAGATCTAGTGTGCACGGCATACACGGCACCAGTTGATGACGTCACATGTAATTGTGCAATCTCCTCCACGGAACGTCGTGCACCCGGAGCTTGAAACCGGTGTCAAAGTGTATGAAATTCACACAGCAGGATCACAGGCTATAACGAATCGGTATTAGAATGAGAGTCATACGCGTTTCGTAGTGGTACAGCTACTTCTTAGAGACGGGTCTTCAGTGCCAGGACTGAGAGGAGTTACCATCTGATGAGCTGTGTCGATCCTTCACTACCATCACCTCTACTTGCCGATTGGTAACCTCTGTGTTTATCACAGTACATGCTTTTACCCTACTTATCTGATGTACGCAGATTACTTACCTGTTTAATGATAAAAATTATCTTTATTTACTTCACTATGTGTGTTTTTGCGCTGTTCTTTTGTTTCCGGTTTCCCTAGTGTTTAGAGTGTGAGCCACTCTATTTGTATCAGCTGCAGACATCTGTTCAATTGTTAAATACGGTTTTGTATTTAATATTCTTTATTCACTGGTTGTCCAATTTTTGGCATCAGGGTCTATATCCTTGGTTAATATTAATCACTTATATGTGTTGTTTCACATTATTTACATTAGCTGCGCACTTATAATCATTTATCCATTGTTAGCTATTATGTAGGTAACAGCGGTCACAGCTCCTCCAAACAGCCAACACATTGAAAAAGTAAAAAACTTTATGGATATCAAACAGTGAACATCAGCAGCAAATCACTCTGACGCGTTTCGTCCAATGGCAGACTTTATCAACTTTTATTACTCTTTGATAAAGTCCGCCATTGGACGAAACGCGTCAGAGTGATTTGCTACAGGCAGACCACTACATTCTCCGTGAGTACTGACCAGCTGAATTGTGACATCGTTGGACACAGGGTGGAGGTGAGGCCGACGGACAACGGATACATTGACTTACCCTTAGGCACCTCCCTGGAGGTGCCTTTCTGTACTTCTACCGGAGTATACTTCCTAGCCCACCACCCTGAATTAGTCCGGATACTTATGAAGCTTACATAGCTCTTATAGCATTATTTTAAGAAGAGTGGTGTCTTTCTCCCTGATTTATGGACTGGTACAATTACAGCCTGGGTAGTAGCCTCGGTATACCTTGGGGGTCATTCCCCATATTTTCTATTAGCTATTATGTAGCCAGATGTCTGACTGTTACATTTATTGTAAGTTTTTCCTTTTTTGCTCTAATGGAGCTTTGAACTATTTTTATTTTTGCAATTCGATTGTGTTGGAAGTTTCATGGCACTTCCCAGCCCTACGTACACACTGCATTTTTTCACTCTGCAAATCTCTCATCTATCTACAGTATATCAGTAGAGTTGATCCTAGTTTTAATTGATATTACATAGTTTAACAACATTTATTATTTCCACAGTAAGGCTATTATAAATAATATTACAATTATAATTAATATTTCTGAATACTAATTATACATTAAATAAACACAATTTAGTTTTAATTAAAATTGTATCAGTCATGTATTAAGCATTTCAAAATGCATAGAAAATCATTTAAAACATTGACTAATGCATCGTACTGTATGTCACATAACGACCTTCATACATAATACACAGAGTTTATGAAGGCTTATGCTACTTTTTAGAACTAACATTTTGACACACAAAACAAATTCAAATATGATCTTAATGCTTTTGCCACTACTGTCACTTATTCTTGGAGGAACAGCAGTGGCCGTTCATGTAGGGAGAAAAGAGTCATTAAATATTATTTTACTTCCAGAAATAAATCCGAAACACAAACGAAATCTATAATTTCCAAGAGCAGAAGCTCAAAGCTTGTGTTTTGTTTTGGGAAAAACAGAGAGAAAGAAGCTGCGTAGGAGTATCACAGCACAAAACACATGTGGAAACCATGATAATTGCAGCCCTAGGAAAACCTACAGTGGGACTTCTCTGCTGCTCGACACTTAAGCAGCATTAAATGTACTCATTTTATCACCGTGAAAAGGAAAGACATTTTTATGAAAACACAACTTATACGCAATAAGTCGGTACAATGTAAATGCTGTTGCAAAATAAAGGGAAAAAAAGGATGTCCTTGATTCTACCATGAAAACCTAATTAATATTGTGAAATGTCTTTAATTTTCCAGGCTTGCTACCAATTATCCACAGAGGCCCTACAAATCTTATTTCTTTTTCATATTTCACAATTGATGAGGATGTACTGTACAAATATGATTTGAATAGACGAACCAAGGTAGGGTGTAGGGCTGCAAGGAATAGAGTTAGTGCAAAGGACCTAGCACTACTACTGCACTACACTGCTTACTGCTACCATTTCTACATGGTAACACAGACAAAGTTATGAGACTACTGCAGGCCCAAAACTATAACGTGGTCATTTACTAAGCACCAATGCAACATATCCTGCCATTTACTGCCATTGACTTGAGCACCGGATCGTGCTGCGATACCCCCACATCTTTGCTTAGTGAATTTCCGACTAATATATTAAGGCCAAAGTGATGTAAATCAAAACTTCTATGCCATGTGTGTCAAAGAAAATAATCCCATTTGATTTAATAGGATTTTTTCTTTGATGCATATAGTGCAGGTTTCTTTGCCCCAGAATTTGACCAATTTTCTTAATACATTCACCCTTTAGATGCATACAAGAGAGGTCTATGCGATGTGTGTGTCGAAAGAAACACCAAGTTTAAGGTGGTGTAAGTTTCTGGCTTCTAACAATCTACTCCGGATGTAAGAAACTTTCTTGTATTTGACACAACTGTTCCCCAAAAAATTATGCAATGCATCAAAGCATTTTCTCTGATCCAGAATTGCATTAGTACTGTATATAGCCAACAAAGAGTTTGCACAAGTCATCCAGAATGTCTCTAATAATTAAAAAATGGATTGTAGATTGAATTTTACTTCACAATTCAATGTACAGTATTTATGCCTTGACACATCTCATGCTCATGCATCGACAAAGGTGCTAGATCTGATCAACCAAAAAAAGAAAGTCAAATCAGATACTAAAAAAATAAACGAAGCTTCCGCTCCAACCTTATATATCTAACTTAGAATATAACCCAGTTTTCTACTTATTTAAGAGCATGTGGGAGATAGGTCAAATTATGTGACCCGGAAGAAGCACCATTTAAGAGCGAGGCGAAACGTGCATCGGTCTGAAATCACGCCAGCTCGAGTCCCAGAATGTTAATGATTTAAAAATAAGACATGCTGAACGCCAGCAGTGAATATATGTAAAAAAAAAGAGCTGTGGACTTTTACAACAAGGAGCAACCCACTAAAAAATTGAAATGAATGGATCCATGCCAAACACTTTACAGTTATGAGAAAATATGTGTAAAGAGGGAGCACATGCAGAAACTAACTGCATGGTACCAAGATAAGTAAGATATTTGATGTAAAGAGATGTCTGTACAAGGAAGTGGAGAATAAGCTGGTGCAATAATGAGGTTCCGATGTGAATGATGAACAGGCCAGTTTGGTGTTGGAGTATCTCCTGGGGACAATCACATAATTAAAACAGAAAAATGCCAAGTATAACTAACAAAATATTGGCAGGATATTTACAAATGCAGGTGAAGCAGTTATGATGATTAATCCCAACTGTTATGATATCATTTTCCCAATGGCATATGAGAATATACAACTTAATTATTGTATATTATATAATATAATATTTTGAAAGAGACCATTATTGATACTTTTCGTGAAAGAGAAATGGATATGTTTGGAGAATATGGATAATTAAGCAGCCTGCCCCTTTCTTCCTTTGGGAGTGATAAATATTCTCTGACGTGATCTTTTGCTGGCTTAAATCAATTTTTTACTATATATCTGAACTACTATTACAGCTAAACCCCGTTATAACGCGCCTCGTTATACCGCGATTCGGTTATAACGCGGTTTTCCCGTGGCTCCCGTTTTTAAAAAAAAAAAAAAAAAAAAAAAAATTTTTAAAAAAAATTTTTTTTTTCATTTTTTTTTTTTGCACACTGCACACACTGCACACACTGCACACACTCACTGCACACACACTGCTCATTGCTCACACTGCCACACTGCACACACACTGCACACTGCATACACACTGCTCATTGCTCACACTGACACACTGCACACACACTGCACACTGCACACACACTGCTCATTGCTCACACTGCACACACTGACACACTGCACACACACTGCACACTGCACACACACTGCTCATTGGACACACTGCACACACACTGCACACTGCACCACCTGCTCATTGGACACACTGCCACACACTGCAACACACTGCTCACACACTGCTCATTGCTCACACTGCACACACTGACACAACTGCACACACACTGCTCATTGGACACCCTGCACACACACACTCACACTGCACACACACTGCTCATGTGCTCACACTGCACACACTGACACACTGCACACACTGACACACTGCACACACACTGCCATTGCTCACACTGCACACACTGACACACTGCACACACACCTGTACCTGCAACACACTCCTCAGCTCACATCTTGCACACACCTTACACACTGCACACACGACACTGACTGCACACACACGCTCAGTGCTCCACTGCACACACTGACACACGCACCCACTGACACTGCACACACACACTCTCATGCTCACACTCACACACACTCAACACACTTACAGACACTCCACTACACCACACACACTTACGCACACGCACACACACTCACACACACTCCCACGCACACTTACGCACACTCACGCACACTCACGCGACCACCCCTCACACACACTTACACACACTTAGACACTCACAGACACTCACAGACACTCACACACACTTACACACACTTACACACACTTACACACTTAACACTCACACACACTCACACACACTTACACACACTTACACACACTTACACACACTTACATACACTTAGACACTCACAGACACATCACACACACTTACACACACTTACACACACTACCACACACCGACACTTACCCACTACACACCATCACACCACATCACCCCACCCCATATCAAACACACACTTTCTCTCCCCATATATACATACACACACACACTCTCTCACTCTACACAGACGGGGGTGGGGTCGGAGCAGAGGAAAGGCCGCGACCAGCACCACCACCACGCTCCCCCCACCCTCCTCCCGCGGCGAGCAGCGGGAGCGCCAGGGACAGCGGTGGGGAGAAAAACCCCCCGCACCACCTCCGTGCAGTGCAAGCGGGATCTGAGGTAAGCGGCGACCTGAGGTCATCCGCTCCCACTCCTGCCTCGCGCCTGTCCCGCTGTGGACAGGGGAAGCGGGGACAGGAGGGACATCCCCGCTCCCATCTCCTCCCCCCCCCCCTGTCACAGGCCGCGGTGACAGGGGGAAGCGGGGACAGGAGGGACATCCCCGCTCCCATTCCTGCCCCGCGGCCTGTCACACGGTGACAGGGGGACGGGGGACAGGAGGGACATCCCCGCTCCCATCTCCTGCCCCGCGGCCTGTCCCGCGGTGACAGGGGGAACGGGGACAGGAGGGACATCCCGCTCCCATCTCCTGCCCCCGCGGCGTCCCGCGGTACAGGGGGAAGCGGGGGAGCGGAGGACATGCCCGCTCCCATCTCTTCCCGCGGGATGAATATGCCTAAAGCGTCGGCGGCCATTTTTTTTTTCTCGCGACCCCGGTTAGTAACGCGGGGGTCTCGGGGTGGACCCCGAGACCCGCGTTATAAAGGGTTTAGCTGTATTAGGTTAAGCAATAATGGTTGATGACTCCGGAGATTCCTTCCTCTTCCTCTCCCTCTCTCCCATCTCCCGTTATCCTCCTCCTGCCCCCCTTCTCACTCCTCTCCTTCACCATCACCTCTTCCCACTTGCCGCAGTCGCGTTCCCCACAGGTCTCGCGTACCCCCGTTCCCCAGTCCCTGCCATAATCCTCCCTGCTCCCTCTCCCCCTGCCGCGGTAGCTCCCTTACCTTCCCCTGTGGTGCCAGCCGTCCCGTTGCCCGTCTCCGCCTTTGGTGCCGCAACGCGGCATTCCGCGTGACTTGTGACGCGGCCGGTGCGCGTGCCACCTCTGCCATGGGACGTGCGTGCATGCTCATCTCTCCCCTTACTGGCCATCGCGCGGGCAACAGTCCTCGCCCCGTTTCCCTCTGCTTGGCTCCGTCCCCCTTCGTGCTGCCTTTCCCTGCTCTGTGCTTACAGGGGCCCGCGCGCACAGACTCTCTCTTAGGATTTCCCTGTCTCCGCCTCCCAAGCTGTTCAGTCATTCCAGGACTGCCCCTTCTGTCTCCTCCTCTTCTCTCCCTGACCTATCTCTTGCTTCTCCCACTTCTCTCTCTAACTCCCCCCTATCTACCATTGGTGCACTCCCTTTATAATATCCCTTCTGTCCACCTCTTCCTCGCTCTGCATAGTTCCTGTTCCCTGTGTGTACCTGTCCTATGCTGTGCTCCTGTGAATACCTGCTCCTGTTTTTATTTTGGATTTCCCTGGCTTTGACCCCTGCTCTCCCTGGACTACTCTGCTCTCAGGTAACCCCCTGAACCCTGCAACGCCATACGACTTCGCTGACCTCTGGCTTCCTAGGACCTGGCTGCTCACTGACGACTCTACTCTCTGGATCCCCTGAACATTGGCTAACGGACACGACTATTCTCACAAACACTCCACGATTTGCAAGTTATATACATTACACACATATCTTTCTACAAGACCCAATGCAAAAGCATATACCAACATCGGGTTGAGCTCCAACTACTATGGGTGTATGTAGGTACCATACCGATCCCAACATCTATTAATCAGATACAGGGTTAGCTTGGTCTGCGGGCATACAGCGTGACAATAAAGGTAGAGTGAGTGTGGGGTTCGTTGATTATATAGACATATCATCTCAATGCTACACAAGCGAAGAAAAAAACAGAATACACACACACACACACACACACACACACACACATACATACATATATATACATCTCTGTGAAAGCTGCTGTTTCGGGATAAAAGATACCTTTATGTACATGTGTACTTTGGGAAATTTGTAAGTACAAATTTCCCTGGATTCTACTAAGAACTCACTTAGAATATCCAGTTTTTAGAAAGGCATATTTGCACTATTTTGCTTATGTTTTTCTTTCCACCTATATATTTGTGCTCCCCACAAACATCCTGGATACCTGACACTTTTGGATTGAGGAAAAGCAATCTACATGAAGGGTTGAATCTGCACCTTATTTTATTTATTTATTCACTATATCACATATTCACTTTAAGAGTTTGAATTTTCACTATTATTTAAGCACTTATTATAAGTCACTTATTTACCATTTAGTAATAGATTTAAGCGCCAATATATAACCTTTTTTTGTTGGTGGAAAAGCAAGGCAGAATGAATAACATTATTCCATAAAGTTCAGCTTTCTTTAAATTTCTGTACAGTGCAGAGCAATTTATTTGTGGTTGTGAGGAGATAGATAAGCACTGCACAGCATAAGCTAAACTTTGTCACTGTTGAAATAAATTCTTGGCAAATGACAATTTAGAATCCTCAGATCACAAACATTTTTAAGCTCTCCGCAAATCTATACTCCTCAACGCTGATATTAAAAGAATTAAACAAAAAAAAAATGTGACGTGAATATACAATTAATTATTTCCTATTATATTATTAAATTAATAGAGACTATACTGCTCGGCCCTACAATAAACCAAGATTGTATATATCCTCAGGTGTGAGGGAAACTATCTTTCAGCAAGTTCCGGATCATATTACATTTCTTTAAAACTTTACTTCATCAAAAGATTGTGTTTTTCTAACCCTTGTTCATAGGTGCAATCCCATAGCTGACCAAAAGAATTTGTAAAGAATCGAACAGTCTAATTGGAAAGAGAGGGGGCTTGGGCTGTGAAGAAGAAATGAAACCCCTCCTAAGTCTCAGCTCACCAGGTTTACAAACTTTAAAAAGTTATTTAAAGTACTTATTGGTGTCAGTACTTTTTTTTTTTTTTTTTAAAGGCACCAACCAAGTGCAGCCATTTAAATATGTAAATGGCATTACACTCTGTGATTGTAGGAGGTATTGCCACCTTATGGGAGAATGCACCACATCAGGCATTTTTTATTCAATGTATTGTGTAACTTTGATATTTTAACAATTGGAAACTGTATTTTCTGCTGGAAAAGCCAAAAAATTACTTGGGGGTGTCTTGTTTGTTCTACTTTAAGAGGTGCAAACCCGAACCATAACAGACTGTGCACCACGGTTTCAGCGCCTTTAACATAGCCCATACTCAAGGATCTCTATCCTGCCAACGTTTCACATTCTCTGAGCTGTCCAACAAGTGACAGCAGTGTAACTGGACTATGTTGTGGGCACACAAAAGAAGTAAGCAACAGCACTAATACTGTACAGTAGGTTCTGCACATCCATTTTTCATCCTTCCTGTGTTATATTGTTCCAGCCCTCACTAAACATGTACAAAACTTTCGCTCAAGGTCAGGAACCAGGCAAAATTTGCCCTTTTTCAGCAGCAAAAAAAAAATTCGACAGCAATGTGAACTGCAAATTCACTTAATATGCTAATTTGCTAAATTCACTAAAAGCGCCATTTTATCTTAACTCCGAGACTATAGATAGGGCACATACACCATGTTTCGCTCACTGCCTATTTACCACTGAAATGCCCTAGATGAAGACGGTTCCACCTTTTTCATTTGCATTCTGAGCACTGAAGCGAAAGATTAATAGAAATGTTCTGTTCCCAGCATTTGAAGCAGGCGAGGCACTAACTGATAGGATATATTTGTATGACTTAGTCAGCAATAATAATAAATAAATAAAAACATTCCTACACAACATCTGAATATGCTGACGTAGACACACAATCAAATGGTTAATGGAAGAAAAAAAAAAGAAGAAAAATCACATGTCACTTTTACAGTGCAATACAAATTGCTATGCCTAGCTGTGAATGCTCTGGTAATTTGGTGCTAAAGAGATTTGCACTAGGAGTTCTCATATGATTGAAATGCCAATCTTTACAACAAAGGAAACACAAGGACACATCAAAGACATTACTCAAATAAGAAACTGTCACTGCCTTTTGATTATACACTTACCGCTTCTTTGTAATTTCCTTCCTGAATGTAAGATCTCGTGTTCCTCACAATGTCAAGCTGCTTAGAATCTGAAAGCAGACTGTAAATATAAACAGATAAGAAAGGTGCAAGCAATGATACAGTGTGGTTAAGCAGCTTATATATATTCCACCGAGGTGTGTGAAATAATTTAAAGGCGTACAACAAATAGCAATCACAATGATAGATGGGTTATCGGTGCGGCTCTTTGAGGAAAGATTAACTGTGCTAAGCATCCTTTTTTTTTTTCTCCCGTTGAACCCTAGGGATCTTAGTTTTGGGAGATAATAATCTTTAAAGATTTCGAGGAGGAACAAGCAGTTCAGATATGGCAAAATCAGTTACAACCACGGAAGTTCCTGTTTAAACAATTTCAGGGCGATATGTTCCAGAAATAGCCAGAAATTAAGGACTACGGTAATTTATTTATTTATTTTTTACAATAGATTATGCAGCCAGAATGGAAAAAAGGGAAGATGATTAAAAACCGGGAAATAGAAAACTAAATATATTTAAATCAGAGCATGCGTTAAAAAGGTTTTAGAAGGTGATAGGTACCAATTTAACCTTTACAGTTTCCTTATGACATACCTGGTATGATATGGGCCCTGGAGGACCCATAGAGGGTATAATTTTTTGCTTTGGACTAGATAATACTTTTTGAACATTGAGTTTGCAGTGCTGTGTATCCTTTCATCAGACTCTGGTTTGGGTGAAGTATTTATCCTGTTTTATCACATATGTTGTGTGCACTTGCCTTTACTGCATTTGTTTCCATTTATGGAGTGCCTATTATCGCTTTCTTTGTAGTGTGTGTATGTATGTATATACTGTATATAGAGCTGTAAGTGCATAGCGGAATATACAGTAAATACTGGCACTGACAAATGTACAAAGAAATACAAATGAATTTATTCAATCCATAAAACACCAAGTATCCTGACGTTTCGGTCCCCAAAGAGACCTTCGTCAGGATGGTTGTTTTTTTTATTGATTGAATAAACACATTTTTCTTTCCATCAGTGCCAGTATTTAGTGTATACTCTGCTATGCACTTACACCTCTATTTGCATTACCAGTTTTTTCAAGTGAGTGCAGCCATTTTCAATTTGTTTATGTAATGTGTGTATATATATATATATATATATATATATATATATATAATATAAATATATATATATATCTATATATATATACTTATATCTCCTTGTTTGTTTGTGTGTGTGTTGTTTGTGTTTTTTTGTGTGTTTGTGTTTTGTGTGTGTGTGTGTGTATACATATAAACAGACACACTGTATACCGCATGCACGCCTAAATATAAGGGTTACCCAGGGATGTCATATATATGCTATTGTATCAATAGACAGCGGTGCTCCAAGGAAAATAATGATATAAGGACAACAGAAAAGGTATCCAAACAGGAGCACACGGGAGTACCAATATGAATAAACAATTTATTAATTCTATAAAAACAAGGGAGAAAGATTAAAACGGAGGGGGACGCTAAACAAACTCCTCTAATCACCAAGGGGACTACCAGGTGAACACTGCATATACCATATAGGTTAATTAGACCAAAATTAATTAATTAATGATTATCTTGGTTCTGCTATGTTTGTTTCTTTGAGTGTATTTTTCAACGTTCTTTTTCATATATATATTTTTTTCATTTTCAATATATGGTTCACCAACATCTTTCTCCTTTCCCTTCTCTGTTTTTGATTATTTATATTTTTAATAGAGTACATCTTATGAGACTCCCTACCTCATGGGAAATGAAGATATGACGATATCACTAAGAAGACTAATTGAGAAGACCTGTGCAGCATTAACATCTAAATATAGTGACAGATCGCTCACCTAATATTATAGAAGGAAAAATAATAAATAACTTGTTGCAAAGGGACAGACTATATAAACTAACACTTGAACAAGTGACCAATAGGGGTCACTATAAGCCCTATAAATTGCACTCTAAAGTTACGGCACCCTATTATGGGTGTTGTTGAGAGTGTAATATTGAATATAATAGGACCAGTAAAAGGATCCAAAGTCACCTTGCAGCAGACTCAAAAGCAGTACATAATTAAAATCAGAAAAATAAAAAAAAATTATTAATCATTATACGGCGACAAAACACATGTAGGGAGACAAAAAAGACAAAGGGTATTAAAAATCCCCAAGGGGAGAGACGGAATAATAGGGGGAAGACCCATACATCTATATATTCTATTCCTTAAAGGCACAATATCCTATATATTAAAGAGAGGGATGTATGGGAGGTATAGGAGGTAGGTATAGGTATATATCCACGTATGCTATTTAAATTGGCACCATAGGGTACTGCCTTAGTTAGTAGTTATAACCTCCTAGTATGCGTGTGACTATACCATAGATAGGCAAACCCTCCAGACTAATTCATATATCATACACATAAATACTATTGATGACCACATAAATGGTTCACATAAATCGTCAGTAAGCACAAATACATAAATGTACAAAGTATCATGAGGGGAGGTATTCCTCAGACAACACACAGAAAGCTGATTCAAATATCAGAGGGTCACAGCTAGATGTACTGCTATGAAAATTGTGTCAGTAACTGTGTCAGTATGACAGAGGAGGAATTGCAGACATATCTCTATATCTCACGCTATACAACCTGGTCTTCATGACCCCACGTTACAAGATCCGTCATACGGAAGCCGTCTCTCCTGGTGCACGTCACGAAAATGACGTCACCATACTCCGACGTACGTTTCACGTGCTACGGCACGCTTCTTCAGGGGGAGGAATCACATAACATGATTGTCGGTGCTGCTATTTAAAGTCCATTGCAAAGGAGGAGCAGAGGAAACTGCCAATGGTAAGTACACAGCTGGTCGTGCCTCCAAATGGAAGTAGAGGCATAGCGGCAAAGTCGTGAATGTATACAGGGAGTGTATATGTATAGTAATGAAACTATATATGTATCTATTGACATAGTAAGCCCTGATGATATAGAAGGGAATAATGGAAAGTATAAATACCCTGCACAGAGGCCTAGGGATAATAAGGTAAGTCACGTAGCTAAAACCAGACATGACTGCATCTGATGTATTTGCGAGAAAGGATGCAGAAATGTCCAAAAGGTAATCTATCACATCATAGTGTAAGTTAAATAGTCAGTTAGAAAACTGATATCAGAATATGGGAAAGATCAGAGCTACGTCCACAGATCGAAGAGGACACTTAAATTGTACATATGAAAGGAATAAATGAGACAGTAAATTGCGCCATAAGGAGCTACGTCCACAGATCGAAGAGGACACTTAAATCATACACGTAAACCGAAATATATTTGGCAATAAGTAGCACCAAAAGAGGCTACATCCACAGGTCAAAGGGACACTCAAAAGGTAGCATTGGCATCTTAAGAGTGATGCATTTAAAGTGATCATTTTAAGTGATAAATATAGTTAGACTATAGTTAATTACTTACTTTCTTCATGCAAGACCAATAACCTCAGCTGATATGACATGGATCTAATTGCATTCTCTTCACAGGTATGTCCCTTGATGTGCAAGTCCTGTTTAAAAGATTTACTAAGTGGCCTTAAGAGTGAATATTTTGGTATGTCCCTTGATGTGCAAGTCCGTTTTAAAAGATTTACTCAGTGGCCTTAAGCAGTGAATATTTTGGTATGTCCCTTGATGTGCAGTCCTGTTTAAAAGATTTACTCGGTGCCTTAAGCAGTGAAATTTTGGTATGTCCCTTGATGTGCAAGTCCTGTTTAAAAGATTTACTCAGTGGCCTTAAGCAGTGAATATTTTGGTATGTCCCTTGATGTGCAAGTCCTGTTTAAAAGATTTACTCAGTGGCCTTAAGCAGTGAATATTTTGGTATGTCCCTTGATGTGCAAGTCCTGTTTAAAAGATTTACTCAGTGGCCTTAAGCAGTGAATATTTGGTATGTCCCTTGATGTGCAAGTCCTGTTTAAAGATTTAATCAGTGGCCTTAAGCAGTGATTATTTTGGCCTCTCCCCAAAATGACTGCACAAAATACCCCCACACCCACTCCGCACTGAAACCCAGAATGACTAGCATTCATGCCGAAAAAATTTGACAAGGACAGGCACACCCTGCTGTTAGTCTGCACACACTTACAAACAGCTCCATGCAGCACAGCCTACCTCTGGCATCATGACCCTGAATGTATCTTACCTTTTTCTTCCTACTGGCCTCATGGAATTGTATACTCCCTCTATACACTACAGTTCCCATCCTGGCCCACATCCAACATCACCATACACCCTGGACTACTCAAAAGCCTTTCACTATCTGGAATGTTGGGGAGAACTCTAAAAACCAGCACAACAACACTGCTCACTCTAATGGCAAACACCACAAATCCACAACTTGCAAACAACTACCCAAATTTCTGTTCATACTATTACTCTCTTTAGCAGGTGATATTGAACCAAACCCAGGTCCTCCCATTTCAAATCTGTCCCATCAAGGTATGTCCCTTGATGTGCAAGTCCTGTTTAAAAGATTTACTCAGTGGCCTTAAGCAGTGAATATTTTGGTATGTCCCTTGATGTGCAAGTCCTGTTTAAAAGATTTAATCAGTGGCCTTAAGCAGTGATTATTTTGCCTCTCCCAAAACTGACTGCACAAAATACCTCCCACACCCACTCAGCCCACTGAAACCCAGAACTGACTAGCATTGCAATGCAGCAAAACATTTGACAAGGAACAGGCACACCCCTGCTGTTTAGTCTGCACACACTTACAACAGCTCCATGCAGCACAGCCTATCTCTGGCATCATGAACCTGCTATGTATCTTACCTTTTTTTCTTCCTACTGGCCTCATGGAATTGTTACTCCCTCTATACACTACAAGCTTCTCCATCCTGGCCCACACCCAACATCACCATACACCCTGGACTACTCAAAAGCCTTTCACTATCTATGGAATGTTGGTGGAGAACTCTAAAAACCAGCACAACAACCACTGCTCACTCTAATGGCAAACACCACAAATCCACAACTTGCAAACAACTACCCAAATTTCTGTTCATACTATTACTCTCTTTAGCAGGTGATATTGAACCAAACCCAGGTCCTCCCATTTCAAATCTGTCCCATGCCCCTGAGAATTCGACCTTTAAATTCAAAAAAGGGCTATCTGTCGCCCATATAAATATTCGGAACCTGCTGCCCAAACTGGACGAACTAAGGGCATGGTGCCTTATGCATAAACCAAAAGCCATCGTTCTTACAGAAACATGGCTAACCCATAAAACCTCTGATGCAAATATCGCCATTCAGGGATACTCCATGTTTAGGAGAGATAGGTCAAAGAGAGGAGGAGGGGTGTTATTTTATATTGCAGACACATTACAATTTACACTGTTAAATTGACCCCCAAGCCCACGCTCTTGAAATTCTAGTTGGCAAAATCTGCCTCCCCTTTTCTAAGCCCATCTTGCTCGCTGGCATCTACCGCCCCCCTAAAGCCCCTCTACAATCCCTGGCTGATATCACCCAGTTTCTTGGCTCCATTTCCTCTCTGAACGAGAAGAGTGAGCTGCTAGTTCTAGGGGATTTCAACTTCAACTGGCTTGACCCTAAAAACCATAAAATCCAGATACAACTCAAGTCACTTAACCTATCACAACTCATTTCCCAACCCACACGGACAAACCTGAAATCGCATAACCATTCCTTGCTAGACTGGATTCTCTCCTCAAACCCCAGCAGAATCCAATCCTCTGGCATCCTTCCGGACATTTTCAGTGACCATGCAATAGTGTACTGTGTAAGGAAAATTAAAACGCCCCATTAAAGCCCTAAAGTTCTCCTCACTAGAACATTAAGAAACTTTAACCCACAACAGTTTCTGGATGACCTTACCAACTGCCCATGGCACAGAATAGATTTAATTCCCGACCCTGATTCTGCGCTCGACTATTTCCAATCCGAGTTCTTAAAACTCTGTGATACCCATGCTCCACTACGCAAAATAAGGGTACGGAGGGCCCATCTTCCATGGGTTACAACTGACCTTATTGCACTCTACCAGCTCAGGGATACCTTGTGGAAAAGCTACAAATTAACTGGCACTACCAAGGATCTCAATCACTACAGATGCCTGCGGAACATGTGCACAAGGCAAACAAGGCACGCAAAAGCACAATATTACTCTGACAATCTCCACCAAAATACATCAAACCCAGCTAACTTCTGGAAGGTTATCAACAATATATTCCAGCCTCCTAACCATCAACAACCAAGTAATATCACTAAGGGGGATATTACTCTGACAACCCCCACTGACATTGCAAATGCATTCAATGATTACTTTGTGGGGTGTGCCACTAACTTATTAGCAAAACGCAGCCCAAACCACAAACCTGAATCTCATCCTGGGAGTGCCCACATAGCCCAACCCCTTCCCAACACTGCCCCAATTTTCAATTTGGCCCAGTATCTGAAGAGGATATTACACAAGCGCTCCTCAAACTAAAACTTAGCAACCAATACAGACCTGACTTGCTACAATCTAGGTTCCTACGACTTGGTGCCCCAGCCATTGCCAAACCAATTGCTTCCGTGGTCAACTCTATCCTGTCTGCAGGCCATATGCCTAAGAACTGGAAAACTGAAAAGTTGTCCCAATCTTCAAAAGTGGGGACAAAAACGCTGTCTCAAACTACAGACCAATCTCACTTCTCCCAATTCTATCCAAAGTCATGGAAAAATGTGTCCACTCCCAATTAAACGACTACTACACCAAGACAAATTTCCCTAGCAAATTCCAATCTGGCTTTCATCCCAAACACTCCACCGTAACTACCCTGCTAAAAATTTGCAATGAAATCCAATGTGGAATGGAACGGGGACAACTCACTGGTGCAGTATTCCTAGATTTTGCAAAGGCTTTTGATACAGTTGATCATGCTATCCTGCTTAACAAACTCCAGAGCTCTGGAATAGGGAAGCATGCCTTAAACTGGTTTCAGTCCTACCTATCAGGAAGATCCCAACATGTGTCCATCTCAGGCTCTTACTCCAACCCCCTGGATATCACCTGTGGTGTCCCGCAAGGCTCTGTTATGGGGCCCCATCTCTTCTCAGTGTTCATTAATGATCTTCCCACAGCTTGTAAGGAAGCCTCAATACACATGTATGCAGATAACACAATCCTATATGCACACAGCCATAGCCTCTCTGACCTTCAACACATACTTCAGTCTGACTTTTTGAGACTCGAAAACTGGATTTCCCAAAACAAACTGTTTTTAAACACTGACAATACTGTAACAATGGTATTTGGGACCAAGACTAAATATTTAAAGCTTCCAGCGACTGAGCTCCATATTAGAACCAACACTAACACCACCCTAACTCCTGTTACCAGTTTTAAATACCTGGGCTTATGGTTTGACTCCCACTTAACATTCGGGATGCACATTGATACCCTGACAACCAAGACCTATGCCAAACTAGGGGTACTTTACAGGAACAAATCCTCCCTAAGTCTCCTGGTCAGAAAGCGTATCGCACAGCAGATGCTAATGCCAATTATTGACTATGGAGACATAGTATATGGCACAGCACCTCAAACCCACCTTAGCAAACTTGACACCCTCTACAATTCAATTTGTCGTTTTGTTCTCCAATGCAACTACAACACACATCACTGCGAAATGCTCAAAGAACTAGATTGGTCATCACTTGAGTCTTGGCGCAAAGTTCACCTTTCCTGTCTTGCCTTTAAATTCTTTATGGGCAAGCTACCCAGCTACCTGAACAAGCTCCTCACCCCTACCACACGCAGCACCTATCATCTGAGATCTGACTCCAAAAGACTGTTCATGGTCCCAAGGCTCAACAAAGTATCCGGCCGTTCCTCCTCTTACCATGCACCCCAAAACTGGAACAACCTACCAGAGACTCTCACATCCACCACCAGTTTAAGTTCTTTCAAATCTAAGGCTGTCTCACATTTTAATCTGGTCTGTAACTGTTACATACGCCTATAATATATATTATCTTTAACTGTGCATGCAATGTCTTGTATATAATGTATACCCTGTTCATTTATATAACTGTATTTGTAACCATGTATTATTTGTTTTACTCTGTGCCCAGGACATACTTGAAAACGAGAGGTAACTCTCAATGTATTACTTCCTGGTAAAATATTTTATAAATAAATAAAGTATGTATGAATTCAGGTAAGTAAACAATAAAGAAAAATATCTACATAATGTGCAGTGTCTTTATTGGTTGATATCTGGTCCTCAATGTAAATCATCAAGTTTAAAGCATAGAAACTTTTGTTGGGATATTGATCATAGGTATGATCATCCTCCAGCATGTGTATCTAGCGAGTTCCCTATGACAGCTCTATGAGAGATGAAGATATTATGATGCCACCAAGAAATAGAATTCAGAAGACCCACTCCTCATTAACATTTATTAGTAGCAATTGATATAGGACATGGCATCTTTATTTGAAGCATATGTGGGATTCAGTTTTGATTTGTATGAATTTTATTATCAGTTGCTTACCTGCTCTTTCTGATGTGAAGCAATACTAATGTGTTATCTCCCATTGTTCTTTGATGCCGCTGCTACGGGAGCAGGGGCTACATAGCTACAAAATACTAACATCAATTACGGTGGCAAGCTAAGTTTGCAAACGTATTCTTAACGGATATCCTAAGAAGCTAACTTATTCCGAATAGTATCATGTTACCATGGTGACAGTATGGGGCGGCGTTTAAGGTAATATGACGCCGACACCTGATTCATTGGACATTGCAAACAGCATCAGGTTACCATAGTGATGAGACGTAATGACGCTGAGGACGCGGTGACATCATTGTTTTGAGACTTCCGTATCAGCTGTTTCATTCGGATCGCGGACAATAATCAGCTGGGATGGCCTCCGTTTTGTCACGAATTTCAAGATACAGTTTTTCGTATAAATAGTACGTTCTTTCTTGTGGAACTCCACTCCCAGAAGAAGACCGTTGTCGAAACGCATTGAAGCGGGAGTTCTGGCTGGGGGACCCCTCTCTTTTCACCATGTTACAGGGAATGTGTATTTGTATCAACTGACGACCTTTGGTGATGTATTATGGACTGAGTTCTATGATGGACTATGTTCTATATCTGAATTGATCTTTTTTGTGCTACTATTCACACACTGCCACAGGATCCTTTGGACTATCTAGCTGGCTAATTTTTTGAACTATTAGCTTTCATTATTAGCTTCTAGTATTTTCAATATTTTCTTACTGTGTTGCCTGTGTGTGTGCAGCTGTATGCAATCTTGTTTTGTACCCTGCCTCTGTGCTTACCATATGTATGGTTGCTACAGTGGTGGCAGCCTTTATCCTAATGCGGCCATAGCGGCGCAACTCTGATAACCGCGAACAGATGCAGTATATTTTTTTTCCGGAATATGTTCCGGTATTTTAGCGCTCGTAATATTAGCATATTCTTAGCGCTGTCTGCAATACCGTCTAAAAACTCATGTGGGCGTTCGCGAGCTGTTGTCTTCAAAGTCTAATACTGTAGCAGTTCAACCTACGTCAGTACAGTCTGCGTGTGCGTGCGCAGTAAATGTAAATTTGCATATTTATACATTTATGTACTGTATGTCTCATTTGAACATTGTTGAAACGCATAGGCGTGAACTGAAACAGTATCACATTTCGGCGTCTATAGCGCTCTTCCCTGGCTCCCTCCCGCCCACACACACAGGATAATGTACTGCACTGCAGTCTTTCAACTTCTTATCTACAGTACACCCACGCCATTCCTTTGAACGGATGGCTTTCTGGTTTCAATCACATTCCTGTCATCACATTCCTGTGTGTATAACGTTCAGTTTGATTAACTGTATTCTTCTGTGTTGATTATTAATGCTCATTGGGGGAAAAAAAGTTCAAGAGTGACCAAAAAAAAAATATTTTTAATTTTCCTATTGTTGGCTTTGAGTCACCTCTCTGCGCCTGCGTGTAATCCTCTTTGAGAAGGGAGCTGTAGTTAATTATTACTGCGCATGCGTGAATTGCTTGCGAAGTTCAAGAGTGACCAAAAAAAAAAATTCTCGTCATTTTTTATTATTTTCTCAACATGAATGAACATGTTCCTGCCTCAACCATCTTGACATTACGATATTCAATCTGTGCTGTAGCTTTTGACTGCGACACTGTGCGTTTGACTGCACATAATTGATTTGTGTGATTTTTATGTATTTGGGGGTGTGGGGATCAAATTATTATGATGACCTGTCTGTTGAAAATATGTCATGTCTTTGAACTACAGTACAGCTAATCCTTCATGCAGCTGTACCCTGTACCCCCCTCCCCCACACACACAAGGCTCGCTCAAGGATTTGAACCTCTTATCGACACCTCTACAAAACCATTCATTAATTTTCCTATTGTTGGCTTGGAGTCACCTCTCTGTAATCCTCTTTGGGAAGGGAGCTAGCTGATGATTACTGCGCATGACTCACCCATCCACCCCCCCAACCCTTTGAGGCTTTGTTTACGGTAACGCTTGGGATAATCCCTTCTCGAATTTGATATGTAAATCTGATTTGCATAGGACTGTGAAATTGAGAGTTAAAAAAAACATAATCTGATTCATGTTTTTGATGCAGTAAGTTACCAATTTTTGTCATTCTTTCTTTTTCTTTGGTGTAGGGGGGGGGTGTCAATGATTATGATTATCATGAATGTAAAGAAATATTTATTTTATTTTATCAGGAACAAAAAATACAAATATACAAATAATCATGAATAATACAAAATGCAGTCTTTATTCAGTTCTTCTGTCAGTTGAAAATTGAGGACCGGTGGATAATCATGAATAATGCACATTGATAATAATATTAATTAATAATATATAATATATAATAATATGTATAATAATATAACATTTTCCGTCTTTATCTTCTTCCTCATTCTGTATAGTTTATTGAGAGAGGGGAGGTTTTGTGTAAATCATGACTGCACTTTAGATACACTTTACTGTACACACAGTTCACAAATGTACACATGATACCCCCCCTTCCCCTTTCCATCCTTTTTTGCTCTGAAAAGACAAGAAAATAAAAAATTAGTGCAGTTAGGTGAATATTATGGCATTGTGTACTGTATAGCTATTCCATATTGGACTACAGTATGCAGTTAGTACTGTCAAACTAGTCTATACTGGAACTACTGTATACTGTAACTACTGTTAAATACTTTGTAACCAGATGGCTAGTGCTGCTCTCAGGAAAGAAAAAAATTGTGCAGTTAGGTGCATATTATGGCATTGTGTACTGTATAGTTACTCCATATTGGACTACAGTATGCAGTTAGTACTGTCAACTAGTCTATACTGGAACTACTGTATACTGGAACTACTGTTAAATACTTTGTAACCAGATGGCTAGTGCTGCTCTCTCAGGAAAGAAAAAATCTGTGCCATACTTACCTGTATCATACAGTACTGTACTTGGTGTGCCTGTACTTACCATACTAAAGTACAGTACTATACCATACTACCTTCCTGATGCTTGGCCATTACGCTCGATCACAATGGGCAACACAGTCGCAATATGGTCAATATATTAATTGCATCATTCCACGGTGAGTACATCGTTCCAAAAACTCATTATGCCTTGCGCCAACTCATCCTTTTTGGAGGGTTTCACGACTTTTCGGATATGATCCTTCAGCTGATGCCAGACCATTTCGATAGGATTGAAGTCTGGCGATCTGTCATTGGAGGGGGAAAAAAAGGACAATTAGTTAAAGAGATACACAGTAAAAACAGTGGGAAAAAATGAGACACAGTTACCGCACTTACTCCGCTGGCGTCTTCACCCATTTGATACAGCGCTCAAGAATATGCGCTGTTGACGCGGTGTGCTTCGGATCGTTGTCCTGGTAGAAACGGTGACCATCTGGAAACTCACGTGTGATGTATTCCACAATCTCAGGCACAATTTGCTCTTGGAAAAAAGCTTTATTCATGATTCCTATAACAAGAAAAGAAAAGTGCTCAAAAAACTGCACACTAATACAGTACAGTGCATAAGGCAAAAGCGTGTGACTTATTTTACCTTCAAAAATGACAATGCATCCTGGTCCACGCCTAGAGATGGCACCCCACTCATGCATCTTTACTGGGTGTTTTGGACGCGGCTTCATAGATATGCGACCTTTTTTGTGGAATGCAAAGGTGGCAAATCTCTCCAGCGATACAGTAGACTCGTCAGTGAAGATGCAATCCTGGAAAGTTTCTCCACTGTCGATCCATGCCTGGGCCTGGACTACTCTCTTGACATTGTTAACGTCCCTTATCATAGGGTACGCTCTGTAATGACGAGGAATAATTTTATAGGTACAATACAGTTTCTTAAACAACACTTTTACCTCCTGTACTGTCCAGTACTAACCTCACACGTCCATATTTCCATCCAATTCTGCGTCTCATCTTCTTTATGCTGGTCTCGGATACAGTGAGATTGTGATTTTGCAGCAGAGTGTAATTGACCCTTAAGGCACTCTTCTCATCATTCACTTCACTTATTTTGTCTAACAGAAGCGTTGTCTCCCTACAGTGTACAGAAAAACAACAATCCGGTAAGTTACAGTGCAGTAGGCCACATGTACAGCACATCATTTACAGTAAACAATAATATATGCAGCAATATAAACAATAATAGATAGATATACTATATTATATAGTAATATAAATAAACAGAAATAACCATAATGTTAGATAGATCTATACTAGTTATATTTATATGCAGCAATATAAACAATAATAGATAGATATACTATATTATATAGAGGGGGATGGAATGGCCCAGAGGGGTCATAGGGTGTGCACCTTGCACTATACCAATTGTGAAAGGAGGGAAAACTAAGTGGTATAACCTGTGTAGTGTAGGAACAAAAACTGCAATAAAGTGTGGAGGTGGTGCTGGCAGGGAAGGGGTTAATATTGAACAAAAAGATAAAGAGAAGTTCCCTATACGCCGCACGAGAGGACACCCGTACCTGTATTAAAACTTACTATTTATTAATAAACAATTAAAATATATTTATTGCAGCAGTAGTGTGAACCAAAATATTAAAAAGTAAATTAAAAACGGAGAGGTTAGCTGTGTGCCTAATTCAGACTAACGATGTAAATAGAAAAAACTATTATAAGTATGAGTGTCCCACAACTATATAATTATACTAGAAGTGGTAGTGGTTCTGTTACAATTTAATGTCGTTTGAACACTACTCCCAGATGGAGACTTCAATAGGAAGCATAACACTCTGACTACTCCTTATCTTGTGTAGGTTCTAAGTACAAGACCATACTTTGTGATCTTGCGACAGTGCTAAAGCTTATCATAAACAGCCCACACGGCTCATTCAATCTTGAACCTGACGGCCTGGCACAAATGTTGTATGTATATTTGATCTACATTCTACCAGGCTCAACCACACTCATTTTGAACCTATACATCATTGTAGGTTACATCCTTCACCATCTGGGAGTAGTGTGTCAACGACATTAAATTGTAACAGAACCACTACCACTTCTAGTATAATTATATAGTTGTGGGACACTCATACTTATAAAGTTTTTTCTATTTACACATCGTTAGTCGAATTAGGCACACAGCTAACCTCTCCGTTTTTAATTAACTTTTTAATATTTTGGTTCACACTCTGCTGCAATAAATATATTTTAATTGTTTATTAATAAATAGTAAGTTTTAATACAGGTACAGGTGTCCTCTCGTGCGGCATATAGGGAACTTCTCTTTATCTTTTTGTTTACTATATTATATAGTAATATAAATATACTTACGCGTTATTTACCGTTGGTGTCCTCGTGCGTTGCTTGGTCTTTTACTGTGCATGATAGCACATGGTGGTTGATGGCACAACGAGGCCAGAAGCAGCTAACCAGCGTTGGATATTTGCAATTCGTTCTCCACTCGTCTACATATCCTTAATTCTCATGCTGAGATCCTTTGAAATCTTTTTAACAGGCATTGCTGCGAGTAAAAAGAAATACAAGCACAAGAATGTATATTCGATGTTTAGTCGATGTGTATTCAATGTGCAGTGAATCCACAAAATGGATGGTGTATTATACGTTAAGACTCACATTAGAGACGCCCCTTTTAACACCTGTACTTCGTCGCCATGACATAAAAGGTTACACAATTTGCATATCCCACCACTCGATGATCTGTATGGAACTTTACCTTGTCCAGATCAGCATTGTGCCATCTGCTTCCATGGATCGACCCCGATTCTACGACCAGGAACCCACTCGCCTCTGCCGTGCCTGTCACGCGAAAAGCGAAAGCAGGAGCCATTTCCAAGCCAAGTCCAAAGCGAAAGGCTAAGGCTAATAAAGAAGACCTTTGCTGACCCCAAAGGCTAAGGGTTTTAATACACGTAAGCCTTATTAGTCAGAAGAATACGGTGATGTACACTCATGGCAAAACAAATGGCAGCCAACCAACGAACCCGAGGCCACTTCCTCGATTACGCTTCAACGACTCTGCCACAGCCCATCTTCCCACTACTCGTCCACGACGCTGCCGCTGCTCCTCCTGGAAACCCACAGGCCCATCTTCTCCACTACTCTTCGATGAGCTGCCGCTGGTCTCCAAAGCCACAGGTCACTTTCTCCTTACGCTAGCACGACGCTGCCCGCGTTCCTCTCCCGAAATCCACAGTCACCTCCTCCATCCCTTCGACGATGCCGCCGCTTCTCTCCAGGGAACCCCCATGTCATCCTCCATAGCCCCCATCCACACAGATGTCCCCAGCACCCCATGCACAAGACCAAGCTCGTTAGACCGCATGCTGAAATGGGTTTTAAATGTTGATATTCCCGGGACTTCTGTCAACTATGCTGTATAAAGATAGAATCTTTTTAGAGACCCATCAATCTGAATATGATCGGATCATCGGAGATGGAAGAAGATGGATCTAAGGACGAGATTGATCAACGGATGGAGAATGAATGGATCAACGGATGGAGAATTTAGAGATCATCGACATAGCGGGGGGATACCATAATTTTGCTCGTAGTTCATATGCCCCTGTATCTCCGACCGATGGGAGCAGGGAGTGTGGACGGATGGATGAATGCGGACCTAACAGTATGCACCGCCTTCCATCACCATCGCACAACCCTCGCACCAGAGAATATGTATGTACATGTATGCCGTGACGATCGGATGACATGACAACCCTGTCAAGACCAAGCCATGACGCAGAGATAACAACGGACAATACAGGAGAAAGGCTCCTCCATACAGCAAACCTCACCCTCGTCCCGCCGACACCAAGCACACCCGCTCCAAGAAGAACAACCCTCTCAATAATCCCAACCCACATCGCTATTGTCGATCGGATGCACCGACATATCATGGCGCTAGCTGCCCAATCCACAACCAGGGAGGAAGAATAGGGTGAGTGAGTGCCCTGGTTTACACCCGCATAGAAGATGTCCATGTCTTAATTTTCAAGCACGCACGTGCCTATTTGGTGTACTGCGGCGGTAGTGGGGCACAAATGTAA
This sequence comes from Ascaphus truei, assembly GCA_036426205.1. Lineage (NCBI taxonomy): Eukaryota > Metazoa > Chordata > Amphibia > Anura > Ascaphidae > Ascaphus > Ascaphus truei. Next base: position 147,622,890 of record CM071568.1, on the reverse strand, counting down.
ACTACAAAGGAATTGATCGCGAAAAAGAAAAAGTGGTCCGCATTCATGAAATTAAGAAGCCCGTATTGTGGAGGAATTGGAGCGCTATTTTTCAATTACAGATCCTGATAAGTGAATCCGTGGAGAGACGCCCATTAAATGGCATTTTGCGTCATACAAGGCCATCTATCGGCCCATGGAAGGACAATCTGTGGGGATCGAATTGCGGACGTTCAAATGTGGTTATTTTTGACTTTTGCTTGTGTTTAACTTGTATTAATAAAGGAAAGTTTTACTACTATACACAAACCTGCACAACTCCCCTCTCGAGGCCGCAAATCCGGGCCGTTTGCGGCCCTCGAGGACTGGAGTTGTGCAGGCCTGACTTACTGTACTCTACAGTACTCTGTACTGTAATCTACTGTAAATCTTTTGACTTTCTGTACTTTAATAAAGGAGATGTTGCGTGTTTTAACTTGTATTAATAAAGAAATGTTTGTTGTGCTGTAAATGTTTTGACTTTCTGTACATAAATGTTTTTACTAGAAGTACACCATACACCTGTAAATGTTTTGAATTGCTGTACACTTAAAATGTTTTTACATTGTATTTGTAAATAAATGTTTTTGTACTTACTCCACCAATAAAAGAAAATGTTGATTTGTTTTAAATTGTTCCATTGTCTCCTTTTATACTGTAACAAAATACAGTGTTTCTAGAACATACAGTACAGTCCAGGCATACTGTACAGTACTGTACTGTATACTGTAGGCATGCTCAGTACATCACAAGAGTATTAAAACAATACATGCTGTACGGGTAGTAGAATACACATATGTACTGGAATACATGTAGAATAAATGCATACATTTTATTTTTCAGGTTTATTATACAATATATATATATAAAAAAGTATTGTATACGGTCTGAAAACAACAGCATACTGTTTCAGGTTTTCTATGAAGCTCTGTTACAGTATTCTATCCTAATCAATAGCAACGGCCACTAAACTGTTGACTCCGGGACGTGATTTTTTAAATCCGATTCAGCAATGTGCAGGCATTGTTACACAAAGCGATATTATCCATCGAAATCCCTCCATGTGCCGTTTTCCGCATGAGATGACAAAGTTTTCTTTTCTGAGGAAAAACAAAAGTAAAAGTTTTACTGTAATGGTCAGACAGTCCCCTAAAGAAGTTCCAACAATCAGTCCCACCAATAATTTTCTTGGGGGGCGTCTCCTGTTCACATGCGCATGCGCCTACTGTAGATGTGATGACACGCATATGCGTTTCAAGAAGGTTCCAATGCGCGTGCGCCCAGCATTCCACCAATTGTTCAGTATCTACTGTAGAAGCTACTCAGCCAATGATATTGCTTACAGGAGAATCGCTTGACTGTGCATTGATATTGATATTTCAAAAACAGAATAGAATACGGCAACATTACTCACCATAGACTTTGCCAATCAGCTGGCGCGGAGCCACTGCCAGTCCCGTATTCTCGATTATACACGTAGTTGACAGGTGACAGTGGGACTACTACACCTGTAGTTGACAGCTGATGAGGCTGGAAATCGCTTTGGTAAATGCAAGCTTGCTGGAATCTGTACGCAAAATCCAACTCAGGCTGCAGGCATCCAGGCGGGGACAGACAGCAAGGGTTGCCGGTCACCAGGTTTTCACTGACGGTCGGACCGTTATTGGAAGCTGGCGCTGTTGCTGGCGCATTGCTTGCCAGCAACTGACGTTTCTTAGTTGGTTTTAACATGACCTTTCGCCTTTTGAAGTCTCCATGATCAAAGATACGGGAAAAATCTGGTGCTACACACCAATACCCTCCAATAACACCGGGATCAATATGAAAAAAACACGGATCGATACATACATTTTTTCCTTATTGCACGCTTCCACACATGAGCATCTGGCGAAAATTTGTAAAAGTCATAGTTTTCGATAAAATACTGATAAATTTGACCAACTGTTGCCATCTTATCATCTGTTGCATTAATCGCGGCCCATATTAAATAAGCGTACGTTATATCGGGTTTTTGGTACACGGACTGCAGTTGTGCACTCATCTCGGAACTCTCAGGACAATACAACACCAGACACTGCGCATTTAGTTTTTAATATGAAAAGCCTAAATTGATACATTATTTAACTTCTTCAGTACCAAGGTCAATTTACAATAGACCACTGTGGTATTTTTTTAAACACCTGCAAGTCGACACATTACTGAAGCGCATGCGCATTACAATTCATGAATATCTGCCACCTGGCAGTACAGCGAAGAATTGCAACCAATTAAATCCGAACCATAATCAATAAACACATCAACCGCGGGTGACGCCGGCATGAATGCAACATGAATGCGGCATGAATGCGGTGAAGTGCGTGGCATTCGGAAAAAATCCCCGAAAAAAATCGGAGCTGTTGGAGAATAAAAGGGGCCACGGCTGTATATACTTTTGATCTGAAAGGAGGTTACTTAATATTATCATAACTGATTGAGTCATTAAGCTGCTTATTTGTGACCAATTTTGGTCTAATTAACCTTTATGGTATATCCAGTGTTCACCTGGTTTTCCCCTTGGTGATTAGAGGAGTTTGTTTGGCGTCCCCCTCCGTTTTAATCTTTCTCCCTTGTTTTTATAGAATTAATAAATTGTTTATTCATTTTGGTACGTGTGTGTACACACATACACACATACATAGGACATAGTCCCAAAATATTAGGCAGCTCTGTGTCCGATTTAGATCAGAAAGTGCAGCCACAATGTAAATGTGATCCATCTCACAGCTTCTTAGTTACTGAAGCTAATGGATGGGAAATCCAGACCAGAGTTCACAATGTTCTAATTTCTCTCACCTGCCCTCCTAATTGAGGAACAGGTACATATGGCTGTTTAGTTTGCTGCATCAGTCTCTCTCTAGAGCCTGGAGCACTGCTGCTCCCTGCATCAACTCAGGGGAGGACGCCCCCTTCAAGGGAACAAAAACTCTTCGTCTTACGAATTCTGTAACCGTTTGTAAATGTTTTGTATTTCGCATAGTTGGAAAGCGGATAAGCCGCCCAACCCTAGAGAGGGAAAACTCTGTGTAAGTAAGCACTCAGATTGAGCCTAGTTTATTTTTGGTGTATTTCTATACAAGTGTTGCAGTCCCCTGCTGGGACGGAATGAAGCAGGCAGAAGCCTGAATGTTACAATATTGTGCTACGTGTTTTCTTTGTTTACCTTCAAATACTGTCACAAAGAGCCTGGACAGACGGCGCCACGTAAGGAAGCCATTTGTCTATCTACCATATAATCTATATCTCAAAATTAGAGTGTGAAAAAAACATGGACAGTAACAAGAAATGATTTTGCAGCTTTGCACTCATGTGTGATTTAATATGAGAAGTCACACAAATGGGTGTACCATTAAAACACAATAGCTATTACACCTTTTTATTGGGCATTCTCTTGAATGGCCACAAAAGAGCCATAATGGATGTTTCACTTCAGTAAATATGTCCCAAAAGACTGTAAAAAAACATTAGTCGCAACTACTGCAGATCTATTTATGTGATGTCATCTTAATGATTTGTATCCTGATACATCACATGATCAATTCCACTGGTGGAAAACTCTGGAGTCACATTACAAAAAAGTCTGCTGTCCTGGACGATGAAGAAATGCAATTATTTGTGTTTTTGTTAAGACAGCTCTAAGTCTGGTCCTCTCTCACTTTGTGCCTGGGTATATTGTATGCTACGGGTATAATTGTTGATGTCCTGCACAGAGGCCAAATGAATGAGAAGAGATCACAACTTCAACAGGTATCTTACGTCTTATCATTTATGTTTTATTTTTTTCAAAATTGAAATGGTTATCAATCTACCAGTAAATAGCGTACACTTTCTATGCAGAAATAAAAACATAGGGTCATACTTTGTTTTGTTTTTTCCTAAGTGAAGGACATCACTGGGAGTTCTGACCCCTCCTAGAATCAAAATGAACCAAAAACCATAGACAGACCATCCAACATTTTGTGCATAAAACTAGGTACCACTGAGGCTTCTCCGCTTGTGCTGGATGGAGGCACTTCCAAGCAATCCCTATGGGAGTCACCTAATCTATGCAGCTTATCACACACAAAAATCATTGGGCTCGATATGCCAAAGCACAAAGCGTTTATTTAATATGCAAATTGCACTGAAAAATACCTACACTAGGCTATGTCCATGTGTGACGACGTGGTGAAATTATGGAGGAAGTGGGAGGAGTTAGGGCGCTGTTACAGTTGCATATTGGCTCAGGTCTGTATATTAATGAATAGACAGCTTGCGTTCATTCTCTTTACTTTTGAAGCGTTGTTTTTTGTCCGTTACCTTATAGGTGGTGTAAGTTTTTTCTTTTTTTTGCACAGAATACTAGCCCAGCATGCACCAAATTCTACTAGAAATACAGTACATTTAATAAATATCACGTTTCAGAGTGGGGAAAAAAAGTATATATATTTTTAACGCAGATTTGTCAGCACAGACCACACTTTCTTCATGCATAGACGCCTTTCTGTTTAATAGGTACAGCTGGTTTTACAGGACCCGAGAACATGTAGTGCATCTGCTAAGTAGGTACACTTGGAGGGTGTACAGAGACATGCTTTAGGCTAAGTCCCCGGTGCCTGCTGCAGCGCACGCTATGTCATGAGCTGCAGGGACAAGAATGGCCCCTCAAATGGGTCGGGCCCACTAGCTCCCTTCGCCGCCGCGTTGCATGACCAGTTTTTCCTGAAGACCGTCAAATTGTCTTCAGTACTGGCGATGAGTGCGGTGGCCACGCCCCGGCAGTTTAGCCATTGAGGGCGAACCTGCTTGGTGACGTCATGGCCGTGCCCCCCGCCACGCCCCTGTCATGTCTCCCCCCCCCCCCGTCTTTCCCCCTGCAGCTCTGCACAGACCGGGGAACACAGCTTCACGGGCCGCCAGCCTGGCAGGCGCGCGTGCAGTGCCGACACCGGGACCGTAGCCTTAGGGGTTTAATCTAGGTGATTAACACTTTTGTTTTTTTTACAGAAATCAGACCTAAAAGCATTTTTAACTAATGTTTCAATGTAAGCCAACATGGTAATAAGCCGAAACCTAGGAGGAGTTTAATTCACTCGATATCTTTACTAGCCCTAAAGAAAAGGCAAGGCTGGAGGTAGAGTAAACCCTTAAATTATATACAAACCCCCATTCAGAGGACCCGCACAAAAGAAAAAAATCTTCCTGAATTTTCAAATAAACCATGGCAAACAAATATTTGTTTAAGGAAGGTAATTACATTGTTATTTTTTTCATAAACTAGGAGTACAAAAAATATTTTCTTCCATCAAATCTCAAAGTTAGCACCTCCTTTCTTATATGAACTCTATTTCTTATTGAGCTCTCCTGAAATTAATGTTCTCATCCTCCTCCAACCGGTTCCAAATTAGGGAGTCAATCAAAAAAGCATTAGAATCATAATGATCTTTTATGGTTTAGTAACACTTTCACGCTTATAAGCTTCCACTACATTTTTGCCAGCATGAATATATTACATAATTACACAAATGGTAACTCTTTAAATTTAAACAGTACAAAAATCACTTAACTAAAAATAAGCAATGCTGCGTGAAAATGACACCACATAAATTATAGTGAAGTACTGCATCCCAGTGCACAAAAGCGATTCCCCGTTTCCCATAACATGAATGAGAAATCCAGACCACTCACTCTCGAGGGGATGCAGTGCTCAAATATGTCCACTTGTGTGAAGTCTGAAGAGTCTGATGGACCATAACTCCCTTAAGTATTACAAATATTTTCAAATGGTAACATCTCTTTGCTTAGCAGTTGTTTACTATTGCCCCCTCTAAAGGGTGCCTCATATCTTTAAACATTAAAAATTATTTTTAACATTTCATTTGTGTCCAAGGGCAAATCAGATCTGGTTGTTAAAAGTTCCCCATAAAGAAGTAAAGTGAAAGAGAGATGCCGTATTTCCAGTTTGCAGAAAATCTCCCATTGATCCCTCAGCGGGATCAAATGTAAAGATCTGGGGAAATGGAGAACGAGGCAGCAGCGTGTGGAACTCAGACCCAGATCTACAGATCTTTTAACTCAGGGCTCATAAAGTCATGTTATCAAAATAAGTAACAGACGTTATTTTCCCTGAGGTTGACATCAATCCACAAAGCTAATTATAGGCAATAACTGCTGTTAATTATCTCATTAGAATAGGCTTAATGCCATGTCACGTTAGCACTGCCTTCCATTAGCTTAACATGACTCGTGCAATGCCGGTCTTACCTAAAGGTGGCAGCTTCGTCCAGACCCTGAAATATGGGTTTTGCTGTAGAGAGACATTGTAATATGCTTACAGGAGTCATTACAATATACTTTACATATCCTATTAGCATATCTCCCAGGTACCTTAGGTGTGCTCCTTTGTAAGCACAGCTGTCTCTCCATGTGTAGTTTCAAGGTTGGTTTGAGGGTATACAGTTAGGTCCGGAAATATTGGACACTGATACAAGTTTTGTTATTTCGGCTCTGTAGCAAAATACATTCAAGTTACAGTTAAATAATGAATATTGGCTTAAAGTGCAGTCTATCAGCTTTAATTTGAGGGTATTCACATCCAAATTGGAGGAAGGGTTTAGGAATTATATCTCTTTAATATGTAGCCCCCTCTTTTTCAAGGAACTAAAAGTAATTGGACAATTGACTCAAAAGCTGTTTCATGGACAGGTGTGGGCTATTGCTTCGTTATTTCATCATCAATTAAGCAGGGAAAAGGTCTGGAGTTGATTCCAGGTGTGACATTCACATTTGGAAGCTGTTGCTGTGAACCCACAACATGCGGTCAAAGGAACTCTCAATGTAAGTGAAACAGGGCATCCTTAGGCTGCAAAAAAAAAGAAAATCCATCAGAGATAGCAGGAACATTAGGAGTGGCCAAATCAACAGTTTGGTACATTCTGAGAAAAAAAAGAACGCACTGGTGAGCTCTGCAACACAAAAAGGCCTGGACGTCCATGGAAGACAACAGTGGTGGATGATAATAGGATCCTTTCCATGGTAAAGAAAAACCCCTTCACAACATCCAGCCAAGTGAAGAACACTCTCCAGGAAGTAGGCATATCATTATCCAAGTCTACCATAAAGACAAGACTTCACGAGATCAAATACAGAGGGTTCACCACAAGGTGCAAATTATTCATAAGCCTCAAGAATAGAAAGGCAAGATTAGACTTTGCCACATAATATCTAAAAAAAAGCCAGCTCAGTTCTGGAACAGCATTCTTTGGACAGATGAAAATAAGATCAACCTGTACCAGAATGATGGGAAGAAAAAAGTATGGAGAAGGCTTGGAACGGCTCATGATCCGAAGCTACCACACACCTGTAAAACACGGTGGAGGCAGTGGGATGGATGGGCATGCATGTCTTACAATAGCACTGGGTCACAAGTGTTTATTGATGATGTGACAGAAGACAGAAGCAGCGGATGAATTCTGAAGTGTATAGGAATATATGGTTGCTCAGATTCAGCCAAATTCAGCGAAGTTGATTGGGCGGTGCTTCACTTTGCAGAGGGACAATGACCCAAACATACTGCGAAAGCAACCCAGGTTTTTTTTAAGCAAAGAAGTGGAAAAATCTGCAATGGCCGAGTCAATCACCTGATCTCAACCCGGTCGAGCTTGCATTTCAATTGCTGAAGACCAAACTTGAGGCAGAAAGACCCACGAACAAACAACAACTGAAGACAGCTGCAGTAAAGGCCTGGCAAAGCATCACAAAGGAGGAAACCCGCGTTTGGTGATGTCCATGCGTTCCAGACTTCAAGCAGTCATTGCCTGCAAAAGATTCTCGACAAAGTATTAAAAATTAACATTTTATTTATGAGTGTGTTAATTTGTCCAATTATATTTGAGCCTCTGAAATAAGGGGACAGTGTATGAAAATGGTTGCAATTCCTAAACGTTTCATACGATATTTTTGTTCAACCCTTTGAATTAAAGCTGAAAGTCTGCACTTCTATTGCATTTAGGTTGTTTCATTTAAAATCCATTGTGGTGGTGTACAGAACCAAAATTATGAAAATTGTGTCAGTGTCCAATTATTTCTGGGCCCAACTTTGTGTGTTGTCTTGTACGCAAGGCCTTCCCCTGTGGGCCGTCTGGTTATATACTCTGTGTCGGTGTATAGTGCCATCTGGTTATATAGTCTGGTCGGTGTATAGTGCCACCTGGTTATATACTCTGGGTCGGTGTATAGTGCCATCTGGTTATATACACTGGGTCGGTGTATAGTGCCGTCTGGTTATATACACTGGGTCGTTGTATAGTGCCGTCTGGTTATATACTCTGTGTCGGTGTATAGTGCTGTTTGGTTATATACTCCAGGTCGGTGTGTAGTGCCACCTGGTTATATACTCTGGATCGGTCTATAGTGCCGTCTGGTTATATACACTGGGTCGGTGTACTGTATAGTGCCATCTGGTTATATATGCTAGGTCGGTGTATAGTGCCGTCTGGTTATATACACTGGGTCGGTGTACTGTATAGTGCCATCTGGTTATATACTCTGAGTCTGTGTATAGAGCCGCCTGGTTATATACTCCAGGTCGGTGTATAGTGCTGTTTGGTTAAATACTCTGGGTCTGTGTATAGTGCTGTTTGGTTAAATACTCTTGGTCGGTATATAGTGCTGTCTAGTTATATACTCTGGGTCTGTGTATAGTGCTGCCTGGTTTATATGCTGGATCGACTGTATTGGTGCAATGCCAGGTCTCCTCTGCAGCGTGCAGAGCTTTATGCTGCACTAGAATTCTGCCAATGCATAATTAGTACTCTGCCAACAAATCAAAATGCCCCACTGTCACAGTCCTGGCTACGCCCCAGGATATATTTATTACATATCACCATGATGAGATGGCGCTAGCACTTACATGTCACTCACTTTAAGTTGGCCGGCCCACAGGGGAGGGACTTCTGGACAAGACAGTTGCACGCGGACTGCAGCAGGTTTAGTAACTGCAGAACAATTGACAGAATGAAGGAAATCACAGAGATGTGTTACTTGTTCTCTTTCATGTTAAAACCGGTGCTACTTGTACTCTCCACAGAAAAGCAGTCACGTGATCGCGAGTGACGGAGGAGCTGTAGCACTCTGGTGACGTGGTCGCTCGGGCACTCCAAGGGTTAAAGTAGAAACCCCCCCCAAAAAAAAAAACATAATAGAGGTTATAACATAACCCAATAGTTCACATTGTGCTGATCTTTTTCTGGATTTTCATTAGATCAAAATCTTCCTTTTTGTTACCATGGTAACCTGTGTAGTCTGCATGAGTGTGAAGGGCAGCTGCCATTTTAACCTCCCAGGTAGGGACATTTTCAGCAACTGATATTTTCAGAATTCAACTACAGAATTTTAAAATGGTTGGGTGTTTAAAAATACAGCCAACGGACTATGCAATAGTAAAAAGGAGACATGCTTTTTTTATGGTGAGCCAAGCAAATTACTTAGATACTTTCTCATAAAACAAAAACACTTTTTTTATGTGAAAACTGCATACAAATTATATTTTTGGTACTAATATTTTGGAATAGATTCTTTTTAATGAATATGACGAGAAGACCTGTTTTTTTTATCGCTACAAAGTGACTTTGATTTTCGAGACAATTTGCATTTGCTAAGCTCCCACTTTAATGATTAGGCCTCAAAGTGTTAGACACAAAGTGGGAGATTCATTAAAGTGAGCTACGGTAGCCCATTAACAGCCGTTCAAGTCAACTGCAGTTAACGTGCTTTCACACCATAATTAATCTTTCCCAAGGTATTGAAAAGGCTGCATGACATGCAGGTATTTAACAGGTCATGAGTATTAATACATCGCATTTGTTATGTGTTGTCGTTAACTTTTCAGCACACTGCCAAACAGCTGCAGATAAATGACTCCTAAGGCCCCACTCACACAGCGCACTACACAACGTTCGTCACAGATTCCTGACGGCCAATGGTAGTGTTAGTATTGAAACTACCATTGGCTGCAAAGTGCGGCGTCGACGCTGCTGCTGCAGTCGCGGGAGTCTTTCCAATCTGTGATCTCTGGCTGCAGCAGTGTGACGTCAATTTCAGCAGCCAATCAAACGTCTCAGCTGAATATGCACCGCAGAGCGCTTGTCAGCGAAGGGGGGCGTAAAAATTAGTAATAGATATTAACATTCTGAATTATTTTATACACCCCACCCCCTTGCCCTTAACCCTACTTACTCTATTTTTCGCGCCCGCTTCCTCTCATCAGTTCTGCTTCCCTCTCCTGCTGAGAACACCCTTCCATCTCTCCATTTCCTTATTCATGCTGCGCATCTCAGTTCCTCTTCCCCACTGCCTCTAACTTCCCCCATTCTATTTCTATACAGAGACACCCGTACACCTTGTGTCGCATCATTCCATCTGCTGGGGATGATCACACGTCGCCCAGAAGACAGAGGCACGCACAAGGCTCCACCCCAGCGATGCGACTGGCTCAGCCAGGAGTTCACTTCACGCTCTGTTCACATCGCCAAGTGCCCCCTCCTCTAATCTCCACCAGAGGGAGGGTACATCTCGACAGCCAATGCCTAAAGACTTTGGAGAATAAGGGAGGTACCGGATGTAGCGGACCGCACCTTCAGTTCTTTGGAGCCTGGTGAGTGAAAGGAGTGCAACTACCATTCCTCTTGTACCCGTGTCTACTAAAAGTATTGAACATGTCAAGCGCTATGGACTTTACCCACAATCGACTACCAGGAGGGCTCCTTGTGGTGAAGGTGGAGGGGAAGAGGTACCTCAGATGCCTATGCCCCAAGTGTGATTTCCCAGGTGGCGAACTGACCTGGGGAGCCAAATGTGCCCGCTGTGGACCACGTTTCCTGAAGCCCACAGTGCTGCAGCCTACGGAATTCGCAGAAAATGATGCGACCGACCCCAATACCTGGGTGGTCGATGCTGCTAAAACTCAATCTACCTCAACCATGAAGGCCTCGGAGGGCCCGTGTGCCACAGAGGAGGATCCAGGGGATACGAGTACACTGATGACCACAGAGCAGGCCGAGACGGTTCCAGACCCAGTCCCGGCAGAGGAACCAGAAACGGTTGGTAAATCGGAACCAGCCCACGAGCACCCTGGTAAGGTAACTGCCTGGGGTAATGGGACACCGTTGAGCTCAGAGGCACGTGAGCCGGGACCGGCTCTGCTGATTGCCCCTGATGACTCGTAACTGATCTGGTGCATTTCCCCTACGGAGATGTCCCTACCCTCCTCCCGTGCCAGTAGCAAACGGTCTTCCATGGTGTCATCTTCAGTTCCCTGGAGCCTACGGCAGATGGAGGCGTTGCACTGCTAAAGATACGTGGGTAATGTACCACAGAAACCTGATCCTGTGTCCCCACTACCATTGGCGTACGACTCAGCCCTCCTATTTACCAGCAGGTATCATGCACCACATACTGTATGTAGTAATGGCCAAATCTCCCACCGGGTGGGGGAAACACTGTTCCATTTATAACCTAAAATGTTTCCTTATTTTTCCAAGTTTGTAAATGTGAAGTGTTTTGAATCTCAGTGGAAGAAAAGCGCTATACTGTATAAATAAAGTTATTATTGTAACTATAAAGCCCATTAAGGTGCCTGGATATTGAAAGCACAAGGTTTCAAACACTTCCAAGCTGCAGTTCCCACATGAACTGCAATCAGCAATGAAAAATCAGAAGGCACCTTATCTTGTAATCTACTACACAACAACATTATTTCCAATGAGAACACAAAACTAAATGAGCTTTTCCTCTTACTCTGCCTTGAATGTCCGTCTCATTGTGCAGTTTTCATTTTATTTACTGGGTGCACCAATGAAAAAAGCAAAGTTGAATTATATTAGAAGTCGTTAAACTGAATAAAAATTTTTTATTGTGTTTGCCCAAAAAAGAATCGAGTCAAAGCAGCTACTAAATGGTCCATCTCACTAATATCCAACATATTGACTGGGTAGGAATCTCATTTACTTTCCCTGTTGGTACAGCACAGCATTCTGAATACACATTGACCTAACAATCAAACAGCTATAAAGCAGGCAATCTTTTCCCCCAATGCAACACATGTTCGCCGAAATTGAATTCATGTCAAATTGCATTCCAAATACCAGGAATTTTCCCTTCCAATTTGAATAGTTTGTAAATTACATCAAGGTACAGGTATATTCTACAAGTTAATGTCATTTATGAACCATTATCTGGGTGATTTTGCCTGTTCCTGCAGGGCACCAAATATTAGAATATTATGATATAAAAATGTATAGGTTTAACTTGATGGGCGCATCATGTTTTGTTTTTTAACCTCATGCAACTATGTAATATATTAAAAATAAAAAGGCGTAAACTGGATACCCATGTTATATTAATATTCCTTTTTCTAAATGCTGTGGGGATTTTCGCGATTTGCAGTACAAATTCTTTAGATGAAAATAAGATTGCAAAACATATATAAAGTTGTGTTATGCAAACCTCTCAGTGCATATGAAACAAGTCTTACTAAAAGGAGAGGGCATTTTACATGTAATGGACCGCTTTCTACATGTAAAAATAGGTTTTACTGGCTATGCACTTTATCACAGGCTGTACTGAAAAGCTGTATAATGCAGCAGGCCTAAGTTTATTGGGGTCCATAGTAAAATGGATTAGAAGCAAAAAGTGACCCACTGAGTGCTCATTTGCATGTCATTACCCAGAATCCCTGGCTGCAGTGGAAGCATTGTATGCTAAGAGATAATAGGGAGGGGTAGGTTTATGGACCTTTCTTGGACATGTGAATGTGCTTGAGTGGTATTTTTATTTGCAATACATTATAATCCAACAGTCAAGCGCTGCTGCTGAAAATAGAAGGGCAGTGGGCAATCACCATCATTCACATCCTGTCAGTAGCATTCCAATCACATTTATTTATTTATTTATAAAATGTGTTATCAGGAAGTAATACATTGAGAGTTACCTCTCGTTTTCAAGTATGTCCTGGGCACAGTTAAGACAAATAATACATGGTTACAAATACAGTTACATAAATGAACAGGGTATACATTATATACAAGACATTGCATGCACAGTTAAAGATAATAGATATTATGGGCGTATGTAACAGTTACAGACCAGATTAAAATGTGAGACAGCCTTAGATTTGAAAGAACTTAAACTGGTGGTGGACGTGACAGTCTCTGGTAGGTTGTTCCAGTTTTGGAGTGCACGGTAAGAGAAGGAGGAGCGGCCGGATACTTTGTTGAGCTTTGGGACTATGAACAGTCTTTTGGAGTCAGATCTCAGGTGATAGGTGCTGCATGTGGTAGGGGTGAGGAGCTTGTTCAGGTAGCTGGGTAGCTTGCCCATAAAGAATTTAAAGGCAAGACAGGAAAGGTGAACTTTGCGCCTAGACTAGAGTGATGAACAATCTAGTTCTTTGAGCATATCGCAGTGATGTGTGTTGTAGTTGCATTGGAGAACAAAATGACAAATTGAATTGTAGAGGGTGTCAAGTTTGCTAAGGTGGGTTTGAGGTGCCGATCCATATACTATGTCTCCATAGTCAATACTTGGCATTAGCATCTGCTGTGCGATACGCTTTCTGACCAGGAGACTTAGGGAGGATTTGTTCCTGTAAAGTACACCTAGTTTGGCATAGGTCTTGGTTGTCAGGGTATCAATGTGCATCCTGAATGTTAAGTGGGAGTCAAACCATAAGCCCAGGTATTTAAAACTAGTGACAGGGGTTAGGGTGGTGTTAGCGTTGGTTCTAATCTGGAGCTCAGTCGCTGGAAGCTTTAAAAATTTAGTCTTGGTCCCAAATACCGTTGTTACAGTCTTGTCAGTGTTTAAAAACAGTTTGTTTTGGGAAATCCAGTTTTCGAGTCTCAAAAAGTCAGACTGAAGTATGTGTTGAAGGTCAGAGAGGCTATGGCTGTGTGCATATAGGATTGTGTCATCTGCATACATGTGTATTGAGGCTTCCTTACAAGCTGTGGGGAGATCATTAATGAACACTGAGAAGAGTAGGGGCCCCAGGACAGAACCTTGCACAGGTGATATCCAGGGGGTTGGAGTTAGAGCCCGAGATGGACACATCTTGGAATCTACCTGATAGGTAGGACTGAAACCAGTTTAAAGCATTCTTCCCTATTCCAGAGCACTGGAGTTTGTTAAGCAGGATAGCATGATCAACTGTATCAAAAGCCTTTGCAAAATCTAGGGGTGGATGACCTGATGAAAGCCCCATATGGGACCTGAAACTTTGTCTTTCCACTGTTCTTGGCTGTCACATTAAAGGAGAATTTCATTATGAACTTGTGAGTAGAGCTCTACTTTGTGTCTCTATCTCTGAGGAGACCTGCACTCTGAAGAAATCTTTTATCTGTGTTGTGTTGGCTGCACAAGCAGGGTTCTCCTCGCCTGAGACTGTTTCTCCGCACTTGTGGAATTGTACCAACTATAGTAAGAACACTAGAACACATCACGTTATCCAGGAGTCAAAACGTCACAATAAACAATAGCCACTGCCCCATAGCCTTATATTGATGAAGACTACTGACACAGAAATTGCAGCTTTATGTCTTTGTTTTGGGAAAACATAATTAAAATAAATATGCAACATCTAAATGGGAAAACAATTGCGCTAATGGCTTAAATGGACGTAAGCAAAAGCCATTTACATTTCTAGCTACATTTATTCTGCCGTGATAATGAACATCTACAGCACATCATTAAAGACCAAGCTAAAGAGCATGTTTGAAAGGCATAACAACGAGGCTGTGATGAACTGGGGATAGTGTTGCATTCTCCTGAGGCTTCTGTGCCTGACCGGCTTGTGAATCCTATCTGTCACTAGTGAAGAGAACAAGCAATCAGTAGCCCAGAGATTGTGTCTATGCAGCACTTTCCAGGCCCAGCCACCGCAAACAGCTAAAAGCTGCAAACAAAACAAATGTCTAAATGTACCACATACTGTAGCTCTTATGTTACAGATAAATCCCTGGATGTTCTGTTTAAGCTAATGACAAAGAGGGGTAATGATGCTAAACAATCAAAGGCAGCTGGCTACTGCAACAGTGCAAATGTAAAGAGCCAGCAACGAGAGGAACTGAGGATATTACTAGACAGGACTAGAAAATATACAGGACTTTGCAGACAGGATTGTTCGTTATATTATAGTTTCCAAATAGGCAGTTATTGGGCATTTTTTTTACTCAACACATAAGTTTAGCAGTTTGGACACACAGTATTAACCCTTATCCCTATCATTGCAAATCTTTGTTCTTTATTATCAAAGCCTCCCAACAAAAAGATGTACAGTAGAGGTAGCTCACAGAAAGAAACAGTTTCTACTTTACTTCTTTAATGTTTAGTAATGAAAGAGGGGTGGTGGGTGGGGGGAGACATACAATTGTGTTCCAAATCTTGAGCGGTAAAAGTAATCCTACTAAATATGCAACAGTATTAATCAAATCCTCATTACTAAACTATCAGATTAGAATAATGTTTTACCCACTTGCTGGCCAGAAGGGCCGATAACACAATGAACAGCAATGCATTGCAAGCCCCTAATAAATACAGCCATATTAGAGGGCTACAAGCAAATACATACTCTCACAAAGCACCAGTTCCAAAAGAGCTTGGCGTAAAATAAAAGGCTGCATTAAAAAGATCCCACACAGGCTCGACAATGAAACAGCATTGAGTTGAAAAACAGCCAACATCCCCAGCAGAATAGTGCCAATAACAATGATGTCATTTTCTCTTTTATAACCAAAATTAATTATTTGAAATACATTTTGTAAGGAACATGGACATTTCTCCAGCTTTTACTGCCTGATTTACTTTCAGCTATGCTATTACAGTTATTAAATATAGGGATAAATAACATGCTCTAGAAAGGAGGCTCTATGCTGCAGAAACTGAGTGCGACCATTGAAGATTGGTAATGACCAGTGGAGGATGTTCAAACAGGAATCACCAATGCATTACGCTCTTTTAAGCTAACAAACAGACGTATAAATTAAATTACGATCTGGAGTCATTAAAGGTGGGGGATTTGGGGAAACTTTATAGCAAAGTGATACATAAACGCATACAATATTGCAAACATTAGCCTTCTGTGTGTGCGAAAAACTGCTTACTACAAAATGCACTAAAATGATATTTAAAATAACTTAAATTTATACAGTCAAAGTTACTAAGTAGTGAATAATGACATTGAGATATGTCAGTGCAATAAAAAAGAAATCCTGTCTAATTATTTAAGAAAGGGCTAACACTTTACCACCTGTTTCTGCATAATGACATTAGTATGTTAATGGACAGTAATATACTGTAATGTTTCAATATATTATCACAGACATTAAAATTCACCAGAGTTGGACACAATATATTTGTTAACGCCTAATAATCCTGTTGGAAAATATTTGGGACAAATTGCAAAGAGCAGTTCCAACTCATTCTGTGTGATGTCTTCTATCCTAATTCCCTTAACATATTGTCTCATTATTCAACACATGAATATCAACTGATCTTGTATTCTGAAGTGAGATTGCACTGTGTGTGTGTCAAGAATCGTCAATTTGTATATGTTCAAAGCACCTCAGACAGTGGCCAGGAAAAAAACGCAGGTACTATCTATCTACAGCATCATGTAGAACTGCCCATAAGCCATTGACTGTGATGGGTTTTGGGAGTTTGAGCTTGCTGGTATTGTGTGTTTATTCATTTTAATTTTCAACTTGTATCAGTTGTTTGGAGGTTAATGGCCCCTCCTTCCAGAGTTTAAGCTCACCCCACTTTTTAAAGTAGCAGTTTTTTTCATGTTCCTGTCTGGAAGATCCACTGCGGTCATTCTCCCTCCAGCAGAGGTAACTGAGAATTTTCACAGTTAGTGTTAGGACCTTGTGACAGGGTAAATAAAAGCCACCAGTTATATGCCTGGAAAACCTATGTCTAGTCTGCAGTGCAGCACTGACTAGGTTAACTTCAGCTGGGAACCTCAGGACAATTAGTTGGATCCCAGCTGCCTAATCAAGGTGTGTTAAAACCCAGGCTGTAGACACATGGAGACTGGCTGTTTATGAGAGAGGAGTAAGAAGTAAAGAGATTCCTGAAAACAAGGTCTGAGTAGCAAAGTAGTTGTATAGTGAACTGTCTGTCCCCTGCATAGAAAAAGGGTAGCTGCCTTATATATAAACTGTCTGCTAAAGAGAAACTGTTTTGTTTTGTTTGGTTTGCTGAAGAAAAAGCCATTTTCGTTTTTGCTGATGAAAAGCTATTTTTGTTTTGTGTGCTGTATATCTTTTAAGGCTAAATAAATAAGCCTTGTCAAGAAACCCACGTGTATAGTTGCATGTACCTTGCAACATATGGTGTGAAGAATTGGGAAGGTTTTTTTCAAAAGGCTCCTGCAGTTAAAGGGCCACACACACACACACAAGAATGGAAGAAATATTGAAAGAGTTTCTGTGCGAGCAAACCAGACAGCAGGGACAGTTAATGCAGGAGCAGGCCCGGCTGCAAGCGGAGAGAGATGAAAGACTACAAGCAGCACAGGATGAGCGGATTGCCAAGCTGCTGACCCAATTCCAAGGGTCTGCCAGTGCAGAACTGGCAAGCAGACCCCCGATACTCCTGAGGAAAATGGCTCCGAACGAGGATCCAGAGGCTTTTTCACTGACTTTTCAAAGAGTTGCCGAAGCTCAGGGCTGGGCTACAGATCGCTGGGCAACGGCTTTGGCCCCGCTTCTCATAGGAGAAGCCCAGGCCTCATATCAGGGTCTCCCAGCAGATCAGGCAATGGACTACCGACAAGTAAAAGCCGCCATACTGGATCGCTTAGGTCTGACCCCAGAGACCTACCGGCAGCAGTTCCGGAACATGAAGTACACCGCTAAGATGAGGCACCGGGTCCTCGCTCAGCGATTATTGGACTTATGTACGCGCTGGATACAACCCGAGGAGTGCACTAAGGAGGCAATTCTTGAGCAGGTGGTTTTGGAACAATTTATACAAATAATACCCCCTTCCGCACGCTTGTGGGTAAAACGCCACGCTGCTGAAACCCTAGCTTTGGCGGTCCGACTCGTGGAGAACTTCCTTGGGGCTGAGCAGCAGGCGAGTGTCCTGGACCCGACTCCACCGGCACTTGCGGACGCCCAAAGAGGGAGGTCAGATCAATGGGGACCCTACGGCCCGTTACGGAACCGCCAAGTCCAACGAAAGGAGCAGTCATTCCAGCAAGGACGGAGTCCAAATGCTGGTCCCCGCAGAGACCCTCATCTCCTTCCAGATGTCGGCTCGTCGCAAAGTGAGAGGAACTTCTGAGGACGTCGCCCACAGGACCCACCAGATGCCTGGTCTCCAGTAACGGGTCCAGCGGAGCGCAATCCACAGCCCCCTCCTGCGAGGGAACCCTCTCCATGTTCCGCCTGCGGAGAACAAGGCCACCAGGATGTGGACTGTCCACTGATGGATTGTTCATTCAGCAGAACTGTTGCCTCGGCTTTTACTGAGGAAAATTACCATCCCTGGCTACTTCCAGCCCTGATTGGGGGAAAAAACGTCCAGGCCCTTGTAGATTCGGGCTCTGGGAAAACTCTGGTCCTCCAGGAACTGTTACCGCCCAACGTGTGTTCTTTTGACTCCCCATGGAGCATAGAATGTATACACGGCGATGTAAAACGCTATCCGACGGCCAAAATCCGGCTACAGGTAAAAGGTCAGGAGGCTTACCTCGAAGTAGGAGTCGCTCCTTGGCTCCCTGCCCCCATTGTGCTCGGTCGGGACTGGCCTTTATTTTCGGACCTAATGGCCCCAGTCTTTCACGAGGAGCCTCCTTCTAGGGCTCAGGAGAACCCTGGCAAACTGTTCCCCTTCTCGGCAGACCTTTTTCCCAGTAGACACCGGGTTCAAAAGACTCGGAAGCAAAGACGCTTGGACAAACAGGACTGGTTGCAGAAATCTGGGTCTCAAGGTGACCATTCTAGTAGTCAGAGGTCACAAGTGATGGCTGGGGATGGCCAGAGGGAGGGGGATATGGGCCCTGGAGATTTACCAGACCTGTACCTCCCTGACTTTCGCCAGAAGCAAAGGGAAGACCCAGTCCTTGCTAGACAGAATGACAAGGTGGTGAAAATTGATGAACAGATTTTAGATGCACAGGGGGTGATAGTATTCCCCCATTTTGAGCTATCAAAGGATATTCCTATATAGGGTGAATAGGCAGACACAAACAGGGAGGTCACCAGACAGATATTTGGTTACCAGGCGTTTGTTAAATCTGTGTTCACTCTAGCCCATACTGTCCCCTGCGGCAATGAACTCTGGGGAAGTCTTGGTTATAATTTATCTTAACAAATGATGCACAATGTGACCAACCAATAGCTTAAAAGTAATAGAGTCAGTCAGGCATGCACTCTTAAATTGAACTTGCTGCCTGCAAGCTGAAGGATTACTTTCAAGGTCTAAACAATTGAAAGTCTATTAAGAGTGCTACATAGCAACATGGTCCACCAACTACTTGGTCCTCCTACCATTTGGTTTTGTTATTTTAAATGAAAAGTATATATTGCAATAAATCACATATTAGCTTTCTAGAATAAAATGTCAAAGAAATGCAATCACCTGTCTGTTATTTCTTGACACAAAAAAAAAAAGTAGCCGGAGTTGAAACATCACGTTCATAAAACAAGAAGAAAATTGTGATACTTCTGTTTCTGCTGAAGTGGGCACCGGATGAGCTTTCGTGTTCTCTGCATAAATGCAGAGATGCTTGTTACACTTACTGCCACCATGTAGGCACTGATCCCATGTTTCAGTGAGATAGGTAGACAGCAGGTAGATCGCAGTGCTGATAAAGATCAGGCAGATGGGGAACGTGGTTAATGGACCAGCATAAAAGGGAAGGGAAGATACAAACCAACACATTTCTCACTGTATATTTGGCAGGCAAGAAAGTACAATGGTGGTGATCGGAACAGTGTAAGGTATATTACTTAATAAAACAAAGAGAGCAGCCTAGTAATGCTGGACCAGAGGTAGGCAGCATTGCTCTTCGAAGTTAGTCTTAAAATATATTCCATTAGTTCAAATTAAAAAACTGTAACGTTGGCTATTAAAGTACTGTACTGTAGTCACTTTTTCACAATTACAAATAAAACAATTTAAGTGATTTTTTTTTCAGTGTGCTCACAAGTGATTTTTTCATTTGCTGCAACTACCACAACCAAATACATTGGGAAACAAAATGTTATGCAACTGACCCCATATCAAACCTGAAACTATATTTTAAAGACAACTAGACTTTGAATATTAGAATTTAAATAGGGTTTAAAACAGCATTAACTTTGTCTTTTTAACTGTGTGTTCATTGGTGTCAAACTAACAAAAAGCCTTAAATATAGCAAATAAAATATTTCAGCCATGTCTCTAAAGAACTATGTTAGTATTTGTTGGGCACATTTTAAGATACTTAATATCAACTAAACATAATTTCTGAATACATGGATATAATCTCCTTCCCTTCATGCTTAATGCATTCACAATTAATTATTGATTTTTTTAATCAATCCTTTTGTCAGATATCATTTGTAACATTGTGTATTTATTCAGAACACTTTTAATGTTGCTGGGTCATTTTATCACAGGTATTGCCCCTTTTTTCAACAAAATTATCGCACTTTATATAATGACCTCTGGCTTGTGATATTTTGGGGTCAAATTGTTAAAAACCATGAAATGTTTTTTTCTCTCCCATAAACAGAATCTGAGCTCTGTGGTGCAGAAGCCACAGCACTTCCCTACATATTAATGTAAGTTTGTGAACGATATGATACTATTTAAGATACTGTAAGTAATCCAGAACAAGCAAATGTAGTGCATTTTATTTGCTCTACCAGCTTATTCAAATAGGATTCAAGAAGCTACATGTCTATGACCAGGTTTATTGTGCCACAGCTCAGTGCGAGTGGTACAAACGGTGGTAGCTACTTGTCTGCTCTACACTTTCTAACATGTAGCTGTCCGGAATAGGACATTTGGTCGTGGCAATTTCACCTCAACTCACCCCATCGCCGCATCTGATTGGCTGCTGGAATCACCGCCACTGGCCGCTTCTAAGGTAAGTTTTATTACTATTAAGGGTAGGGGGTTAATTTAAGGGGTTTTAAAACTTGGGGTAGATGTTAATTTAAGGGGTTTTAGCGGTGAGGGTAGGGGTTTTTAGGGTAAGGCACTTACCTTAGGCCTGTATTATGGTAAGCGCTTGCGCGCATGACATTGCGCGTGCCACAAGCGTTTTGTGTATATAGGCCAAACGATGACGCGTGTGACTAGGAGGCGTGGCCATGACGTCACAAGGGTAGGTATTTTTCCCTGCCTCACTGTGATTGGCTCACAGTGTCACGTGGCACGACAGCCGCTCGAAAAAACACCTTTCTTTGTCTTTCCACACAGCTGCCAGCACTCTTTGCCGTGCACGCGTGTCTGCACTAGGTACACTGTCATGGGGAGACAGATATTTCTCATTGACACGCGCATGCTAGCGCTCACGCGCTTACCATAACACAGGCCTTAGCGGTGACATGGCCAGCAACGGCAGGGTGAGTCACGGCGAAACGGCCTCAACCAAAATGTTCTAGACTGCAGCTGTCAGCATCCTTTAAAAATGACCCCTGGTGCATTATAGCTATCACCCCTTTCCGGGTTTGGATTGATGCCAACAATGTTCTTTCTACTGCTTTATATGATTACTTCTGATCTCATTTCTTCTTTTCAATCCATTTGTGATAGATTATTCACCCGTTCAATTCTGTAATCTCACTGCAGCCGCTGGTCATCTGGGAAAGATTTGCTCATTTTTTTTTTAGTTTGTTACTGAGGTTACATTTGCTATTCATGTTGAAAATTTTTTTTGTGATTTCAAAAGATTTATTTTTAAATAACAAGCTCAGACTTTTTGAGTTAGATAAATATGTTGTGTTTTTTTTTTTTAATAGTGGTTTGTCTGTCGTGAAGGTTGCAGGGAAAGGTGAATATTTATAGCACACAGCGAAAGAGAGTACTTGATTAATCAGAAAGCTAATTAGTTTCATGTCTGCCTGCCTCTCGACATAAATGAGCTTCCCATTTGTACTGAAAAAACTCTAGGAAAGTGGTACTGGATTTCAACACATACTAATAAATGCTACAAGTTCGGAGCTTACATCCCCCAAAACATGCCAACCTGCTTTAAATATCTTGCAGCAGCAATACATTTACTGTCATTATCAGTCATTTGTACGGAAAAATTGCAGTTATATAAAACCTCTGTGTGAGCCTGTGCAACCAAACTCAGAAGACTTTTGACAGGCGGAAAAAAAAAAACACAAAAACCCGCAGCAGCAAGAAAGTACAATAGCCAAAGGCAAAAAACCCATTTCAAGACAGCAGCAGTCGCATTTCATGAGCCCGTCACATCATTTTCAAATGAGACAATGGCTCTCTCAAAAAGGTCTCTGCCATCCAGATATCAGTGATGTCATCGTGGAGTAAAGTTTCTGGCAAAGCCTTTTCCTACTGTAGCTAAATCGTGGTGTAATCTGGAGTGAGTAAGGTGGGCAGATCATTATACACATCGCTCCACACTTACTTGCATGTAAGCGTCAGCTTTCAATTGAGCCACGCAGAATAAATAAAGCAGTCATTAGTCGTTTGGTTTGTGGCGTCGGGTCAGTGCTGAAAGCAGCAGTCCAAGCTGCCCTTCTTTTTTTTAATCGTATTTTTTTTTTGCCCTTTAATATGTGCATCAATACAATCCACACAATAAGTAATTAGCGAAGTTGCTGATCGATCCGTTCTCCTGTGATCGATCGGCAAAGATTGGGCTCGGGGGTTCACTAAATGACTGCAGAGGAGTGTTTTGCAGTCAGTGGAATGCATTTGCATATTAATATGACAAAGGAAGTCACTAGATACAATTGGTGCTAGAGAGAGAGCAGGGTTCAAAAAGGGGTGTGCCAGAGCCTGTTTCAGAAGAAGGGGATGTGACTTTGTAAAGGGTTGCTATAGAAACAAAAAAGGCTTGTTACATTAAAAATGACATTAAAAATGTCATTCAGAGTTGTTTAAAAATAAAATGCTACAAGTATTTTCTCATAGTACAGAACTGATTTTTTCCCCTTAAACACACACATAGGATATTGCTTGGTCTACAGCTTTAAAGTCTTCCATTAACATTTTAAATATGTTTGAAAATAATAGTACGGTGAAGTTGATAATATTCTGTCCGCACTTCAGAAATTCCAGCCCTACCAGTCAAGTCTCCTATGATCGTGTACTTGTTATTAACTCTTTGAGTGCCAGAGGAGCCGCGGTGCCCCTCCGCAGTAGCGATTTCGTGATTTGCCTGTCGCTGATGACGGGACGGAATGGGTAAAGTCCTCTTCCGTTTCTCATCCCGTCAGATCGCAGCAAAAACTAGCAGGAAGATTAGTGTCCTCGCTAAAATAATCTATGCATATAATAAATTGCATGTGTTTTAATAATAATAATAGCATGTTCTTGTATAGTGCTGCTAATTGTACGCAGCGCTTTACAGAGACATTATGCAGGCACAGGTCCCTGCCCCGTGGAGCTTACAATCTATGTTTTTTGGTGCCTGAGGCACAGGGAGATAAAGTGACTCGCCCAAGGTCACAAGGAGCCGACACCGGGAATTGAACCAGGCTCCCCTGCAGCAATCTCGGTGTCAGTCAGTCTTTACTCACTGAGCCGCACCTTCTCCCATTTTGGAGCCTTCGTAGGACACCCAGGTACTACATATTGACTGAGGAACTAATGTGTACTGTGCCTGTTTCCATGTGCCCAGTGTTGGGAGGTTTGAACATGTAGCTTTCCATAAGCATGTTTCTCAATGGTTTGATTAATACATCTGCTAATACAATAGTAATGAAGGTGGAGAGGTGTTGCAAGGTTTCTATTAGTGAACCATTATCATGTCAGAAACTCTTAACTACACTTACTGATGTAACAGGCTGAAAGCTAAATCCCTTTAGAGTAGCAAAACAAGAAATCGTATATACATACAGTACTATATATATATATATATATGTGATTATGGCCTCAAAGCGTCTGCTTGGAGCCTCAGTGCAGTGTTTGAACCGGAACACACACAGAGCAGATCTTCGGCTGTATTATCTAGGAGACTGCACTGAGGCTCCAAGCAGACGCTTTGAGGCCATTTCCAGGTGTTATCCAGCCCTCCAGCAGACCGTGGTTGTTCTGTGAACCCATGAAGTGTGACTCTGACTGTGGAGGTGGTGTGGAGACATCCGGCTGGTGGTGAAATGATATTCACAAATTGCCTATTTTTAACCTATCCTTGTGAGTGCTATTCTCCCCCCCCCCCTCCCTTGTCCTATCTTCCCATCAATAAATGTACGTTATTATGCTATGGGGCGTGCACTCTCTCCTCTTTTCTCCATACAGTGTGTGTGTATATATATATATATACAGTGTTCAACAAACCTATACATTTACTCGCCCGGGGCGGGTGGATTTAAACCCCAGGCGAGTAAATATTGGCCCAAGCAGCACACGTGTTAATTTTTTTAAATTTCCCCCGTTCGCGCTGAAAATTTTCCCTGCTCGCGCTGAAAAAAAAAACCTCCCCTACCTGACTTCTGATTGGCGCGCGCTCCCAGGCTTTGTGGGCGCGCGGCCAGGCTCTATAAGAGCCCGCCCCCAACGAGCAGCCATTCTTTCCGGCCGGAGCTCTTGGAGAGTAAGTAAGTACGATCCAATCCTCCGTCTTGCGGCCCCTCTGCTGCTTCCCTGCAAGCTCCCTTACTCCCCGCGCGAGGCAGGTGTTCCCCCTTCTCGGCATGTCCCCGCTTAACTTGGCCAACAGCAGATTGTAGTGGGGGTGTCCCCCCTTCTCGGCATGTCCCCGCTTAACTTGGCAAACAGCAGATTGTAGTGGGGGTGTCCCCCACTTCTCGGCATGTCCCCGCTTAACTTGGCCAACAGCAGATTGTAGTGGGGGTGTCCCCCTCTTCTCGGCATGTCCCCGCTTAACTTGGCCAACAGCAGATTCGGGGTTCCGCCCCTTCTCGGCTGTCACGTGGTCCGGCGCGGCCTAGCAGATTGTAGTGGGGGTGTCCCCCCCTTCTCGGCCTGTCACGGCGTCCCGTGTGTTGTGTGTGTGTGTGCATGGTGTGTGCATGGTGTATGTGTGTGTGTGTGTGTGTGTGCATGGGTGTGGGCATCAGTGTGTGTGTGTGTGTGTGTTTGTGTGTGTGTGTGCATGGGTGTTGGTTATGTGTGTGTGCATGGGTGTGGGCATAGGTGTGTGTGTGTGTGCATGGTGTGTGTTTGTGTATGCAAGGGTGTATGTGTGTGTGTGCATGTGTGTGTATGCATGGTTGTGTGTGTGTGTGTGCATGTGTTGGGCATGGGTTGGGCTGTGTGTGTGCGTGTTGTGGGCGTGTGTGTGGGGCGTGTGTGTGTGTGCATGGGTGTGTGCATGGGTGTATGTGTGTGTGTGTGCATGGTGTGGGCATGGGTGTGGCCATGGGTGTGGGCATAGGTGTGTGTGTGTGTGCATGGCTGTGTGTTGTTGTATGCAATGGTGCATGTATGTGTTGTATGCATGGTTGTGTGTGTGTGTGTGTGCGTGTGTGTGTGTATGCATGAGTGTGTGTGTGTGCATGGGACAGTGTGCCTTCCCCCCCACCCTGCGGCCTCCCCAAAGATTACACTAACCTCACTATGCTTCATGACGGGCAGCCGCCGCATGAGGTGTGGGGGGGGGGGGGGGGGGTTGGATATGCCGTCTGCACCCCCGACCTACTAGCTTCATGCCGTACGGGTACATGCCGGCGAGGGAGCGGGCAGTGGCGGCCATGTGCGGGTGCTGACTGTCCCATGGGGAGGCCGCTGGGGACGTGCCTCCCACCCACCCTGCCACCTCCACAAAGCTTCCACTACGCCCGAGTGAGGTATGGGTGGGGGGGGGGGGAGGAGGGAATGCCGGCCTGCCCAGCCTTTCTCAGTTAGTATTTTAGCCCATCAAAAAAATAAAAAGGCAGGTTATAATTAAAACTATAAAGAGGGTCTTTTGGGGGGGGGCCGTGAGGAAGGAGGCCCCGCCGGACGGGAGGTGCCAAAGGGGTGGTGCTCCCGGCCGCATACACTGCTAAATAAAACATTGTTTGGTTGATTGTAACAATTTCTTATGCTGTCTACAGTTATTCCTAATGTATTTGTCCCATTCTACACCCAGTAACCCAGTCAGTAACCCAGTCAGTAACCCAGTCAGTCAGTAACCCAGTCAGTCAGTCAGTAACCCAGTCACTCAGTTACCCAGTCAGTCTGTCAGTAACCCAATCAGTCACTCACCCTGTCACTCCGTCAGTCAGTTACCCAGTCAGTCACACACCCAGTCACTCAGTCAGTCAGTAACCCAGTCAGTCACTCACCCAGTCAGTCAGTTACCCACCCTGTCACTCAGTCAGTCACCCATTCAGTCACTCAGCCAGTTACCCAGTCACACACACCCAGTCACTCAGTCAGTCAGTAACCCAGTCACTCACTCAGTCACTCACCCAGTCAGTCAGTTACCCAGTCAGTCTGTCAGTAACCCAGTCAGTCACTCACCCTGTCACTCACCCAGTCAGTCAGTTACCCACCCTGTCACTCAGTCAGTCACCCATTTAGTCACTCAGCCAGTTACCCAGTCACACACACCCAGTCACTCAGTCAGTCAGTAACCCAGTCACTCAGTAACCCAGTCACTCTTTTTTTGTTATTATTCAACTCTTAGGACCATTTTTAATGAGTTTTAAAGCATCCTTTGATTTCTATAGCAGGTTTTAAATGGGCAATCCAAGCCGGCTAATTTTTTTTTTTTTTAGAAACTTTTAAACATTTTTTTTAGAAAGCATTTAAGTAGGGTGTCTCCGGAGCTGAACAACATTAAGTTCAGTTCTGGGGACCCCCTGCTTCCGGAGATACTTATCTCCGAAGTAGGTGTCGTAGACGCTGTGGCTGAGCAAGCAGGAGTTTAAAGCTCCTGCACCACATGGGCCAATAGGAAGCCGCATCGATGACGTCACGGCTTCCTATTGGCCCGCTGGGCCCGAGATCTTTAAACAGCGGACATACTGTGAACCCCGGTAGCTGAGGAAGGTGGCTACCAGCACCTAATTCGGAGTTAAGTATCTCCGCAAACAGGTGGTCCCGGAGCTGAAATTAACAGGGTTCAGCTCTGGAGACCCCCTGTTTCATATATATATATATATATATATAAATTGCAGGCTTGGATTGCCTCTTAACCCACTTCCCAAGCAGTGCAAGACCTTTGCAAAAATAATCCCGAACTGGAAAGTGTTGCACACGTTCCCAGCAGTTTGAGCTGTAAACTGTAACAATAGATAATCCTACCGTAGTAATATAGGGATACATTGTATGTGCTGAGTTACACTGACTGAAGCAGCAATTATGTTAGGCACACAATAAGGATTTTTACAGATGTATTACAGGAGCAGCAAATGATCGCCAGCTTAGGTAAGAATGTAGAATTATACATTGTCACATGCATTACTTAGCAGTATTCTTGCTTTAATAAAAGCCCCTCTATGCAGGGCATTTATACAGGTAGGTTGGTAGGTACCTGTTCCAAAAACCATTCAAATGCTAAAGGATGACACCTACAGACCATACAATCTTCAGGTTTAAAAATATAACCGTGAATTTTTTTCCAAAAATGAAACCATATATTCTAATAATCTAGCATCACATATCAAATATTAATAAAACCTGGATCCAACCATGCGAATAAAAGTTGGAACATGCTTATAGCACAACTGCTGTGCTTGTATAGCGGGTTGGTCGGCTTCAGATTACTTCATATTTTGAAGTAAATAAACTCAACTCAACGACACACTTGCAGGTGGACAGTAGACACAAATTGTGAGGCACAATATACTTTGCTACAAGCCTTAGGGCCTTATTCTATATTGTGTTCAGGTAAGAAGAGCTCTACGTGCTGCTTTGGACAACACAGAATTACCCCTTAGCCATTTAGTTTTTCCTGTATGAAAAACAAAACAATGTGGACAATCAGAATATACCCCATTAACAGCTTGTACTTCCTTGTGCTTTTAAAATTGTTTATTTGCAAATTCAACTCTAAACTATTATATGGAACAAGTGCCATGAGACACTAACATTGTTCAGAGATGCTACAGCACTCTCTCAGGAATGCTTTTACGCCAACACAACAGAGCACAACACATGTGAGCTTAATGAAGTGCTATAATGTATATTACATTGAATAATTCTTTTTGGCTGCTGTCTGTTGGAATACCAGCTTAAAAGGCTAATTTGCAGTTATTTTTGTTACATCAGCTTCTCCACGGTACCGCCTTCCTAGAAATATTGGTAATATTAAAAGCGGAGCACAATAGCTTGGTAGTTTATTGAAAATAGAGTTATCCGTTAACCAGCTGAAAAGTGTATTCTCTCCTAGAGCCAAGTAAGTAGTGACGTAAGGGGTGATTAATGCCTTTTCACCTAAATTATAAAAGCTGTAAGTATTTTTAAATGTAAACATTTTTAAAGTTTGTTTGTAAACATGATAAGATGAAACTTGGAAGGGGTGTGAATTCCCCCAACCACTAACTGCAGTGATAATGCAAAATGCATTCAAGCATCTGTCCCTCCAGTTAACTGGAAGCACCCGCATCAGGGACAAAGACAGGGAAATAATGTAGCACTGAGAGATAGGAGGGAAACAATGCGAGATACAGAGGGAGGGGGCACTACAAGTGAAACATAGAAAGAAAGGGTGAAGGACGGGCACAATTGTGGATAAATGGAGAAGGGCACAATGGGGGAGGGAGAGTATACATGTGTGAGAGTGTGAGAGAGAGAGAGAGAGAAGAAGAAAAGAGAGAGAGAGAGAGAGAGAGAGAGAGAGAGAGAGAGAGAGAGAGAGAGATAGAGAGAGATAGAGGGAAATGAGGGTCACAATGGTAAGAGAATGGCAGAAAGGAAGGAACACAATGGGTGAAAAGGGGCAAAAGTAAGGGACATCATATGTGTGTACATTAGAGAGAAAGAGATTGAGCGACAGGATAGCCACAAGGAAGGAGAGAGATGGGGGCGTAGTCTCTGCCTGAACCTAGTTGCTTTGTCTGTCCTGTGTGACCTAACTGTATCTAACTAAACTGTTTGGGGTAGAAAAAAAGTGAGTTTTGTTGAGAAGGGGAGAGAGCTATGAACAAAGCTTTAAAAAACAGCTTTCATTTGAGGATATTTTATTTGAAAGGATATCAATGTTTGAGAATATATCAGACTGCAGAGCCGATTGCTCCTGACTTTCAGTCACGGCAGATCTGACACTAATTTTGGCTCACAAACTAACTGGCTCTCTCAAAATACTTGAACCACGTACGAGCTTGATAGAACTGTATACACCATTCTGGCTAACGCATGACTCCCAGGGGGAAAAGAAGCACAGAACTGGGAAATTCCTGACGAAAACAGGCTTTTTATATTTGCTCTTTAAAATGTGGAAAGGGGGTAGCGATTCTTCACATTTCAAGTCAGCAGAGGACTTTGCAGGCCGCCCTGAAAGGGGAGTGGGCCCTGAAGTGTCAATGGAAAAGCTAAGTCCACGTCAGCCATAAATCGCCTTTTATCAGGCTACCAGGTTTTGGATCTTACAAACATTTTTAGGCCTACCTGGTGGTCGCACATAGCCCACTGTTTACCTTCTGTTTAGTTACAGATGGTATCTTCCGTTTCACACGACCTCTATAGGCAATGTCTTGACAGGATAAGGAGTGTGGTGATCTTGTGGCAGCTACTCAATACCTGTCCTTCATCACTCACAACTGTTTCTTACTTTGACATCCTGACATTCCTACTCCACCCTCGATGCATCCTCGGCAGATAATACTAACTATATACTAACTATACTAATACTAACTATATGATCTTTGTCGACAACTCATGGCATCACCTTAAATAAATGGTTTGTTATTTACTAATACTAGAAGAGACTTTTTTTTTTGTCCCTTGCGCCCAGTGACTAAGGTGGCCACAAAGAGTACATAAGGTTTATTGCGTATGACCAATGTGGTGCTAAAATAAACACATGCCAATGGTAGAAGTAAAAAAATAAAGAATCTTTGCAATCTGAGATTGCACTTACGTAAATGGTGAGAACAGAAATGATAAGGTGGTTTCTTTTTTCTGTATCATCTTGACCTGGGGGAGAAATAAACATTATTTGGTGGCTAACTGAAATAAACTCACCGAAACAGCCACCTGAGAAAGAGATTCAAGTGATCATGAACGTTTAAGCACAGAAACATTAATGAATTATATAAGTTCACTATAATGCAGAGAGTAACTCAGGCCCCACATTACTTTAATAATTACAGCAGTTCCACAGTCCATGTGTTATAGTGAATGTGCATCAACCAGCAAGCAGCCAAATCTATAGATAACAACAAAAAAGAGCCCTGACAAAGACTTTGGTTAAACGCAAAACTTTTGTCTGCTTTATTATGAGATCCATCTCCCGACGTGATGTGTTTGTAACAGTATTTTATATACCTTTTCTGGCACTTGGAGGTTGGTCTATGTGTGATTTTTCTATGATTTACCTGTGAAAATGTGTATTTTCATCTTTGGATAATAAACGGACTGTTTTTCTGATCTAGCGCACCCATTCTCTTCTCTTTTGTTCTTAGAATCAATATATATGTGGGCTCAATGATAAAGGCTATGGCCCTTAGTCAGTAAGGTGTGATAAGCGCAGGTGACGTGTTATCGCATGAAAAGCCCCATTAAAGTCAATGGGACTTTTCATGCGACAGCATTTACCTGCGCTTATCACACCTTACAGAACAAGGGCCTAAACCTAAAATATGTTGAAATGAAGAATACAGCTTTACAATGCTGATGTTTTTTCCGAGATTTTTTTGTTAATATTTTCCTTTCTTAATTCCTTTGAAAAACATGCCTCACCGTCAACTTTATAAGCCCACGCACAAAGTAGCAAACCTATGTCTGTTCTTGAATAAGTCACTTTTTTTGTTGCTATGTTATTCATCATCTTAATGTGAAAAAAAAAGAAAAAGAACCAACAATAGTTTACAGAGCACAAGCTTTCAAACATCAAAGGTTTCTCCTCTTCAGGTTACAAAGCATGCATACTGTAACAATTGTTGGTGCAATAAAAGGTATCACACACACATTATATATATATATATATATATATATATATATATATATATATATATATATACTATATATATATTTGTTATATATATTATAGTGTTTGAAAGAGCAAAAGGGGCACTGTGTGCTCATTGCATGTACTTCCCAATCCTTGCTGCAGTGGAAGCACTGTTATGCTGGGTGATAATGGTGAAAGGCAGGCAGGGCTGCAAATCTGTCTAAGACATGCAAATGAGCACACAGTAATAATTTCCATTCATTATTATATATAAAGCTCAACCCCGTTATAGCGCGATCCACTATACGCGGTTTTAGCATATAGACCCACTGAATTAAAAAAAAACTCCGCACACACACTCACTGCGCAACTCTCTCACTGCGCACTCCTACTCTCACTGCGGCACTTCTCACTGCCGCACTCTCTCACTGCGCACTCTCTCACTGCGCACTCTCTCATGCACACTCTCTCACTGCCACACTCTTCACTGCCAACTCTCTCACTGCACACTGCACACACTACAACAGCACTCACTGCACACTGCAACACTATCACTGCACACACTCACAGTGCACACACTCACAGTGCACACACTGGCTGCACACTGCTCCACAGCGCACACAGCACACTCTCACAGCAACTCTCACAGACCACAGCACTGACAGCCCCACTACACTGCACAGCACAAACTCACACCACCCCTCCCACTCCCCCTCCCGCCTTTGGTGTCGGCTGCTGATATCGGAAGCGAGCTGGATCAGGGTGAGAGGGTGTTGGTCAGAGGGGGGGTGGTGTGGATGCCGGTAGGGGTGGTGAGTGAGAGGCAGGCTGGGACTCGAGGGCCGGTGGGCTAGGGCCTAAAACTGATTTGCCGTGGAGGCAGGCGCGGAGGGCCGGTAGTGGGGGCCGGGGGAGGAAGTGGATCTGTGAGGGGGATGGATGGCGGTGGGTGCTCGGTGGAGTAGGAGCAGTGCGGTGGACTGAGGCCGCGCTGGGAGACGTTGTAGGCTTCCGACCACCTCTTCCTTCCTTCCTTCCCTCTTTCTCCTCCCTCCCGATTCGGGCGCGCGGCGGCCTTTAAAACAAAATTTGTGCGACCCTGGTTTCTAGCCGAGTCGGATCGGTGGCCCCCGAGAACCGCGCTATAACGGGTTGGCGTATATATATATATCTATATATATATATATATAAATATATATATAGATATATATATATGATACAACCAATCCAAAGACCAGTAAGCAGACAGCAGACCGCAACAGGGCCCTGAGGAAGGTCTCTCTGTGGGACCGAAACGTTGGCTTACGTGTATTTGATGTTGTGAATATATATTTTTGGATTAACCCCGTGCGGTCTGCTGTCTCTTTACTGGTCTTTGGATTGGTTCGTATCATACTTATTCTCTATGGGACTAGCATCTGCTATTACAACCTTTTCTACTACAGTGTGCTGACTGACCTTCATGTGTATATATATATATATATATATATATATAAATAAAACGGAAATAGCCGTGTTAGTCCAGTTGCGATAGTGCAGAATAAATTAGTTCTTCAGTATTAGGTGATACCTTTTTTATTTGGACTAAATGTATATCATAGGACAAGCTTTCAAGAGTTTTCCTCTCTTCCTCGGGTCAAGCAATATACTGTAGGAAATAAGAAATAAGGGACCAGAACAGCCACAATTTTTTTTATTCTCCTATTTGTACTGTAAATACTAAATGATTGAACCTTTGTTAATGTCAGCAGGAGATTCACTGGTTATCTTCCAGTGCTTGCTAAAACTATTCAAATACATCAAAAGTGTTTTTGTGGTTCAAGAGAGAATTAAAGGTGAGGCATAGGGAGCTCGAACAATCTCATATGGCCAACTACATACAGTACATTCAAACTATTTAATATACTTCTATATTTTCTAGGTGAACTGACTTATGTAAAGCTCGTAGACAGCCAGTTGCTTCAGAATGATTGTATGGAGAGAGAATTACAAGAGTACAATGATTGGCATGTTTACATGTGTTACTTTCAACAGCAGCATGTCTACTATGTCCTCCAATAACGTACAGGACTACAATTATAAGGACTGGCATTTAGACTAATGTTCTTTGGAGCCTCGTCGGTCCTACAAATAAATGTGCTTACCTTAAACTGCTCCAGTATCTGATGTGCATTCGTAAGCATACTCTCTGCTTTAAAGAGATCACTGTTGTTAAGATATTCCACAGGTAAAACACCCTGCGAGTAATAAACACACAACGTGAGCAACATTCACTTCATTAACTACGCAGTTTTAACATTGAAAAAGTAGAGCGATAACTGGTGTGATCATCAAGGGACCAAAATATAATGTACAGGAGCAAAATGTATGAATTAGCCTGTCAAACAACAAATGTGTTTTTGCATACAACACAGGCTTCATTGGACACAATACCAAACCTTTTTTTTTTTGGCACTTATAAAATTCTCTTTAAAAAAAAGATATTGTGCTTGCTTAACCTGTTAGTACAAAGGACAGTCCCAGTATAATGCACTGCATTTCTTGAAAGTGCATGTTTTGTTTGCAGATAAGACATCAAATTAGCAAAACTAAAAATGATCTGATATGTTCATGATTTCATCACAGCCAACATTTCCATGCTATTCAGTCATGTTTTTTGTAAACCTGCACTAAATCCTATAGAATTCAGAGTCTACAGACGTTAACGCAGTGACAATTGGTTTCAATGCAACACTTATACTAACAGTTTTGGGCTCCTAAATATTGTGGCTGCGACAGAGATTTGTCTTGATTATAAAATGCACAAATCAGGCTTCAATTAATCTAATGCAGTGATTCCTAACTCCAGTCTTAAAGAAACCCCAGGTTTTACGGATATCCCTCATTGAGCACAGGATTCTCAATCAAAATGAATGAGCCACTGATTGAGGCACCTGTGCTGAAGCAGGGATATCCTTATGTCCTGACCTACTTGGGGCTCTTGAGGTCCGGAGTTGGGAACCAACTCATGTAATGTATATAATCTTGTAAATCTGTACACAGAAAAGTATCGTTTTGTTGAAATATGACTGCTATATTTTCAGGGGACCATATTTGCAAGAACCGGGATAAATATCGTCCATGCGCAGTCACGAGCACCAACTGCGCATGCGTGACGAGCGCTTGCCAGCCGTGCATGCACGATCGGCATTTGACAGAAGCTTATGCGCATGTGCGATCGGAGCTTGCCGGTCACGCATGCGCAGAGAAAAACCGGGACAGTGGCCAGAAAAGTTGGGACCCGGGACGTCTGGTCACCCTATATATTTTGCATCTGGACAAGGGTACTTGAGGAGCTGTCATAAATACAAGAGTATATATTTGTAATTCCAGGCAAGGTGACATATTTTGTTCTGTAGGTCAGAGGTTCTTAACCTCCAGTCTTCAAGGACCACTAACAGTGCAGGTTTAAAGTATACCCCAGCTGGAGCACAGGTGGTTCAATCAAAATGATTGGACCACGTCTGCTAGTGGGAGGATAGCATTAAAATCTTCCACTGCTAGTGGTCCAACTTATTACTAAGAAGAAGTCTTTTGTGTTAAAAATAGCAGTCACCATCTGAATAATTTGCAAATTTATTTTCTAATGTTACCTAAACAAGTTGGTCCTTTGGAGCAGAGCTGATGCTTTCCTAATAGAAGGTAGTTGAAAAACCATGATCGGCAATAAATGAGAGACCCATTGCCACATAGAGACATTGCAATCATCTACTACCTATTAAACATACCACTACTATGCATGTAGTTTAGTCGTAGCTAGGACTGGCCATTTGTACTGTGGTTTATTCATAGGACACGTTTATGATATGTAATACATTACCACAGAATTCAGAGGGTATGAAACTCCAATGAGAGACGCCATCAACGGTGCCACATCAGCCTGCAAAAACAGAGCATCATCATACACAGAATTTAACATAAAAAGCACAATATATTCCCAACGGCAGTATTTGTGATGTAAGGTGCTATTGGCATCCAAGATACAGGGTATATGGGCTGCTAACGATTAGAAAAGGGCTTCAGACCCCAGTAATGTTTTTTAAGTCTCTTCTTTAATTAGAAGATGATGTGGAATTGTGAAATCATACATTAGATTTTCCGGGGTAATTCCCATTTAACTGCTTTCCAATGCATTCCTGGCTCCTCTAGCAATAAACGGGTTGCTATTTTAAACAAGATGGTGAGATGAAAGAAATCCCTTTTGAATTACCACAGGCGGGGTGCTCATCTTCACTGCGTCTTGCTATTCTAAACCCTTTTAGTGGATCATTAAAAGATAGTGCAGTTACAGTATCAAGCATTGCTCTACATATCCACCAAACACGCATTGCAAAAACCTTATTAAAGCAGGGGTTAATACCACCTAACACTTTCTTATGTTATTTTTTTAGCATTGTGGAGTCTGCTTGTTCTGTTAGTGCTGCTACCCCTTCTGTATTCTGCAGTTGCTCTTCCTGTATATCCATTACGTTTCTGAATGTATGGCTAAGTGGCAGCTGCATTCACACTGCAAGTCAACAGGACCTTAATAACCATAATAACCTTAGAAATCAAACACTGGGAATAAATATACAATTTTTATTTAAACATAAAAAGAGAGAGATGTCTGATCATCTGGTATGTTATTATGGTCATTCCTTTGATGATTGCTGCCAAAACAAAATAATAAAAGGAGGTTTGACAATAGAGAGAAGGGCTTTCTTTAATGAAGCACTTTCACTGCCAGACTGACCAACAAGTGTAACCCCCTTAAGAGGGAAAATGAGTGAGACTTCTTTTTCTTTCCTTTTTTTCAACTTAGATTTTTATTACATTATTCACACAGAAATAGGAAGGGGGAGGACACAAAAAGTAAAAAGGGAGGGGGGGGGGAAACAACCATTTTGTAACAAATTTCTTACAAACAACAGTCACATTACATATCATACAATATTTGGTAAACACCATATTTTAAGTT
The DNA here is from genome assembly GCA_036426205.1 of Ascaphus truei. NCBI lineage: Eukaryota > Metazoa > Chordata > Amphibia > Anura > Ascaphidae > Ascaphus > Ascaphus truei. The sequence continues at coordinate 147,586,612 of CM071568.1, read as the reverse complement.
CAGCGCTCCCATATCTTCTCTCCTTCCGGGAGCGCAGCGCACCCCTATCCAGTATCCCAGGGATCCCAGCCCCTATCATACTTCCTAGTGGTGTGGTTCAGAAATTAGGTAAGTTTCTCCATTAATGGAACGTCATTGACCCTTCTAATAACCTCTCTTCTGGAGGGCGGGAGTGTCTATTTCTACACCGCTGCAACAGCGCATCTAGCCGCCGTTTGAATATGCAGAATCAATTTTTGTGTATGATGATTCACTCCTTCCTGGGTAAATTCTAGGTTTAGCCAGAATGAACAGAACTGGATCTAGTGGGATTTTTATGTCAGTCACATCTTTTATTAGTTTAAAAACTGTCCTCCAGTACGTCTGCATTACTGGACAATACCAGATATGTGCCAAATCTCCTATTTGTCCTCAACCCCTCCAACATCTATCCGAGGTCCCCGGGAACATCTGCTTTAATATTTTGGGGGTGTACTATCAACGTAACAACATTTTATATATATTCTCTTTTGTTACCGTACATATAAAGGTTTTACCTGCATTCTCCTATATATCTTCCCAGTCCTCCCTTGTTATTTCAGTCTAGAAATCCAGAGCCCACTGGTTCGTATATTTATGGTTCGGGGTATCTTTTTTAAGGGCTAGCTCCTGGTACAGAGATGATATCAAACCTCTTTGGTATTTTTTTGTTTTACATAAATCTTCAAAACGTGTATATCTAGGAAATTCCTCTTCATAGAAAAGAGTAAAAAAAAGGGGGTGAAGGTGCGCAGCTAATAAATGGTGTGACATACAATGTGAATACAATGTGAAATAAACAATATTGTGGACCTTGTAAGTGTAAAACACTAATGATGCGTCTGCAGCCTTTCTTGAGGGGTGGCTCGACACCCCTAGAACTGGAGAAAAGACAAAAGAACAGGGCGCACAACGCACATAGTGAAGCACAATTAAAAAAGTGAATTTAATAAGTTCTACGTACATCAGAATAGATAAAATCAAGCAATGGATTCGTGGGGTTACCACACAGAGGGACGGCTGGAAACGTTGCTCTTCACCCGATGTAGGGGAGGGAACAGGAGACCAGCGGTCGTCAATCCAGGCAGGAGGACCCTCTGGATCCGTGGAGTACACTCCCTCCGTCTCAGGGTGATAAGCTGGTAAGTTCACAGTATTTAGTCCCGCACACAAGTCCCGTAGCAAGGCACAGCAGCCTCCGTTAGTACCACCACTGCCAAACGCCGACAGCACGCCACTCCACCTCGTGGGGCACCTGCCGATGACGTCACGGACTTCCCCTCCACTGCAGTGTCCAGAGGAGCGTCCACAGCGGCGCACAGCACACAGGGCGGAACGTAGTACACAAAACGGGAAAAGGTGTCACAGGGGACAGAAAGAAATAAACCAAGTGTACTCTTGGCTACAAATGGGTATAAAAAATGAGCAGAAACACATTCCAACGCGTTTCGTAACAAAAAGTTACTTCTTCAGGGATTTCTTCAGGGTGGTAACCCCACTAATCCATTGCTTGATTTTATCTGTTCCCTCCCCTACATCGGGTGAAGAGCAACGTTTCCAGCCGTCCCTCTGTGTGGTAACCCCACTAATCCATTGCTTGATTTTATCTATTCTGATTTACGCAAACTTATTACCCTTTAGTAAATTCACTTTTTTAATTGTGCTTCACTATGTGCGTTGTGCGCCCTGTTCTTTTGTCTTCTCTTCATAGAAACCCTGGCACACAAAGTGTTGGACCTGTATATACCTAAACAGCTCAATTTGGGGCAGACCATACTTTCTCATCAATTCCTCGAAAGACATTAGCTTGTCTTTTTCTAATAAATCTCTGACCTCCAGAATGCCTCTGTCTCCAAATTTCAAAATCATGACCCCGAAAACTTGGGGTAACACCCTGGATTACCGAACAGTGGCACGAGCCTAGCAGGGATCGACGTAACCTTATATTTCTTTTTGGCCATCTGCCAGATATTCAAAGTAAATCTAATTACAGTCGGCTCCAACTGTCTCCCGGGCCCCGTCCCAGAACTTTACCATAATAAAGAAGACAGTCCAACCGAACTTTTTAGCGAGCTCTCCAGATCCATCCAGGCATATACTCCTCTAGGGGAGTGCCAGTAAACCATTTGTTTCATATGGGAGGCTATATATCGTATTTTCTCGATTGTAAGATGCACTTTTTTCCCCCATTTTCACATGGCTGAAATAGGACTGCGTCTTACAATCGATGTACTGAAAAAAATAATAAACAAATCAGCCAGGGGGCGCTGCAGAAGAAGCCACAGCAGCTTTCAGCGTTTAACTTAAAGCTGCTATCGGTGGTTTCCCCCGCTTGCTGCTATCGGAGGTTTCCTCCTCGACTCCGCCACCTCCCCCCCGCATGCTCCGCGACTCAGACAACACTCCCCCCCTTGCTCCAAGTGATGGTCCCAACACAGAAGGAGCAAAGCAGTGTGTCCGCTCTTCAGGCCCTGTGCCTCCGCAACCCTGCTCCCCCCCCCCCCCCCCCCCCGCCGCTGCTGCTTGCTGAAGTGCCGGCCCCATCACAAGAGCAGTGTGTGTCGGCTGCATGCATCCAGCAGCCCCCCCTCCCCCATCTGATTCTCTGGTCCGGTCCTCTCGTTGTGTCTCCTGGTCTGTGTGTGGTGTCTGGTCTCTCCTCTGTGTGTTGTGTGGTGGTGTTTGTGTGTGTGTGTGTGTGTGTGTGGTGTGGGGGGGTGTGGTGTGTGTGTGTGTGTGGGTGTTGTGTGTGTGTGTTGTGTGTGTGGTGTGTTGATGTCTCTGTGTGTCTGTCTATATGTGGTGTGTGTGGTGTGTGTGTGTTTCCTGTCCCTGTCCTCCATGCACTCTCTTCTCTTCTCGTCCCTCCCGCTTCCTTCCAGTCTCTCCTTCACCTTGCCCCCCCCCGGCCTTCCGCGCCCCCCCGGCTGGCCCTTCCGTTCCTCCCCCCCCTCCCCCCCGCCGTGCCGTCCCGCCCCCCCCCCCCTGGCCCTGCCTGCCCTCCCCCCCCTGCCCTTCCTTCCCTCCCCCCCCGCCCTTCCTTCCCTCCCCGCCTCCTTCCTTCCCTCCCTTCCTTCAGATAAATGTGTGCTATTGTCTGCTAGTTTAAAAAAAAAAATAAAAAAAAAAAATCTACACATTTAATATAATGGGGATTTTCCCCCAATTTGTTTTTAATTAAATCAAGGGTGCGTCTTAGAATCGATGGCGTCTTAGAATCGAGGAAATAGGGTAATATTTTAAAATATTTGTAACTGCCATACCACCTCCTTCCTTAACGTCCAACATAATTGACCTAGCTATTCTCGGTTGTTTGTGTTTCCAAATAAACTGCATCATTCGATTCTGAATTACTTTTACATTTGAGTGTGGAACAGATATCGGTAATGTCTGAAAATAGTACAAAAGTCTAGGGAGAATATTCATCATAACTGCGGTTATACGCCTTATCCAGGATATACAATGAGAATTCCAGGCTTGTACATCTTTTTTTTTATTTTTGAGAATAGGTCAGGGTAATTATATTTATATAATAAATTATAATCTCTGGTAAAATAAATCCCTAGATATTTCAAATGGGTCTTTTTCCATTGATAGTCAAAGTGCCGTTTAAGCACCTTCACCTCCTTTTCAGTTAACATCAAATTTAAAGCTTCCGATTTTCCCATATTTACTTTATACCCAGAGAGCTCACCAAACTCCCAAAGGGTGGACTACAGATTCGGAAGGGACGTCAATGGGTTAGATATCTTAAGAATAATATCACCTGCAAAAATCAATATTTTCTTGCACACGTCTTTTATTTTAATCCCTTGTATATTTGGGGAGGCCCTGATAGTGGCTGCGAGAGGCTCAATTGTCAGAGCATAAAGAAGGGGAGAAATGGGGCACCCCTGCCTAGTCCCATTTTTAATTGTTATTAGGATCCCCTCCCCACCTGGAAACTTCAGGGTGGCTGTTGGCGACTGATTAGAGAGCACAAACTCACTGTAAAAAAGATCTGGAAAATCCAAATACCTCTACTGTTTAATCTAGGAAGTCCCAACTAATCCTATCAAACGCTTTCTCCACGTCTAAGCTCAGCAGCATAGCTTTCAGTTTAGACTTATATGTCTGGTCAATAACATTAATAATTTTTCTTGTGTTGTCTAATGCCTGGCGTTCGCTCACAAATCCAACCCGATCATAGTGAATTAGTCTTGGGTGTATTGGAATCAACCTGTTGGCTAAAATTTTGCTATAGATTTTCAAACCTGTGTTAGGCTTGGGTCCCGTTGCGTACGGCAGTGCGTGCGGCCGCGTGCGCATTCCCCATCATCACATGGTATCCTCCCGAGGCGGTCCAAGTCCCTCCTAACTGCACAGCTGACTACGTGCTGTGACACGTCAGCCTGCTGGAGCTACAAGCTCCTTGTATTTTGCAGTGCTGATGCGTCACGTGGTGCACGCGTCAGCCAATGATGAGGGGAGGAGGGTTGTGTAAAAGCTCAGAGGTATTTATCTCTGGGAATGAAGCAGTCTGTGCTTGGTAGCAGAGCCCTGCTGGAGGCTCACAGGGGACACATGTATTTACTGCCTGTCCTCTCACTCATTTACATGCAGGGCCTGGGGGACGGGGCCCGGCTTCAGGGCAAACTAGGAGGGGGGGAGGGCTGCGGACGGGACTTTACAGCACCCGATCAATCTGACATATCTCCACAATGTTTTATATATTCCACTCCAGCACACAGACACACAAGTCACGGCTGCGCCCCCCCCCCCCCCCCCCCCCCCCCCCCCCCCCCCCCCCCCTTCCCCCCCCCCCCCCCCCCCCCGCTCCAAAAAAAGTTTCCTGCAGACCGCAGATCGCGGTGCAGTGAGTTGCACGCGCCACCGGCAAGCAAGACAGCCGTGCGGACGCGTGCAACGGGGCCTTGAGATTGGCCTGTAGCTACCACAACATAAAGGATCTTTCCCCTCTTTAGGGATCACCACTATATTGGCCTTGTTATCTGTGGAGGGATTTGTTTTCCGCTGAGAAAATCATTAAATAGATCCAACAGACAAGGCCCTAAAATTCCTATAAAATTATTATAGTACAGATTTGGAAAAACCATCTGAGCCCGGTGTCTTCAATGGTTTCAAAGAACCAACCGCTCTCCCCAGTTCTACCGGAGTTATTTTTGTGTTTAAAATATTATGATCTTCCTCTGTCAATTTTGGGAGGGCACAATCTCTCAGATAGTCCTCAATCTGGGTCAAGCACGGAACTTTAGCATTCAGGGTTGAATTATCTAGATCATAAAGTTCCGTGTAGAATTTAGCAAATTCCTCTGCGATCCTTGATGGGTTGTAAGTCACTCCTCCACCTTTTATCCTAATAGCGGGAACCGAGGCCCTCACCCTGATCCCTCTAAGTTTGTTTGCTAATAGACAATCTGCCTTATCACCCTTGTCATAATACGTCTGCTAGTCCACTTAAGGGCCTTCTCTACATCCTCCAATTGTAAACTCTTAAGTTCCTCCCTTGCCTGGTTCAAAATCTTATACACTTTCCTCGACGGATTTTTATTTTTATGTGAGTGTAGCCAGGTCTCCGCAGCCTGTCAGCACCCCCCTCCCCTTGCTGACGATCGCGGGTGCAGCCGAGTCAAATGGCGGCACAGCCCGGCGATCGCAGGGGTGAGGGCGGTCAGGCCCCGGCTCGGGGGTTTCCGGGGACGCGTGCGGCCGGTTGCCAAGGCCGCACGCACGTCACAGGGCTCCCAGCACTCTCGGAGCCGGGTGAGGAGGGTGCCGCCATTGCGCATCAGTTCGTGCATGCGCAGTAAGCCCCCGGCGGACCGACAGAGTCGCGCATGCGCAGAAGGTACCCTAGAGCCAGGGAACAGTTGCGTGAGGGCAGGGACCGTACAGGAGAGGTTGCGGCGGCCATTAGGGATTCGCGCAGGCGCAGGGAAGGCGCACACGCGGCCCCAATGTAATTGCAGCCTCCACGGGACTACAACTCCCATGAGGCTTAGGGCCAAGCACACCAGGTGCCTTAGTGTGGCCAATGAGGGCCAAGGATCTCTAGAGGGAGAAAGGAGATACGCAGTCAGTTGGAGCAGCGGAGCAGAAGGGGAAGGAACGGTGCAGGGAGCGAGTGATATAGGTCCCCCCCTCTCCCAGGTAGGCCCCAACTCCCCACCAGGTTAGTGGGTAATTGATAGGGACGGCCCCAGTTAGGGACTCTGCCCTTAGTGAGTGCTGTCTTGTCAGAGTCACGGCTGTCAGTGCTGTGAGGTCTGACAGGCAGGCACAGTGTTTGTGCAGCACGGTTGCTGCACGGACCAAGTAAGTGGCAGTGCGTTACTGCAGGTACTAGTTGGTTAGAGTCAGGACCAGGAAGAGCTAGGGGGGGCAAGATAGGCCAGTTAACCCCTTAGGTCCCAGGTAGGTCCTCACTCCCCAGTTTGTGGTGCTACAGGGACAGGCCCTAGGTTAGGGACCGTGTCATGTAGTGCCAGTGTTAGATAGGGATCAGCGGATGCTGCAGTTCCAGTGAAGAGGTCTGGGTGCAAGTCGATACCCAGAGATCAGAGACTATCTTCAGGGTAGGATCGCCCCTGGCGGACCCCAAGCAAGGATTCACCGGACCGGATCAGACGGGATCCAGAACGACTGATCCTTTGTGAAGTTGTTGCTGCTCCGAGCACCGGAGTGCTCGGCAGGTACTATACATATACAAGTGCACCAATGGGCCCTTAGTATAATAGTGACTGCGCAGTCACCCATTGCCTCTCTGCAAGAGTGCGGGACATTGGGTGGGGTTTCTATGGACACTGGGTGGGATCACCTGGTGTTGGGAAAGCATCCTGTGCGACGCAGTAGTGTCTCCTCTAGAGAGGGACACATGTTATTGGGTGTGATGTTATGAGTATAATTGTTATGTATTAGTTATCGTTTATTCATTCAGTAAACCTGTTATCCATAATACTGGTGTATGTGGTTTCTGGGTGGGTTCCTATGTTAGGGCCATTCTACATTTCCATAGAATCCTACATAGGTGGAGGCGCTGAAACCAAGAAACGTTCCAGATGATTCACCCCAAGCTCTCACTAGCGGAGGCTCAGGCCTCCTGTGAGCCTGCAGGTATACGCACCACACCTGGTAACATTGCATGTTCTCCGCACCCACACTAGATCTGCGATTGGGGGGGTGAATACCCGTTACATGAGCTTTCTAACTTTATAATTTTTCCCGTTAAATATTTTTGTTTTTCCATTTTTATTCTCTTTCTGTATGATACTATTGAAATAAGCCATCGTGGCCTTATGTGCCTCCCATAGAATCGCTGTTGATTCTACAGACCCATTGCTAAACCAAACAAAAAAATTTAAGTGAAAAGTGAAATTTTGTGTGCTATCTCCGGATAGTTTAGTAAAGAATCATTCATTCTCCAATGAAATTATTGAATCTTTGCGAATGGTGGGTTAACAGGATTGCCACTGGGGCGTTGTCCGACCACGTGATAGGCCCTATATCTGAGTGGACCAATACTTCTAGGAAATTTGGAGATACAAAAATATTATCGAGTCTAGAATATGAATCGTGTGGGGCGAATAAAAGGAATAATCTCTCTGCCCTTAATGTGAGCAGCGCCAGGCGTCCAACAGTCCAAATCCTTTAATTAGCCATCTAAATGTCTTTGCTACACTGTATGTCATTGCAAAATGAGAATGCCCTGGATGTGTGGACTTGTCCATATCTGGGTCCGGTACCATATTAAAATTGCCTCTTAAAATATATAACTGTTCTCGATTATCTCCCATTGACTCCAATGTTACCCATAGAAAATCAATTTGTCTCTCGTTAGTCGCGTATATGTTCACTAGTGTAATATCTAGATCTGAGAGAAGACCATAGACACCAAGTGACCTCTCTCATTGGTCTCTCTTGACTTCCAGAGTCTGGAATGGGATACCCTGTTTTATCAAAATCGTAACCACCCTTTTCATACTGTTAAAAGACGAATAAAATGCTATAGGGCATTTCCTGCTAAAGGTGTTTAGAGGTTCCTTGGTATCGAAATGCGTCCCTTACTGAAAAACAATATCCGCTTTCAGTTTTCTGAATTCTTTTAGGGCCAATCTACGTTTACCATTACTATTTAAACCCTTAATATTCAGGGACACTAATTTCAATGGGACTTGGCTAGTCATTCCCGGTGTCATATCTCTCTCTCTCTTTCATGCGAAAGTTGTACTTGAAACAGTTTGATGGTTGTGGGGTACAAATGGGAAAAAGAAAAAAAAGGAGGGTACTTTTCCACTTTGGAAATTTGGGGGGAAACAAAAACAATAAAAACTAAATTATAAGATGAGTGTAACCAGCCACTCATCCCAGATTTGCGGTCAGACCCTACTTAGTCTGGCCTGGCGGGCATATGGCTCTTCAGGGGGCGTCCTGACATCGGGCATACAGGTCTCCCTCCCACTCCCAGCCTACCGATCGGACCTATGCCGTGATTTGGTCAGAATATAGAAACTTAACAAATACAACAATTCCTACTTATTCTGCACTACATAAACATACAGCATATAACTTTTCCTACTATGATACCACTATAAATGTATAGAGTCTAAATAATTTCAGGTAGAGTTTGCCCTTGTCCTTTGATGGAGCGTGTCGTTCTTTGTGTCTGTAACCTGGGTGCAAGTGTGGTGTCCAACCCCTCAAAATTCTCTGTCCCTTCATCGTCCTAGGGCCGAGGCCCACTCACCAACCACCCGTGTCCCTAGTATACTCATTCCCCAGCTTCATCAACATATCATCTGCGACAGATCAGGACTCTGGCCGTGAGCAAAAGACCCCAGGTCACAGATAGAACCATCCCTATAATAAAATATAAAAAAGGGGAAACAGATTTCTTTGCGTCGTTTCGTGTTGCCTGATCATCGGCAAGGGAAACCGCTTCGGACGCGAACGCAGAGAAACCCAACGGGGCCTCTCCAGAGACACCGCAGGTCTTATTTCTTTCATCTCCGGGCAATTGCTCACTCGATCGATCGATCGATCATCCTCCGTATTCTCACTACGAGCTCCTCGTTGTCGGTCTGATCTATCTTTGGGGGCCAAATTTAGAGCTGATAGAAAAAGAGCAAATTCCTTAGGATAATGGAGCGAGATCTGTTTGCCCTCGTGGTTGACTATAAGATTGTATGTATTGTATTGTATGTCTTTATTTATATAGCGCCATTAATGTACATAGCGCTTCACAGCAGTAATACATGTGGTAATCCAATAAATAACAGATAATATAAATAACAGATCATGGGAATAAGTGCTTTAGACATTAAGGAAGAGGAGTCCCTGCTCCGAGGAAGATGGAATGGAACGGCCCATCGATACAAATCCCTTTTTCCTGAACTATCGCTGTTACCGGGCGCAGTCCTCTTCATCGATCTATTGTCAGCCTGGACAGGTCCTGAAAAATCTAGAGAGAGTCGTTTTCGAATTCAATCGAGTCTCTATTTCTGCATCCCTTTATAATCTTTTCTTTGGTTGTATATTGATGGAGCCTTAGGACCACATCTCTGCTTTTTTGGATCGTTAAATCTCGGTCCCAAAGCTCTGTGAGCTCTGTCCATCATAAGTTCATTGTCTTGTAGTTGGGGATATATTGACAGGAAGAGCCTTTTAAGATATGGCTGCAGTGGTTCCGCAGACACTGACTCCGGGATATGGCGGATCTGTAGGTTCTGCCTTCGTTCCCTTTTCTCAAGATCATCCATACCATCTCGCATAGCTCTCATCTTCGCTGAGACGCAGGACCTCATCATCCATATTTACTTGGTTGTGTAAGGCAACGTCCATTTTATTTTCCAGCTGCGTGGTTCTCTTAGCCTGTGAAGCAACCTCTGCCTTAAATTCTGCTACAGCTCTGTCCAGAGCTGACTGGAAAGACACTTGCATTTCTCTAAGTATACATTGCAGATCCTGCTTTGTGATCACTGTGTCTTCCTCTGCAGTGACTCTCGCTCTCAGCAGCAGCTCTCACCTCTGATTCTTTCACTGCAGTGTCCCTGTTTGCTGGGTTTATCAGTGTTGCTTGTCTCTTCAGGGCTTCTCCTTCTGTTCCAGCAGCCTGCTTTTCTGGGGTTGGTGCTGCGCGCTCTCGTGCGCTCTAGATTGGCACCATCTTTATGTTTCCTCCCCTTGTCAGCCGTCGCCGACTAAACCCATCCAAAACGGGAGAGATCCGGGGTCCCCGGCTTCCCGTCCTTCTCGTGGGACATCTCCGCTGCTTCCCCGCCTGCTGCAGCGGTCTGTGGCTTGGGAGAAGGGGCCGATCGAGGGTAATATTAAATTATATTGGTGGAGTGCATGGAGCTATCCTAGCAAAAGTGCATCCGCGATGATGTCACGCGCGTCCCCCGAGACATCTTTTTCTTTCTCTACTGGCTTTCATTGAGTTGAAGCAATGTTCAACAGTTATTCATTTTGTCACGAATCCCCTACTGCGGCTGCCTGCCATTTTGTCCTGGAAAATTCTATCCTCCATGGAAAATTGAAACTGAAATAATCAGAACTGGAATCCAATCTTATAACACGAAAACAGGTTGGCAATACTGGAAAAGCAGGCATTGAGAGAAAAATACAAAGATCAATTACACAAAATGAAGATGTGCAGAGGAAAGAGAGAAAAATAAAAGAAATCCATAAGCCTGGAAAATGGTGCTTGCATGTGAGATGGACGTTTCTGTTAATGAATAAAGGCACCACAAGGACAACTCTGGCTGTTAATGACAGAATTGTGCACTTCTGGCACACCCTGACTATTAGAAGCCACACTGAACAGCAATGACTTTTCAGGGGATGACAGTAGCTAATCATTTGTGGAGTTCTGTTGTATAATGAGAAGGAGCACGGATAGGACACTGATTAAGTCAGACATGTAATAATATTGCATTGTTTGTTTAATATGATAATTAGCATAATTGTATATGTCCTTGTAACAGGATTAAATACAGCACCTTTTTTTTGTTATATATAACTAGCTGATATACCCGGCGTTGCCCGTGATGTAATGTTCTGGCTCCCCCATCCTCCCTCTCAACTCCCTTCCCCCCTTCTTCACAGCTGTTCAGAGCTGCGCCCCGCTCCCCCCACTGTTCACAGCTCCGATTCCCCCCCATTCAATGCTTTGTTTCCCCCCTCCCTCTCCCCCGTTCACAGCTCCGTTCCCCTCTCCCTGTTCACAGCTCCGTGCCCCCCGTGTGTTTGGCAGCTGAGCTGACTGAGGGGGGGAAGTGTGTGTGTCAGTCAGTGTGTGTGTCTGTCAGTCAGTGAGTGTGTGTGTCAGTCAGTGAGTGTGTGTGTCAGTCAGTGAGTGTGTGTGTCAGTCAGTGAGTGTGTTTGTCAGTCAGTGAGTGTGTGTGTCAGTCAGTGAGTGTGTGTCAGTCAGTGAGTGTGTGTCAGTCAGTGTGTGTCAGTCAATCTGTCAGTCAGTGTGTGTCAGTCAGTGAGTGTGTGTCAGTCAGTCTGTCAGTCAGTGTGTGTCAGTCAGTGAGTGTGTGGTCCCCCCCCGTGCGCATCTGTGTCGGCAGCGGGTGGGGAGGTGAGGCGCTGAGAGAGGGTGGGGGGTGGTGGGGAAGAGGCGGGTGTCGTCGTCGGCGGTGATTCCCCCTCCCCCGCGCGGAGCTGTGTCGGCGGCGGGTGGGGAGGTGAGGCACTGCTGAGAAACGGTGTGGTGGGGGAGAGGCGGCGGCAGTTTCCCCCCCCCCCCCCCGCGCGCGCGGAGCTGTGTCGGCGGCGACACTACCCGCATGCTGCTGCTGGCCAGGGCTCGGGTGAGCCTGGTGGATTCCCTGGGGGGAGGTGAGCTGGGAGGGTTGATGGGGAGGAGCCGGTGGGGAGGTTAGCTGGGTGTAGAGGAGTGTGTGTGTGTCAGTTGGGTGAGGCGAGCTGCGGGTGAGGAGAATAAGAGAGTGGCAGTTGGGTGACGTCATGGAGCCACCAATCTGATTGGCCAGAGGCTGAGGACCAATCAGATTCACCACATCTAGCACCAACCTCACAAAATTCAATTTTATATATATAGATGAAAATGTTCAGAACGTGCAAAATGTGTGCAAGGAACAAGAACGTAAAATATGTTGTGCGCTGTAAAAACAATGTCAGGTTGCAATGCATCTATACGCAAAACAAAACAACAGCTAATATTCCTGTAGGCAGCGGCGCGCACACTTTTTTTGCTGCGCCCCCTCTGCCTGTTCTGCTCCAGTGGTGCGCCCCTCCCCTTTACCTAGCGGGGTCATGTGACGTCACGTGACGTCATTTGACGCATGTGACGCCATGTCACATGACCACGTGGCGTCATTTAACGCCGCGTTGACATGGACACGAGTCCTGACTCTGGCAGAGTGAAGGTAAGTTTAGAGTTACAGGGGCCCACGCGATACCCCGGCATTTAATTTTGCCCCCCCCACGTTGCGCACCACTGCTGTAAGGTACTCCTTTGAGACATTTGCAACAATATATTTGCAAAGGCTTACATTTTTTACATGCATTTATACAAATCAATTTATTTGTTGACGCTGAACCATAAAACTGAATGCAAATAGGGACTATGCCAAATCAACCTCTAATGTGTCTAGAGATGGCTTATTTATCATGTTACAAATCATAATTAAACATGCAAAACACACAGCATAGAAAATATAAACATACTGTATAAACTATGCAAAGGTAACTGAGGATCTAAGGTAATTAAACAATCTCTAAGGACCATTCCTGCTTTGTTATGATGTCACAGAAAACAGTAACAATTTTTTCCCCTATGCTTCTCGCTCAACATACTGTATACTTTTATGATCCTTAGCCATTACAGCTCAACCCCCTTATAACGCTGTGCTTGGGGTGCAAATAATCACATGGCGTTATAAGCGGATCGCGTTAAAAATAATGTACAATTGTATGCATTGTACTATAAAGTATTAAAGATTCCAATAATCGTGTTGTAAAGTATTCATAAATACGAAAATTTGGAGCCACGCTTGCATCGCATTATACGCGGATTCGCGTTTTAACGGATCGCATTATAACGGGGTTGAGCTGTACTTGTAAAGCACTAATTTCACACAATTTGGAAACAAAATCTTGTGCGAATGCAAAACTTTGTTTTTTGATGGGTAAGTAGGGCTGCTGACCCACCAATAATTCTGTACTCAAGACTTGACAGCAGGGTGTTTCACCTTCATTCTGAAGTACAGGATAGATTCCCATTTTACCCTGTGTTCCTCATCTTCTCTACATGGGGGTTTCAAGAAGCCCTGACAATTTATCTTTCAGACCTCTCTTTAGCATAGCGGGATAGTGGCACAGTACACCCTACAAAATGAATACTGTATCTGTAAGAATGTATACAGGAAAAGAACCCTCTAGGGAGGAAAGTGGAGCACAGCCCAGAGACAAAAAAAGCAGGAACCAGCAAACTAGAGGTTAAAAACTCCTTTAATGATCCAAAAGGGGGGAGACACCATAAAAATACACCAACCACCCACACCAAGCCCCAAAGGGCTTTGCCCGTCAGAGTGGGTGGTTGGTGTATTTTTATGGTGTCTCCCCCCCTTTGGATCATTAAATGAGTTTTTAACCTCTAGTTTGCTGGTTCCTGCTTTTTTTGTCTCTGGGCTGTGCTCCACTTTCCTCCCTAGAGGGTTCTTTTCCTGATCTTCAATCAAGATGGATGCACGCCTACATGGATTCCCTGCTCCTTCTACCTGTTATCAACAGGGAGTGGACTTTGATATTATACTTATTGCATTACCCATATTGTTCTGTGACTTTATTTGAGTGTGGTTGGGGAAAAGAGGGTCCTTAGCCTTTGGTTTTGTGTCCCCCTACTACCCAATAAATCCCACTTTAAGATTTAAGCCAAATTGGCAGTCACGTGCTTATGAACTCTTATTGGGATGACAACATTGTCAAGTGCTCTTAAGGAGTTATACATAAGTTTCATACTAGGAATCCGATGTCCTTAATGTTATGAGATCTGCTATATCTCTGGATTTCTTCTGTTGCACCAATCTTGGACTATATGTTCTGTTTCTTGAACAATGTATACAGTATGTGGTCTCATCAGCCACCACAGCACTACCAACACTCACTTACTGTATCTAAGGGGAGCACGGAAGGAAAACCGTCTGAACAGAAGGGTTTAGACTCTCATGATCGACCAAATCACTTGGACTGTCTCAATCCGCAAAACTGTCTCAGCCTGGCTTGATGTAAATATGTGGATGGAGTCTCACACTTGCATATCAAAATGTTTCCATTAAAATTACAATTTAACTTAGGAACCACAAATCTCAAGAATTTGGGTCACGTACCTGGTTGACATCAAGCCTAGTCAAGTTTTCCAGCTCCCATTCTGAAAGACATGCAAGACCATTGCCATAGCATAATTACATGTTATTTATTTTTAATATGTGATCTGCAGATTCTACATGGGTAGAAACATAAAACGGGACAGAAAATAAAAGTCATTTAGCCCACAGTTCCATGCACACTTAGAAAAAGCAAACCTGGCTAGGCTGGAAGTGTGTAGGTCTACCATACCTTCTATTTAAACTTTGAAGCGCTTTACTGTAGTTTTGAATAAAAAAAATATATAATAATTAATAGATGGACTAAAATGTTCACACTATGTTGCAAAATTGATATGACCTAACAGTTGGTTGTTAGTTTTGAAGGCGAGTGTTAGAGATTAAAAATGAACATTATTATTATGCCCCACAGTTTGAGTATGCATTATGACTCAGAACCCTCTTATCAAACATGAATCTGCTGTAATATATGGCATTGCTATGTATGACTGCACACTTGAAGAACAAAGGAAAAAAAAGCATAAGCTCCATTTCTTCAAAGGAAAACGAGCCTAAGTAAATTGTGAACAGAGTGCAGCACAGTGATGCTTAATGCTGTTATATCAGGCAGAAACTTCCTTTTTAGTGTTGTTAAAAAAACAATCCTCAAGTATGTTCCCATCACTCACAAAAAACATATCTCATCAATTCCCTGTGAATCACTGGGTGGTACATTAAATGTCCCGGGCTGTTTTGTTTACTGATAATAATGCACTTCACAAGGTGGATTGTAAGTCTCTAAGATTTATAATGTGATTTCTAAGATTTATCAGCACTTCACAAAAAGCAGGAAGAACATGAATATACTGTTAAACGATATGAAACTTTTATTCTTGGATTATACTCTGAGGATAAATGTGTCTAATCAATGATAAATCTAATGACCAGTAACAATAAGTGCAGACAACAAACAATACACAGCTGGTGCAGCACTGCAAAGTTCACCCTCCACTTGGGGTAAGTCCAAATGTCTATAAAAAGTTCAAGAACTTGTGCTCCTTACTATGACAGACAAACTCATATGGATCATATAAGAGGAACAAAAAAAATGGGACGAGAAGACAAGAGAAGCAATAGTGCAATATGTTCTAAAAGTATCAAATATACTGTAAAGCATTCCATGGTCTCACTCACAATTTACACATTCTTTAAGGCATGGTAAGGTGTCCGGAGTCTCTCTTTCCAGCCCCCCTCTCGAGTCATGGTCCGACATGGGTTCCTGGGTTTAGTTGAGCTGCAGACTTGGTTTCCCCGTATTCCCGGTCAGCGTTGGATCACTTAGCTCTTAGTTGTGCTGTTCTGCCAGCGTGCGCATGCGCACACTGTCCTTCCACTCTCTCGTGCTGAACGTGTACTCCTGCGACATCAGTGGGAGCTGGAAACACCCTCCGGTCAATCCTCTACCTCTCCACTCCCACACATTTTGCCAGATTAACTCCGCTTCATCAGGGAATGGTACCTCAGTCCTGATCTAACCCTCTTATAATCTTTATCCTAATTGGAAAGCGCTGTAGTTACTGATGTTAAAGCTTACTCTTGTATATTGTGAAAAAAGTGATAAAGGCGCGAACAACTTAAAAGAAAATGTGATAAAATTAAAATAAAAATATAAATACAAGTGTTAAGGTGATGAAAAAGATAGTGTTTTTACACCCAGCTCAAAACCTCCTGGTGGGACCTGTTTCACGGGTTCCAACGGTTAAAGCAGTATCTCAAACAATCCAGGGGGAGCATATGGGGAAAAGAAAACAAATGGTACACAAATAAGTGCAGACTTAACGAATTCAATGAATTTTCAGAATGTGTCTTGGCTCATATGATTAATCTACTCACAGGACGTTTTTTTGGTTGTACAAGCTGTAAGGCATGTCGGTTCAAGTCATCAAATACAACTAAATTTGGTTCTAATGTCACAGGTGAAGTCTTTGATATTGACACTTTTATAACTTGCAGGACAGACCATGTAGTCTATCTGCTGGAATGTTCCTGCAAGTTACAATACATAGGAAAAACTACTAGACCTATAAGAACTAGGATTATTGAACACCTGAGTGGCATTAAGAGAAAACTTATAAATCACAGCATACCAAAGCATTTTACAGAATTTCATGGTGGAGAACCGACTTGTCTTAATTTTAAGGCCATTGAACATGTGTTACCACACTGGAGGGGAGGTGATAGGGGATCAGAACTAGTCAAAAGGGAAACCTTTTGGATCCACCGCCTTAAGACACTCACTCCAAGGGGTTTAAATGCTGAGATAGATCTTGAGCTTACTCTTGGGCAGGGGTTCCGAACCCCAGACTGTGATCTCATGCGTGTCATGGCTGAACAGCACAACTAAGAGCTAAGCGATCCAACACTGACCAGGACTGCGGGGTAACCGTATCTGCAGTTCGCTAAACCCAAAAACCCATGTAGGAACCTGACTCGAGATTGGGGCTGGATAGAGACTCTGGACACCTTACCATGTCTTAAAGCAGGGGTGCACACATTTTTTCCCCCTGCACCACCCTGCCTGCTCTCCCTCCCTGCTTGCGCACCCACTTACCTCCGGCGTCAAATGACGTTGCGGGGTCACGTGACGTCACGTTACCATGGTGACAAGAATATAAGATGTGTATCAAATTATGTATCAAGATGATGGAATATACTCCATAACAATAGCAAAAAGTGTCATTTAGCACCATCAGCAAATGTATGTCAAGTGTTATTTGGATTTCCTACAACTGATTTCTTGAACAAAGGTTAATTATTTAGATCTAGTGTGTTTAAATGACGCAGGGTGAAAAAAAATACTCCATTTACAGAAGCAAACATTGAAATATAGCATTACTGTACATCATTGTTTTTTAACCCTATCCTTACAGACAGACCACATTTGCGGATAGCCAACTATAGGACCTGAAACACCCCTGGACTTTACCCTCAGAGGATTCTGGGTAACAAGGGCCACTGTGATTGTTCATAAGAAGAGAGACTGTTTAAACCTTGGCCAGTGGGAACCGGCAAGGAATTAGTTAATGTCTCAAAGAAACAAGGTAGCATAAATAAAGCAAAAATTCAGCTATGTAGCCAACCTTGGAGTTCCTGATACAAGACAGAACAGCAAAACTTTTAACATGCATCCCACACAGCAAGGCCCAGCAACAGATAACACTAAACAAAGAAGATACAGTTATAGAAGATGGGAGGTATTTGGAGCATGCACAGAGAATGATAGATGAAATAATGATTAGTGTGACAGCTTTTAGAAGGTATAACAAGTACGCCCTGAATAAGATTCCTTTGTTTAAGAACCAAAGAGTCTGTCCTCATCACGAGGACAGAGCTGTATCCTAATTGCTTGCTGAGGCTTAAAGAAAACTAAATCTACTTTGAGAAACATCTGTGTCAGACTCTACTTCCTTCACCAACCATTATTTTATTTATTTAAAACCTATGTGCAGTGTCCCCTCAATTGCATTGGTCAAACCTAAAGCCACTCATTGACTCAACTGAAGCACATAGAAAGCATAGCAATATACTAGAACGACATACGTGGGCATAAACATGAGATTGGCTGTTTTGGGTCATTAAAAGTTAACATTATAATGCCCATTTCTGACCTTTGGTAATGGGCCCATCTTTGAATTTAAAGTCATGAAAATGTACTGTAATGTTCCTTTTTCGTGAAGATGTTCCAGAATGTAACTTCTCCTACATTTTTTAAACTCTGCTGAATTTATTGTGCTGCTTTCATAAATATTCAAAAAACACAGAATACTCTGGCTGAAATTAGGCACGATGCGGTGTCGTCTGTCACTCGTTCTGGCCATAACAGTCATCCAAGTCAATAGTACAGTAGTTACCACCAGAACAGGCTCGATATCCCACTTGATAAATCTCAGCCCTAGTACCTTTTGATGGGAAGTGATACGTAGGTAATAGTTGTGGGACTACATACGTTTTGAGGTGTCGTCAACGTTTTGCAATTGCACGTGCCTTGGATAATGCACTCCAGCTCCCCAAACAACCAATGGTGTCAAGGTCTCTGAGGGGTGACCAGCTCCATGAGACCCTGCAGATACAACATTATAGGATCAATTTATTTGTATCAATAATAGTTCTCTACGACTACTCCACTACAGGGAATTTTAATAATAACTTTTGTATATATTTTTAACTATTACTGTTATTATATTTTGATCTTAATAAAAATGTATTATTTTCAGTTTCTATATTACCTATCCCTTAGTGGTTATGTTATTGACCTAGAGGAGGTATTTCTTGATGGGCCACTGTTGCCATAACATTAATCATATTGGCATTGAGTGCACTGTGTTAGGGGTTTCTTTCTGACTCTTCTTGGGTCAAATCTGTATGCTATATATCATATACCTCTATGCACCTGCTGCTATGTTTTCTTAGGACTACATTATAGGAGAGCGGTCTGATTCATTTGGTTTATAGCAATACTTAGCAGCAATCTTTAACTGAATCCCAAATGTCTCTACATGGAAGCTATGAAATTATAACATAAGGGAGGTTTGTAATGTAGTATGCTATATATTCTTCCTCCTAAGGGCAGTACAAACAACACAGGGGCATCCCTTAAGGTTGGAGGAGAGGAGATTTCACCAGCAACAAAGGAAAGGGTAGTTACAATGTGGAATTCATTACCCATGGAGACTGTGATGACAGATACAATAAATATCTTCAAAAAATGGCTGGACATCTTTTTTTAGAAAGGAAAAGAATACAGGGATATACCAAAAAAGTAAACATGGGAAGGATGCTGATCCAGGGAGTAATCTGATTGACAATATTTGGAGTCAGGAAGGAATTTATTTTTCCCCTTATGAGATATCATTGGATGGTATGTCACTGGGGGTTTTTGTTTGCCTTCCTCTAGATCAATAAGTAAGTATAGATATAGGATAAAGTATCTGTCATCGAAATTTAGCATAGGTTGAACTTGATGTACGCATGTCTTTTTTTCAATCTAATCTACTATGTAACTACAGCTAAACCCCGTTATAACGCGCCTCGTTATACCGCGATTCGGTTATAACGCGGTTTTCCCGTGGCTCCCGTTTTTAAAAAAAAAAAAAAAAAAAAAAAATTTCATTTTTTTTTTTTGCACACTGCACACACTGCACACACTGCACACACTGCACACACTGCACACACTGCACACACTCACTGCACACACACTGCTCATTGCTCACACTGCCACACTGCACACACACTGCACACTGCACACACACTGCTCATTGCTCACACTGACACACTGCACACACACTGCACACACACTGCTCATTGCTCACACTGCACACACTGACACACTGCACACACACTGCACACACACTGCACACTGCACACACACTTCTCATTGGACACACTGCACACACACTGCACACTGCACACACACTGCTCATTGGACACACTGCACACACACTGCACACTGCACACACACTGCTCATTGCTCACACTGCACACACTGACACACTGCACACACACTGCTCATTGGACACACTGCACACACACTGCACACTGCACACACACTGCTCATTGCCGAGCCTCAATAATCAATTTCATACTTGTAAAATCGCCTGAAAGAACATTTTTGATTTACTTACCCTGACGACGCTGTCCCCTTGATGCTCGTGTTGCAACCCGGTATGTATGGTCTCAACTATATATATAATCTATACTATATATATATATTATATACTATACTTATATAAATATACTCTATATATAATATAGCACTATACAGGGGTGACAACATACAACCAAACAATCTACTCGCAGACAAACAAAC
>CM071568.1:147434089-147566272 GCA_036426205.1 Ascaphus truei | reverse complement strand
ACAAAAAAATCTACTCGCCACCTAGTACCAAACGTGTGCTGCTTGGGCCAATATTTACTCGCCCGGGGGTTAAATCCACTCGCCCGGGGCGAGCAAATGTATAGGTTTGTCGAACACTGTATACATATATATATATACATACATACGTACACACACACACTTTTCTTGTAGAAAAAAAATCTTGTGGTATAAAACTTATACTACCACAGAGAATAACTGCTTTAAAATACCAGCATGTCATCTGTCAGTCCCTGTCAAATGTGTGTAATTGACGTGCTAAATCGAAATGTCAACACCAATATGCATCAAATTAAATCATTGATTAACTGTTGTTTTCCCTGCATATGTTCATGAGAACAGACATGTGGGGCCAACCACAATTTAATAAAAGTCACAGGCATTAATGACTCATTGGAATATCATCAAAAAGTGGTAACTATTAATAAACAGGCAGAAGCTGTATAAATATAGTGTATGAAGAAACCCAAATTAAACTATGAATATTGACATTCTTGGGGGGGGGAGAAGCATTTTCAGTGCACTTACAATGCTGGAGATGCCAGTGTAAGTTTCCCAATCTAAATAGACCAAAGTAGAGCTATAAGCTATGTGACAATAAGCAAAGACATATCCACATATACGTATATATGTCTTTATTTATATAGCGGACTCCATGTGCATAGCGCTTCACAGCAGAAATACACGTGACATAATAATAATAGAACACATAATGGGAATAAGCGCTTCAGACATAAAAGTACCATTACTGTAGGAAAAGGAGTCCATGCCCCGAAGAGCTTACAATCTAAGTGGTAAGTGGGGACAACTTACAGACACAGTAGAAGAGTTTTAAGAAAAGGGCGTCTGCATGGGTGTCATGGTAAAATAATCTGAGATGTATAGTATCCGCCAAGGGAGCTACCCATATGCTTTGTTAAAGAGGTGTGTTTTAAGATGGGTCTTAAAGGTGGAGAGAGAGTGCTAGTTGGATATTGAGGAGAAGGGCATTCCAGAGATGCGGGGCAGTGAGGGAGAAACATTTTAGGTGGGAGAGGGTTTTAGATACAAAAGGGGTAGACAGACAGTGTATAGCAAGAAATTAGGTCTTAGATGTAAGGAGGGGCAAAAGAGTGTATCGCCTAAAATGAGAGGAGGAGAATTTTGTAAGTAATATGGGATTTAATAGGAAGCCAGGAGTGATTTCAGTAGGAGAGATGCTGAGACAGATTTAGGAGTTTAAAGTTATTCTAGCAGCAGCGTTTAGGAAAGATTGTAGAGTAGACAGGTGATAGGCAGGAAGGCCGGACAGCAGGAGGAGGTTACAGTAGTTGAGAATGAGGTCCGTTGTTAGACTTTTAGCAGTAGAGCAACAGTGGTACAGTAAGGGCATATATTTCAAATGTTACAGAGGAAAAAACAACAGGTTTTAGGTACAAGGTAAATGAGAGCACAATGTGAAGGAGTCAAATGTGACCCCTAGGCAGCATACTTGTGATGCCGAGTGTATGATAGTGCTGCCAAATGTAATGCAGAATGGGCAGTAGGGCCAGGCTTTGGAGGAAGTATAAAGAGATTCATCTTTGGCATATTAAGTTTGAGTCAGCAGAGGGCAATCCGAAATGATATAACGGAGAGACATTCAGAAAATGTGGTCTGTACAGCAGGTGTAAGGTCTGGAGTTTACCTTTAGAAAGGCAAATGTGTGTGTTATATGCATAGAGGTGATATTTGAACCCAAGAAATGTGAAGGTCACCTAGAGAGAATGTGTAAATAGAAAAGAGAAGAGGTCCCAGAACAGACCCATGGGGTACCCCCACAGAGAGAACAACAGAGGAGGATGTGCTGTTAACAAATGAGACACTGAAAGTACAATGGGAGGTTAGAGATCCAGGATAGAGCTCTGTTATAGATACCAAGAGTATAGAGAATGTGAAGGAGAACAGGGTGGTCCACAGTATCAAAAGCATGCAGAAGGGTTGAGTAATATGAGTAATATGAGCAGAGTATAACGAGCTTTATCTTTTGCAGCATGGAGGTCATTAGTTATTGTGGTGAGGGCTGTTTCAGTGGAGTGTGCAGTGAGGAAGCCAGATTGTAGAGGATCTACAGTAGGAGAGGATATGAAGTAAGAAAATGGAGCAGGCAAGAGAATACAAGGAGGTCAAGGCATTTAGAGCCAAAAGTAAGGAGGGAGACAGCGTGATAATTAGAGAGACAGGTAGGGTTGACTATCCAGATTGGAGGGAGGAGTTTAAAATGTGTGTGGACATAGGGATTAAAGTAGGAGCAAGAGGTTTGAGGAGATGGGAGGGAATGGGGTCAAGAAAGCAAGTGGTAGAGGTAGAAGAGGAAATCAGTAGCAACACGCCCTCCTCTGTCACAGAGGGGAAAGAATCAAGAAAGACAGGAGGAGAGTTAGGAAGAGCTGGTGTAAAATATGAGTTGGATACAGAGGGAATGTCTTGGCGAATGGAATCCACATTTGTCTTGAAATAGTCAATGTTCTGAGGTGAAATGGAGGAAGAAAGACAGGTAACAGACTGTGGTCTGAGTAGAGAGCCAAAGACAGACAAGAGGAAGCGTGGGTTAGATTGGCGAGTGTTGATTAGTAACAAAAAGTAGGCTTATTTAGCCTGGGAGAGGGTATAGTTGAAACAGGATAGGATACATTTGAAGTGAAGGAAATCTGCGAGAATATGAGATTTCCTCCTGAGGCATTCAGAGGAGCAAGTGCCAGAGCGGAGCATGCGTGTGTGGCAGTTTAGCCAGAGTCTGCGATTAGAAGGGTGAAAGTGGCAAAGAGAAAGAGGGGCATGTAGATCAAGAGAGGAGGATAGGGCAGAGTTGCAGTTCATGACCAGGTTGTCAGAGTCTGCAGCAGAGCAGAGAGCAGAGAGGGAGGAGTGCAAAGTGGAGTCAAGAGCCGTTAGATTAATGGAACATAGGTCTGTGCAAAAACGAGGGGTAGATAGAGGTGGAGAAGGAGAGAAGTGAGAGAGAAAATTAGATTAGATGATGGTCAGAGAGAGGAAAGGGGGAAAGGGAAAAATCAGAGAGATAACTTTTTTGTTTACACGAGGTCTAGGTAGTGGCCATCCTTGTGGGTGCTGGCTGCAGTCCATTGGTTAAGGTCAAAATAAAAGGTTAGAGAGAGAAAGCAGGAAGCCCAAGGGAGAGAGGGGTCATCAATATGGCAGTTGAGGTCCCCAAGGAGAAGAAAACGAGAATATAATCACACATACAATATATGTAAAAAATGAACAATTTCCTTCTCTGATACAACGATCTACTTTATACTCTGCGTGCTTTACATATCCCCCCTGTCTTCCCACTCCTGTATGGTTACCATGTTCACAATGCAATCTTCTGAAGTGAGTGCATATGAGAAGTAATGAAATGTTGCACGTTCCAGTAACGTTATTATTCTGGTAGCACTAAAACTAAAGAACAGGAAAGAAAAAAAGATAACTCCACATTAAATCATTTCAGATGGGAACCATGTTTAGATTTTGGAAGATATTCGTCCCTTCTATGTATAGTTATTCTAATAAATTCTGGAGGAAAAAGCCTAGACACTAGAACAAGAGACACATTGAATTTAACAGCAGAACGCCCCACACCTAGTCTGTCTATTTTCCTACCTGCTGTCAAACATCAGACCCAATTTGATCCTTGGCTTTCTTTGATTTTTAGCCTTGCGTTTATCCCAAACATTTCTTTATTCCCTTAATGTATTAACCTGCACCACCTCTGTCGGGAGGCTATTCCATGAATACAGCACACATTCCCATTTTCTCTGAGCCTGCCAACCTCAAGCTTCAGAGCATGACCGCGACTTCTAGCACTTCTCTTTCAATTAAATACGCTTCCCTTCTGTACTTTGTTGAAACCATTCATATATTTGAAAGTTTCAATATATAACAAACAATTAGACTGGAATAAATAAAACATACAGTAAATGAGCTTATGGATCTATGTTGTGGCACGCTTGTCTTGTAATAATTCTGTATTGAAACATCACAGCACACTCAAATATGTATGTATGTACAGTATTTATTTATATAGCGCCATTAATGTACATAGCGCTTCACAGAAGTAATACACGTGACAATCATATAAATAACAAATAATACAATTAACAGATCGTGGGGAAAAGTGCTTCAGACATAAAAATTTACATTTAGGAAGAGCAGTGACTGCTCCGAAGAGCTTAGAATCTAATTGGTAGGAAGAACGTACAGAGACAGTAGGAGAGAATTCTGGTAAGTGCGTCTGCAGGGGGCCAAGTTTTATGTATCGTGTATTGTATTAGTCATGGAGCTACTCATATGCTTCATTAAGCAGGTGTGTTTAAAAGTGGATCTTAAAGGTGGATAGAGAGGGTGCTAGTCGGGTATTGAGGGGAAAGGCATTCCAGAGGTGTGGGGCAGTCAGTGAGAAGGATTTAGGCGGGAGAGGGCTTTAGATACAAAGGGGGTAGAGAGAAGACATCCTTGAGCAGAACGCAAGAGTCGGGATGGTGTATAGCGAAAAATTAGGGCTGAGATGTAAGGAGGGGCAGAATAGTAAAGCTTTGAAAGTGATGAGGAGAATTGAGTGTGAGATGCGGGATTTGATAGGAAGCCAGGAGAGTGATTTCAGCAGGGGAGATGCTGAGACAGATTTAGTAAAAAGTATAGTGATTCTGGCAGCAGTGTTTAAGATAGGTTGAAGGGGAGACATGTGAGAGGCAAGAAGGCCGGACAGCAGGAGGTTACAGTAATCGAGACGGGAGAGAATGTGTCAGAGTTTTAGCAGTGGAGCAATAGAGGAAAGAGCTTATCTTCGTAATATTGCAGAGGAAAAAGTGTCAGGTTTTAGATTCGTTGTGAATGTGAGAGGAGAATGTGAGAGGAGTCGAGTGGGACCCCTAGGCAGCGTGCTTGGGCTACTGGGTGTATGACAGAATTTCCAACAGTAATGTGGAAGGAGGTAGTGGGGCCAGGTTTGGGATGAAATGTGAGCTCTGTTTTTGACAAGTTGAGTTTAAGTCGGTGGAAGGCCATCCAGGATGATATCACAGAGAGACATTCAGAAACTTTGGTCTGTACAGCAGGTGAAAGGTCAGGGTTTGAAAAGTAAATTTGTGTGACGTCAGCATAGAGGTGATATTTGAACCCAAGAGATATAATTAGGTCACCTAGAGAGAGTGCGTACAGAGAAAAGAGGAGAAGTCACAGGACAGAGCCCTGGGGTACCCCCACAGAGAGAGATCGATAGAGGAGGAGGTGTTAGCAGAAGAGACACTGAAAGTACGATGGGAGAGGTAAGAGGAGATCCAGGAGAAAGCTTTGTTATGAATATCGAGAGTATGGAGAATGTGAAGGAGGAGAGGGTGGTCCACGGTATCAAATGCTGCAGAGTGATCGAGTAATATGAGCAGAGTGTAATGACCTCTATCTTTGGCAGCATGGAGGTCATTAGTTATTTTAGTGAGGGCTGTTTCAGTGGAGTGAGCAATATGGAAGCCAGATTGTAGAGGGTCTAGGAGAGAATAGGTGTTGAGAAAATGGAGCAGGCGAGAGAATACAAGACGTTCAAGGAGTTTAGAGGCAAAAGGCAGGAGGGAAACAGGTCGATAGTTAGAAAGACAGGTAGGGTCAAGCTAACTGTTTTTGAGTAATGGTATGACTGATTACAACTCTTACTTAATTTTTCGGTCTCCATAAGGATGAAGATAATGTTACATGTGTCATAAATAAGTAAACGATACCAGCACATTATTGACCTCTTACAAGATTCATACTTATGCCAACAAAGCAGTTTGCTTACAAACTCTTATTGGGGAAATAATTACACAGGAAGTTTCACTTTTACTGTAATCTTAAATCACGAAATGCTGTACTTTCTTGATCCCTTAGCTGTGATACATTAGATGTGTGCCTGGATCAAAGACTAAATCGTAACTGAAATATATCATTTTCAGCACTGGAAGAGAACAACCTACCCACCTTGAGCCAGGTCTGTGAGCATGACCATTGGTATCCAATCCAAGCAGGTGCAGGAAAAACACAATCTTCTCCTCATTCAGTTTATTTAACAGTGTTTGGTTAGTGCGGGCGGAATCAAAGAAAGTCTAGATGAAAAATAAACAACTTGTTAAACCATTTTGTTACAAAGTTAAGCATCTTTTCACAAAGTTTGGGTAAATAATACCATGTTAACTTTAAGGTTCAAATAGGGGAAGGGGAAGGAGAAAAACACTCTCGCTACTGTCTGATGGAGATTGGGGTGCTGGGGCTAATTACATATGAACAAAAGAAACCTATAAAGAGAAAATAGGAGTTAAGAAGAAGGCCACTATTATTTGGGAGTGCTATAATAGGGGCCTTCTTCTTAACTCCTATTTTCTCTTTATAGGTTTCATGGTAACTTTAAAGCTGCAGACAAAGCAATATCCTGCAAGTGTTTTTCTTTTAATAAATCGGTTCTGTACTACGAGAAAATATTGATAGCATTTTTCTTTAAACAACTCTAAATTACATTTTTATGTATTATAATGTAACAAGCATTTTTTGTTTCTATAACAACCATTTACAAAGTCAAATTCCCTTCCTCTTCTGAAACAGACTCTGGCACACCCCTTTTTGAGCCCTGCCCTCTCTCTAGCAGTGCACCAATTGTATCTGGTGACTGCCTGGTCACATGATCTTCCCCACAAAACTTTGTATCTTTGGTCCTCTTCTGCTGCACTGACAGCCATTTAGGGAACCCTCGAGCCGAATCTTCGCCAATCGATCACAGGAGAACGTATCAATCGCCAACTTAGTTAATTACTTATCATTGTGTCTATTACATTGATGCACATATTAAAGGGGGGAAACGGGGACTGCTGCTCTACGTAAGTAACGCAGAACCTTTATAAATGTTTCTCATTGTGACAATGCTCCTGTGAAAAAATATATTAAATAATACACAACTATTAAAACATTTTTATTAAAATATAGCAGTAAAAAATAAAATCAAAGTGAAAGGAAAAATAACGCCAGTCCTCCTTCCAATTTAGTTTTATATTAAATCAACTGAATAGGCATAGGTTGGTGATGTAACCTAATCACATTCGTAAATACTTAGTTTACTTTTTGGCATGATTATCTGGGTACATATACTGAGATTTTATATGTATGCATATCTTTATTTATATAGTGCCATCCATGTACAGTGCTTCATACATAAAAGTTGACATTTAGGAAAAGGAGTTCCTGTCCCAAAGAGCTTACAATCTATGTGACAGCTCGGCTTTTCTTCATTACGTGTTCACCCACACCAGAAATAGGAGAAATTACCTCACTGAAGTAGTGCTTCCATTTGTAGGTCAATATACCTACACTATGTAGCAGAGTAGTCCTCCGCACCTCTAGGGGGAGCTGATGCAGCTCCTCGGACTCTTAGGCGGAGGTGCGGCGGTCATGCTGAAACTCCCACAGGACTGGAGGATGAGGATATCCCCTAGGGGAACAGGATATCCTCTGGAGACTGGGGACCATGTGTCAGACCTGGCGGGACCCTCGGAGGAGAAAGTT
This sequence comes from Ascaphus truei, assembly GCA_036426205.1. Lineage (NCBI taxonomy): Eukaryota > Metazoa > Chordata > Amphibia > Anura > Ascaphidae > Ascaphus > Ascaphus truei. The sequence goes on along the minus strand of CM071568.1, from coordinate 147,558,709 downwards.
CTGTCCAGAAACCAGTAGGCGGCCCAGAAATAGGCCAGCGAACCCTGTAAGCCCGAGTAAGGCCCTTAGTCATCCTAGATGAGTAATATAGGGACGGCCATATTTCAGGGACATTCATGGTACTGTAGTTGATTACCAGCGAAGCGATGGAGCAGGACGACTCGCGGAGGAGTACTACTGTGCGGCTACTGGAAGTAAGGAGCATATTTTTGGGAGACCCCGCTACGTGGGATCTTGTATACAGCTCCTGATATCTACAAAGGATTTCCTGGCTACGGCGTTGTAGTCAGGAAGGTACCCATGTGCACCACCAAGTATACCAGGGAGGGTAGTGCTACCCTCACATACATTTGGGGTTACCTTGCTGGACACCTAGCCTGCTGGGGTGCCCAAGAGTATTGGGGTACACTACGGGTTGTGTGCTGTTGTTATTGTATTACTGTATATGTATCAGGAGGGACCAGCCAGTAAATAGTATTGTTTATCATTGCTGTGTGTTGTGGTTATTGCTGTATATGTTCCCGTAAAAGATCCATCCTGCCTACCCTGGGATCCCCACGGGTGGAGGCGCTACACTCCGCACCCCCCAACCTCCCAATCAGCAGAGGTCCAGGACTTCTCTGAGCCTGCAGGTTAGCACCATAACGTAGTAGCATGCAAATCTCCCTGGGAGGGGGGGGGTGGAGAAATAGGTGTTACATCTATATATACTTACAGCGGCAGTATTTTATGGATATTGAAAGGGGTGGTCAACTTTCAACAGTTTAACCTTGTTTTTCACGCATTTTGGTTTGTTAATGTAGGTTTGATCTGAAATTTGGGCCTGATGCAGAATTGTTGGGAATATTAGAGAAAGTTCTGAGAGATGGATGTTGAGAATGAGGGAGAGGGAGGAAGAACACAAGACTGAATGTGACAGAGAAGAGATCAGAGAAAGTAAGAGAGAAAGAATAATGTAACAAAGTGTAGCCAGGTACCCCTCTGCCCGTCGCCCCTCCCTCACCTGGCTGGCGATCGCGGGTGCCGCCGAGCCAATGGCGGACCCGTCGGCGCTTGCAGGAGTGAAGGGCAGATGGGAACTGGTGCGGGGGTTGCCGGGGACGCGTGCGGCCGGTTGCCAAGGCCGCGATCGCGTTGTCAGGGCTCCCGGCGCTCCCGAAGCAGGGCGGCGAGGGCGCCGCCATCTTCTATGTGTTCGCGCATGCGCAGTGAGTCCCCGCATGCGGCGGCCAGCCAGGGACATTGCGCATGCGCAGTGACAGCGCGCGAGAGGCAGCCAATCAGGGGAGGGCTCACAGTAGGGACTACATCTCCCATGAGCCCCAGGACCGCCCCACGTGACACCAGGGAGCCAATAGGGCTACAGCATCTCCCTACAGGGGAGAATGGATACATTTTGCGGGCTTGGAGCACGCTAGTCAGTCGGCGCCAGGAGCAGCTAGGGGAAGGAGGTAGGGTGCAGGAGTCAGTGACTCCCTGTACTAGGCCAGCAGCCCCCTAGGCCCCAGAGAGCCCTGAGTCATAGTAGTTGAGTGTTGTAGGGAAAGGCCCCAGGTTAGGGACCCTGCACCTTACTACACAGAGTCAGTTAGGGACACAGCGGACGCTGCGCGTCCATCCAGAGGTTTGGGCTCAGACCTCCGCTACCGCTGCAGTAGCCATCCGGGTGGGATCGCCCCGGACGGTAGTTCCTGTATTCGTCAGCCTTCGGATCCTTTGTGAAGCTCCTTGGCAGGCCCGGGCACTGGAGTGCTCGGCAGGTAACCATCATCAAGTGCACCAACGATCCTACATATATTATTATTACGGGACAAGTGGCTGCGCAGTCACACATATTCTTTCCCTTTAAGGGTGCTGGACATATTGTATGGGGTTATTGGACACGGTGTGGGATCACCCGGTGTAGGTGGGAGCGTCCTGCGAGACGCAGTAGTCAGTATCTCCTCTAGAGAGGGACACCTGTTGATTTATGAATAAGTAAAGCCAGTTCTGTTTTACAACTGTTTGCTTAACGTGATTGTTTCCTGTGAGGGCCTCCTCCCACTCCGTTGGGATCCCTCCCAGGTGGAGGCGTTGCACCATGAGATCGTATTATATGTATGTACCCCAGGCTCCCCAAGCGGAGGCTTAGGCTCCTGAGAGCCACACAGGTTACACAGCAGGTAGTAGCGTCTGTATTCACAGGGAATACCCGTTACAAAAGGAAAAGGAACAGCGTTTGAGATGTGAAGCAGTGGTCCCGTTCTCATGTAGATTTTCATTTGAGAAACTGACAGTGCAGGGTTCACTTACAAACCAATCTCTGTGTATTACAGTAACTGTAACTTAAACCATGTTCACACAGTCGCAAAATAGATATCAGAAATCACTTAAAATGCATAGTGCCGTTTAACATATTTGGGCAGGGGCAGCTAAGACAAGCAAAGTTTCCTAGATAATCGCACCAAAAAGGATACAAAGCATGATATCATTATTTATATACAGTATGTATAAGTAGGTTACATCAATACAATAATACAAAGTGTGTTGAAGAGCCTTACAAAATAGTGAAAAGCTACGGATCTAGTGTCATCCCAATAATACGGCAAACTCGTACAATGTCAGCAAGACCAAACCACACAACCTTCCAATACATTAGGAAATGTAACATAGGGCAGGGTTCAATAAAATATGTACATACAGTAGGTCTCCAAACGCACAGACAACAGGTAACACCAATGAAGTGCCCTTACAAAACGTAAATAAATGGTTTAAAAAGAGAAACTCTAAAGCAGCCTAAGCTTGGATGAAATGTAAAAAGTAAAACAGAACTAGATCAATGATGCCCCAGCTTGCAGAAGACTACATGGACAATGGCCGCTGTTCAATATGCTGTGAAGCCGTCTTCCCAGCGCTGGAGAGGATTCTAGTCCTATTCATAGCCGATTTCTTCTCTAGCGCAGGAAAGGAGCTTCATAGCATACTGCAAAAGGTCCACAGTCTACATCCTCTCAAGAGATGAGGACATCGAAGTCCTCAAATGCCCTTCAACTGCACATTGCACCTTGATAATTGAATCTAAGAAAATCGTATTGATCCCACCGCATGCATGTTCTTAAAGTGCAAAAAGTAAACTCTCTTCAAAAAAGAAGACCATTAACACTATCAGATATATAAAACTCTTGAAAGAGAGGAACAGACCAAATGTAGTCTTAAATCCATTCAAAAATTTGTGAGAGCTGGTAACAGGGCAATTGAACCAGGAAGGGCTAGAAGGTCCTGCTACATATTTATATAGGTCATTTTTATATGATAAGAGACATGTCAAGCACTCAAATGAAGAAGAGAGAGAGAAAGCACTCACGTGGACCTTTGCTGGTGTGTGCTTTATCTCTTTTCTTCATATCATCGTTGTAGAGGTAAAAGTAATTAACTACATTCTTTGAGTACTGAGGAAAAGGCGATTCAATGTTCTTTTTGAGGGGAAAAAATCTGAAGTCAGAACCCGTGCCAGTCTCATTAAGTTTCCGTGCTGGCTTTTTATCAACCAGTTAAATTGAACCATATTCCCGAACAACAGAACTGCTTCTACTACTTACAAATGCATTCAATCTCTCTATAACTCTCTACTACAACTCACGCTACCACAAATGCTTGAATGCCTGTATACCAATTTATAAGAGCTTGCAATTATTGACACATTCTGTATTAAAACAATGTTTATCATACCTCAACAACGCATACTAAAAAATGAAGGAAATTAAATCACAATTTTTTTTGTCAAAACTATATTATCGACTCACGTTACGGTTTCATTGGTATATCCTCAAAAAGTACTTTTTCACTATTTCTTACTCTTCAATCCCAATTACAATGTATAAAAAGTTTTTTTTTAAATTGCAGCTGCTAAACCAGGGGTGGGGAACCTTTTTTCTGCCAAGGGCCATTTTGATATTTATAAAATCATTCGAGGGCCATCCAAAATTATCAACTTAAAAATTAGCCTGCTATATTTGGTCAAACATTTAATGAACTCACCACTAATGTGATGGCTGGAACTGCTTCTCTTTGGGTGACTGACTGACTCTTGGGTGGTGGGTGACTATGACTGACTGTGGGTTGGTGTCTGTGCACACGCAAATGCACACGCGCACACACACGCGCGCGCGTGCACACACACACACACAGAAATCTGGCAGGGAGTAGGGAAATCAACTCTCAGACCCACTCTCTCTCTCAGGCTCTCAGACCCACTCTCTCGCTCAGACTCTCAGACCCACTCTCTCGCTCAGACTCTCAGACCCACTCTCTCGCTCAGACTCTCAGACCCACTCTCTCTCTCTCAGACCCACACTCTCTCTCAGGCTCTCAGACCCACTCTCTCTCAGACCAACTCTCTCTCAGACTCACTCACAGACCCACTCACAGACTCAGATCCACTCACAGACTCAGATCCACTCACAGACTCTCAGACACACACTCTCTCTCTCAGACACACACTCTCTCTCAGACACACACTCTCTCTCAGACACACACTCTCTCTCAGACACACACTCTCTCTCAGAACCACTAAACCCCCACTCTCCTCATACACACACGCTCTCTCCAGACACACCACTCTCTCTTCTAGACACACACTCTCCTCTCTCAGTGACACCCACTCTCTCTCTCCTCTCAGAACACACCTCTCCTCACACCACCACCAATCTCTCTCGCACACACACTACCTCAGACACACACACACTCTCAGACCACACCCCACTCTCTCATGACACACCCACACCGCTCTCAGACACACCCACTTCTCTCATACCACACACACACTCTCTCAGACACCACACTCTCTCAGACTACACACACTCTCCAGACACCCACACTCCGCATCAGACACCCCACTCTCTCAGACACAACCACATCTCTCCAGACACACACACTCTCAGACACCACACACTCTCTCAGCCCACCCACACTCTCTCCGACCACACCCTCTCTCCAACACCACACTCTCTCAGACAACACACTACCTCTGACAACACACACTTTCCAACACACACACTCTCTGACACCCACACACCTCAGACACACACCACACACACATCTCATCACCACCCAACACACACACTCCAACACACACACACACAACACACCACTCTCAGACACAACACACTCTCTCACACAGACACACCCAGACACACACACACACTCTCTCAGACACAGACACACACACACTCTCTCACAGACACACACACACACTCTCAGACACAGACACACACCCACACGTCCTCAGACACACCAATCCACAACCCACACACTCTCTCAGACACAGACACCACACACATCTCTCAGACACACCCACACACTCTCAACACTCGACCACCACACACTCTCCGACACAGACCCACACACACCCTCCTCAACACAGACCACACACAGCTCTCAGACACAGACAACACATCACACCTCTCAGACACATACACACCCACACTCTAGACACAGAACCTCTCACGACACAGGACCTCTCAGACCACACACTCTCAGACCCACACCCTCTCAGACACACACACTCACTCAGACCACCCACAACTCACCTCGACACACAATCCACCACTCACACACCCACTCCACACACTCCTCAGACTCAGACACAACCACTCTCTCAGAACAGACAATACACACACACTCATCTCAAGACACACACACACACTCTCTCAGACACAGACACACACACTCCTCTCAGACACAGACACACACACACTCTCTCAGACACAGACACCAACACACTCTCTCAGACACAGACACACACACACACACCTCTCAGCACAGACACACACCACTCTCTCAGACACAGACACACACACACTCTCTCAGACACAGACACTACCACACTCTCTCGACACAACACACACACACACTCTCTCAGAACACAGACACTACACAACACCTCACACTCTCAGACACAGACACTCTCAGACACACACCTCTCAGACCCAACACCTCAGACACACTACACACTCTCAGACACCACAGACACCTCGACACACACACACCTCAGACCAAACACACTCAGACACACACACTCACTCAGACACACACACTCAGACACACACACTCAGACACACACACTCAGACACACACACTCAGACACACACACACTCTCTTTCTCAGACACACACACTCTTTCTCAGACACACACACACTCTCTCTCTCTCAGACACACTCTCTCTCTCTCTCTTTCTCTCTCTCAGACACACACACTCTCTGACACACACACTCTGACACAGGATACAGTAGAAGGTAAGGCGGTGCAACTGCCCAGTGGTGAAGATAACAGACCGGGACCACTCAGATAACTGCAAAAGCTTTAATGGCACAAAAGCAACATAGACCCACTCTTATGCGTTTTGCACGACTTGGCGCGCTTTATCAAAGAGTACCAGGGGACGTGGGGCTCCATTCTTTTCCACTCTCTGACACACACACGCTCTCTGACACACACACACACACACACACACTGTCTCTCTCTCTGACACACACACACACTCTCTCTCTCTCTCTGACACACACACTCTCTCTCTGACACACACACTCTCTCTCTGACACACACACACTCTCTCTGACACACACACACTCTCTCTTATACCCTCTCCCCCCCGGAGCGCTGCTTACCTGCGCCTCTCTGGTGATACTCAGGTCCTTAATCACCTCAGGCGGCTGCTGCCACACAGACAGTGACACACAAACACAGTGACCGTGACACAGACAGTGACACACACACAGACAGTGACAGTGAGACACATACCCACAGTGAGTCACACACACACACAGTGACAGTGACACACACACACACACAGAGACAGTGAGACACACACAGCGACAGTGAGACACACACAGAGACAGTGAGACACACACAGAGACAGTGAGACACACAGACAGTGAGACACACACAGAGACAGTGAGACACACACAGAGACAGTGAGACACACACAGAGACAGTGAGACACACACAGAGACAGTGAGACACACACAGAGACAGTGAGACACACACAGAGACAGTGAGACACACAAAGAGAAAGTGAGACACACAGAGACAGTGAGACACACAGAGACAGTGACACACACAGAGAAAGTGACACACATACAGAGAAAGTGAGACACACACAGAGAAAGTGAGACACACAGAGACAGTGACACACACACACACACAGAGAGACAGTGACACGCACACACACACACACAGTGACAGTGAGACACACAGTGACAGTGACAGTCACACACAGTGACAGTGCCAGACACACAGTGCCAGTGCCAGACACACACAGTGACAGTGCCAGACACACACAGTGACAGTGCCAGACACACACACACACACATAGACAGACACACACACAGTGACACACACACACACACAATAAGCCCACCTCTGCAAACACACACAAAAATAAGGCCTCTCCCCCCTTGGGGTGGGTAAGGTGTCTGGGAGGGGGGTATAAGGGCATGTGGGTTACCTGGGGCCCGGGGATGGGCTGCTGGAGCTGCATAGGTAGCCAGTGCAGCTGGGAGACTGGCAGGCCCGCGGAGCCTAAAGGGAGGGACAGAGGGGCGGAGCCTAAGGAGCCCGGCATTACTGGAGGAGAGAAGGGAGGGGAGCAGTGCTGTAGGAAGAGGCGGGCCAAAAAAAAAATCTTGGCAGAGTGACAGCACAGGCAGCCAATCAGGAAAGGGGGAGTTTAATTTATTTATTTTTTTAAACCATTCTTGCAGGCTGGCTTCCCGGGGGCCGGACCAAATGATTTCGCAGGCCTTACACGGCTCGCATTTAGTACATGTAGCCAGGTATTCCCAGGGCTACTAATTTCCCTGCCTAACACATAAATCCTGGTACCCGTGCAGGCAGTGTTAGGGTTAATCTATGCCATTCTGCAGTAAACGGGTCCCTAGAGTGCCGGGGGGTGTGTGCCTAAGGCAAGGGTACTGACCACACCGGGGCTAAGACCTGGGACTCTCCCCTGGTAACAAAAGGGGGCTGTAGACCAAATTCAGTGTTCTCTCTTCCGCCCCCCTCTGGGGGAGGAGGTGTGTGATTCTGTGTGCTGAGCCAGGGACCTGGTGTCAGGCCTTTACTCCCGCAAGGGAGAGGGAGCACCTACCCCATACTCCACCAGGGAGTGTGGGAGATAAGGAGAGACTCCTGAGGCCTCAAACTCCTGGGGTTGACTCCAGGGACACAGAGAAGAGGTTGCTGTGATAACGTCAGTGTGTAATAATGTCAGCTGTGAAGAGCTGAATAAAGACCACCGTTATGTTTTACTCCTGCCTGAGGCTGCAGTCTTTCAGATGGAGGGAAAGAGGGTTTTCCTGCAGGCACTGCACCCATCTCTGATAGGCCCTGTCGGAATGGAGGCGCTGCATCAAAGATGAGAGCTACAGATCCAAAAGTCAGTCCTGTCTATCCCCACTAACACCGGCAGACACTCAGAATACTGTAAGCCTAACAGGTGAGCAGCACTACACCGGTACCCAAAACCGAATCTCCCGTGGGGGGGGGGGGGGGGGGGGGGTTACATACAATACTGAGATTTTTTTTGCAGATTACAATATCTTTTTATGGTCCGACGTGATGGTTCTTCATACTGTAGGCGAATTAATAGTGCACAGAGCTTTTCATATGCTTTGTAAGTGTACCCTTACAAAAAAAATGCACCTCTCTGTTACCAATACTGCTACTAACTACACTATAGTTCTCATATGTCAGAGTTGTAATATAATCTGAATTGTACATTTCAAAATGCAAACTTTATACATTTGATACACCAGTGCTCTTCATATAGATTCTAGGTAAATGCCAAAACAACAGGGGGTAAAAGATTTGGGTCACCATCCTGAAGCTTACATTTCTACACTTTGTTTTTCAATCTCTTACTGACCTTCACCTGATCAAAAACCCAGGTATCCAGTCTGGTTGCATCCACTGCTGCAAAGTCCTCACTTTCTGCAGAGTAACAGTGTGTAGAAATATGGTCCCCACTGGCACCTGTAGAGAAAAGGAAATCAAATCCTTAGGGGATCATTACAGTGCATGCAACAGAAACCAATACGACGTCATACCTGCTATTTTAATGATCACCAAGTGTGCGATTGTAATAATAAGACTTTAAACAGCAGTATGTGCTGATTAGAATTTTTTTGGATTTTTTCTGACTTACTATACAGATGCAGTGGCCATAATTTTACGAAATCACGCAGTTTATACCTCGGAATACCCATTTGATGGCGCGGGATTACTTCCAACCATACCGCCTTAAGACGCGAGTGCATAAAATGGCATTTTAGTGTTCTGGTTTATAAACAACTGAAATTGACACAGTAGCACAGTACTGTACACATTACAATTTATTCATTTCATTGCATATAATTGCACACAATCCATAAAATTCAAACAAAGCAAACGCGATAAACGCGCGTGCCTGGGGCGATTGGCCGCGTTCATGCCGCGTGGCGTACTGCAGCGCACATGAAAACGGCGACGTGATGCCTTAAGATAACGGCCGCTGCATCTGTTGATCTATTCTTGCCCTTTCTAAGAACTGTTTTTATTTTTATAGTCTGATGCTCTATTCAGGAGATATAAGCGTTTGAAATATTACGTGTCCGGGAGGTTAAAATGAAGCTCTCCCCAAAGTCCAGTGCAATCTAAAGGTTACCATGGTAACATCAGAAGCAAGAGATTAAGAAAATCATGATTATTTTACACATAAAAAGGGGTTTTGAAACAAAAGAGCAGGACACACTTAGGGAGTAAGATACTAACATTATATTAGTTACACTCATATAGGCTTCTGGGGAAGATGGTCAATTTAATCGGTGAGACGCCTCTCTCTGCTTTTAGTCGGATTTATAATATACATATGGGAAGTGGTCCCAAGTCATAGAGGGACTCGTGGTGCTGTCGTCTTGAAAGCTTTATTAATAATTCCTATTCAGATATAAAATATTCATATTACAAGGACTGCAAACATTCTGTAAAAATATATTATGCTAGTTACATTACATTAGTAATTCAGATGCAATGTTCAGTTCGTGTAACTGTATTTGTCCTAGAGGATAGTAGGTTTGCTGCATGATACCTTTTCAGTCGCCAAAATGATAATTCTGTATACTGTAGGTGTAAATATATTAGGATCTCTAACAAGGATGCCTTCTGACTTTGCTGCCTCTCTACCAACATGGCCACCGAGGCAGGAAGTCAGCCTCTTCCTGAGCTGGGTTGATTACATCTGCCTTCTCCCTTTATAAAGCTTCCATTCCCCTCTCTCGTTGCCTCTGCAAGGTACAGTACTTACTACCTTGTCTCCTGCTGGAAGCCTTGTTCATGTTTTGCCTGCCTCAGACCCCTGACTGCCGCCAGACTACTTTGCCTGTATCTCCAGCCCTGATCCCAGAACTGTGACTGCGACCATCCTGCCTTGACCCTGGAACCGGATCCCACTATTCTACTCTTCAGGATTTAGATCCCAGGTACGGGTCTGTCTCGCGGGTCTGTCTCCTTGACAGTACAATGCAACATACACAGCCGTGACATATTGGAGAAGTTAAGATGGCTATGTCCGTCCAGGGCCAAGTCCTGAGTTGGCACACCAACCACCTGGCTACGTTGAATGCCAAGTTGGACTCCATCACCTCACCTTGCAAACCCTTGCAACCCATTTCCTCCATGCATCCTCTGCTGATTCCTCTTCAGCACTCACTCCTCTGGGCCAGCAAGAGGCACCGATTCCAGTAGTTCTCAAGGAGCCAACTATCGCCAACCGTGTACCCCATGCTGTCTCCCCCTCTGGCTGCACGGGGTTCTTGAATCAGTGCAAGATCCACTTTGATTTGCAACCATCCTATTTCGGTTGCCATCGCTCTCAGGTAGAATTTATCATGTCTCTTCTAGTTGGTGATGCTCTGTAATTGGCGTCCCCTTTGTATGAGAGGAGTTCTACACTCCTTTACGACTGTAGCCTTCATGCCAGGTTGAGCAATCACTGCCGAAGCCACCCTATGTGGATTCAACAAGGGAATCGCTCTGTAGGCCGCTACGCAGTTTAATTCCAGACATTGGTTGTGGAGACCGACTGGAATTAGTGAGCCCTGAAAGCTGCTTTCTGGCAACATCTCTATGCTCTGAACTTACCTACAGAGACATTCTGGCAGACATCCGCATCCTGGAAAGGCAACAGGAGCGGAGGTGGGGTCACATAATCTTGTTGGTTCTCCCAGGAACCTCATCCTGCACACATCCTTCCTGTCCCAACTACTGTTACGGAGGAACCCATGCAGTGGGGGGGTATGCGGCTTTCGGCGGAAATTAAGCACCTCAGACATACAACCGGGCTGTGTCTCTACTGCGCTGAGATGGGGCATAAAGTTCGATCCTGTCCAAAGAAATCGGGGAATGCTAAGGTCTAGAGAAGGAGGAAGAACTTTCTCTGGGCACATCTAATTTGTCCTCCTTCCCCCTGCAGTCTGCTGTTACCCATCCGCCTCTCCTGTGTCAACCCTGTCATTCGTTGATTCAGGGACTGCAGGCTCCTTCAATTAGGCATTCCACTCAAAAGGAAATCTTTGCCTATGACTATTGTGACCCTGGATGACAAACCACTGGGGTCGGGCATTATCTCTCAGGAGACTCCTCTGCTCACAGCTACCGTCGGGGTGCTTCATCATGAGTCTAAACAGCTGGATGAAATTCACTCCCCAGCCACTGGTATTATTCTGGGACTCCCATGGCTGCAAGCGCACAACCTACAGATCGACTAGGTATCGGGCCAGGTGACGGAGTCCAAGTGTCTGGTCACCCCACGCTCATTGGGGTCCCTTCATTGCTCCTAACCAGGGGCATTATCGGGTCTTCCTTCCACCATCCAGGCTTTTGAGGACATCTTCAGTAAAAGGCAGACGGAGGAGCTAGCCCCTCATCGTTTATTTGACAGTCCAATCGATCTGCTGGAAGGAATGGTACCTCCTCGTGGTTGGAGTTACCCATTGTTTGAAACAGAGACTGTAGCCATGAAGGTTTATATTGAAGAAAATCTGGCTCCCGAATTTATTCTAAAGTCCAGCTCCACCTCAGGGGTAGGTTTTTTTCCTTTGTCCAGAAAAGAGATGGGTTCTTAAGACCCTTTATAGACCACAGGGGTCTTAACAACATTACGATAAAGAATCACCACCTGTTCCCGCTGATTCCTGAACTCCTTGATCACCTCCATGGTACAACCATCTTCTCCAAACTCGATCCCAAGGAGCCTATAATTTGGTTTGAATCAGGCAAGGGGACGAGTGGAAGACTGCTTTGAACACCATAGATAATCCCTATAAGTATCTCGTAATGCCCTTCGGGCTATGTAACACCCCCCCTGTTTTCCAATTTTTGTCAATGAGATCTTATGAGACATGCTGGGTTCTTGTATCATCGCCTATCTTGATGACATTCCCAATTTTTGTCTAAGACCTTGGATCAACATCGTCAGTAGGTGGATGTGGTGCTTTAATGACTTTGTGAGAATCAACTTTTTGCCAAGCTTGAAAAATGCAAATTCGAGAAATCCATCTTGATTTCCTTGGATACATCATAGCAGCTTAGAGCTTACAGATGGATCCTGCCAAGATCTCTGCCATCCAAGATTGGCCACTGCCTAAGAGACTTACGCCCATTCAAAGGTTCCTTGGATTCGCAAACTAGTATCAACATTTTATCCGGGATTTCTCGAAAAAATTTCGCAACTATAACGGCCATGACTAAAAAGGGGCAGAGCATGTTTCTTCACTGGAAAAATGGAGACATCTCCTCGAGGAAACTTCAATACCTGTGACCATACTAACGGACCACCATAACCTAGAGTACCTCGGGGTGTCCAGTAGGCAGAACACCTGCCAAGCAACTCCTTTGCAGTAGGTATCCCTGCAGCTGATACCAGGACAGACAATCTGCAGGATCTCTGGAAAGGCATATGGGCGTCTCTTTGCATGGTAGTGGAGGCAGAGAAGCGCAGATAAATGCACAAGGCCATCACCTGAATACCACGTCGGCAATGAAGTCTGGCTCGACACGTAATATTCATCTACGTCAGCCCTCCACAAAATTGGGACCACGCTTTATCGGTCCTTACAGGATTTTTCAGAAGGTGAACGAAGTGGCCTTCCAGCTTTATCTTCCTCCATCACTCAAGATTCCCTACACCTTTCATGTCTCCTTGCTGAAACGGGCCATCCGGATCCGTTTGTTTCAGAATTCTACCCCCTCCCACTCCAATTTCCGTGGACGGTCAACCTGAGTATGTCATCCAGAAGATCAATGACTCCTGTATCTCTAGAGGGTCCCTCCAGTGTCTGGACGACTGGAACGGGTATGGACATGAAGAGAGGAGTTGGGTCATGGCATCTGCCATCCACGCTCCTGCCTTGGTCAAGAACTTCCATAAGACTTTTCCTGCCGAGCTTGCCCCTAGGCATTCGAGTTTGCCCTTAAAAGGTGGGATGCTATTAGGACTTCTGACATGGATGCCTTCTGACTTTGTGGCTTCTACCAACATGGCCACCGAGGCAGGAAGTCAGCCTCTTCCTGAGCTGGGTTGCTTACATCTGCCTTCTCCATTTATAAGGCTTTCATTCCCCTCTCTCCTTGCCTGTGCAAAGTACTTCCTACCTTGTCTCCTGCTGGAAGCCTTGTTCCTGTTTTGCCTGCCTCAGACCCCTGCCTGCTGCCGGATTACTTTGACTCTTTCTCCAGCCCTGACCCCGGAACTGTGACCGCGACCATCCTGGGTCTCTCCTGCCCTGAACCCGAAACCAGATGCCATAATTCTACTGATTCAGGATTTAGATCCCAGGTACAAGTAGGTATCTACTCTCCACCTCTGCCTAGCGGGTCCGTCTTCTTGACAGTACAAAGCAACATATACAACTGTAACAAAATGAACACAAGTCTATAAAGACCTCCAAGTCTATTTATAATGCATATAACAGGAGAGACATGTAGTGCCATATTTACTAAGCCATCGTCTTCCATAAAACACCTTACAGACTTTTCAAGTCAACAGGCTGTTTGGTGTCTTCCAGCAGAAGACCTAAAAACTATGAAGAACCATATTTATACAGAGAGATACATGTAATATTACTGGCACATGCAGACAACCATGAAATGCAGCAGGCAACCAATGTACTGATCCCCAAAACAAGAAATCTAAACAATAAGCCTGTTTGAGCAAGTATAGAAATAAAACTAATAAAATGTAAATGCAATGCAAATCTTTTAAGAGATTCTGATTTTTATCAATTTTGTGAGCATATTCATACATTTTTAGAAAATATTGTAAAATGTTGTTTCATCGTTAATATTACATTCTTTTTAAATATTTTTTTCCGTTGTATAATCCTAAAATTAATCAACACAAAGAAACTACTGGAGGGCATTGCTTTCAGGACAATTGCGCTGCAACAAAACTGTTTTCATCTACCAGGGATTTTTTATTTTCTGCATGTAATGACGAATGAGTCTTGAACCCAAAAGGTGTACATTTTGGGCTTACCTCCCACAGTACTCTGCAGCCTTGGATATAATAAAGTTACTGCCCTTTTGATTTCCCACCGCTGGCAACTGGAAGTAACCAACAAGGTATCTTGAAAATCAAATCAATATGTCCCTGAACATGAAATACTGTTTCTGACGACTTGTGACCACATGGACACAACAAAGCATACCTTTGGCGAACATGGGCAAAATATCAGGGCTTCCCCAACTCCAAGTGTAAATGCTTTCATTGAACACAGAGTCAAAATCAACAGGGTTCTCCTTCCAACCTAGAAAAAAAAAAAAACACAATCAACAGAGCATGTAAAACTACCACGACATGAACAGGAAAAGAACAACTAATCCCTTAGAACGGGAAATATGAACACATAAGTCATTCCTGGAGTTGTGATTCTTTTCCTACTTACCCTGTACCTTTCTTTTAAGTGAATACATATCTCCGGTTTAATATATTTAAGTGGTGCTTTTCCATACAAAAACTCCCAGTCTATTCACTTCAATGTAAAGGTAAGACGTCTTATGGAATAGCACATCTTAGTAAATATGGGCCACAGAGTCAACATATCCTTTGGAGCTCTATTGTTGACAAAGGTCCCCACTTCATAACATATTAAGAGATCTTCCACATACTGGGAAAGATTGCAGCTCCATTCTAGCGAAGACAATTTGAGCCAAAGACAAATCACTATAGGACCGTTCACAATTAAAACATTACTCAAGTGAAGGGAGGTTGCTGCATCACTAAATATGCCAAACCTTGCCTCGGACTATCCCGAATAGAGGGAATATTGAGAACAAAAACTGATAAATATTAGTGGACCAAATCTCCTTAATTATTTAAAAAAACATATAAATGTGTTCTTACAATAACAATGTCCAAATGTTTCCTAATAAAATAAATGATATTATTACAGCTGCTATGTTCAGTCAACGAAAACATCTCGCTTGCAGTTCTCTCCCAGAACAGACAATATTACCATGTGATATCCGAATTCAGTTAGCAAAATGTGAATTTTTTTAGGTTCGTGCACTAATATCATTTTTTTTTTTTAAATTAATTTGCTATTGCCGACATAATTTATCATGATCTTTTTTAGCACAGACACATAGATTTTCATCTCACAAAAATGGGGAGCGCATGTTTCCAGCTCAGATTTTCAGTATACAAAAGAAAAGATATATATATACATATATAATATATATATATATCTCTTTCAGACCTGCCTAAGACATGTGAATGTGCTCACAAGTGATCTTTTTATTTGCTATATGCAATACAGTGGACGTTTCTTGTTGTCTTTTTCACCCACCATAACTTAAAATCAATCTCTCTCGAGATAGAGATAGAGATAGAGATAGAGATAGAGATAGTTAAGGTGGGTAAAAAAAAAAAGTGACAAAAACCCTCCACAGCAAAGCATATAGCAAATGGAAATCTACTGTATGCTCATTTGCATGTCTTAGGCAGGTCTGCAACCCCGCCTTTCACCATTATCACACAGCACTTCCACTGCAGCAAGGGATTCTGGGAAATGACATGCAAATGGACACACAATGTCACCTTTTGCTTCCCAGAATCCCTTGCTGCAGTGGAAGAGCTGTGTGATAATGGTGAAAGGCGGGGTTGCAGACCTGTCTAAGACATTGCTTCATTGCATAGCCAGCTAACCAACCCCACAATGATGAGACCCATTAAGGTTGAAACGGCTGTCTGTGGGAGGGTTTTCTGGCTATGCATCTTAATCCTGGCTGTGCTCAAAGCTGTGACCATGCAGCAAGCTTAAGCCTATAGGGAACCATGTTAAAAATGCTTTTGAAGCAAAAGGTGACATTGTGTGTCTATTTGCATGTCATTTCCCAGAATCCCTTGCTGCAGTGGAAGTGCTGTGTGATAATGGTGAAAGGCGGGGTTGCAGTCCTGTCTAAGACATGCAAATGAGCATACAGTAATATTTCCATTTGCTATATATATATATATATAGAGAGAGAGAGAGAGAGAGAGAGAGAGAGCATTTTTACAAAGCCAAAACGCTTATCCACGCTCTTAACGGCGCTTTGCACGTTGTTTATGTTATGTGTGTGTGTATATTATCTATCTTAATATATATTATATATATATATATATCTCTATTCTATCTCTTATATCTTATATATATATTACACACTAACTTTGCAAAGCGTCGTAGAGACGTATATATATATATATATATATATATATATTATATTTAGTATAATCCCTGAAGAACAGGGCATTACTGGCCAATAATGCCCTGGCTAGAAAGTTGAAGGCTCGAGGCGAAGCCGAGGGACTTTAACCCAGCCAGGGCATATTGGCCAGTAATGCCCTGTTCGAGGGGATTATTACTATCATAGGCTAAATGTAGGCCTATTTCATAAATAAGACACTTTTTATAGTTAATAGTTTTTTTATTCAAAATAAATGGGAAATACATGAAACCACCTCTATATACCTTACACTGCAGATATTTATATCCACACACTGCCGCCCCCTCTGTGTACACACCACAGCAGCTCAAACACACACACCACACACACACACACACACACACACACACACACACACCCACCCACACACACACACACACACCCACCACACACACACTCAACAGACACACACACCCTACACCACGCACCTCCCTACACTCCTACACAGCCCTCTCACACACAGCGCAGCAATAAACACACAGCAGCTCTACACACACACAAACTCTGCTGCTACACACACATGCTACAACCCATAAACACTGGATACTGACACACACACACACACCCACACACACACACACACACACACACACCACACACCACACACACACACACACACACACACACACACACACACAACACACACACCCACACACACCACACACCACACCACACATGGAGCTCTAGACAACAACACACCACTCTCTACACTCACTACACAGCACTCTACACCACAGCAGCACATAAACACAGACAGCAGCTCTACAACACAACAAACTTGCTGCTGCTACACCACACATGCTACACCCATAAACACTGATCTGACACACCACACACACACCCACACACACAACATCAGCTATACACGTCACACAAACTGCTGCTACACATACAACAAAACACCACACACACACCACCCACACACACCACACACACACACACACAACACAACACCACCACACCACCACACACACACACACACACACACACACACACCCCACACACACACTGCGCCACAATCAAAATTCACCACTTACTAAACTTGTCACTCTCCCCCCCATCTCTACACCAACACCGCACCCTACACACTCCCCCCCGCCCCACAAAACAACACTAACCTCTATACCAACACACTTACTTCTTGCAATCTCTCTCCCTCCCCCAATTCAACTAATCTGCTAAAATCTGTCAGCGTCGGGAGGGAGAGTCAAACCGTGGCTTGATACTTATTAACCAATCCCTGCCATGTCTCAGAAGCTTTTATTAAAATTAATTTCAAACCAATCCCTGCCCTGTCTCAGCTGTTCTGAAGCTGATTGGACTGGAAATACACGTTGAAAATTGCGTTTGGCAAGCTGCTGAAATCAGGGCATCACTGTGGATAATGCCGCGAATTTTAACCAATCAGAGAGCAGGGGTTTTTCAATAATGCCCTGAATTTTTACTGCTTTAGCCTATAATACGATATAATATTACAATATATATATTTATTCTGTTATATTATTATATATAATACAGTATTGCACTATATAATTTATGTGTGTGCTGATATCTTACTGCCTGTGTAAAATATTTTGGTGTATTTTAGTGTTAAAAATGCTTAAGCAAACGGAACCTTCCATTTAAACAGTGGTTCCTATGGAAAACGTGTTTCGCTTTACAACGTTTCGCTATCCAACAGCCATTTTGAGTAACGCATTGTGTCGGATACTGAGGACTGCCTGTATGTATAAAGAGTGACCAAATGTATAAAATCTGCACTTTTTCAATTTATTTGTGATAGGTGATTATAGTGATATAAATTTTAATCAACATAAAAACCGCTGGCACTAAGACCCAATAGAAACATGCTAGTCATCTTCTCCACAAATCTTCTCACAAAATGAGGAGCGCAGGTTCCAGCTCAAATATTCACATATAAAAGAAAATTATATATATAGTATATTTTACATATATATATGTAATACAGTATGAACTCTTTCAATCCATTTCAGGGGAAGTCTCTTCCAATCATTAAACTCACATGGCCCATTATTTAAAAGCTGTAGAGATATGGTTACAATGGCACATCAACAGCAGAACGTGTCTCTCTTGTACTTTTCACGAAGTTTGAAATGTGAAATGCGTGATTTTGATTTACTGGCAGACTCCCCTCCTGGGGAAGGATGACACCCAGCTGGGAGACGAGTAGACCAAGTGTAGACCAACGCTGATCATTCCGAGGCGGAATGGGACTTTGGCTGCGACCAACTCGCTCGCCGCGCTCTGCTGGCATAACTTTGACCGCAGAAGGGGAGTCGCCGCGTCAACACCCGCCTTCCACATCGCTCAGCGCCTATCTCCCAGCAGCAGGGCACTTATGCCATGCCAACGCACAGACACATCACATGGCCACCAGCAAGCCATGAAATGTGCGGGTAAGAAAAAAAGATGCGTTCTTGGCGGCCGCGCTGTTTCTCCCAAGTGGAGAGAGGCGGCTGAGAACATGTGGAAGGTGGTGACAGTGAGGTTACCTGTGCGACTAACCTGTCAGTAGTTATGGTGGTGGTGCACCCGGTGGCGATTTGGTCATGGCCAAATTTCCTAGCCATTCCAGAGGAGCTGCGGTGAGATCACCTCCTGAGCAGAGAGCTTACTAGCTCATCTCCGTGTGCTATCTGTATATGCTTGGTAAGTGCTCAAATATACAGGCAGACGGCCCAGGACTTCCCCCATTCCATGGTTCAGAATGCTCAATTATCAAGAGGATTGTATGGAGGAAAGTCTAAGGAAGACACATCTGCAATTTTCTGTGCTATCCACAACACCATATCTACATGCCCTTAATAATTGGGCCATGTGAGTTTAATGATTGAACAAAGTCCCTCAAGTTTATGAAATAGTTTCTACTGTATCACACTATATATGTGTTTGTGTGTATGTATGTAATATATTGTGAGTGCCCACAATACGTTGCAGTATCTTTTTAGTCCCACGAATAAGTCCTTAACATGGTATTTCTCTTCACAGAGTTATACAGAGGTTAAATTATACAACCAACAGGCCTACTGTCCCTTTAAGTCAAAACAAATCATAAAAATGAACACCTATTCCCTTTAGAGAAAACTACTTAACATATTCCAGCCCTTTCTAACGGGGTGCCAGCTATGCTGGTTATCCACCCAAAAACATGCCTATCATATGCACCCCATACGAACGTCTTAGGTACATTAATGTATGTCTTATCTCTTGGTCTGTTACTGTTGGGGCTCCAGGTAATTCCTCCGGACCCTGCCAAGAGTTCAGAGAATCCCTTTTCTCTGTAGTCCAATGCTATGACAGAGCCTCCCTGACTTCAGAGCGTCTCATGTCTGTCACGGTGTCCAGAGCTTTTAAACACCAAAATACCTGGATCCTTTGATTGGCAACAGCAAGAGATAAATAAAATTGTGATTTATTTACAGAATGAACATACACAGCTTTGTTTACAAAAAACACTTAATATACACTTACTTGACGAGGTAAAACAAAATCTTCCTTCCCTGAACGAAATCTTTAGAAAGAGTCTCTATGCACAATTCCCAGGAGCAGGAGTGTGCGTAGACACTGGAACCAAACCAGCGGGGTGTCTTAAACCCGAGTTACATATGCATTGCTCACAGGAGTTTCCTGCTATACACTTAAAGTCCGCAATTACAACTTGAGTGTTTCCTCTCGTTCCGGCCGTTTGAATAAAATAATCCCCTTACGCCATAATGTTTGAAACAATTAAATATTGGGGACTTCGTTATAAAAATTGCGTTACAA
This sequence comes from Ascaphus truei, assembly GCA_036426205.1. Classification (NCBI taxonomy): domain Eukaryota; kingdom Metazoa; phylum Chordata; class Amphibia; order Anura; family Ascaphidae; genus Ascaphus; species Ascaphus truei. Next base: position 147,538,146 of record CM071568.1, on the reverse strand, counting down.
ACGTTTTCATGATTTACCCACCAGCGCTTACAGCAAATCTCAGCGCGCTAGACCTTCCTAGCAAAGTTAGCTAACAGCCGTGCCGCTGTGCTGGGGGCTGCTGGTTTTAAAACCATTTTCCTTGCGCAGTTACAGGAAAACACTGCTATTGAAATACATTTTACAGTAGAAATAACATTCTCACCACCTTTATACAGGTGGGAGACCCAGACCTTTTAATTAAAAGCACAGTGTTGCGGCCATTACTGGGTTGCAGTAGCTGACATCTGACATTTATCCAATAAGGCTCAGGGGCACCCAGCCGGGCAATAATACCTTTATTTACTGTCCTGGTACCCCTTCACACGTCACAATGTCCTTCACTCTTTCTTCCTGGATTCAAACCCAGGCAGTCCCAGCAGGCTCTGCTGACCACCGTCCCGCGAACCTAGGGAACTGTATCATCCAGCTTCACCTTGCTAGGGAGACCTCTGCCTCTCCCCCCTTCTCTGATGAAACAGCAGTCTCTCTGTGGTGTAGTCACTTCCTGACTTTAAACCTCCTTGTGGATTCAGGATTCCAGCATATTAGCTGCAGCTTGCAACTAGCTTCTCGAGGGATTAAACGCGCTGTAGGCTGTAAAGCATACTATCTGCAACCCAACCAGGCATACAGGGACAGTACATACATATACATACATATTGACGATCAGACTCTCAACATAGGTATGCATTTCATAGCGTTGGATAAGCCATTCGTTGTAAAACGAAGCGTTGTAAAACGAGGACTGTCTGTATATGGTTGTGCATGATCACTATATATGAAGGTATAGATTCTTCTCAGGTCGATTGCTGACAGATCTGATATAATAAATAATATATTCACCAATGATTCTACAATAAATATCACATATTAAGGTGATCAAAGAGCGTTTTTTTCCGCCTGTTACATAGATTTTCATGTTTGAAAAGGTCACGTTTCCAATGCAGAAGACCTCACTGCTATTATTTAAATGAAATAACCCAATGTTTTATCATTTCATCAGGGGGAGCCTTCTCTATGACAAAATGCACTCAGCTTGATCTTCAATAAAACACAAATGTTACTTACTCTGATCAAAATGATTTATCTTTTCACATTTTTCATTTACTTTTCTATTTCAGACATTTCTGAATAAATTTATACTTAGGGGAAAAGTTACTTAAAAAAAATCTTTTTAACTCTTTATTTGGTGTAAAAGGATGTTAACACTTATTGTGAAAAAAAATGGCATGAATTATAATTTTAAGCATAAAAATTAAGAGCTAAATATTATATTTTATAATCCGGGGTGAGGGGGGAGGGAATAACTATAATACCTATTTCACTTGTTTCCAAAATGTTTGTAAGTGGGACCGATGCCATCTACAAACAAGCAAGTTCAAATATTCAATGGTGGACCTTCATTAACATATGAATCAGATGTTTTGGTGCTTTTCATGAAGCTACAACTTAAATACCTTTTGCAATTGCACTGACATCTTCATAAAATCCTGCTATAAGTGCCACATGTCCTGGCCTGGACTCTGTAGGGACTCGAGTGTGAGAAACACCCCAACTCCCCATGGTTTGTATTATATGTCTAGAGAAGAAACAAGAGCCACAGAAAAATCGTTATATAAATGTGTGTTGAAATTGCAGGGAGCTGGTAATTCTGTATATATTACAATAATGATATATTCACTACAATTCTGAAAACACATGCCATGTAGACATTAAAAAAAAGGTATAATAACTGTAAAGTATTTACCACATGTTTAGAATCTTCCTGCACACCAATATATTTTTAGATACTGTATTAAATTAATAGCCACTATCTCAAGGACTCGTTTTGCACCATTTCCTACTTTTCAAGGTGTAGGAAAGAGAGGAAAAAATGGCAGAGCACTACGAGTGTCCAAATAGTGATGAACAGGAGAGTGCGTTTCCCATAAAAACTTATTTATTGGTCATGGAGACATAAAATGCCAAGAATAGCCCCACCAACGTTTCACATAGCGCTTTATTGCCTTGATACCACCCCCCACTTTGCGCACCCCTGCTCTAAACCATGACACTGAGTTTGAAGCAGGGGAATCTGCTTCAATTCCTGGTGCCTGCTCCTTGTAACCTTGGCCAAATCACTTTATCTCCCTGTGCCTCAGGCACTAAAACACAGGGCAGGGACTGTGTCTGTAAAAATCCTATGTACAATGCTGCTTACACTGTCAGCGCTACATTTCTTGCATAGAGGTATTGCACCCCTGAACAAGAGAGAAAGGTCCCTAATCAACATGGTGTGAAGTTGTTTTTTTATGAGTTGTAGTGCTCTGCAATTTTTTCCTCTCTTTCTAACATTTATCTACCGGACGGAGGCACACGTGAGGACGCCCTCATTTCTGGATTACATGGACGTTGCAGCTTCAAAAGTGAGTTAATTGCTTGCTACATGTTTCCACATTAAGGATTTCAGGACATTTGGTATAATCTAGGGTGATTTATATGCTTATGGCTCCTGATGTTATTGTGACATAAGTGGTGAGTTTACCATCCAGGACCACACACCCAGTACCTGTCTTCACTCAAGCATTAATTATGGGGGTCCCTCCACAAGTATCCTTTATTTTCTAATATTACTCTCCTGTTATTGGTCTGTAGCATGACGCATTTGCATTCACTTTTCAAGGTGTAGGACTAAAGGTTATACTTGTGAGTTTCTGCTATGTAACTAGCCACCTAGACTGTAGTCACGAATGTGAGTTAATTGCCTGCTGAGGTTGTTAGATGTGGTTAGCTGTACATATGGCATGTGATGCCATACCCTTTGGTTTGCGGCAATGTAGATATTCCCATGTCAATGTAGGTTCCTTTGAATTTTTATGCAAAGATGCTTGTCCAGAACTGGGCGCCTTTTGGATTCATGGGAGTGGGCCCGTGTTGGAGTGAAGCAGTTAAATACTGCAGAAATACTGTACCTGGGCGGTCTTACCTAAGATAGGGTGCTCTAGAAATGCCATTTCCATCTAATTCAAAAAAGGTGTCAGCCCGCAAGCCATCAGCCACAAAGAGGACCAGACGCTTTGCTGGGGGTGGCAGCAGCGTGCGCTGAGGGGTCATTCCATGGATCAGTGGGGATGTAAAGTAGATGTCAAAAATAGAGGCAAAGAACACAAGATGCACAAGTAAACCCACAAGGAAAAAGAGGAGCATTCTTCTCTGCAGAAGGAGGCAAGTAGCTGTTGCAAATGCCTGGGAACAGAACAGGAAAAAAAGGTTACTTTTTTTAACAAACGTTAAATTGACAGTGTCACTAATGCTTCGTCCCCAGTGGCTGCGGCTACGCTCGCGGCAGCGTGTGCGCCGCACACAAAGTACAGCCTTCTATGGGGCAGGCCCCAGTCGGCGTGTGAGCGTGCCCCTCCCCCGTCGGATCTCATGTTCTTTACTGAAAGCGCAACCGCAGACCACAGGTTGTGGCTGAAACGGTTGCACGCGCCGCCAGGCGCTCCGCAGCGCGCGTGACTGGGGCTGTAGCCTAAGGCTGAGGCCACACTGCACGCGCGCCTTGCGACCTGGTGGCGGCATGTGCAGAGCGCTATACCGTGATCTGCAGGCGGCATTCTGAGGCGCGGGGGCGTGGCCAAAATGGACTGTGTGGGCGTGGCCATGATGAGGGGGCGGGGCCATGACGTCGGCCAAACTTTTTGTTTAAAAACATGCCCACCCTAAACACACACACACGCTTGTGTGACACACATACACAGGCTTCTGTGACACACACGGAGCTCAGCAGATTTCTCCCCCCACCTCTCGCTCTCCCCCCCCTCACTCCCTCGCCTCTCTGATTGGCTCCCTGCCACACCATGTGACGCATAGCCGCTCGGGATCACAAACTGGTTTAACCCCTGCTGGCTGACGCATCATAGTGCGCAGTGAGCCTGGGAGCGAGGAGGGACTGGGGACAGCCAGGGAGCAGGTAAGGGGCTGGTGAGAGGCGCGTGCACCGCCGGCTGCACTGGCGACCCAGCCTTTTAGTGTATCACTCCCTTATCTTCGGTCTGGGCATTGAACTCATGTAACAAAGTCCCCCAGCAACAACATTAGGGAAAAATTGGATGGGAAAAAAAAGTGCACCAGAATAAAAGAAATCCCACCGACTTTAATATAACTTCTTTCCTTTGATAAATCAGGTGCTCTTTTGTTGCACCAGTTTGGCAACCAATATCTTTTGATAAATAGATCTGTGTCATTTAAAAATGCAACCTTACAGTGCTTTATTATTTGTTGGTGCACTACAGTATCTGAAGGCACCTTTATTCAATCAAGATTGGCATCAAACTAAGAGAGAATAACAACAAGCTATTGTTCTGATATTTGGACGAGGTCCTAGTTCTGCATATTATGAACACCTGGCACTATTTCTTCTGATAACCTAGGGATGGTGGATTAGGACAACAACTTGGATCCAGATACACTGGACATGCCAGGTGCAAACACTTCCATATTCTGGTGCAGCACAGCCATCTCGCCAGTGGGGTAACATTGTCTAGCACGGCACAGTACTGCCACCTAATGCTCCTTCCCACAAGGACAAGGGAGAAAAACAACACAAAATGAAAAGAGCTCGGAAATGAAATGGTCAGCATCAGTTTGAAGTAATGTATTACTGTTCATAATTCCAATACTGGACTGTGCATTGAATAAAAACAATAAGAGAATTATGTTTCCTTTGTTGCTCTCGCCAAACTTTGCTATATTGACCAATGAAGGGAAATACATAGACAGTGGTGGGAGAGGTGCGGACTCTCAGGGATTAGGGTACAGGTGCAAACAAAACAGAACACAACAGAATACATTTTATTATACATTATAACTTTGCTGGCTGAATGAGATTTAGAGATGCTTTGGTGGCCCATAATCAGCCACCCACACTTTAGCACAGGGGTGGGCAATCTGCTGGCGTAGCACGCAAGGCCTCTGTATGTCACTTACCTCGTCTCTGGCGACTTCTGACGTTGTGATGTCAGAAAACGCAGGAGAGAAGGTAAGGTGTGGGGGGGGGGGGTAGAGCAGGCCGCGGGTGCAGACGTAAAAGTTTGCGCACCTCTGTCATAGCATCTTTAAGTAGATGAGTGTTAAAGAGAAGGGATAGGAGAATTAAAATGATAGATAGCTAACCGAGAATGAGAGTAAAGATTAGGAGTTGCTCAGTGAGTAAGGACACTGACTCTAAACCAGGGGTGCGCAAACTTTTCTGTTTGCGCCTCACTGTCAGCTCTCCCCCTTGCTCGCGCCCCCTTCCTTTACCGGCTCTGAGCTTCGCGGCGTCATATGACGTTATGATGTCACGTTGGCATGGCAAAGCATTGCCATTTGACCCACGCTGCGTCATGTAATGTCATGTTGACAAGGCGATGCGTCACCGAAGAGGCAGCAGAGACCAGGTAAGGGAGATTTACAGAGGCCTTGTGCCTCCCCGGCATTTAATTTAAATGCCTTGGGGAAGAGCGCGGGGCCTCTGTAACCACTGCGCCCCCCCAGAAAATCTCACGCCCCCCACTTTGCGTACCCCTGCTCTAGACCAGGGGCGCGCAAACTTTCTGTGCTGCACCCCCCTGCCAGCCTCTATGCTCGTGCCCCCCCTTACCTAATACCCAGCGACAAATGACTCGCGGGTCATGTGATGTCACGTGACCCCTGCGGCGTCATTTGACGTGCGTTGCCATGGTGACACGCACATCACATGACCCCGCAGCGTCATTTGGCATTGCCGAAGATAAGGTAAGGTCCGCGCCCCTCCCAGAATAATCTAGGGCCCCCCACCCCCCACTTTGCGCACCCCTGCTCTAAACCATGACACTGAGTTTGAAGCAGGGGAATCTGCTTCAATTCCTGGTGCCTGCTCCTTGTAACCTTGGCCAAAACACTTTATCTCCCTGTGCCTCAGGCACTAAAACACAGGGCAGGGACTGTGTCTGTAAAAATCCTATGTACAATGCTGCTTACACTGTCAGCGCTACATTTCTTGCATAGAGGTATTGCACCCCTGAACAAGAGAGAAAGGTCCCTAATCAATATGGTGTGAAGTGGTCTTTCCCATGGACCAGTCATGTGAGAGAATATTCGTAAAAATGAAAATGTTCAAATGTGTGACATACAGAAGAAATCCGTTCACAATTCTCCACAACCACAACTGTCAGCACACTGCTTTACAGAGGACGTGGTGATCTGATCGCCTTACTATATAGCACAGAGGTTCAGCAGAATTACTTTTTATTGTCATGTGCTAAATGACCCTGTAAATGGCACGACAGCAGGCTGCCAACTAACCACAGTTCAACTGTGTGATTATGATCTACCCCCAATTTTGTATCCTATTTGCTGTTCTTTTAGCAATTTTGGTAAAAATAAAGTAAGATCTTTTAAAAATAAAAATTAAAAAAAAACTATATATATATATATATAGAACACACAAATGAAAAGGACAAAGACAACCCCCTTGTTAGCACTCTAAATTACACCTAAAGAAAATCTACTAATAAAGATTATATTGCAAGAACCAGATGCACTGCAGAGTCAGAAAAATGAACAAGATTTTATTGGAATAACAGCAAGACACACTAACTTAAAAACATGAATATACTAGTGAATGAAATCTTGTTCATTTTTCTGACTCTGCAGTGCATCTGGTTCTTGCAATATAATCTTTATTAGTAGATTTTCTTTACGTGTAATTTAGAGTGCTAACAAGGGGGTTGTCTTTGTCCTTTTCATTTGTGTGTTCTATATAGTTGTTATTATCCCCTAGCACCAACAAGCTCTATAAGTTTTCTAACTGATTTAATTTGGGGTTTATATTTTATTTTACCCCTATTGTCAGTATTAATCTGGGGGCTTGATTTAACCTTTAATATTAGGTGTTGAGCAACTTCCTTTTTTGTGTGTTTTATATATATATATATATATATATATATATATAACAAAAAAAAAAGTGGCACTAGGTCGTTATTATGTCACTGACCTGGAGTTAGCCGGAAATGTTACATAATAGCACAGCTGCTATAAAGCAGTGGTCACACAGAGAAGCGACTGGAAACAAAGGCATTTGCACACACACAATATTATTATAAAATAAAGCGCTGTTTACATGTTTGTCATAAACATGATTCTACAAATGCACTGTGGCCCATAGTTACAAAGCAGTGCCATTTCATAAGACACCTTACAGAAAAGTCATGTTAAAGTGTTTTATGGAATAGCATCGCTTACTAAATATCAGCCTTGTTTTATTTTATTTTGTAAAACGATATAGACCACATTCTACCAGCATAGATATGAATTATCTGATGCCAAAAGATAAAACCAGTGTGTTTTTTGTAAAATGAGTCCGAAAATTGCCTGTGCTCTTACAATTAGATGAACAGCTGTTTAAAAAATATCAGCAACCTAAGGCTTGTTATATAGTGCGCGCGCTTCAATGATAACTGACTGTGGGAGGCTGACGTTGATACAGTTGAGACGCGAGCGCACGGCCATGAGCGGTGGCGCGGCAGATCAGAGCAAATACAAGAAATTTGTATTTTCATGCTGCTGCTGCGCCACGTGACGTAGCGAGCCAATCATAGCGTGGCCTAATGCTGTGACATCAGAGCCATGCCCCCTAGACGCGCGCGTCACAGCTTGCAACATATAAACTAAACGCGCGTACCAGCGCACACTATATTACAGCCCTAAGGCCTCGTCCAGGGTGAGAGTGCGCTCGCTCTCAAGCGCCGTGACGCCAGGCGCTCATGTTGCCCAAGCGATTCCTGGCCAGCTAGATGCTTGCTTTGGGGGGGGGGGGGGGGCTTCCCAGGATGTCACGTGAACAGTCCACCCTCATTGGCTGAACCGCGCACAAGACCAGGGCAAGCGCGACAAATACAAAAACATTTGTCTCGGCAAGCACGGGCACGTGCACTCTGGACCAACACATTGTCGCAATGTGTTTGATCGCGCTGAGCACGAGCGCGCACAGTTTCACCCTGGAAGCAGCCTAAGAAGTCGTCCTTTCATTGTACAACCTGAAAAGTGGTTTTGCTGATCAATACGTAAACAGGATCCTTTGTCCAATATCTAGTTTGTGGCTCGGATTATGGACACGGCATGAAATTGTAAAACAGTGTTAGCAATGTCGGTAGTTGGACAGCAGGTGTCACTCTAGGATGAGAAGTCAACAGCCTTGGAGATGAACATGAACTCCCAGTGACAAGCAGCTCTTGTTCCATATTAAACTCAATGTGATTCCATTCATTAACCAAAACATGCCTCAGGAAACAATCTAATTGCTCTTGTATCATCTTTAGCAAACCACTTGTTTGTATGTTGTTAGATAGTTTATTACCCCAAAAAAACTATTCAGAAGTGTAGTTAGGGAGGACGGCTTCTATGGTAGGTGAGCATCACATTACATTTATTTTCTGCTTACAAATGAGTTTACACTGGGATAATTGGACTTGTAAAGTCTTAATATTATGTTAGCGATGTGTTTATAGCAAAGGTTTGAACTGTACTAAGAGCAAAAAGAAAGGAAACACTGAGTTGATTGGCATGACACATTGAATGAAATAAGAGGTGAAACACTGATACATACAAAGTAGAAGCAAGGCTGCTTTTGAAGATAGTATAAGATTAGCTTCCCCCACAGTTCATATGCAGTCATAACATATGCTGAAAAGCTGCGCAATGAGGCAGGCATACGCTTATAGGGGTCCATGTCAAAATGGAATTTAAGCAAAAAATGACAAAGTGCTCTTTTGCATCCCATTGCCCAGAATCCCTTTCTGCAGTGGAAGCACTGTATGTCAGGAGGTAATGGTGAAAGGCAGGGTTGCAGACCTGTCTGAGACATGTGAATGTGCTCACAAGTGATATTTTCATTTGCTGTATGCAGTCATTAGAAGGCATTAATTTGTTTTCACTTTGAATTAAACTATAGTCTATATTTAATACAAATATCATAGCATGTGCAACAGGATTAGAAGTGTCTTGGGCATTCTCATTTATATGATTCTTACAAATCTAAAAGCAGTATTGATAACTATATTAGTTAGGTCAACGTAATATTATTGGTTAACTTTTTTGCCCTTGGTAACCAATTCATTTCCACATGCTGTATGGCTTTGAGTAATTTTATGCTGCAGACACATCAAAACTTCTTGACAACAAAACATCATATAAAGATGAATACAGTATTGTTTTATCTGCTGTTGGCCCTTTAGATCTGCTAACATATGGAAAATATTCAGGTGCATTTTTTTATTGACTTATGCAAACAAATAAAATTTATGAACCATAAAGCATGACTGATATAAAGCAGTTTCATTTACTATGCAAGTAAAATGTTGCACCATTTTGGTTGAATGTGTGTCATTTTTATTTCAAATGATGCATATTATTTTGAATTCAGCATAAAACTGTACATGTACACAACAAAAAACAAACAAATATGCCCAAAGCTTCTTCCAATGTGACAAAAATACACAGTGCAATACCTATATATTCTCTTGAAAAAGGGTTATTTAGTTTAACCCTTTGGCCAAAGCATCTTAAGCCCCTTATTGGCAGGTCAGTTTCATTTTGTTGGGTTACGACAGATCCAATGTTTGATCATTCTTCCCTAATTATAGAGGTAAATAAGAATTTTAACTCAGGGAGTATTAGGACCTGCTAACGGCCTTGTAAGTGGCAGCAGGCTTAAGACGCTTTGGGCAAAGGGTTAAACTAAATGACCTTTTTTCAAGAGAATATATAGGTATTTCACTGTGTATTTTTGTCACAGTGGAAGTAGCTTAGGGCATCTTTGTTTGTTTTTTGTTGTGTACATTTAGCCACGCCCACTAGCACTCCTTTTGACACTTATATACATATATATATTATGTGGTAATGTTTGGGGTTTCTCAGAGCTTGTTGGGTATCTGTGTGTCAAACTGTACATGTACATTTTAATGTCAACTCTTTTACAATGTGACATGTGGTCATAAAATCCATATAGCCATCTACTGTACTCAGCCACTAAGGCTGCGGTCCCAGTCAGCACTGTAGCAAGCGCGCCCAGCAGGAGGAGGGCGGCACGTGCACAGCGCTTCCCCACCATCTTGGGAGAGAGGGAGAGATTGCGACAGGAGGGAGCATGGCGGGGGTTTTGCGGGGGCGTGGCCATGACCTCACGCAGCTGGTTAGCCCTCATTGGCTAACCCGCCAGGCAGAGCGTGGCCACGCCTCCGTCGCGAGTTCCAAATACAATTTTTTTGTATTTGAGAAAACTCATCGTAGAGCGCGGCTGCCAAATGCGCGCCGAGGCAGGTACTGGGCCCGGTCTAATTGGGGGGCGGTGCTTGTGCGCACTGGGACCGCAGCCTAAACTAGATAAGGCAGAGTAGATAGCACTACCTTAATATTTCTATTGGTAAGACATCCAAATCTGGTACAAGTTGTGTGTGATCTCATAGTTATTTTCACAAGTTTCGGAGCGCTTACATATTACTAATGATATAAAACATTAAAAGGTACTAGATCATAAATTATGAGATGGTAATCAAAAGCTAAAAAAGTACTTTGTGATGCAAAGGCTAGTCAGCATTTTATAGGTAAACAAATTAGTGATTTAAGCGCTCCAGCGTTGGATCCATACTCCTTGATAAAGTGCTATATGCACGAAACGCGTAGGAGGGTGTATACCTCCGTTTTCTTAATTATGGATCAATAAAGTATTTTTTTTATTCATTCCTTTTTGTGACCCACTCTATTGGCTATGCGCCAAAAAATCCTATTTTTGTGACTTTAGTCAACCTTTTATCTAACATTTGTGGTAAAGTTTGCCAGGTGGCTTCTCCAAAAATACTGGACACAATGGTGAAAGATGCAACACACTCGAGAGAGACACACACACCTCTCACTGCTCCATGCGGTTTCCTCCTCTCCTTGGCTCCACCCCCAGGCTCTTGACACCTCCTCCTGATTGGTTGCTGCTGGGTAATGCAGCCAATCAGAACGGAGGAAGCTGGCCAGCCCCCTAGCAACAGCCCTGCTCTCTCCCTGTTCGGGGAAATCCCGTGGCCCACCCAAGTCGGTCAGGTCACTGTCATTTTTTACTGGACAGTGTCCAAATACAGGACACTCCAGTTCAATACTGGACACCTGGCAACCTTATTAACCGGGAGAATAAACACCCTCTATTTTTTCATTCATTTTGTATGGTGCATATAATTAGACAATTCTGGTCTTTTCTTTGCTTGGATATTTTATTTTTTCTATCTAGCACAGACACCATCTGTAGGATACTTAATACTGCATGGGCAGCCATTTCCTAAATTATATATTATAGATAAAAAAAATATATATTTATATATATTTTATGTAAACATCCCTTTTGAATAATTTCACTGTACAGGAGGGCCCCGGGTACACGGCAGGTTCCGTTCCAGGGGCCCGCCGTATAGTGAAAATCGCTGGAAAGCGGATCCGGCGCTTTTCAGTTCTACGCATGCGCAAACCGGCGTTTTTCGGCGTTCTGCGCATATGCGTCCTAAGGTCTGCGTATTCGCGCAGGGCGCAACCGCCCGTTCTGCACATGTGCGACTTAGGATCCAACATGGCGGCCCCTTCTCGGTGCCGCTGTATCGGCGGATCGCCGAAAAGAACGCCGAGAAGCGGGGTCCTGCTGTATTAACATCCACCACCTATCTAAATAGCTTTAGAGCATTATCTCTTTTCTTAGTGTTTCTCTTAAATTTTTATCTGTATTTTTTTTAATCCTTTATTCAATTTACTTATTTTTTTTATTTTTTAGCAGTTTCTATTCCCACACCCTTTGTTGCATGTTGTAGATTTTGATGTCCTTTAGTTTTTGTTTGTTTTATGATAATGACCCATTTGATCTGATAATCTGGTCTGTAACTGTTACATACGTCTATAATATATATTATCTCTAACTGTGGATGCAATATCTTGTATATAATGTATACCCTGTTCACTTAGGTAACTAAATATTTGTAACCATGTATTATTTGTCATCATAACGCTGTGCCCAGGACATACTTGAAAACGAGCGGCAACTCTCAATGTAAAACATTTGATAAATAAAATAAATAAATTTAAGCTGCAGTTCTTTGCACTACCTCTGTTTTGTTTATGTCCTTTTAGAAATATGGCCCCCAGAACTGAACACAGAACTCAGTCAGGTCTCATTATTGTATGTCTTTATTTATATAGCGCCATTAATGTACATAGCGCTTCACAGTAATAATACACGTGACAATCATATAAATAACAAATAATATAAATAACAGGTCATGGGAATAAGTGCTTCAGACATAAATGTAACATTTAGGAAGAGGAGTCCCTGCTCCGAGGAGCTTACAATCTAATTGATATGTAGGAGGAACGTACAGAGACAGTAGGAGGGCATTTTATTAAGTGCTTCTGCAGAGGGCCAAGCTTTATGTATCATGTGTCTAATAGTATCTACGGTGCTACTCACATGCTTCTTTAAGCAAGTGTGTCTTAGGCCTCGTCCATGTTGCCTGCTTGCTTGCGGAAGCGTGCTGACGCGCGCTCCTGCTCAGCACTGAGCCCCTAAGGGCGCAATTAGAGCGGCTTTAGTAGGGGCTCACCTGCGCTTCCGCGCGCTTGCGGAAGCGCAGGTCTTGGGGGAATTTAAAATTCCCCCTCTTGCCAGCGAGACAGGCCAGTCACGTGAGCGGTTCGCCCAATAAGGGCGAACCAGCTCCGTGACGTCACTGGCCCGCCCCCGGCCAGTGATGCGCCCGCCCCCGGACCACCCCCTGACGGCTGCTGAGAGCGCTTGCGGTAAGCAACTGCAAGGCCAGGGAAAGCACTCGCTTTCCCTGAGCCTCAGCGCGCCTCAGCACGCCAGCGGTAAGCGTGTCCGAGGCCTTAAGGTGGGTCTTAAAGGTGGATAAGAGGGTGCTAGTCGGGTATTGAGGGGAAGGGCATTCCAGAGGTGTGGGACAGTCGGTGAGAAAGGTTTAAGGCTGGAGAGGGCTTTAGATACAAAGGGGGTAGAGAGAAGACATCCTTGAGCAGAACGCAAGAGTCGGGATGGTGCATAGCGAGAAATTAGGGCTGAGATGTAAGGAGGAGCAGAAGAGTGTAAAGCTTTAAAAGTGAGAATTGAGTTTGAGATGCGGGATTTGATAGAAAGCCAGGAGAATGATTTCAGCAGGGGAGACGCCGAGACAGATTTAGGAAAAATGACTTGTAACTAAACAGTATTACTACATCTGCATTTTTGCTCCAATTACTCTTCCATAACCAAATCAGCACTCTGCTGGCTCATCCCCACTGCTTGGTGCATTGCATACTTATAAGAATGACCTCTGGATCCCTTTCCTCTCTGGTGGTTGACAGTAGTATTAAAACCTTGCATAGTGTTGCAAAGGGATTCGTAGAAGTTGTCTGGCCATTAAGGAAGGATTACGGGATAGCTTCTAAACTTCTGTATTTCACTTACAGTATAATAACTACATGAAAATATACAATCTCACATTGAAGAGCCTGTGTGTGTTTTTACAGATCATACCCTAATGCCCCAGAAAAACTGAATTTATATTAAATGCCTCATTATCCTGCATTTACACTGCTGGTCTAAGTCAGGGATGGCCAACTCCAGTCTTTAAGAGCCACCAACAGGCCTGGAGGACTGAAGTTGGCCCCCCCTGGACTATGTGCTTCATACAGAATTTTAAACTAAAAGTACTTTTTAATTTTGGATCATTGACAAATTGTAGATTAGCACTCAATAGTGCCTTTGCCAGTAACAAACACAATTCCGCACCTCCAGTATAACTAGATCAGACCATGTAAGTGCAGACATTTCTTTCTAGCACTGATTTTCCACCTTCCACGCCAACTCTTCTTGGGTTTTTACATGAGTACATTTCTAGCCGTATTCTAAATATAGATGTAGCCTAGCCTCCAGCCGCTACTTCTTTTCCTGGGCCCTACCTGTGTAAGACCTGTTAGGTGCAGGCAGTGGATGGGATAATTCCTTCTTAAAGGCCCTGTGTGCTTTTGCAGCCTTGGATTCATTAGATGTATCCAAGGGCGGGCCTTAGCAACAGCCAGAGAGTGCCAGCCTGAGGGGTGGGTACTGATTGGACCACACAATGGATGTGAGGGCCTAACAGTATCCAGATCTGATTTGTTATGAGTCAGAGTTATAGTCACACCCCAGGCTATAAATACTGGCACTTTCCTAAAGTGGGGGTCTCTCTCTCTTCCCTCCCCCTGTGGAGTGAGCACCATCTACCCTCCATCTCACTAGGGGATGTGAGGAGGAGTCCAGAAGGCCTGGTCTGGGCCTCAAGCCTTAACCAGAGTGCCTTCAATAGGGAAAGCTGGGAGAAGAATGCACCTGCTTTGTACATCTGCTCTGATTGCAATAAATACCATGGAACCATCACTAGTGTGTTTCAATGTCTTATTGCTGAAAGAAAGGTATCAGTATGGGGCATCCTGCTGCTATCCAGAGGATCCATGCTGACTGGAGGCGCTGCACCAAAGAACTAAAAAGTAACCTGTAAACCTGTCCTGTTCTCCCCACAGCACCGCGGAGCACTCAGCCCTCCTGTTGCCAAACAGGTACAGCACATCACCTAAATGGCGAAGCAGAGAAACAGACCTCCCCAATCTCACTTGGGGGGACGGGGAGAGAAACAAGGCCTACATACAAAAAAGGGCCCTCAGGAATATTAAAGAGAGGCCGTTGTAACTGGCTTAATAACTTTCCTTCTGCTGCACAGGTACTGTATATGCTTTGGTTATATGACTTTATCATCATTACATCACCATTACCCAACAGGAACCCAATGTGGAGGGGAAAAAAAAAAAAGTAGTGATGTCTGTGGTTGTATGCCAAAACCACTCATTTGTTGGTGACAAAGAAAAGTATAAATGGAATAAAACACGTACAACATGGCACAGTTTCACTTTTATTTATTGTTTGCGACCTTTATTGTAACCAAGAAATAAGCAGTTTATGCATACACACAACAGGAGTCCAATATTTATTTATTTATTTTTTTTATCACAACCCGACTTAAAGTTGCAGCAACTGCACCAGAATTGTACATTGTTTGATGAAATGTGTTATTTTCAGCTCTGGAGATCCCCCTGTTCCCGAGATACTTACTAGTGCGGTTACAGGTGTTCTTGCTGGGAATTAAAATGGCCATCCAAATGGGTGCCACAACAGAATACATTACGGCTTTATATTGGCACACGGGACTAGTGAGAATTGGTGCCCGTTATGATTTCCCTTCAGGGAGCAATAACACAAGTTACTCCACTGCTGAGTATCTTGAGAACCAAGGGGTTCCCAGAGCTGAAAGTAGCACGTTCAGGTCAGGAGGGAGCTGGAAATAGCATGGTTCAAGCCAGGAGTACTCCCTAGTACATCCCATCATGTGTAAAAAAAGAAAATAAATTGTTAACAAAAAAAACATCTTGGAGGGACTGCTGCATTGAGACACAAAAAGGCCCTTTCCCAAAAGGCTTAGAAATCACCTGATCAGGGAAGTTACTTTCATTTGAATAGGACTGAAAACATCCTTAACAATGAACAGACTGATTCACAGTGCCTCGTCACGTCAGTGCATCGGGGTATAGTGACATCACACCGATGACATTCACGAGAATCGGCGAGCGGGTGTTTGCGATTATCTGGAGACACTCTTTTATTACTGCATTCCTCTGGGCATTCTGGAGTCATTATTGCTACATTTCTCTATTACCACATATTATCTACGCCCACACATACTATTATCCTTACGATATCTATACCAATTGGATATGGGTTGTAATTTAATACAACTTTATATATCTCTGTGTATTAGTGTCCACATAATAGTATTATGTGTTACCATCCATTTGATGTGGCTTGTATGCTCAGGCAGACTTTTTTTTTTTTTTTTTTTAATCTATGGTCACTTACCTTAGTAGCCATTACATCCAGTATTAGACTCCAACAGATAAATATAATAACAATTATATGATCAGTTCCTGTTTTTCCTGCCTGTCCAGGTTTTCATCTGTGGGTCTCCCCTATATTCACTAACACCACTCCAAGGCTACTAGCTCTCAGTGTAGGTATTATTTTATTTATTATTTATAAAATATTTTACCAGGCAGTAATACATTGAGAGTTAACTCTCGTTTTCAAGTATGTCCTGGGCACAGAGCTAAGACAAATAATACATGGTTACAAATACAGTTACATAAGTGAACAGGATATACATTATATACAAGACATTGCATGCACAGTTAAAGATAATAAATATTATGGGCGTATGTAACAGTTACAGACCAGATAAAATGTGAGACAACCTTAGTTTTGAAAGAACTTAAACTGGTGGTGGATGTGAGAGTCTCCAGTAGGTTGTTCCAGTTTTGGGGTGCACGGTAAGAGAAGGAGGAGCGGCCGGATACTTTGTTGAGCCTTGTATATTTATATTATACCTACCATATAAATTGCTATAACCTGGGGATTTTATTATCACACACACACACACACACACACACACACGTTTTTCTTTGTTCCAGTTTATTAATAAAACTTTATTTTTACATTTGACACATGGAGCACCTTCGATCTGCTCATCCAGTCCTCTCCATAATTGACAGAGCAAAGTAATATATTCAGCCACTTATGGGGATATTGGTATCTCATCATTTGCATTATACCTCTAATTTTGACTAAAGAGTGCATTATGTTAGGGACTGTGTGACCCCTTGGTCACTCTCAAAGCGTTCATAAGTATCTATTTTCCCTCGGAACCTGGTCATTTTATCTAATTATAGTCCCATGGCTGAGCGGTTTGTCACCACGTAGCTGTTCTCCTGGACCAATGTAGCTACTAAAACTTTGAACTTAATTCTAATAATAGTGCTTATATTACAAAATCTCCCTAAATATTTTTAACCTTGTCTGTCGTACCAACACCTCCTTTCTTCTCCTAGGTTGGAAGCAGCGGTCTGTGGAGCGAAGCCCCGTTAATTCCAACTTCGAGGACCACCTGCTTGCAGAGATACTCACCTGCGTAGGTCATGCCAGTATCTCCTGCAGTATCTCCTGCAGTTTTAAAGGTCCTCACCAGGCGGGTCAATAGGGAGCCGCGACGGATGACATTGCGGCTTCCAATAGGCCTGCATAACACAGGACCTTTAATCCGCCATAAAGTGTGCCCAACCGGGGCTGCTACTGGCATGACCTATGGAGGAAAATATCTGAGGCAGCAGGGGGCCCCTGGAGCTGAAATTAACAGGGTTCAGCTCCGGTGACCCCCTGACTCCCACCTAATACAAAATGTAAAAAAAAAAAAAAAAGACTAAAGGCCTTTAAAACTTACAAACACGCACAGAGATCCCTTTTTCAATGGTCTTTGAAATCACTTGCTACTTGTCAGGGAAGTTTTCATCTTGATTCGAACGGGGCTGAAAACGTCCCTGACAATGAGAACACAGCATGTTGAATGGGAGTAAAAGAGAAGGTGGGAGGATTAGCAGATAACATGCTAAGGAAACCCCTTTCCCCTGCCAGTGGATATAGGATAGTCAGTCTCAGTCTCAGTCTCTCTCTCGCTCAGTCTCTCTCTCTCAGTCTCTCTCGTAGTCCCTAACCCTTGGTATTTAGTTCAATCTTAATAGGTTTATCAATAATCCATTTAGCAATGTCATGCACTGCCTTTTACTGGAATTGTTCATCAACAGTTCACATAACAGCCTTTATTATTATTATTATTATTGTTGACCAATAATTCCTACATTACAGTCAGATTTCATTACCCCTTCGTCTCTTTCTTGTCATCTACACATACCCATTCACACCCTCCCTGCTCCTTCATATTCTGAGGCTTCCTCTGTTCCACCACAAACCACATCGTTTCTTTACCAGCCCCTGCTACTTTCATACCCTCAATCCCGCAGACCTCCACTCACCCTAATCACACCCGCTCTGCATCCTCATGCTTGCACCAGCCTTCCTATCTCCCATGCTCATATTCGCTTCCTGGTCGCCCATGATGATGTCAATGAGAGCGAGCATGCTGGGACATGTAGTTTTCTTAGTCAAATGACAGACCTCAAAGGCAGCAAACTTGCCTCTGGGATCGAGGTGATCACTATTGAAGGCATGCATCTGTATATGAGCTTTCCAACCTACTTGCAAGATCATAGCAAACTGAAGCTTATTCATGCAGAATTAACCATTTAGAAATATATCCAAGCAAAGTAAATAAAATATGTGCTGCTCTGTAGGATGACCCTTCTGGCAGCTAAGGGATTAAATATTAATAATATCTTATCTGTTTGCTGCAACAACAACAAAAATATTTATATAAGTATATTTACTGGGTCACTTTCCCATTCCCCATTGTCAGCATATCTTCTCCAGCAAACTATTGCAATATAAATGTACTATATCAGCATTCCTGATATCCGGGAAAGCTGACCTTTATCCAGAATAAAATATTAAGAAGTACTCTGGTTTCTTCATGCCCTTCTCCTTTTTTCGTTCCCCATTGAACAGGATAATATATTAGTTCAATGAAATATACAGAAGGAAACATCTTCCCCATGAAATCCGTTCTGTAGTATTAGATAATACTGTCTGCATTTTGTCTTTAACTCCTAATGCCATTGTAACGATGTACTGATCATTCTTTGGTTGCTGTAGCAACCATTTAGAAACTCATATCCACTTCCTCTTTTGAAACAGGTTCTCACAAACCTTTTTGAGCTCTGCCCTTTGGCAACAAACAGATCTGAAAACTGTAACAATAATGTGTTACATTTAGTGATATAATGTTACAATATCAGCTGCAGTATTTCACAGACTGCAGCAGAAGGGCCGCCATTTTGTTAGGCACACAATCAGGATTTTTACAAATTTATAACAGAAGCACCAAATGATTGCCAACTTAGGTAAGCGTGTAGAATTACACATTGTCACATAATTTACATATACAAATAAGAAAAAAGAAAAGAAAAAAAGGGGAAAGTAGTATTGCTGATTTAATCTGTTCAACGATAATCACATATACAGTATAAGACATATAAGCTCATTATCTCAGACCTGAAGAAGGGAGAAGTGGGGCTTCCATAAAGCTTGTCATTGTAACTTTGTTTAGTCCAATTAAAAGGTATCACAAACGACAGAAGTGTTGATACGTTTTAATTTAACCCAAACTGAAGCTGTGTGGTCAATAAGACAGATAGTGTAGCTCCTCTTGCAAATATACAGAGATGTCAACCACTAAGGATAAACATCAACCAGTGAGATTTAGGGGTTACGCACCCAAATGGCATTTTGATGGAAAAGTACCGATTGGCATCAATGAGATTCCATTACGTTCTATGAGATTACTGATGCTAAAAATATGTAAAGCTGACTTCAAATCCAAGAGAGTTGACATGCCAGGTAATAAATTAGCTTTAGTGTTGAAGGGTGATTATGGTGATCAAGGTAGAAATGAGTTCTACGATTCATTCAAAGTATGTTTTAAAAATATTTTATCCAGAAGTATACATTGAGATTTACATTTATTTTAAATACATCCTGGGTATACAAAATGTGATACAATTGTAACGCTGTTTCCCCCACCCGGTGGGAGATGTGGCCATTATAGATCATGTGGTGTATGATACCTGCTGGTAACAGGAGGACCGAGTCGTCCGCCGGTGGTAGTGGGGACACAGGATTAGGCTTCTGCGGTTCATACCCTACATGTACATATCTCTTTAGCACTGCAGTGCTTCCATCTGCCGTAGGCTCCAGGAACTGAAGGTGATCTCTCACGGTAGAACTATTACCTCTCCCCCCAGTAAGGTCACGCACCACGCAGGAGGTATAACAACAGGAACCGTTTATTGAAGTGAAACTTCCTTAGTGGCACCTTATTCTAACTAGGGCAAAAATGGATTGTGGAGACAGAAATGAAACGGATGTGACGTCAGTGCTGGCAGTTGAGGTCGGGCTGTGTTCTGGCTCAGCCCAACCCCAACACTGACATCACACCCGCTCCAAAAATCAATGCGGCGGCGGCGATAGCCGCCGTCGCCGCTCCTAACGGCCTGATGGCCGCCGCACTCCCCACACGGCCGCTGACATATGCGGTGCCGGCGGCGGCGATAGCCGCCGGCGCCGCTACTAATGGCCGCCGTTCTCGCTGCCATGCCGCGCATGCGCTGTTGTGTTTTGATGGCTAACCCCTCCCCTCATCCCCGTTCCGTCTCCAGCACATCCGCCATTCCCCCCAGATGCATTATTACATCGGCTCCCCGCGGGGCTGGGGCCGGCTGACCGCCGGCTGCCGAGGAAGCCAACAATGCGCGGGGTCTGCGTGCTGCGCAACTGTGTATCGGGGGCGAGTGAAACTTCCGCCATTTCCCGCTCCTATGCCGCGCATGCGCAGCAGTGCGTGCGGCAGAAGAGGCTGTTTGGCTATGACGTCCTCCACATAATCAGAGGGAAAGCGCCCCACGCACATTCCCGTGCCCTCCTGTAACCCCCTTGTGTGGACCTGGCTGCAGCAGGACACCAGCTCTACGGGGTAGAGAATGGGGACTGCGCCGGCGGTCGTGTACCTCCGGGGTCGGGGGAGGGGTGAATGACGGGGACAGGACACAGGACACAGAAGGACCACAGAGAAGAGACATACACACCACACAAAAAACACTGACTGACATCACATACACACACACTGCTTACAACACATCACACTGACTGACCACACACACAGTATAACAAACACACCCGACACTAATTGCCACACTACTACACCAGGATATCACTCTCAGTCGCGCAACACACTCACAGTCACGCCACACTCACAGTCACGTGCACACTCAGATCGCACGGCGCACACAGTCACACGCACGCATCACACATCTCACACGCCACACTCCTTCCACGCACACTCTCACACGCACACTCATCAATGCACCCAGTCCACACTCGTCACGCAACACAGTCACACGCACATTCCAGTCAAACGCACAGTCACACTCATCACATGCACGTCTCACATGCACACTCATAGTCCATGCACCACTCACACACGCACACGCACATTCAGTATCGCACAAGACCTCACAGTCCACGCACACTCAGTCACACGCACACTCCAGTCACACACACACGCACCACCTCAGTCAGCACGCAACCCTCTCAGTCACAACGCACACTCTCATCACACGCACACGCTCAGTCACACCCACTCTCAGTCACATCGCACCTCTTGTCACAAACACGCACACTTCTTCACACGCACACTCCTGTCACACAACACGCACCAAACAGGAATTCACACTTAGTGCAAATAGCTAATACAGGGGATGTGTGCCGAGCACGCGCGTTATAAGTCAAATTTATTTGCGTTTTGTCAATGAAATTGTATTTTGATTTTTAATTAAAACATCACAAACACAAATACAATTTCTGTGACAAAAGTCAAAGAAGTTTCACTTACTATGCGCGTGCACAGCACACACAGCTTTTTTTTATCTCTTCTGTACAGCACAGTAACAAGGTTGGCTTCTGCCCGATGCAGTAACTCTCAGCTACCACTCAAGGATGGTCCTTGGACCGTCACTAAAGGCCAAGGGCACCTACAGTCGTTCTAGCTCTTCCCTACTTCCCTAGCAGAGGCAGGATATGGTCCGCACTCGCTCTCCTCCGGAGGGAAGAGGACTGGAGAAGGCCCAATAATCAGCCTCTCCACTGTGGGACCTGCCTTCCTCGAGGGGGGAATGGCACTACCGAATTTGGGGCGGCACTACACCTAAAGTACAGCAAGGAGGATGGTACCAGGTCTGTCTCATGATTGGTCATGCCCAGACCAGATGTCACCGCTTCCCGCTGTCACTCAAGGCAGCTCCTCAGAGGGGGATAACCCCATGTACTGGCAACCTTATTGTACCAGGTCTTACTGTCAGTACAGGGCAGAATAGTAGCCATCAGGTGACCTGGCTACAAAATCATTTGATGAATATTGCAATTGTCCATTGCACTCTAGCCAATATACTTCAGAATACTGCACCCTTTCCTCCTCCTATACTTCTTACACTTTTTTTAGGAGGGATATTTTTCCAGGACTTTTCAGGAGACATTAGGTAGGGCCTTATGCAAACTCTGGAGTGACTGATTACAAAACCATGATGGCATACCCTCCAACATGTCCCAGATTAAAATAGGCAGAAACACATCTAACGCCCCCACACCTCTTATATATAACCTGCCCCTCATATACACCATCCACACTCATATACACCGCACCCCTCATAGAGCCCCAATTCCCCTGTAAGACTCCCAACACCATTTATGATCCCCAGCAACACCTCTTCTAAGACCCCTAAAGCACGTAAAAATAAATAAAAAATAATAATACTCCAGGCTGCAGACAAAGTAGAGCAGTCTCATCAGAAAATCACCCCTCCATCCCCTGCATGGCAGCCAATCAGATGATGATTGACCCTTTGGCCGTTCAGCAGCAGAAGAGACACAAGGAAACTAATGCAGAGTAACGAAACTGGTACAAGCAGGTACACAGCTTGGTGGACGGTACAGTATGCCCGGAAACTGTACTGTACCGGCCAAAATGGCACAGTTGGAGGGTCAGTGATTGTGGTCGCATGACACAACTTCTTTTTTCTTGCACCTTGCAATACATGGAGATATCATACAAAAAGCGCATCAAACAAAGAAGTACAAAAACGTAATTCCTGACCCAAAAAGCTTATAAAACATTATACATTATTCTTTCTTCCTGTCTTACCTCCTACCAGTAATAATAATAAGTAATATTGTGCTGACCCGGCTTCCTCCATTTGCCTCTCCTCCTAATAATATTTATTCTTTTCCCTGCTCTTCCTAATACGAAGCATTATATTATCCTCCTGCTACTACTCTCTTCTACATAATAATAAATATAATTATTTTTACTGCATTAAAGATCGGCACCCTTTAGTGAATGTGGGCCATAAATCCAAAAAGATTTATAAGAATACAAGAATTAGAATATAGCTGGATTACGAAATTAATTACATATATACATTAAACTGGAACTTTTCTCCAGTTTCGAAGTATGTCGAAAACTGTGTGGTATCTTGAGGTCTTCAGCACCTCTCTTTCCTTCTTTCCTTTCAATGCCCAAAGCGTCATTCTCAGACCATGTCATTCTTTTGCACCTTTTCTCAGCCCCATGTCACCCGACCAGTTCAGTTATGTGAAGACTCGCAAATTTTAGAAAAAGTACAATTGCCTTAAATAAACAGTACTTTAAAATATGCCTACGCGTTTCAAGCCCTCATGGCTCTTCCTCATGACATTATTGGCTACGAGGCACATACGCATTGGTAATCAAAAGCAGATACAGGCATTCTTTCAACTGACCTATTTGTTATAATACCAGAAACCTTTGGAGGACAACACCGCAGCATGACATGGGGGACAGTGTATTCTCTATATTTTTTATATGCACCGAATTGTATAGGATTCTACCTCTCTGCAGCATTTTTACTCTTTTTGATAGAGTTGTCACAATATTTAATAAATGTAGATGTTTGTTTTGTTTAATCAGACACAATACCCTATTTTTTTTTTTTTTTTATTACTTACATTTTTATTGAGCATTTTCAAACATACAAAATGAGGTAAACATAACATACTACACAAAAAAAAGGGGGGATACAGTAATACAAATAAACTGGTTGTGGAACAGTGGAGAAGAGGGAGATCGGTAGGGGGGGGGAAGGGGTAGCATTTGTACCAACATCGTAGTGTATTCAACAATTTAAATATCACATGTATCACTCTGTTCAAAGTATTCTAGTCTATATATGGGGATATACCTGCATGACGGAACCAAGGAGCCCAAATATCAGAGAATTGCGAGGTAGAGCCGTTCAGATAGGCTGAGAGTTTTTCCATATAGACTATATGCCAAATTTTGTTGTTTATTTGATTTAAGGATGGGGGGGCCGGTTGTTTCCAGTTTTTGGCAATTGTACACCGTGTAGCGTTTAAAATTTGGGATATTACTCTAGCTTTTTTTTTGGAGATATTAGCCATTGGTTTTCCTAGTAATATATATACTGGGTCGTGTGGGACAGAGATTTCTAGTATCTTGTATATTAGGGTGAACACTTCCATCCATGTTTGTTGGATTTTGGGGCATGACCAGAATATGTGCAGTATATTCTCCACTTCACCACAACCACGCCAGCACAGAGGGGAAACGCCTGGGAGAAAAGAGTGCAGCCTGGCAGGAGTCATATACCATCTGAATATTAACTTGTAAATATTCTCCTTAATTAAAACGCATGAGGAATTTTTGGAAGCAGCTTCCCAGATGTCTGTCCAGGTACCGAGATCTATACAGACGTTAAGATCCTTTTCCCAGGAAACCATATATTTATCGGGGGTTTGGTTGTTCTTGATAGAGGATAAACTGTGATATATTCTGGAGATGATGCCCTTTGTGTGGGGTTGGTGTAGACACCAGTCCTCATATAAAGTTAAAGCATGGGGTTGACTTGGCTTATAAATTGATTGGATATAGTGCCTAACCTGGAGAAATCTGAAGAATTCGGAGGAGGGTATATCATGGTTTGTTTGTTGCGAAGCGAATGGGGGGACTTTCCCTTGGGTGAGGATATCCTTGACTCTTGTGAGTCCTTTTTGAATCCAAGTATGGGAGAGCGGGTTTCCTGTGTAAAAAGGAAGGGAGGGGTCCGAGAATAGTGGTTGCATAAGGGAAGGGGAATCGGTTAGTTGGAACTTGGTTTTGAGGGAGTCCCAGAGATTACGGAAAAGGATATCACCGGGTTCTTGTAAATCTCAGGTGGTCTAGACTTCACAATACCCTATTTTTTAAGCCACTTTGAACACTGATTATTATTAGAATATTATATCATCTTTTTCTTCTCGCCCCCTTTATTTATCCTTATAATAATAATAATAATATTAGCAAACAAACAATAATAAGCCCTCTAAAAAGCGCTGACCTACAGAAAAATAAATTAGTGATAACTATGATAACAAATTAAAGTGACTAACCCTAAAGTGGTCAAAAATTAATCAAAAATTGATCAAAAGATAAAAGCAGCCTAAGGAACAAAAAATCAACAGACTATTCCAAATCTGTATAAACCAAATAAACATACAAATAAATTGTCCCAGGCGCTGTGAATATAGTCCAATGAACCCAAATACCGTGAACCAATTGGGCAGTCTTTAGTATAGGCTTCCTATGCCAGATATATAATCTTGATAGTTGTTGGACAGGCAGGGGTGTTGTCTGATAAGATATGCTGATGTCTCTGAAATCATAGAAAAAAACAGCAGGGCACGCACATAGCGTGGTTTGTTTTTTCAATCACCCCCCTGCCTAGAACCCTGAAATCCTACTTACAGGATGAGGGGCTCTCAGGTACAGTTGAGAGAATCTGTGCCTCACGTCTCTGTTCCTCAGAACGTCTCACGGATCCACGTGGTCTGGTCTGCAGGGGTCCCCTCACTCAGCGATGGTAGTAGTAGAGATGGTTTACTCCAACGCTCCCACAGATGAATGCGTGTGGGGGGGGGGGGGGGTTGAAGACCGGGAAGATATGGAAATTACTAGTGTGATAACGTACAAGGTATTTATTGACATACAACAACAATAAAATCACACTTACAATGTGGAAAGTTGGCGAGCTCCGCTCACAATGCCTCCGCAGCCTGTGTAGCTCCTAATGCTGCCAAGGGAATGGTCGCCGCGCGCTGCACACTCGATTCCGAAATCAGAGTGACGTCAGCAGTGGGGCACCGGATTCTCCTCACACCAGGAACTACAGGTGCCCGGGCAGCTCAATTCACTAAGGCTCACTCCTCCTACGCGTTTCGTGCGCAGTTGTCACTTCCTCAGGGGATCCCTTGGCAGCATTAGGAGCTACACAGGCTGCGGACGGCACTTGTGAGCGGAGCTCGCCAACTTTCCACATTGTAAGTGTGTATTTATTGTTGTTGTTGTCAATAAATACCTGTCGTTATCAACACTATACATTTCCATATCTTCCCCGTCTCAACCCCCCCCCCCCCCCCACACGCATTCATCTGTGGAGCGTTGGAGTAAACCATCTCTACTACACCATCGCTGAGTGAGGGGACCCCTGCAGACCAGACCACGTGGATCGTGAGACGTTCTGAGGAACAGAGACGTGAGGCACAGATTCTCTCAACTGTACCTGAGAGCCCCTCATCCTGTAAGTAGGATTTCAGGGTTCTAGGCAGGGGGTGATTGAAAAACAAACCACGCTATGTGCGTGCCTCTCTGTTTTTTTCTATGATTCAGAGACATCAGCATATCTTATCAGACACCCCCTGCCTGTCCAACAACTATCAAATTATAATCTGGCATAGGAAGCCTATACTAAGACTGCCCAATTGGTTCACGTATTTGGTTCATTGGACTATATTCACCGGCCTGGGACAATTTATTTGTATGTTTATAATAATAATAATATGCTTTATTATATTACCTCTCTCCCCTCCTAGTTTTCCCCTTATTAATATTAATTAATAACAACGATTATTATTGTGCCCTCGTCCTCTATCCCCTCCTTGTATAATTGATAGTTAATTAACTCTCTTTATGGTAGTATTACTATTACATTATTATTCCCTCCTCTTCTCTCTTTTTCTCAGCCTTCAGATAGGGGAAGTGAAGAGGAAACAGCACTTTCCAGTCAGGCTCTCCTTCCCCGACCTTTAAAGATCCATCCAATGTTGTCTATCCAGAAGCCTTTTAAATTACTTTCAAGCTTACAATTTCAACCACTTACCTATTCAATTCTACAAACTTCAGTGTAGTCGTCTGAAATTAATTTCACTCTTGAGTTATATTCACGCATGGGCAGTGCTAGTTATAATTTATTTCCATTCTCCCCTCATGCTAGGGAAGAGGGATGGGTAGCCGTGTTGGTTCTTTATTCCATGTAGTAAGAAAGGAGGGAGAGGGAGTAGTGGTATGATATCTTTTATTGAACCAACATGTAGTTGATATGTTACAAGCTGTGGAACCCCTTAGGGTCCTTCATCAGGTATGGCAGAAATACAGAGACACAATATTATAGAGTGTTTGTAAGAGGGATATCTGTTTGCAATGAATGTTGAGAGGAAGTGAGTTAGGGATATCATAGTATACTTATTGTTATCCCATCCTCCTGATAATAACAAAATCATCAAAATGATCCTCTTTATCGTCCTTCTTGATATTAATAACATTATATATATATATATATGTTTTATTATATATATAATAATCAAAAAATAAATAGATGATACCGTTCTGTGGCTAACAAAATGCTTTTATTTGTGCGAGCTTTCGAGATACACTGATCTCTTCTTCCAGCGATGTTACAATGAATGAAGCAAGCAAAGGGTATACTTAAAAACATTGTCTATTGGAATGTTAAAAATAACAAAGAGAAACCGGGCGCTTACCTTAAATAAATGGGTCAGGATTGAGGATAAAGTTTAAAACACTAATTCAAACCAACAGTTGAGGTCTCTCCAAATGATAGGAGATAGCGCTTAAAATCCCCTCTGCTGCAACCCCAGAAGGGAAAATCCAAGACCCTTGATAGAACGTAAAACAGGAGAAACAGGGGGAGCAAGGGGTTAAAACATATACACAGTCGACAATATTGTAGAGAATACAGGGGGCCAAAAAGCCTCTGAGGGGAACGGGGGACAAGATAATAATAATATACTCACACGGCCCTGTGTGAGTAAAGATGTATATTGGTATCTTGTGAAGTCTAACCTGAGCCTTCCAAATAGGTGGTCAGATTGGGAATAATGATGGAAATAAAATAGGGATATGGCAATAATAATAATATAGTACTTACACGGCCCAGTGTAAGCAAGGGTGTAGAATGGTTTCTGTTTGGTACAAAATGTTAACCCATCCAGGCCGATTCCAGGAACAGGGCACAGGTAGTTGCTGACGGGCAAGGTTTCACATGGGGATTCCCCTTCACAGTGCTCACGTTAAAGCACTTTCCTCTCCAGTCCAACAATTAGGGGTTAGTGAGGCAAGGTATCAGCAGGGTGTCAGCATTAGAGTAAAAAATGCGTTTATTACAGATAAAAGACAGCCACAAATGCACTCACAAATATTACAGATCCCTGGCCCGCCACCGTAGCATGGGTCACACGTCACTTCACAGGCAGCCCGCTCTCCGCGTCCGGAGTGGGGAGAGATGTAACTTTTTGAGCCTGAGGAAGCCGTTTTCACGGCGAAACGCGTTGCTCTAAATCACTATACGTTTTTGGACCACGGAGGCTTCCGTAGCTAGTGGAAGCAGTCGCAGTCCCAGCCGAGCCGGATAGGAGTTTCCATCTCTCCCCACTCATGGTTGGTCGCATGGAGAACATTGAGAGTAACATAGCAGGGCTCTATTTTTGGGTTGGTGTCCCTGCCTCTGTAAGTCCAACGCAGGAGCAGGTGGGCGACCTGGAGGAGTCTCTCCCGGAGGAACCGCATACTCCCTGTGCACCCTCTCCATCACTGGAATTGACCTGCACTCCGCCAAGACAATTCACACCACCGGAGGCCCCCCGCCCACCCGAGTTGATGACAACCCTGGTAAGAGCACAGGTACGACAGGAGGAACATATCCTCCCAAACCATCTTCCCTCACCCACTGACAGAAGCACACCCGCTGCACCCAGGAGTGTACAGCTGCAAATGCCACCGGCGATGCGAATCCTCCCAGACCATCTACCCTCGCCCACTGACAGAAGCACACCTGCTCCACCACCCACTGCACCCAGGAGAGTACAGCTGCAAATGCCACCGGTATTGCGACCCGATCCAATCGAGATCCCAGACATGACGCTAAATGACCTCCAGCAGAGCATCCGGGAGAAATACTTTACCAGATGAGGAGGAAGCGCGGCCAGACTAGCCATTCTCATTTTGAAACACCACATCAGTCATGGGCTGTACTTTGACTGGTACAAACATTTTAATTATGATACAAGAGGCGCTTCCTGTAAATTTACGGAGAACTATTATGGACGAAATCCAACGTCATTTCAAAATGACCCAGTTTATTTCCAAAAACGTGAAAGACAGCATGAATGCCTTTTTGAAGCATAGAAGGATACTTGTCTGGAACCCCAATGGGTATGGGGATAACTACATGTTTAATTAATTTCAAAATAAAAATGCGCCTAAAATGTTTGTAATATAATTTAAAAAAAGTTGTGTTTTATAAAGTTGTCATTGTTTTAATTTTTTTTTTTTTAATGTTTTGCATGTCTGGAGCCGGGCGAAGCTAACGCGCAGGAAACACCCCCATTGGTGCAAGACAGTAATCCAGCAATACTGCCTGGTAATGAACTGTACTCCATGTGATGCTTTCTCCTGCATAACCCTCAAAAACTCAGAATTGCATAATGTATTCACTGTAATGTAAAGTGATACTGTAGTCATAATGTAAGTATTGTACCCCATGCCATGTTTCCCACCACCCCCAAAAACATACTGATTACATAATGTACAGTAGTCATTGTTTACATTTTTTTCCAATTTCTGCTATGACACACGTGCAGAAATGCAAAGACACGCATGCTTTTTCTCTCCAAGCCCCCCCGCTCCCCCCCAAATCAGGCTTTCATTAAGTAAGGTGCGGTTATTAATATTGAATATTGTCTCTATCTTTTAAAGAACAAGACGTCTAAGAACAGCAAGCCGGTTCCAAGAAGCAAAATAAAAGAAGATTATTAATTTGAAAGAAGAGATGACTGTATTTTTTGAATCATTATTTTTTATTTGATTCTCGCGTCAAAATAAACATTTCATTCTTTATGCATCCTTTTTGGTGTGTTCACATTTTTACTCTTAACCTGTAAATTAAATACACTTACAGTAGTACTGTACATAAAGTACTAAGTGTAGATGTTTGAAACAAGTATTTAAATTAGGAAATCTTGGCTCCTATTTATTTATAAAATATTTTACCAGGAAGTAATACATTGAGAGTTACTTCTCGTTTTCAAGTATGTCCTGGGCACAGAGTTAAGACAAATAATACATGGTTACAAATACAGTTACATAAATGAACAGGGTATACATTATATACAAGACATTGCATGCTGCCAGGTCGAGCTCACCACAAACGAGGTGGGACCACGGTGCTGAGGTGGGAAAGGATATAACGCCACAAACAGCCACGAGGGCGCGTCTTGAGAGTAGAATGGTCTGGGTGTCCGAGTCGGGGCAGGAGAGGTACGGATGGTAGTAGGTGCTGTTAGCCAAGTCCGGGGTTAGAGAGAGAGACATAATCGTTTTACCGTTTGCCGAGTTCGGGGTGCCAGAGGTGCGGAGAGTCGTATTGCCGTATGCCAAGTTCGGGGTGCCAGAGGTACGGAGAGTCGAAGAGGAAGCCGGTTCGGTACACGAGGAAGACTGCAAAACAAGACAAGACAGGACTAGGGAGGCAGAGAGTAATGAGAACAACTGGTTCTATGCTCAGCCGACGAGTTAGTGAAACCGCAGGGTATATGTAGGAGAGAGGATCCAATGGCAGGGTAGCAAGATGGGGTGTGTGGAAGAGCCAGGCTGCGGCAGGGATAGGTCCAGAATGACTCCAGGGGAGGAGCAATAAAGCCCAGTAGTAAGGCTGCATTTGATTGCAGCAATGGTTTGGGATGCTGTGCCTTTAAGAGGCTGGTGCGCCTCCATGTGGCTGCGCTTGTGGGCGCGTGACCGGGCATGCCCCCAGGAACGGCCCTTGAAGAGGGACACCGGCGTGCGCGCGCGCGCCCACGTGGAGCAGGAAGCGGCGTCATGGAGAGAGGCAGTTTGTGTGCCGCGGGAGGACCCGGCGGGGCTGCAGGTGAGTGGGGAGCACACCGAGGGCGGCGTGACTCCCAGGCTGTTACACATGAACAGTTAAAGAAAATATATATTATGGCCGTATGAAACAGTTACAGACCAGATTAAAATGTGAGACCGCCTTAGATTTGAATGAACTTAACCTGGTGGTGGATGTGAGAGTCTCTGGTAGGTTGTTCCAGTTTTGGGGTGCACGGTAAGAGAAGGAGGAACGGCCGGATACTTTGTTGAGCCTTGGGACCATGAACAGTCTTTTGGAGTTTGATCTCAGATGATAAGTGCTGCATGTGGTAGGGGTGAGGAGCTTGTTCAGATAGATGGGTAGCTTGCCCATAAAGAATTTAAAGGCAAGACAGGAAAGGTGAACTTTGCGCCTAGACTCGAGTGATGACCAATCTTGTTCTTTGAGCATTTCACAGTGATGTGTGTTGTAGTTGCATTGGAGAACAAAACGACAAATTGAATTGTAGAGGGTGTCAAGTTTGCTAAGGTGGGTTTGAGGTGCCGAGCCATATACTATGAGACTTAGGGAGGATTTGTTCCTGTAAAGTACCCCTAGTTTGGCATTGGTATTGGTTGTCGGGGTTATCAATGTGCATCCCCAATGGTAATGTGGGAGTCAAACCATATGCCCAGGTATTTAAAACTAGTGACAGGGGTTAGGGTGGTGTTAGCGTTGGTTCTAATCTGGAGCTCAGTCGCTGGAAACTTTAAAAATTTAGTCTTGGTCCCAAATACCATTGTTACAGTCTTGGCAGTGTTTAAAAACAGTTTGTTGTGGGAAATCCAGTTTTCGAGTCTCAAAAAGTCAGACTGAAGTACAGTATGTGTTGAAAGTCAGAGAGGCTATGGCTGTGTGCATATAGGATTGTGTCATCTGCATACATGTGTATTGAGGCTTCCTTACAAGCTGTGGGAAGATCATTGATGAACACTGAGAAGAGTAGGGGCCCCAGAACAGAGCCTTGCGGGACACCACAGGTGATATCAAGGGGGTTGGAGTTAGAGCCTGAGATGGACACATGTTGGGATCTACCTGATAGGTAGGACTGAAACCAGTTTAAAGCATGCTTCCCTATTCCAGAGCTCTGGAGTTTGTTAAGCAGGATAGCATGATCAACAGTATCAAAAGCCTTTGCAAAATCTAGGAATATTGTACCAGTGAGTTGTCCCAGTTCCATTCCACACTGGATTTCATTGTAAACTTTTAGCAGGGTAGTTACGGTGGAGTGTTTGGGGCAAAAGCCAGATTGGAATTGGCTAAGGAAATTTGTCTTGGTATAGTAATCACTTAATTGGGAGTGGACACATTTTTCCATGACTTTGGATAGAATTGGGAGAAGAGAGATTGGCCTGTAGTTTGAGACAGTGTTTTTGTCCCCACTTTTGAAGATTGGGACAACTTTTCAGTTTTCCAGGTCTTAGGGATATGGCCTGCATACAGGATAGAGTTGACTATGGAAGAAATTGGTTTGGCAATGGCTGGGGCACCAAGTCGTAGGAACCTAGATTGTAGTAAGTCAGGTCCACATTGGCTGCTTAGTTTTAATTTGAGGAGCGCTTGTGTAATCTCCTCTTCGGATACTGTGCCAAATTGAAAGTTGTGGGCAGTGTTGGGAGGTGGTGGGGCTATGTGGGTACTCCCAGGATCAGATTCAGGTTTGTGGTTTGGGCTGCGTTTTGCTAATAAGTTAGTGGCACACCCCACAAAGTAATCATTGAATGCATTTGCAATGTCAGTGGGGTTTGTCAGAGTAATATCCCCCTTAGTGATATTACTTGGTTGTTGATGGTTAGAATGCTGGAATATATTGTTGATAACCTTCCAGAAGTTAGCTGGGTTGGATGTATTCTGGTGGAGATTGTCAGAGTAATATTGTGCTTTTGTGTGCCTTGTTTGCCTTGTGCACGTTCCGCATCTGTAGTGATTGAGATCCTTGGTAGTGCCAGTTATTTTGTAGCATTTCCACAAGGTATCCCTGAACTGGTAGAGTGTTATAAGGTCAGTTGTAACCCATGGAAGGTGGGCCCCCCGTACCCTTATTTTGCGTAGTGGAGCATGGGTATCACAGAGTTTTAAGAACTCGGATTGGAAATAGTCGAGCGCAGAATCAGGGTCGGGAATTAAATCGATTCTGTGCCATGGACAGTTGGTAAGGTCAGCCAGAAACTGTTGTGGGTTAAAGTTTGTAAATGTTCTAGTTAGGAGAACTTTAGGGCTTGAATGGGGCGGTTTAATTTGTGATGTCTACTCACAGTGTGGCATATTAATAAGGGCACATCAGAAATCCTCATGGTCTGCTCCTCAGGGTTCAGGTGGTTGGTACCTCAGTGTATGAAAGAAAAAGGGGACCATTGCATAGCTCCAAAAAATATAAGCTTTATATGTTAAAATAAATAAGAAATGCACTCACAATTTGTGCAATCATTAAAAAAAAGAAACACAGTGTGATGTGTAGTCCTGTGACGCCGTGAGTTTCTCACCGCCCTTCTTCCTTAGGTGTCGTTCGTGGTGTCATGGTTATGTCCCTGCCATGGTGATCTCTCTTCCGGTCTATCTGGTGTCTCCTCCACCCTCTCCATAAAGTGTTTAGATACTAGGAGTATAGAATCTTTTTTTTTTATAGAGCAAATATGCTCCATCATCCTCACCTGATCGTCCTGCCTACGTAACACTATCCACAACCACATGTGAGATAAACAACATAGGTGGAATTACAGTTTATAAATGTTAGAATTCTATGGTGATGCTTGTTAATCTTAAGATCCAAAGATTTGGTAGGTGCCGCATAACGACACATAATATAGTTACCACATTTGAAGAATCCACAGACTTTGTTAGCATTATGTGCCTTATCCAATCTTGAATTGAAAAAGACTTGGCGATAGATGATGAGCTAAAGATTTAGCTTTCCTAAATGCAAAATTAGGAACTTGTTCAACAGTCTGCTTGATATCTTAGTCTAATTATAACATATCCCAATGTTTATAGAAGATGGTACGAATTTCAGTCGCCTGTCTACTATGTACTATGTATGCTTGTTGTGATTCAAAGCAGACTCTTTCTGTCTCTTAGATTTATGTGTAGTTTGTAACAGATCTTGTCGATTCGCTGATTTCGTATACAGATATGAATTATTAATGTCTGTGTATCTATAGCCTTTAGAGATAAATCTTGAGGACAAATCAGCCGATTGTCTAGCATCTATGTCTAGATTGTCTAGAGCATAAATGACTCTACATTTGAATACAATCTTCTCAGGTGAAGGAATTGTCTTTTTGGAATGCCTTTTTTAAGAGAAGATGGATGATTGCTGTCAGCTTTTAGAAAGGTGTTTCTAGCATTCACCTTTCTAAAGTTGTCTGTCTGAATTTCTTGATTAACATCCATGTAAAGTAGTATTATGTCAAGATAATTGATGTGATGAATGTTTTGCTCATATGTAAATGTGAGATTGTGCTTGTTGGTATTCAGTGTTGCAATGAAAGTGTTCAATATGGATAGTTCCCCACCCCAAATGAAAATTACATTGTCAATGTAGCGTCTGTAAAAGATAATGTGTTCCCGATACTGTTTAAAACCACCAAACAAAAAAGTGCTGTCTGGTTATCTAATCTGGGTCAGTGTATAGTGCCGTACGTTTATATACTCTGGGTCAGTGTATAGTGCCGTACGGTTATATACTCTGGGTCAGTGTATAGTGCCGTCTTGTTATATACTCTGGGTCAGTGTATAGTGCGGTCTGGTTATATACTCTGGGTCGGTGTATAGTGTCATCTGGTTATGTACTCTGGGTCGGTGTATAGTGCTGTCTGGTTATATACTCTGGGTCGGTGTATAGTGCCACTGGTTATATATTCTGGGTTGGTACCAAGATTTTTATTTGGACCATTCACTTTTTTGAAGCTTGCAGATTATTATCCTTATGGTACTGGTATGATAACGAATCAGGCTGACGTAATAAGAAATCGATGGGCACGATGTCCCATAAGGCTAACAATATCTGGAATCTAATTAAATGCTAAAACTGACACGGTGTCCTGTCCTTTTTGTGTGTGAAAGATATCACTCATTCAGTCACCTCTCCCTCTACAGCTGTCCTTGTGATTTTAGTTTGTGTCAATTCTATATTGTTTATCCTTAGCCATGGTCTCCATTTATTTTTCCTATTAGATCAGTAAAAGTGAAGTTTTACACATATAGTGGGACCAGAGTGCATATAATTACGGGCATTCTCTCTCTGTAAAAAATCACTCTAGTGTAAAAATGTGTATATTTTTTACATAATAGAAGGTGGAGCTGAACCATTAACAACCAGGCATTATTACTATTATTATTATTATTATTATTAACCGCTGTGATTGCGTGGAGGGTCATTTAAGTGTGTTCTCTCTGGCCCTTACAGCCACAGGTTTCTGTTTGTTGTACACAGTATATTAACTAACTTAGATATATAGCAGCAGCAGCTGCAGTTATAGAGGTAAGTATCTTGGGAAGCAGGGAGTGCCTAGAGCTATAATTAATGGGGTTCTGCTCCAGAGAACTCCTGCTTCAAACCTATTAAAATATAAACATAATCACCTAGTCCAGGGTGGCGTTAGCCCTTTTTTCCTATGGATATAATTAGTGCTTGACAAATAACTCAAAAATCTACTCGCTGCCTAGCCCCGCCCCTAGCCCCACCCTTATCCCTGCCCCCAAGGTCCGCCCCCAAACCCAAAATTAAAATAAAATTCTAGAAAGAACTAATAACAACATTGTTTGACATAAGTTATTTATTGTATACATTTAATAGTTTTGGTACATTGTGGTGTGTGTGTGGTGTGTGTGTGGTGTGTGTGTGTGTGTGTGTGTGTGTTGTGTGTGTGGTGTGTGTGTGTGGTGTGTGTGTGGTGGTGTTGTGTGGTGTGTTGTGTGTGTGTGTGTGTGTGTGTGTGTGTGTGTGTCGGATGACCTCACTAATCTAGAAAAAAAAAGCCAGATGTGAATGACTAGTTTCTTGAACCACTTACCAAATGTCAGGATGCCCTAGCTTCACAATTTTCAAAAGCAGTAATCCCACCTGGGATCTTACTGGATCCGCAGTCCCTTAATGTCCAGGTACCCTCATTCCTACAATGTGATATATTGGAGGGGAGGTGTTCCCTACCTGTCTTCTGGGTTAGGGGGGATTCCAATGTCTCCCGTGTGAAGCTTGAGAGTCATATCTGGAAGAAAGCAGTATATGTTATTTTGGTGTAGGTATAGGGCAGTTCAGATATATAGGGTAAATAAGATATCCAGATCCAGAATGTGAGACAGAGAGAGTGTGTGTAAGCCAGAAAGAGTATGTGAGCCAGAAAGAATGTGTGTGAGCCAGAGAGAGTGTATGAGCCACAGAGAGTGTGTGTGAGCCAGTGTCATGGGAGACCAGCACTTTTAACTCCTTAATACCCGGATCCTTTGATTGAGCTAAGCAAAGAGGTAAAATAAATTGTGATTTATTTACAGAATGAACACACACATTAGTTTACAATTACACTCAAAATACACTTACTTGAATGGGGTAAAACAAAATATCTTGTTTCCAAAACGCTATGTTGCAAAACAAAGTCTCCAGGAGCAATTTTCCAAGAGTGGGAGTTGTTCACGAAAAGAGCCTGAGACAGTCCTCGGTCAGCAGTGCAACTTGACACTGCTGTTTTACTCCGCCGGAGCTGCTTCTTTCGTTCTGCCGCTGTAGTATTGGATTTGGAACCTTTCGTTCTTACGAACTCTTGACTTTGGTTACAATGGTATAAAGTCTTACAATGAAGCTTAGTTGAATCTTAGATGGAACTGTTACAGCATGATGACTCTCATTCCTGATGGGCTGCATGGGTTCTTATAGGGTTAACATTCCTATACCTAACTAGTGCAGCCTATCTCTCCGTGGGAATATTTCCGTCCCCCTATCACAGAGTTGCCAATACTTTGCAAACCTGTCAGAGGGGGCTTCTCATTCTGCTATGGGCATGTGTGAACTTTGCACCTTTGCCGCTTAGTATATGAGACCCTGCCCCTCTTACCTAGTGCCGCTCAGTCTCGGCAGGGTGACATCTTGCCGGATAGCTTATTGAAGATTTTTTTTTTCCGTTACCCCTCCTTGCTAACAAATGGTTTAACACTTCTGTGACAGGGTAAATAAACGTCACCAGCCATATGCCTGGCAGACTTATCTGTAGTGCAGCAGTGCAGCAGTGCAGCAGTGCAGCAGGGCAGCAGGGCAGCAGGGCAGCAGGGCAGCAGGGCAGCAGTGCAGCAGTGCAGAGGTTAACTTTCAGCTGAGTTAATTAGTCTGAGCCCAGCTGCCTCATCAAGGTGTTTTAAAACCCCCAGGCTGTACACACATGCAGGCTAGCTGGTCAGGAGACAGGAGTGAAATGCTGAAGTAAGATTACTGCTACAAGGTCTGTTTTCAAAGTACATGTTTGATGAACTGTCTGTGTCCGGCATGCTGAAAAGAAGCTGTCTTGTTTTTCTATGCTGAGGAGAAGCTATTTTGTTTTTGTATGCTGACAAGAAGCTGTTTATTTTTGTGTGCTGTAATATTTAAGGCTTATCAAGAAAACCCGCGTGTGGTTGCATGTACCCTGCAACAACTTCCATATCCTGGATTGCCTTTGAACTTGCCAGGATGGCTTATTGAAGTTTTCTTCCTATACACCTCCTTGCTACCAAATGGTTTAACACTTCCATATCCTGGATTGCCTTTGAAGCTTAGAGGCGGAGTAGCCACTCTGTCTCACATGCAAATGGATTTTTACCCATACTGAACATTACTGTAACTTAAAAACATATAACTCTCGCCACCGTGTACCTGGTCGAGATACACTGAACCCCATTGTGTTTTGGGGGTTAGGGCATATACCGGGACCTTTGAATGTAATTCAATTCCCTGCCCTGGCTGGCTGTGCTGAAGCAGGGAGATAAGCGTGAGCTGCAAACTGCTTCTTGGAGGATATTATCCGGTGGTCTGTTTCTCATGTCCTCAGGAATCTGGGGGATTCCTGAGTACATGTTTCGGGGTAACCCGCAACACTGGCCTCCTTCTACCCAACACACCCTAAACAACATTTTACTGTAAAATCACCCTGAAACTCATGCACTGCACATCTCCGCTGGTTGCACTCATGGAACAGTAAAAATACACGTACATTTTATTCACAAAAACATGTTCCTGATCACCCTGGCAGTGGGCACCTTTGGGTTAATCCCTTCTCACTCTAGGAGGACAGGAAATTGACTTTTGCAGGTAGGCCATATAAGGCCCCTCCCTCTACCTGCACTTAGTCTTTTCCTGTCCTCACAGCTAGGAGTAGGATTTTTTATTTTGTAAGGGACTCACCTACTGCCCCCTTGTGCAGATATCCAGGGACCTCAGCCTCTCTGCCCTGAAGCTCCGTCGAGCCCCCAATGCGGTGCAAGACGAGAGACCCTAAGATCGGGGGAACCCCGGAACCCATTACATCCGTGGGTGGGGAGCAGCGGCAGCCGCGGCCGGGAAGCTTACATGCAAGAAGCCCCAATACCAAACGAAGAGGGGGAGCATAGCAGCTGCACTGAGAGCCCGTGGAGGCCCAACTCACTGCATTAGCGTCTGGTACGCTGCGGTAAAAAGGAACCCGGAGCCCGCTACATCGCGGAGGGGGAGCCCACGCTGCGAGATACAAGAAGGCTCAAATTGACCATGCTAGCGTCGGGAACGCTGTGGTAAGAGGGAACAGTACACGCGACCGCACGGGAGCACCGCTTCACGTTCCGGCCGGAAGATGCGTGCACAGACACGCGGTTCGTGTACGAGCACTTGATGACGTCAGAGAAGCGACAGACACACTTGTGTGTAGTTTGAGTGAGAAACTGCAGCATGAACGCTCAGCAGGGAGAAGCCAAGTGCTGGAAAATGGATTCGAAAATGGAGACACCTAAAGTTCAGTTCCCAAGACTAGGTGAGTCCTTTAGCTTTAGTTCTACATGGGAAAGAGAGATGGGCTATATACATTAGGGTGTATGTTTAGTATATTTATTTTGTTTTTATAAAATAGTTCGGCGGGTTACCCTCCCAGAAGCAGAATCTTCAAGGTGACGGGGGAATCCCTGCAACATAAAAGAAGGTTGCTAAAACTAAATGGTGCGCAGCTTGCGATAATCACTTTCCTGTATTGATGAGGAGGCGTGTAAACACGAGTGTTGATGCGGCAGTCACAACGCTGTAAACCCTGCGCAGAAAAGATCTAGATCCCAAACCAGTCTGGATAAGGGAAAGGTTTTTCATCAGATGAGTCTGACATGATTGTTTTCAAGTATCAGAGGGTGAAATGGATTAATCAGATCAAGATTTCAGGAAGAGGAATCTGAATTTGATGTAGAAATGGTGGATCCACTCATCAAAGCCATGAGACAGGCATGGAACTAGAAGATACTGGGAGCTAACCCACAAGAAGGTAAACTTTTGGGGCGACAAAGAAAAGATAGAGTCTTTCCTATCCTCAAGTAATTAAAGACCTCATTCAGGTGGAGTTGGCGAGACCAACGTATTTAGTGTATTTACGCCTAGAAGGTTTGGGAAATGTATCCATTCCCACAAGAGGAGGTAACATTTTGGGATGTCAGCCTAAAGGTGGATACTGCTATATCCAGAATAGTAAAAAACACAATCCCAATAGAGGAAGCTCGCGATTAAAGGACGCTATGG
Organism: Ascaphus truei; assembly: GCA_036426205.1. Lineage (NCBI taxonomy): Eukaryota > Metazoa > Chordata > Amphibia > Anura > Ascaphidae > Ascaphus > Ascaphus truei. Next base: position 147,498,491 of record CM071568.1, on the reverse strand, counting down.
ATGAAGATGGATTACGTACGAAGAAAGCATACGTTACAGCAGGAACATCCTACAAGCCAGCCATAGCACCCTTCAGCAGCAAGGGCTATGCGAGTGTGGATTGCCAACATAGAAGAGCGAAATGACAAGGTGTAAAAAATAGTGCTATTCTTAAGGCACTGTCTGAAGTAAAGGTGGCAACAGACTACATAGCGGAGGCCTCTCTTGGAGGCGGTAAAATTAGCAGCTAAATCTATGGCGCTAGCAGTATCAGCAAGAAGGGGCTTTATGGCTCAGACAGTGGATGGTGACACACCATCAAAGACAGCGTTATGTGGACTATCATTTGAAGGTGAATTCCTCTTGGCAACAAACTGGATGCATAATAACAAAGCATCAGGAGTGTAAGAGCACATTTTTACCTCAGGAAAAACAGAGCCAGAAGATTTAGTTTCCACAACAGGCTAATAGAAACCAAATAAAGAAGCAAGGGCAATAGACCTGCAGGTCATTCCCAAGACAAACAACATGGAGGGGCGGCCAGAACCGGCTTTTTCGTGCGCCAGAGGAAGAGGATCACTTGCAAAGAACAAGTCCACATGAAGTCAGGGCCCAGCAGTTGCCAGTAGGAGGGCGATTGAGCAGTTTTCTGCAACATGGGCCCAAACAATACAGGACAATTGGGTATTGAAACCATTCGTCAGGGGTACAGTATAAAATTCAGAGAGATGCCAAGAAGAAAATGGGCCTAATACATGGATTCAGTCCAAGGAAAAAAGAAGGCAAATGAATTCGGCTTTAAAGAAGTTATTACAAGCAAAGTAATAAAGAAGGTACCTCAGGAAGACAGAGCAAGTGGAGTTTATTCCAGAATATTTCTAGTAAGAAACCTACAGGGGATTACAGAGCAATCCTAGACCTAAGAAAATAAATTTATTCTTGAAATAAGAAATTCAAGATGGTGTCGTTGAACCTGATTATTCAAGAGGTACACACCAGGACTGGATGGTGGCGAAGACTTAAAATAGACGCTTACTACATGTGCCCATAGCAAAGGGACACCAAGATTTCTAAGGTTTGCAGTAAATCAAGATCATTATCAGTACAACAGCATGACATTTGGTCTGGCGACTTCCCCAAGGACGTTTACAAAGGTTCTAGCCCCTCTAGTGGCAGAAATGAGAGAAAGAGGTGTAGAGATATACCCATACCGGACGACATCCTGGTAAAATCAAAAAGCCTGGGTTAAACTACAACAAGATCAGAAGATGGTAAAACCTTCCTGGAACAGCACGGTTGGTTAATAAACAAGCAGAGTCATCTCATGCCCACTCAACTGTTAAGATTTCTGGGGGTAGAATTCGATACGGCAAAAGGAGAAGTGGAGACTACCAGACGCAAAGCCCTGTCTCTCTCCCTCTCTCTCCCCTGTCTCTCCCTCCCCTGTCTCTCCCTCTCTCTCTCTCCCCCTCTCTCTCCCCCTCTCTCTCCCCCTCTGTCTACCCCTCTCTCTCCCCTCTCTCTCCCCTCTCTCTCCCCCTGTCTCTCCCCCTCACTCTCTCTCTCCCCCTGTCTCACCCTCTCTCTCCCCCTGTCTTTCCCTCTCTCTCCCTCTCTCCCCGTCTCTCCCCTCTCTCCCACTGTCTCTCCCTGTCTCTCCCACCCACGTAACCTCCCCTGCTTTCTTCCAGATCTGACTCAAGTTTCACGCGGGAGACATCGGAAGACAGGTAGGGAACACCTCCCCTCCAGTATAGTACCTTGAGGGACTGCGGATCAGGTAAGATCCCAGCCAGGATTGCTGCTTTAGAAATTGTGAAGAGGGGGCGTCCTGGCAATGGTTAAGGGGTACAGAAGTCATTCACATCTGGCTTTCTTTTTGTTCGATTAGTGAGGCCATCCGACACACACACCACACACCACACACCACAAACCACACACCACACACACACGTAACTAGGAATAATGGTAGTAAAGTATAAGTGTAATACAATAAATAAACTGTTAATGTAAAAAAAAAAAATTGTGTCCCTGTTTTTCATTTTCAAAATCTGGTCACCCTAAATATAAAGCAATACTACTACCATCATTGTTTCACGAGCGTTTGAAGAAACATTATCAAAGAGCCTCTGACTTTAAAGGTCTGGTTATGCCTCTACATCCTACTAGAAAATAAAACAATATTAGGTGACATTATTGACTGTGGTCTTGCTTAAACCAGTTCAGTACAATGCACAGTGCTGCAAAGTCTGTCACTAAAAGTGTTAATAAATTAACAGCCATGCTACCTATGATTATTCTATACAGTGCAAATTACAGGTTGTTCCATAGATTAGCTGTTCTGTATGGCAGGGGTGCTAGACTCCCGTCCTCAAGTCCTGCCCAACAGGTCAGGTTTTCAGGATATCCCAGCTGCAGCAGAGGTGGCTCAATCAGAGGCTCAGTCTTTTGACTGAGTCTCTGAATGAACTACCTGTGCTGAAGCAGGGACTGATTGAGCCACATGTGCTGAAGCAGGGACTGATATTGAGTCACTTGTGCTGAAGCAGGGACTAATTGAGCCACATGTGTTGAAGAAGGGATATCTGAAAACCTGACCTGTTGGGTGGGCTTGAAGATTGGATTTGAGCATCCCTACTGTATGGTATTGTGTTTAAAGGTGTTGCTTATCCTGCCAGCTACCCCAAATGTGTTGACAGGAAATTAAAAATGCACTGATAGGAATCCTTGTTCGGGTTTTCAATATCACCCACAAGTACACACATGGACACGCCCCACAGTAATTGTTGTTCAAATATAGTTTATTGAAATACTTAGCTGCGGACAGTATAAGAATGAGGATACCACATGCACGGATAACCTGAAGAACCCCCACACCTCTTCACAGGTGCATGGCAGTTACTGTTACTTCTGTGATCGCATTTTCCTGGACACAAGCGGTCTCACCATTAGCCTTGTCCGGAGATGAGGTTCTGTCCACCACCGTCCCGTTCTGTTATTGGACACCTAGGCTTGAGCCTCATTACTCCAAGTTCTCTTTTTGAATATATTGTCGCACATTTTAGGAAGCTTCTTGATTTGTGTTACTTACCACAGTTGAGTTGGTTTCACAGGGTCAGCTTTGTGATCCTCACAAGACAAAGCTTATATACCCTTATCTCAGAGAGCTGGAGGGGGTGGGGAATTCAGCAACACACTCTCTAAGGCCGAGTCCACGGTCCCTGCTGGCGTGCTGAGGCGCGCTGAGGCGCAGGGAAAGCGGGTGCTTTCCCTGGCCTTGCGGTTGCTTACCGCAAGCGCTCTCAGCAGCCGTCAGGGGGCGGTCCGGGGGCGGTCCGGGGGCGGGCGCGTCACTGGCCGGGGGCGGGCCAGTGACGTCACGGAGCTGGTTCGCCCTCATTGGGCGAACCGCTCACGTGACCGGCCTGTCTCGCCGGCAAGCGGGGGAATTTTAAATTCCCCCAAGACCTGCGCTTCCGCAAGCGCGCGTAAGCGCAGGTGAGCCCCTACTAAAGCCGCTCTAATTGCGGCTGTAGGGGCTCAGTGCTGAGCGGGAGCGCGCCTCAGCGCGCTTCCGCCAGCAAGCAAGTAACATGGCCGAGGCCTAAAACATTAACCTCTTTGAGTGCCAGCCCCAAGACTTAGACAGTCACTGAAAAAGTGGAAACAAGCTGTCTGAAACTCACAATAAACTGTATACAGTACTGGAAGTTTCAGACTATGTAAGCAGAATTTCAGCAACAGTAGACATTTAAACTAAGAGACAAAAATGAACCCATTACATGCCTAGGGCTAACTCCTTACATGCCCAGGACCTCAGAAATAAGACTAACTTTCATTCTATCTACAGGTATGCACATCACACTGTCTGATTTCAGTGATCCATTGTGACGATGAAGAGGTAACCAGGCTCACTAATAAAGGTTAAGCCCGTTTGGTTACTTCTGATCCATGTCTTGGGGTTCAGGAGTGTCAGCTCTTGGACCCACCTGTAATAAAAGCATTACCTGTGTAATGGTGTTTCCCCCCCCCCCCCCCCCAATCGCATATAGGGGCCATTACGGGGTATGTGGTGCTTATACCTGCTGACAACAAGAGAAACGAGTAGTCCGCGATGACTTTGGGACGCAGGAACAGGCTCCTGGGTTCATACCCCACATGATACTTAGCAGTGCAGTGCCTCCATCTGCCGTTGGCGCCAGAGAAATGGAGATGATCTCCCACGGTAGAACTGATTACCTCTCCCCCCAGTTAGATCACACACCAGGCCGGAGGTATATTGCAGACAAGAACGGTTTACAACTACGGTCTGCAATAACACAACAGGTACTCAGCAGTATTCTGCCGGATACAGTCTCTTGGATCAGCTATCACTTCAGATGGTCCCTGGACCGTCACTACAGGCCAAGGGCACCCGCAGCCGTCCTAGCTCTTCCCCACCTCCCTAGCGGAGGCAGAGGTATTGGTTCACATTCACTCCTCCCCGGAAGGAAGAGCACATGGGAAGGCCCCAATCTCAGGCTCCCAGTCGTGTGACCTTCCTTCCTCAGAGGGAAGGAACAACCTCCAAATTTAGGGTGGTCCTGCCCATAAGTGCAGCCAGAAGGCGGGCACCCCGTTGTCCCAGCTACAACAGGATGTACCACCCCATGCTGTCACTCAAGTGCAGTACCAAAGGTGAAGGGGAAAACCCCATACCAACTACCGGCAAGCCTGTAAAAACCAGGGTTTACTGCCAGCCCATTGGGTAGAATAGTAGCCAGGGGGTACCCCGCTACACTCTACCTCTGGTGAATTTGGCGCCTAAATTTTCGGGTACCATCTTTGATGAATTGGAGTGTGAAGATGGTCAGTGCAAATTCGTGGAACTCAAGATGATGATGGAGAAAAAAATAAAATAAAACACAGTATTAGTGCATACATCAATGTGTGAGGGGGAAAGGGGGGGGATGGGAGGGGAGGGGTATATGTAAATGCCACTAAATATACAGCAAATGAAACATAAGCAATTAGTTTCAGTGAAGAAACCCCTTTTCCTCGCCTCCCCGGGCTTGTGTGAGACTTCACCCTCAACGATGGATGAGGTGGGTGGTAGTACAGACTCCTTGAAGCGGAGAGTGAACAAGACAAAAGACTCACACGGCCTAAGTGAGCCGTTCCCTCAGTGGGTGATGTCAGCCTGCTAGGTGATGTGGATACATCTCGGTATCTACCCCCAGTGGGTGTGGTGGTATGAGGGCTCTATCCCAGGCGCCATAGACCAAAGGATGGGCAAAGTCCGAGTTAGTGGCTATATAAAGTCGTATTGATACAGTTTAAAAACATGTAACATAAAAAACAATGAACACACTCAACACGAATGGCAACTCTGCTGCCCAGCATCAGCCGCGGTGGTCTCACAGCTGTTATCAATAAAGACTTTTATAGCCCACTAACTCGACTGCCATTTTTGGTCTATGGGCGCCTGGGAGAGGGAGCCACTCATACACCCCACACCCACGGGGCGAGAGAGTGTATTGCCGTATGCCGAGTCGGGAGATGCCAGAGGTGCGGATAGTCAGTAGTAGGGAAGCCGGTTCGGTACACGATGAAGAGACTGACCAAAACAAGACAGACAAGACAGGAAACTACGGAGGCAGAGATGATGAGAACAACGGTTCTAGTGCCCTCATCCGACAGTTAATGAAGCTGGCAGGGTATATATAGGCAAAGAGGGTCCTGCGCAGAGTAGCAAGGTGGGGGATGTGTGAATGGTGCCAGGGCTGAGGCAGGATAGTGTCTGATGAAGTTTCCTGAGGGGGCTATAGAGAACTAGAAGAAGTGGTATATTGGGTTGCAGCATTTAGAAAAATAGATACGTGCCTGTAGAGTCTGGACGCCCCGTGTGGACGCGCCTCCATGTGGCCGTGCCTGTGGATGCGTGAGCGTGCACACGCCCCGAGCCGAGAGGCAGAAGAAGAGGACGAGTGCGCGCAGCGCGCACAGGGAAACGGAGCTCGGGCTATGGAGGAGAGATCCGTGTGTGACAGGGAAGCCCTGGCAGTGGCTGCAGGTAAGTGGGGGAGCACGCTGAGAGTCGGCGTGACTCCCCGTTCGTTACAGTACCACCCCCCACAATAGGGGCGGACCTTCCGGTCTTCCATGACATTGCTTGGAGGGATTCCTACTATGGAAAGCCGGTGACGAGCGAGGTGCGGTGAATATCCGCTGGGGAATCCATGGAAAACGTGCCTCTGGTCCGAACACGTCTCCATTGGAACCATATGTTCTCTCCTGCTGGACTCCTAGAAGCCAGGATAGACTGGACCTCTATCACTCTGTGCCTGGATCAGAAGAGGAAGTGGAGGGAGAAAGTGGGTCTTAGAAAAGCGAGGACTCGAATGCTGTGTTTAAGCAAAGATACATGGAAGACTGAAGGAAGCTTCATCGAGGGTGGAAGGCGCAGCGTATAAGCCACAGGTATTCCTCCTGCCACGGTAAAGGGGCGAGGAACTTGGTCTAGCTTCATGGTAGGAACCTTTAAGTCGTATATTCTTGGAAGAAAGCCAAGGACCCTGTCTCTGGAGTGAACTCCGGACATGGCGTCGAAGGACGGGGGGTGTCTGCCCTGAGTTTCTGTCCCCTGTGGCCACCTTTAAGTTCTCCTGAATCCTCCTCCTAAGTTCTTTCAGCCGGGAGTCGCTTGTCAGCCGCTGGTACTCCTGAGTGATGAGAGAGGAGAAGGATAAACGGAGGAATGAAAGCCACAATTTATAAGAGGGAGATTCTTGAGTGAGTCCATTGGCAAAGTGAAGTTTAAAGCAAACCGGCCCAAGGAAAGCAGTACCACCCATCATCCTGTGTATCGTGTATCGGTTATTTAAACATCGAAGGTATTGTTCCAGTTTTGGTTGTGGCCCTCTCCGTCTGCCCATGTGTCTGTGGTGGTCCCCGAGGAGATTGTAGTGAAATCCCAATTTTTCCGGGAAAAAGCTGCCCACAAAATCTCAGACACAAATTGGGGAACCCCTCGATCAGAGACGATGGTTGAAGCACTCCGTTGAAGACGAAAAATTACTGGATGAAAACATCCGCAAGCCCTGGAGGAATCAGAAGACCCCTCAGGTAAGGTGCGGTCTGTTTGGAAAAAACGGATCACTATCCACAGAGAATCGTATTCATCACTGTGGAGTTTGGAGCTCTACGATGAAGTCCCATGATAAATTGGTTCCAGGACGTATTGGAATGGGTTAAAGGAAGAGATCAGGCCTGGCTTGGTACTGACCCGGGGTACTGTTGTTACGAGCGCATGTGCCACATGCTTTGTTAGAACAAATACTCCACTCCTTAGCCCTCCCTTCTGGCACCAGAAGGTAGAGTTGAACAGAGGTCTTGGTGTCCGTATCCCTGGTATGTCCTTGCCCGATTTAGAGAATGGCACCATCTCGTAGACCATTCTTGCGTGTTGGGGGCCGGTTGTAGAGTCTTCCTCTAACCTGACCCCATCGGAGCAGCTGTGATTGTCTCGGCATTGATCTTGTGCCTGATATCAATGAGGGTTGACGTGACAGAATACATCTAGAGGGAAATTATCGTCTCTAGCTTTCTTCAGACTCCTTCAAGAAACATGTCGAGACAAGGGGCGTCCGCCTGTTCAGATTTTGGGAGCCAGGGATGAAGGAGATGAGGATGGAAATTGAACCGGAAAAGATGTGCCCAGCGGGCCTGTCGAGAGCTCAAACGACATACCCCTTCTAAGTAGGAGAAGGGTTCGTTATGGTCTGTGGAGTTAGGTTATAGGGGGTCTCCGGTGCCTCTCAAGAAGTGTCTCCACTCTCTAATGCCATATTGATAGACCAAAAGCTCCCGGTATCCCGACATCGTATGATTTCCGTACTCTGCGGACGATAATTTCTTCGAAAGACAGTGCACATGGGGTGAGCTGGCTAAGGGGAGTAAGTCGTTTTTGGACAGGACAGCCCCAGCCCCGATGTCAGAGGGCATCCACCTCCGGGTAAAGTGGCTGAAGTTTTAGGATTCGGGGGGTGTGAGGATAGGGCAACACAAAAAGCCCTTTTTTAGAAGATTGAAGTCGCAGCTATGGCGGGTTTTCGACCCAGTGATGAAGGACTCTGCACTTCTGGGAGAGCAGTAGTTGATGGGAGATAACGTAAAGAAAATTGCGAAAATAAAGCGACCCAGTGTATTAATAGCGTTTGCAAAAAAACCTAGAGACAGCGTTGCAACAACTTGCTTTGAGGGGTGGTCGGGACGGGTCCAGGTCCAAATAGCATTAAGTTTTTCTGGATCCCTGATTGAAGGAGCTTAGTCAGAGATAACGTTCCCAGAATGCCACGAGGACGGACGTGAGATGAAAACGGCCTTTCTCCAATTCGCAAGATGAGATGGTTTCTTCCCGGAGGCCGTACCAGCACCTGTTGAACGCCGTGGTTGATGTGTTTCTTGAGTGGACTTTAGAAAGAAGATTAGAGATAGTCATCTAGGTAGACGATTAAGAGAATATTTACGTTAAGAATCCGTCCCGAAAAATCCATTGACGAAATCCCTGAAAGACTGCAGGTGCGTGCACAGAGACCGACGGCAATGGGACCAGGTATTCATATTTGCCGTACACGGTAGTGGTGTTAAAAGCCGTCTTCGCTCGTCCCCGCTCACTATCCTTAACTAAATTGTAGGCACCACACCTCTTAAATGCAGTTAGAAGATAGTAGCTCCCGAAAGAAACAGGTCGAAGAGTTCCGTTATCAGGAACAGCGCTTTCTGGTGTTTGGTTAAGATTTGCTTCTTTGCGACGCTGGATGATTATTCAAACCCGGTAATCCATGGCATGGACGCAGAGAACGCGTCTTCTTTTTTACGAAAAAGAAGCCTGCTCCGACTGGGTGAGGAAGACTTCATGGATTGACAAACCTTCAAATCTCTGCAATATAAGGTTCATGGCATTAGTCTCTGGGAGAGAGAGAGAGGATAGGATCGTCCTCTGGGAAGAGGTGCACCAGGTAGTAGTCATACGGGGCAGTCGTTCAAGGACGGTGGTGGAGGTAGAACCTCGGAACGTGCTTTGTCGAACACATCGCGGAATTCCAAATACACGAAGTAAGGAGTCAACCTTCTCTGGCAGGGGATACAACCACCAACTTCTGGAAACATCCTGGGTACATGTTTGCACATGGAGACCCCACACTGGATGGGTTCCCGATCCGTCAGTCGATGCGAGGATTATGGACTTGGAGCCAAGGAAGACCAAAAATCAGTCAAACGGAGGGGAGTGTGACTCAATAACGAGGGTAACGTCGGCGACCTGGTAGAAGAGGGGCACCGTCTGTAGCGTGATGAATTCCGGCTGTAGAGAGGGTCGACCGGCAATGGCTCCAAAACCTACTGGCGTCCTTCTACTGATAGCAATATGGTTCCGTCTAGAAAGCTTGATCGATGAAATTGCCTGCGGAACGGAGTCATAAAATGCCGTACTTGAGTCTGAAACCCTTCCAAGACAGGTGTCTCGGCAACTGTATCCGGGTGGAAGGGATGTCTTTGATGATGGGAGAAAGGGTCCAGTATTCCCACGAGACTCTCCGGGATCTCATTAGGAGTTGGCGTTTCCCGGCTTGTTGGGACACTGGAGTAGTACGTGACCGGAATTGCCAAATAACATGCAAGGCCGGCATTGTGCCCCGACGTTGTTCTCGGCAGAAGACAGCTTGTTACCTCCAACTGCATTGTTCCGGGGGCACCCCCGAGCATGGGGGTGTGGAGACACGAACGATGGAGCAAGAGGCCTTGAAACCCGTTGACAGGGTAACGAGAACGTCAGTCCTCCGGTCTCAGACGATTGATCCACCCCCGAACGCACAGATCGAATCAAACCTCTAAGTAGTGGGACGTTCCTGCGCCGCGGAGCTCATCCTTAGGGATTCGGACAGGCCTTGCCACAAAACGCGAAGATAGTGTTGCTTCATTGTTCCCATCCTGTACTCAGCAGCAACGTGTGAACTCCACAGCGTACTGGGCGACGGAACGATCTGCCTGGGTTATGTGATGAAGAGAGGATGCTGCCGTTAATTGCCGTGCAGGGGTGTCGAAGACTCTTCGGAACTCATGGACGAAGAGGTCGATGTCCTGTGTGATGGGTCCTTGTTGTTCCCAGATGGGAGAAGCCCATGCCAGCGCCTCGTCGGTGAGAAGAGCCACGATATAGCCGACCCTAGAGACGGAAGAGACAAAACGAGAGGGCGAGAGTCGGAATTGGATGAGGCATTGATTAAGGAAGCCCCTACATCCTTGGGGATCCCTAGCATAGTGTTTGGGAGCAGGAATACGGGGTTCCAAAGCAAACGGAGGTGCTGGAAAGGCTGTTGCGGAGGCTGTGGAAGCCGTGGGTGAAGATTCCCGACTGGAAGCTCGGACTTGAACGGTAAGGGAATGAAGGCTCTGCTGAAACATATCCATCCACCTATCAGCTTGTTCCAGATAAGTCTCTAGCCTGGTGAAGAGATTCGTGTGGGAATTTAAAGTACGCTCCACCTCAGCGGGGTCCATGTTTGTAGGGCTGAGCATAATGTCAGGACGAGCTCACCACAAACGAGGCGGGACCGCGGTGCTGAGGTGGGATAGGATAAAACGCCACCCACAGCCACGTGCCTGTGTGGCCGTGCCTGTGGATGCGTGAGCATGCACACGCCCCGAGCCGAAGGCAGAAGAAGAGGACCGACGTGCGCGCGCGCGCACAGGGGAAACGGAGCTCGGTGTCCTGGAGGAGAGATCCGTGTGAGACTTGGGAAGCCCTGGCAGGGCTGCAGGTAAGTGGGGAGCACGCTGAGAGTGGCGTGACTCCCCGTTCGTTACAGCTACTCTCCAATCCTGACCTTGGCAAAGTACTCCAACGATCCGCTACTCTCCAATCCAGACCTGGCAAGTATAACGATTACTCTACCTTCCGTACTCCTGACCCAGCTTGCAAGACTAATCTACATCCTAGGCACACCCGCGTGGCTGTGGGTTGACGTTTCTCAATTCCCTACCTCAGCACCGCGGTTGCACTTCGTTTGTGGTGAGCTACGCGTTACAGAGAGCTCTGGAACGTCTGTAGTACATGACGCTCAGTGCGACTAATCTTGGTGAGCCGATGACCTTCAGCTCTACCTGGCAAGACTATTGGTGATTTGGTAGATGGTGCTTCACCAGTAAGTGTTCTATTGTATAAGAACAATATATTCAGAGTATAGTCCCAATGTCCATAATAACTGTATAATTACAGAGATCACCCAAGGGAGATTAAGGGACCTAGTGGTACCCACCTGGCTACCACAGAGATTGGTCACCTGGTAAGTAATTACCTACCCATTGATCTAAAGATCAATAAAACAGCAGGCACTGAAAAGGTAAATACAGAGGGGCTGTTGCCCTTTACCTGACAGTGAAATTCAGACAGGGAAAAACTCTGCAGCGTGCAATCCTCAATGGTAGAGATCAAGATATGTAGAAGGAAAGGAGCACAGCTGTGCTCCTTTCCTTCTACACTACCTGGCAAGACCCAGTATAAGGGTTCTTGAACCAGCGGTACATAATTGGCAGCAATATTACCCGTTGGCTGTATGTGACCAGCTATAATATCTGCTTCTATTTTCCTCATCTCTCGTGTAGCCTCGTCAAAACTAAACACTCCTTCCGCCCACCAATCATGAACTATGGCCTCGGTCTCGAGTAAGAACCTTGTGCGGTTCATAAAGTGTACATATCCCTGAAACCCATGATGCTACCATAGTAGTGAACTAGCGGACTTTGTTACAGCCAACCCTGTATGTGAGGTAGTGTCGGTAGATGTGGAAATATCAGATGTGACAGACATAGTATACAGACACAAGGTTCAAAACCCTATACCTAAACAGTGCAGCCAATCTCTCAGTGGAAATAACTTTTCCCACCTATCCTGGAGTTGCCAATACTTCACAGACCTGGCAGAGGAGCTTCTCATTCTGCTAAGGGCATGCGCGAACGTAGCACCTTTGCTTCTTAGTATGTGGGACCCGGCCCCTCTACCTGGCAACAGCAATCTGGGCTGGCCACCATTTGCCAAACTGCCTGGACTTTACACTAGGATGGGGGTACTTGAGGGACCCCTCCCAACTTAACACCTTAGGGACACTGAGCCCTTTCAATTCCGGACTTTTACAGACATTGTGGCATCAAGCCAGCGGGATGCCTTAGAAGTCCGGAGCTACACATCCTCAGCTCATTTACATTGAGTCACTACGCATACTAAGTGGGGTGCTACAATAAACGAGTGTTTCCCTGTCTCCGGTGTCCTGAATGAAAACCCAAATATGCCTATTTCGGTTAATACACTATTTGAGGAGGACTTTCATTCATCAATTTTTATAAAAAGTTATAAAAATTACGTTCTGGTCGTTTTATATGTTCCTATCTGAACTATGTGCACAGCAAGTTTCAGAGCGCAAGGAGCTTTCTAACAAAAGTTAGCAAACAGCCGCTTTTATTCCTTAAGCGCTGAACTTAAAAATATTTTTACTCTCGCCACCTTATGCCTGCTGGGAGATACTCCGAACCCCTACACTGGGTCCTGGGAGTTTGGGCATATCCCGGGGGGACCCTGGAATGTGATTTCCCCCTGCCCGGTCTTACTGTTCTGGTCTGTGCTGAAGCAGAGAGATCTGGCAATGAGCCGCTAACTGCTTCCTAGGGAGGATTTTGTCTGGTGGTCTGTGTCTGTGTCTTCATATCCCCAGGAATCTGGTAGGATTCCTGGGTACAGGTTTCGGTGTAACCAGCAAGTCTGGCCCCCTTCTACCCAAACACACCCTGACAACATTTTACTGTAAAATCCCCCCTGAAACTCATGCCCTGCGCTAGTTAGCACTCCCGGAACAGAAAAACACACACATACAGTACATCTTTATTCAAATACAGTGCACATGCCATAACTGGGTTGCAGAGCTGACACTTCAAACTCCCCAATATGGCTCAGGGGCACCCAGCTAGGCATAATACCTTTATTATTGGCCTTGGTATTCCCTCACCGTCACAGCAGTGTCTCCTCCTCTCTTCATATTAATGTCATGTAGCAGTGTCTCCTCCTCTCTTCATATTAATGTCATGTAGCCTTCATATTAATGTCATGTAGCAGTGTCTCCTCCTCCCTTCATATTAATGTAGTCTCTGCTCCTCCCTCCCGTCGCCTCCTCACAACAAGATGGCGGCCCCTGCAGCAGGCGGAGGCCCGGTCGGCTCAACGGGCGTCAATAGCGGGTGTCCTGGCGGCTTGGCGGGTGTTACTGGCATGACCACGAGCAGCAGCGTTAACCCTTTCCTGAGCGACTCCGAGGAAGAGGAAGATAACGAGGAGGAAGAAGATGATAACGAGGAGGAAGAAGATGAAGACGAATATATGTCCCCCTCAGACCCCCGGCCATGTCACCCAGCCCCCCGTTTCCACCCTCCTGAGGATGGTGACCCTCCCGTGCCCGGTGCCGCCGCCGCCGGTGCCCGCAGCCTCCCGGGGGGCGCTGAGCTGTGCCGGGTGCTGCCGCTGGACGCGGTGGCCGCGCAGTTGCTGCGGGATCAGCTGCTGCTGACAGCGCTGGAGATGCACACCGAGTTGCTGGAGAGCGGCCGCGAGCTGCCCCGCCTGCGGGACTACTTCTCCAACCCGGGCAACTTCGAGAGGCCGGCGGGGGCAACCCGGGGGGACCCCGCGGCCAGTGCCATGTGCACCGGGGGCCAACTCAGTGAGTGATCCGGGGGCAGGGGATACAGGGGGCGTGTATGCGTGTGATATCTCTATACAGTATGTTCATGCAGAGTTATATGAATGTACATGATATGTCTTTATCTGTATGACATGTATTCATGTAAGTGCTATGAATGTACATATGTGCCTGGGGCTTTGTGGTACAGTCAGATACATAACTTAAGATATGGGTGTGTTTACATACCCTGTGCATATACAGGAATGGAAATGTAATATTTTCGAAAATTATTATACATCTACACTGTGAATTATTATATATATATATTGTCAGAATTGGACCCTTCACATAGCCAGCCAATATGTGCTATTATTATATTGCTTCTTGGTCAGGTGGAGAATGACCAGACAATTGCAGGTACTGTATCTCTTGGGTGCAATGTCCTAACATTACTGTAAGGTCCCCCAATAAGCTCCAGGATCCAGACTATTCTTGATCATTTATTATATACTTGACCGTTTTAATTTTGTCTTTCTTTTGGGTGTGTAAAATAACTTGCTGTTTGGTAGCAGAATCCCGAGTGCCATTTGAAACCAGCATTGCAGATTTATAGGTGCACTCGATTTTAAAGTTTTACCCACCAGATTTAATTCTTAAATATGTTGGGTAAACTGGGGCACTAATAATGTAAAGAGGTACACGTGTAATAAAGATCAAGTAGAGAAAAGAAATCAAATAAAATGTGAGTGGCAAATACAAAAAAAAGCTTTAAAGAAGCGGAATATAGAATAGTATTTACCAATATTGGCTTGCATAATGTAATATTTGTTTTTGATTTTAGTAGGTTTTTTTTTGGCATTTAATTATCTGTGTTGTTTTTTTTTTGTTTCTTTAACCTAAGGTGCATTTATGCTATTGCCTTCTTCATGTAGGATCACCCCCTGATCCTGACTTCCAGAGTTATGTCTCTGTTGTATTCTTAATTTCCTCTCCAGCTGTCAGTTCCTATTAAATTCAGACTGGACTCAGCCTGGGAAATCAGGTTGAGGGGCTTTTCCTTTTAATGTAAACAAATTTAGGAGAGTTGTTGGTTGAATTTATTTTTTAGAGCCATCCTTTTGATCCCTTTTAAAAGTGTGTTGTATATTGAGACAGAGTATCTATGAAAACAACCTCCCGCATCTTCTTTATCTTTAAAGGAAATAAATCATAAGGTTACATTTTTCCGCTCATCACGTTGAGCGGTATGTTGAGTCTGTGTGTCGTCCCATCTTTCAATACATAGTAATAACCTTTAGGAGAGTGCAACATTGTTAACGTTTTTATTACACAATGAAGTTGCTATTCCGGCCAGTTTCAGCCGAGACCCCACATCAATTGGGGGTTTCGTCTGAAAATTGCTGCTTTGGAGTATGTAGAATTGGCTCCTACATTTCCCCCCCAGAAAAATAATCTTACTGTAATAGACATGGAGGTGCAGCATCTGTGACACTGTGAGTGCAACAGGTTTTCCCCATGAGCAATATGTAATTACACTGATGCTGCTGACTGTTTTATAGTGGCTTCCAGTTTGATGTGAAACAGATTACGTCTAAAATAGTATAATGGTACACCAAGGATTTAATAGCCATGAGTACATTTACATGTCCTCCACAGGTTCTCAAACCGGCTCATACAGTCATGCAGTGGTTAAGCAGCAGATAAGGATTCTGGGTAGTGACATGCAAATAAGCACTCAGTGGGTGTGTCGCCTAGCCTCCTATACATTCTGTGCATGGATTCCTTAGACCAGGGGAGCGCAAACTTTTAATGCTGCGCCCCCCTTTCTCTCTCCCGCCGGCTCTCGCACCCCCCCTCCCCCCGCCTACCTTCATCCACATCAAATGGCGCCACGTTGCCATGGCGACGTGTCACAGCCGGCTGAATCCCGGTAAGTAAACAGTTGCAGAGGCCTCACACGATCACCCGGCATTGAATTTAAATGCCTGGGGGAAGAGCGCAGGGCCTCTGCAACTGCCCGTGCCCCACAGCAAAGTTTCCCGCCCCCCCTGGGGGTCGCACCCCCCACTTTGTGCACCGCTACTTTAGACTTTTTGTTTGCTACATTTTACCGCGTGTATATCTAAGGCAGTGGTTTCCAACCTTTTCTCACTCTCTCTTTTTTTTTTTTTTAAGGAACCCTTTGTGAAATTCTGAGGAACCCCAACCCTCTCTAATGGCGTGTCTGAGATGAGATGCAATGTAACTGCTCATCCAGGCTGAGCGAGTGCGCATGCGCGATCATATACATTGCGACAGTGTTTGACAAGCGTGCCCGTGAGCGCTGAGCTGCTTGGCGAGACAAATTCTTTTGAATTTGTCGTGCTTGCCCTGGTCACGTGCGCGGTTCAGCCAATGAGGACGAACCGCTCACGTGACATCACGGGCATGCCCCCCTGCACGCGCAAATATGCTGGACACAAATCGCCCCTGCTCTCACGGCACGGCGTCCGAGCAAGAGCACGCTTTTTCCCAGCCTGGCCACGGCCTAAGGAACCTCAACCCTCTCTAATAGCGTTTCTGAGATCAGATGCATTGCTAATACTTCTATGTTTGGTACAATTTTAAAATTACCCAAAAATGACAGGGAACCCTTTTAGGGATGCCCAGGGATCCCAAGGATTCCCAGGAACCCTGGTTGAAAAACACAGATCTAAGAGATCATGCTAATCTAATGGCTGTAGACGCTAGGAATATTATGACTTTCTTTGTGGTCAGCTGGAAACTTCTCCTGTTACATTCACAAAAAAAATCTTGATCCCTCTTGAATATTTTTAATCAGCAGCTGAAAACTGAGAAGATATTATTACTCGTGGCACTTTCATTAAATGAGTTTGCTAGCCTTCTGATCTGAAACGACCATTGTTACGATCTTACATTAACATGCCCTCATTCATGTGCCACTTATGATATGTTATCTTTCCGTGGGCCTTGTACTGTGTATATCTCCTGCTCTATTGTTTTCAGTGGTGTTGTTTTACCACCACAGAATTCCAAAATAAATAAATAATGAATGAATGTAGTATGCAGGTAAATCTTTACTGCCCTCCTGTTGTATGCCCCTAGTTTGTAATGCATAGCCATAAATATCCTTGTTTTTCTCTTTTTGAGCCTTGCATTCATAGGGCAAGATAGAGGGGAAAACGTTCTGCTGTCGCCGTAAAGATGCGCTTCTAGTGCCGGTGACGCAAAGTTGCGTCCAAACAAATGCATTGCTGCCGTCGCGTGCGCTTATAGTAAGCGCGATACGACGGACCGCCGCTTGGTCGTGATCGCTGCAAGTCATCTCAATTTGATATAATCCAGCGACCATAGCCTGACGTCGCCGTCACTATAAGCGTAGCCTTAGGCCTAAGGCTGCGCTTATAGTGACGGCGATGCGGCAAAACAAATGTATTGCCGCCGTTGCGTGCACTTATAGTAGAAGCGACGCGACGGCTTGGTCGCGATCGCTTCAAGTCAATTTGATTTTTCCAGCCACCGCAGCGTGACGTCGCTGTCGCCGGCGACGGCACAATAAGCCTTTACACATTCAGGATGTATTTCCCTGACATTTGTGCTGAGACCTTCCTAGAAATCTTCTAGTTACACAATACGGGGGTACTATGTATGCAGTGCCGCGTTTGGTCAAAAACTCTCTCTGACGTCAATTTGGGTTGGGATTTCAGCGAAAAACAGCCTGAACAGCTGCTTTGGCATACAGTATATAGAATTACCCCCTTCATTGTTTTCCCCATGCCCCAAACAATTTTTTAAAATATTTTTTTAGCTGTGGTGGGGCTGTTTGGAGTTTCTAAAGAGGCTATTATATGCTGCCCATATGCAGTCCCTTCAGTTGGGCTAAAATAATCGTATCATACACAGCACTCGGGTCCCCCTGTAGTTAAGTGTATCGGAGTACAGCCTTTTTGAATCTGCAGAATTTAATCTAGAAAATGTAAAACTATGTGGGCGAAGTGGAAAGGGAATTAAAGGAATTAATTGGTGGCCTTTTTTTGTTGTTGTTTTGTGTTAGGCCCTGAAGCATTTGCTTAGTTTTCTAGTTTCCTGGCTTTGGCATATGAAATGTAGCACTGACCTTTTAATGAAACCAGGAATGCCGTTTTTCTGAGCTCTCTATAATAACAGCCACACACATACACTACATGTTGCAAATATATACAGAAGCAGTAGTGTAATTCTCTATGGCAAAATACAGCCAAGATAACATTTTACAAGCACCACCACGTCCCCCTATTCTGAATGCTGTGAAACAGTCTTTCCCCCATTTAAATAAATGGAGCTGAAATCTTGGCAATCAAGGGGAAGACTTCGATACGGCAGTACCTACCATTCTAGTCAAATGTTGTTACCCCAGTGTCAGGATGAGAGACCCCGAAGTGCTGCTTGATGAATCCCTTAAAAGGGCTGTTCAACCTAGCGGGACAAAGAAAAGGGCTACTTGGCTTTCTAACAAAGAATTTAATCACCCTTAATGTAACTGTCCTAGTTTATGCATATCTTGTGAGAAACAAAATTCTATATTTTCTCTGGGAACACTGTATTCATGCACATCACCGACTTATGTTAATCCACTAATTATTATCTCTTCATTAGTCGAACAAAGAACAGAGCACAACAAAAATGATATATGGGATTTTCAAGTCTGTAAACGGTCTCATCGCTAAAATACATTAGATGAAGATTGCAAAGGTCTTCAAAGCATTTGTTTACCCTAGAAACGTAACAGTAAAACAATATGCAGGCAAACCCCGCATTAACGTACGCAATGGGACCGGAGCATGTATGTAAAGCGAAAATGTACTTAAAGTGAAGCACTGCCTTTTTCCCACTTATCGATGCATGTACTGTACTGCAATCGTCATACACGTGCAGAACTGGTGTAAATAACACATTTGTAACAGGCTCTATAGTCTCCCCGCTTGTGCACAGCTTCGGTACAGGTAGGGAGCTGGTATTGCTGTTCAGGACGTGCTGACAGGCGCATGCGCAAGCTGCTGTTTGACTATTGGGCGATATGTCCTTACTCGCGAGTGTACTTTAAGTGAGTGTCCTTAAAGCGGGGTATGCCTGTAATAATGATCATTTCTCTCCTGTCTTCCTCCCTCCGATGCCTGCTTCAGGTGTCTGTGTCCTAAGCTGTAGGAGGACCATTAAAAAAAAAAGCCGCTCTCACGCCACTCTTAGCATCCTCTGGTGTGTTCAACCACGGGCTGCCATCACGCCGCTACATTTAACGTATTAAAGATGACATTGTACAGCACTTGGTTCACTGTTGTCCTATGAGGGACTGCCCTTTAAAGTCTGCATAGTAATAGCATTAACTCTTTGGATGCCCAATGTCTTGGCTACGTGTAGGGGAGATCTGGCCGAGTGAGGAATGGAAGAGGGTGGTCAAGCAGTGTCACGTAATTGGCAAGTACCTGAGGGGCTGTGGAGCTCCAAGGGTTAAACATGTCTCAGATGTTGAATTTCCTGATTTTGCAGACATTCAGGGCTTTGAACATCTAACTAGATCTCTTTTTTGGCAGAGGGGTTAGTGGGGCACAATTGAAGTAGGCTCTCCAGCAATACACTTTTTTTTTTTCTCTTTGCTCTATTCCCCAGTTGATGCCAGGCAGCAGTGACCAACTTTACTTCATAATCCAGTCTCTGGCAGTAATGAGACTGCAAACCATGGGGCATGTTATGGGCAGTCAGTAGTTGGGTTACCATTAAGTTTATTCAGGCTTTTATGATCAATGGTACGTTTGTGCTTGCTGGCTGAAAAAGAGACTACAGTACTCCCTAAAATGGTAATGTTATTACTAATAACACAATCGGTTTTGGAATTGTGAAATGATCATACTGTCGTATGCTCTGGTTGCTTGGTATGATCTGTGTACAACAACTGCGAAGAGACTTTCATGAAGCATAAAACATATAATAGAGCAATTGTATCATTGTGTAGGGCATCATGTTTAGTTGCAGGCAGGGCAGCAGGTTTTGTTCCCCTGACAGTTAAGGCCTCGTTCAGGGTGGCAGAGACAGGAGGTGGAGGGCGCCCGTCCGCGTGTGCGCGGGCAATGTGCACATCATCCCCAGCAGACCTTTGCTAGCGTTGAGGAGGCAGGTCTACAGACCTCAGCTTAGGGATGGGTGTTGCTCTGTTCAAATCATTTTCAAGAATGATTTGATTGCCTGCCGTAGTACCAGTGACGCTGCTGCAGCTTGAAAAAACAACTTGAGTTGTTTATGCAAACTGTAGCAAGCGTCAACTCTGTACTTCGGCGACAGGGTAGCTTCTACCCTGACAACTGATATTGACTTTAAATACTTTGTTTCGAACGTGCGCGCGCATGTCGCGAAGTAGGCACCCTGAACGAGGCCTTAGTGATGCTTCTAAAGATAGCCTATTAAAGACCCATGATCAGAGATGTTGGTGCGACATTGCTTTTTGTGATGGCTTAAATCAGGAGTGCTCAAGCCCCCCCAACAGGTCAAGTTTTCAGGATATCCCAGATTCAACACAGGTGGTAGCCAAGATTATTACAGACGGCCACCTGGGCTGAACCAGAGACAGATTGAGCCACCTCTGCTGAAGCTGGAATATCCTGAAAACCTGACCTGTTGGGAGGGGCGGGGGAGTTCAGGACTGGAGTTCAGCAGCCCTGGCCTAAATCTTCCTGGTAGGATTGTTGCATACACTGCACTGGCATGTCATCTGTCAATTGCATTGGTACTACAAATGCAAGTATTTATTTGGCTGCAGATTCAAACTAAGTGCTGTTTTATGATCAGCACATGCATTGGAAACTCCACATGCTCCAAAGGTTAATGTGAAGCAGGGCTGCCTACTTCCAAACGGTCAGTTTTTTACTGCGACAGTGAGCCCCCAAAACACTTGGAATCCTTAATGGTATCTTTTCTTTCCCTCTGCTTCTTCCAGTTGCCTTCCCTCCAAAGAGAGCAGAAGTAGATTGAAGGCCACAGAGAGCACAAAGCATACCTGTATCTGTTTGGGATTTACATGATGTGTAATTGGTCAACTATAGTTAGTATAGTTAGTCATGTTATGATGCAATGTGATTATCTTCAGATAATATCACCACTTTTACAAGATTATTTCATTATTATTACTTTATTTCCTATAGCTCCTTTCTCCCAATGAGAGTCAAAGCGCTTTACAATTACAGTAGAGTGCACGGTATGCAGCCAGGATTATTACAGATAGTCCCTGCTCAGTAGATTTTACAATCTGTGTTTTTGGTGCCAGATGCACAGGGGGAAAAAGTTACTTACCCAAGGTCACAAGGAGCTGACATGGGGAATTGAACCAGGTTCCCTGGACCAGTGTCATTGTTTACAGAGTCAGCAGCTTTACTCACTGAGCCGTTCCTCTCTCTTATAGTGTGAGTGCCTCATTGCTTTGAGAATGACCACAAATCTCCTGTCAGTATTGTTGCATGCACTGAGCTGTTGGCACGATTCCATGCTGCTCCTCTAGAAGAGGAAAGCCAATGTATATGGTTTACTGACCAACCTGTCAACCACCATTTTGGCAATGCATTCTTGTCTTTTCTGAAGATGGAAGGGTTATATTCGATGACCTAATATTGGAAGCACACCGACTCACTGACTCATTTCAGTAAATGCTTCCTTTCGCAAGTGTTTGGGCCATGACCTGCATAGTGGGAGTTTTCTCCAGTGCATGGGGTTTGTGCCAAATGGTTGCAGTCACATTGCTGTGTGTAATTCAGACGGGATGGGGATGGGGAAAGGGAGAAGAGGAGTGTTCTTCCCTTTTTTTTATGTGATCTTTCAGCCTCTTCAGATATGGATAGATACATGGAGAGTTATGTGGAAGCTAGTTGGGATACACTTTATTTTGAAGTGTACAGTACCACTAATACAACACCACCACCTACTCTTCGTATATTTTGTTCACCTTTTGCAGCAGGTAGATTTTGGAGAATGCTCACTTTTTGATCCACATGTAGCAGATTCTATTGCACCCATTAATTCAGTGCGATGCGTTAACGCTACCGTGATATTTATTGTAAGAAATATGGAGAAGACATTTTAATGTGTGTTCTTTCTAACATGCAGAGTGTTATTTCTTGCATTACCGGGAGTAATACCGCCACATCTGTCTGGATTTACAACATTGAAGTTCCTGATCCTGTTTCAAATGTCATTCAATTCTCACCTGCATCTTTCAAAAGCCCTTAAATAAAAAGGCCATTGTTTCTTTAAGTCCTCACTCTGTAAGCTACTCACTGTGCACCTGTTTTTAAAGTGAAACTGCTTTGCTGGGACCTACCTAATTCTCATAGGACTAAAGCTCCATGGAGACAAAAAAGCATCAATTAGGCGCATGCGTGCACCCGCTGGGTCAGAATTCTGAAAGCACTAAAAGTCCTTCATGAAGACGAAAAAGTGATCGGGCACCGTTTGCTCATGCGCAGAGAAGTTTAATTTACAACGCCCGTGCTCGGCACACGCCCGGTCTTTTTATTTCTTGAAGATTTCTGTATAGCATGTACTTGTATACGAGGATCTACTTCACCCCTTTTTCTGTATTCTAGAGACTTGGGACGCACTCGATATGGTAACAACCAGTTAATGAAGAAATAACTGTTGTGTCCTACGGCTTGTCATGTTAAATGGGGGCCCCAAAGATTTGTTTAAGTCATTTGTCCTTCACTGAACATTTTTACACACAAAGCAAATGATCATTCAAGCAGACCGCATGTTCTGCATCTAATTTTAGGATCTCTTGAAACTTGAGGGGTGTGGGGGGCTCTGCTTATGTTGCCGAAACATACATCTGATGTGTATTTTGAGACTTTCTTGAATAAAAAACCCTTTATGTAACATTTTCCATAGGAAGTAGGGCACAGCACATCGGCACAGAGCTGCTTTGATCATGTACTGCTGAGTTGTTATATCAGGCATTCTGCTGAATTTGCTGTGAATCTTATTCAGTTTATGTTGTGTGTTTCCCTCCATCACAATATATATGCAGATGGCAGTATATTAATACTAGTGTCTAGTTTGAGGAGTGGAGCTAGCATTGGCATTAAGCAATTCTGAGATGGGTTTGTTATTATATTGTTTGACACACACAACCCCACTGCCAGTGGTGCCAGTGACAACTACATTGTTCTTCTTTGCATTTGCTGAATTTATTAATCACATACTTAAATCAGCAATACTACACCCCTCTTCTCCCCCCCCTTATTTCTACCCTTTTTTCTATATGTAAAGTATGTCACAAAGTATAATTCTACATTCTTACCTAAGATGGCAATCATTTGGTGCTCCTGTTATAAATCTGACAAAATCCTGATTGTGTGCCTAACGAAATGGCTGCTGTTGTGCTGCAGTCTGTGAAATACTGCAGCTGATATGTAACATTATATCACTACATTTTACACATTATTGTTACAGCTTTCATAGTAATGGACAGCCTGCTGTTGTAACGCTCGGCCTGCCCACAAGCCAGACGAGACCCCGGGACTGAGGTGGAAAGGAGTAATACCACACACCTACCAGTAAACGGGGGCACGGCCGGAGTGTGGAAGTAGCGTAGATGGTCCTGGTAACTTAGAGTGTAAATGGTACCGTACTTAACAGCTCCGGCGGAGAAGAGTAGAGTTCGTAAGCCAAGGGTCCTGGGTTTGGAGAGGGCTGCGTATACGATTGTCCGTAAGCCTGGGTTGAGAAGTGGAGAGAGCAGCGTCGTTGATTGTCCGTGTGCCGTGTCCGAGGGTAGTAGACGTCTGCAGCGTAGAAAGTCCAAAGCAAAGTTCAAGGGGTTCCAGAAAGCAGCGTAGTAGAGTCCAAAGACAAAAGGTCAAATCCAGGGAGCGCAGCAGAATTTCCAGGGACAGGAACAGACACTGTAAGACAAGAGGCCAGGCAAGAGCAGACAGCACCAAGGTACAGAAGCTATGCAGAGCAAAGAGGAAATGGTGAAGAGGGATTAAATAGGGAGCTGGGACCAATCGGAGAAAGGGGAGTGACAGAGGAGCGGCCCGAAGGAAGACCTGATGGGAGAGCAGAGAGTGAAGGTTTGGAGCCAATGGGAGTGAGGGGAGAAGCGGAGGGACGGATAAGGGAAGGAACAGAAAGGGAAAAAGACCCTGGGAGGCGTAGCTGAAGAGGGAGGGGAGTGGAAGGTACATGCGCCGCGTCAGAGGAGGCGGAGGCTAGGAGAGACCTACTGGAGGGTCTGGGAGTGGAAAGGAGAAGGGGAGGAGCAGAGGGACGGACAGGAAGGACCAGGCAGGGCAGAGGCACCTGGGAGGTGGAACTGGCAGGGCAGAGACATGACAGGCGTGTGCGCCGCGTCAGCGGGGGCGGAGTCAGACGCCTGGCACCAATCAATGGCGGCCTGAGTCCGCGCGCGCCCCGAGGGCGCAGGGACAGCAGGCAGCAGAGGGGAATGCCGCCGGGGAGCCTGAACGGCCTGCAAAAGAGATAAGGAAGCGCTAGACACGGGTATACTCGCAGCGCGGATCCTTACAGCTGTTTGGAACACAGCAGCTGATCTGTTTGTGATACTTTGTTGCCAAAAGGCAGAGCTCAAAAAGGTGTGTGTCCGAACCTGTTTCAAAAGAGGAAGTGTATACTGTATGATTTTCTAAATGGTTGCTATAGCAACCAAACGATTTGACAGTACATAAAAGAATAATTAAAATGACATTAGGCGTTAAAAAAATAAATGCAGACCGTATTCTCTAATACTACAGAACTGATTTATCATTTAAAAAAAAAAAAAACATAGGATTTTTCATGTTTTGCTGCTTTTAAGGTGTTCTCTTCGATTTAATAATGGTGTCATAACGACGTGTCATTAGTTCATCTTGGTTCAAGAAAGGACTTTCCCTTTTGACATTTTTTTAAAAATATTTTTTGGTACGCTTGTGCCTTACCTTTTAAGCTATTCCATTACATGTCTCAAGTTTTATTGTAATTACTTTGCAATTTGTCGCTGGTCTCTCTGACAACGAAAGGTTAAGCGGAAGGTACTGGCAAAACCAACAGATGGGTTATCCTAGAAACCTGCTAACTATGCAAGTAAAAAGAACATGTTGCTGCAATTTCGATTACCAGAACTATTTAGAGCATTCAAATCTTTAGCTCGTATGCTCATTATCGTACACGTCGCCTACATTACCCTTTTCCAACCCCAGCTGCTTTTTTAGAAAGCATGATCGCTGTACAGGAGTCCCACTGTCAAGGCCCAAACAATATTGAAACTAGCACTTCAAAGCACACAGCACTAGCTTCTTCAATAGTGAACACCATCCGATGACGCGTTTCGTGACATCGTTTCACGTCCTCAGCAGGAAGGGTTCTTATCATTGATTGCGGGAATATGCTGAAAACGTGCTGCTTCAGGACAGAAGTGAGCGCTGCTGTAGGTAATGGCTGCATTACTGCATAATATAAATGACCGTAAGCAGTATACTTGGCGTAGGACTTTTGTCTGGCTTCAGAAGAAATGTTTCATTGGAAATATACAAATGAAGTGCTGGGTACTGAAGAAAAACAATCTCTCCCTACAAGTCTAAGGCTGAGGACCCGCTGCGAACGGCCGCGTGCCACCAGCCCCTTACCTCCTGCCTGTCTGTGCCCGCTGTCTCCTTCCGATGAGGCTCACTACGCGCTGACGCGTCAGCCGCCAGGGGATGCAAGGGAATTGCGATCCCGAGAGGTGACGCGTCAAGTGGTGCGCTGGTGAGCCTATTAGCGCCGGTGGCTGGAGTGTGCTTCCTCCACCTCCAAAAAGGTAGGGTGTGTGTGTGTGTGTGTGTGTGTGTGTGTGTGTGTGGTGTGTGGGGGGGGGGGGGGGGGGGCAGAAGGGGGAACAGACGGACCGACCGGGGGGGGAGGGGTGTCGGATTAACGGACCCTCCGCTCAAACCACGCCTCGCGTTCCCAACAGACCGCAGGTAGTGGTCAATTGCCTCTCAGCGCGCCGCCCGCGTGCAGTGCGGGCGCGCGGACTGGGCAGCGAGGCCTCTGCCTAATTCAGCTGCAGTGTTGTGTTTTGTTATCTGTTTTAATCTCCTATTTTTTTCCCCCCTGCTCATTTATTTATTTTATGCCTTAAAAAGCCCAAACCCCTAAATTTCTCTCACTTTATTACCACTGTTTTAGTCTTTAAAGAACCTCATGTTAGAAGCTCAGGATACATTTCTTTGAGACGCTTCTCTGAAGTCTGCTTCAAAAACAGTTCTGTGCTGCCTGGTGGGGCGGAGCAAGTTAGAATAAACACTAGAAGTTGCCATGTGAACACTCGGCGACCTAGTTTGGGCCTTTTTATCAAATAAAAATGAAATAAAAAATGGCTAAAAACAATCCAGTTGGTAATGTGCACCATAATAAGTTTACGTTTACAATAGATCATTTTAGGGGAGGATTTTTTTAATTTTTTTAATTACATATAGTGTGCCTAATTAATTCTGCTGCTCCCTATACACATACAGGATAGAGTAATTACCTGTGCTGTGATTGACCTAGGAAGAGCTGGTTACTTAGTGGTTTTGCTTCTTGGCACTACTCTTTCATTACGAGCTTGCACTGCTTTGCTCTATAGTCATTTCCGGCTCTTGGCATTGGAGTGATTAATGTGACAGTACTTTGTGATTGACCCCAAAATACAGCAGAGGTGGATAAAAACATTAAAAAAAAAACTTAGGAGACAGAGTTATTTGGAGTGTGTGTGTGTGTGTGTGTGTGTGTGTGTACAGAGGTTGGGGTCCCCCCAACCCCGGGGTGCCACCCACCCCCACCTGTCACAGCAGCTAGCACACGCGCACACTGACTCTTGGACAGATTCACTCCTCCCTTGCTCCGCTGTTTGCTCACTTTTCCCTCCCTTCTCCTCCCCACCGCTCTGCCTGACTAAAGCTAAGCTCATGCACTCTGCTTGTTTGCGAGAGTGCGAACTCATACCTTGCCGCGCGTTTGGAGCAGAAGCGATCCCTGCTCATCCTGCTGACGGATACGCGGGGCGTGGTGGGGGTTTGACGGACGCGTCACAAAGCTGCTTCGCCCTTGTTGGCTGAACCAGCTCATGTGACTTCGCGCAGCAGCACGTGAAAAAGCAATTTTTTTGTCTCTTCACTTCATAGTCGCGCCAGCGCGCTCCGTCATGCACACGGAGCGGCCTCATAGACACTGGCCAATTTGAGGTTTGCACATGAGCGCAATCGCAGGCTGTATAATCTCAATCGAAGAGTGACCAGTCAGTCACCACTGCAACCTATAGTTTGAATCCGGGGAATGTGGTTTAATTCCCAGTGTCGGCTCCTTGTGACCTTGGGCAAGTCACTTTATCTCCCTGTGCCTCTGGCACCAAAAACATAGATTGTAAGCTCTGCGGGGCAGGGACTGTCTGTAACAATCCTATTTGCTTTGTACTGTGCACTATACTGTAATTGTGACCCGCTTTGAGTCCCATTGGGAGAAAAGAGCTATAGGAAAGTTATTATTATCCTTGTGCTAGCAGAGCAGGATAACTTGTGCTGTATGCTGGCTGTGGCGGTGACTTGTCGGTGACCTAGATCAGGCCTGCTCGTGCCCCCCATCTGCATGGTAACGTGACGTCACGTGACCCCACGGCGGCATTATCTCTCATATTACTACTTTTCACATTCACCTATTCTTGGTGTTTTCATGATCATTGTTATATTTGACGTATAAATGACAGTCGGTAATCATTCAAAGAAAGTACATTTTGGCGCACTCGCAATAGTATTTTTTCCCCACTTTTTTTGCAGTGAATACACAAGTGAAAAAAAACGTGCAAAAGTGAAAAATAAAAAATAAAATACTAAAAGATAAAATAACAAGTGGTGCTCGCAATCTATAATAATTGTCCGCTATCTTCTCATTTCAAATTTTTTTTTTCAGCAATCTCGGCGTGACGTCAGCGGCACGTGAGTGGTTCAGCCAATGACGGCGAATCGCTCACGGCCACGCCTCCGCCACGTCGCCCCCTGTACAGACGCCTGCACTATAGCTAGAACTACGGCGACGGCTGACGTCACGCAGTCGCGTCGCCAGGACTTTAAGTGTAATTGGCCGCGATCTTCTCATTGCAATATTGTTTAAACAACCATAAATCGAGATGCAATATTCGTGTTGTGTGCATCTCGATTTATGGTTGTTTAAACAGTATTGCAATGAGAAGATAGTGGCCAATTATTATAGATTGCGAGCACCACGTGTTATTTTATCTTAGTATTTTATTTTTTATTTTTCGCTTATGCACGGTTTTTTTCACTTGTGTATTCACTGCAAAAAAAGTAAAAATAAACTACTATTGGAGTGCACCAAAATGTACTTTCTTTGAATGATTGCTGACTGTCAGTTTTTCATTTATTTGTCAAATATGTTGGTTTGAGTACATAGGTTGCACCCCCTGAATTAAATTAATTATTTATTAGTTCTTTCTAAAAACAGCTAAGTTGCGAGAGCGGTGTGTCCTGTTCTCGTATATATCATTGTTATATTTGCATGTGTTCTTTATGAAACATGAATGTCGTACAAAATGTACTTGAGCGCAGCATTTCGCCTTGGGCTACGCTTGTAGTCCTGGCGACGCGACTGCGTGACGTCAGCTGTCGCCGTAGTTCTAGCTATAGTGCAGGCGTCTGTACAGAGGGCGACGTGGCGGAGGCGTGGCCGTGAGCGGTTCGCTCTCATTGGCTGAACCGCTCACGTGCCGCTGACGTCACGCTGCGATTGCTGAAAAAAAAAGAATTTGTTGGACTTCAGCGACCGGAACGTGGTTGCGCCCACTAAGGACTGCTAGTACTTGCTTTGCGGCATTACACCGTCGCTTTAGCCAGGACTATAAGCGCAGCCTTAGGTTTGCAGAGCTTCTAAATACATTTAAATTATATAACCATCATTGATATTTAAATTCTGTTGAGACGCTAACACTAGCCATACTTGAAAAACAAGTTGGCACTCCTCCTTAGTCTGGAACAGCTTTGTTCTTTTCTATAAATGTGATTAACTACACTTTTTGTGTTCCTGGCTCATTTTACTTCTGAAGTTTTAACACAAGCTCTTTTTTTTTTCTGAAGATTTCAAATGATCCCAAAGCCAAGTAAGACACTTTGCTTTTATCCGGATGTAACCCGTGCTTTAGGCTTCCGTATAATGATGAAAGGCGCAATGACAGAAAAGCAGCTTTTATCAAGGACGGTCTAATTGGCTTTTTTTCTTTTTTTTAGACAAACGCAACTATTCTTACACTTTGGGTTTCGGCTGCTGCTGTTTCTTTGCATAGGAAACAAATACGCCTTTTTATTTGAGGCCTCTCAATGGTGCAGTTTTTGCCGGTCTTGTTTTCCCTACGCTTTTCCCGCCACCCCGCCCGGTTTTTGTCACAGAGCCAATAAAGATAAGTTGATAGGGTGGAGAGTGGAACATTCCCTGTGCAAACTCTTATTGAACAAAGGGAGCAGCCAGAGGATATCAAACCCCTCCCAAGTTTTACTTCACCAGGTTTACATACTAACTTTTCAATATTGTTGGGTTCATCAAAATGTGTTTTCACAGATTTAACCTGTAAAACATGGATCTCCTGTTACCTCTCCCATCGTACTTTCAGTGTCTCTCTTGCTAAAACCTCCTCTGTTGATCTCTCTGTGGGGGTACCCCAGGCTCTGTCATGGGGCCTCTTCTCTCTTTACATATTCTCTCTAGGGGACCTAATCACGTCTCTTGGGTTCAAATATCACCTCTATGCTGATGACACACAAATGTACTTTTCTACCCCTGACCTTACACCTGCTGTACAGACCAAAGTTTCTGAATGTCTCTCTGTCGACTTGAACTTATGGCAAAAACAGAGCTCCTCCTACTTCCTCCCAAACCTGGGCTTACTACCTCCTTCCACATTACTGTTGGAAGTACGATCATTCACCCAATAGCCCAAGCACGCTGCCTAGGGGTCACACTCGACTTCTCTCTCATTCTCTTCTCACATTCAAATGGTAGCTAAAACCTGTTGTTTTTTTTCCTCCACAATATTACCAAGATATACCCTTTCCTCTGTTCGACTGCAAAAACTCTGACACAGACCCTCATTCTCTCCCGTCTCGATTACTGTAACCTCATACTGTCTGGCCTTCCTGTCTCCCCTACAATCTATCCTAAATGCTGCTGCCAGAATCACTCTACTATTTCCTAAATCTGTCTCTGCGTCTCCTCTGCTGAAATCCATCTCCTGGCTTCCTATCAAATCCTGTATAACGCACTCAATTCTCCTCCTCTTCCTCCTCCTTTAAAGCTTTACACTCTTCTGCTCCTCCTTACATGTCGGCCCTAATTTCTTGCAATACACCACCCCGACTCGGCTCAAGGATGTCTTCTCTCTACACTTTTGTATCTAAAACCCTCTTCTGCCTTAAACTTTTCTCACTGACTTCCCCACACCTCTGGAATGCCATTCCCCTCAATATCCGACTAGCACCCTCTCTTTCCACCTTTAAGACCCACCTCAAAACACCCCTGCTTAAGGAAGCATATGAGTAGCTCCATGGCTGATAACACCTCATATATAAACCTTTGCCCCTGCAGATGCACTTACCAGAACACCCTCCTACTGTCTCTGTACGTTTTTCCTACCAACCAATTCGATTGTAAGCGCTTTGCAGCAGGGACTCTTTCCTAAATGGGACTTTTGTCTGAAGCACTTCTACCCTTTGTGTTATTTATATTATGTTATTTATATGATTGTCACGTGTATTACTGCTGTGAAGCGCTATATAAATAAAGACATACATACACTGACAGATTTAAACCCGGTATCTTCACCAGTAAGTTTTTCAGAACCGGGGGTTCCCCAGAGCTGAAAACAGTCCCATTTGGCTTGGGGGGGACTCCTGTTTCTCAACTTTTTTTTTTTCTTTTTTAAACTTATATTTTTATTAAGATTTTCAAACATAAATGGGAAAGGGAGGGGTACAGAAAAAAAAAGAGAGGGGGGAAACAACCATTTTGTATCAGAATTCTTGCAATCGACAAGTCGCATCACATATCATACCACATTTTATCAAAGACATATCCTACACATCACTCCCAGATACTCTATCCTATTGGGGTGTTACTGCTAACCAACATCCCAGGGATCCCAGACTATCAAACTTCCTTGGGCATGATTCAAAAACGAGGCAAGTTTCTCCATTTAATTGTACTTCGTTAACCCTTCTAATGACCTCTCTTCTGGAGGGCAGCAGTGTTTTTTTTCCATGCTGCTGATACCGCGCACCTAGCCGCCGTTTAATATATGTAAAATTTATTTCGCTGTGTAATTGAAGTGATTTACATCTTCCATAGGTTTAGCCAAGATGATTAAAATTGGGTCTCGGTTCCCGTCAGATCTTCTACTAATTTCAAAACTATCCTCCAGTATGTCTGTGTTACTGGACAAAACCACCATATATGTGCTGGATCCTATATCTGTCCGCATCCCCTCCAACATCTATCGGTCGCCTACAGAAACATTTGCTTTAACCTTTTGGGAGTGTAATACCAGCGTAACAGAATGTTGTAAATATTCTCTTTTGTATCTGAATATAGATTTTTTACCCGCATTCTCCCATATATCTTCCCAGTCCTCTCTTGTTATTTCGGTCTGGAAATCCAGAGCCCCACTGGTCCATATATTTATGGGCCGGGGCTTCCTTTTGGGGGATTAAACCTTGGTACAAGGATGAGATCAGACCTTTTTGATATTTTTTTTGTTTTGCGTAAATCTTCGAATCGTGTGTATTTAAGGAATTCTCTCTCATAAAAACACGGGCGCACAAAATGTCGGACCTGCATATATTTAAACACCTCTGTTCGAGGTAAACTGTATTATCTCATCAATTCCTCAAACGACATCTTATATATTTATAATAAATCTCCCATCTCTAGAATTCCTCTGTCTCCAGGTTTCAATGTTCCGACCCTGAAAATCTGGCAAAAAACATGGGGTGAAAGTCTAGGTGGAGTTGACATAACCTTATATTTCTTTTTTGCCAACTGCCAGATTTTCAGAGTAAACCAGATTTACCGCCGGCTCAGTCTGTCTCCCAAGCCCAGTCCTAGAGCTCGACCACAGCAGAGTAGGTAGGCCAACTGGGTATTTAAGTGAGCTTTCCAGATCCACCCAAGCATAGGTCCCTCCTGGGGAATGCCAGTAAACCATTTGTTTCAAATGAGAGGCTATATAATATTTTAGAATATTTGGAACTTCTAGACCCCCTCCTTCTTTAGATTCCAGCATAATTGACCTGGCTATTCTCGGTTGTTTGTGTTTCCGTATAAATTGCATTATTCTATTCTGGATTTCTTTTATATTTGTTTGTGGGACAGATATTGGTTATGTTTGGAAATAATATTGAAGTCTGGTGTGGATATTCATCTTAACCGCGGTTATACGCTGTATCCAGGAGATATAGTGAGAATTACAAGCTTGCAGATCCTTTCTAATCTTAGAAAAAAGTTTGGGATAGTTATATTTATATAATGAGTTAGTCCCTATTAAGGTATATCCCCAAATACTTCAGATGGGTCTTTTTCCACCTATGGTCAAAATGTTGTTTAAAGAACTCCGACCTCCTTTTCCATTAGCGTTAAGTTAGCGCTTCCGATTTTCCCACATTAACTTTATACCCAGACAACTCGCCAAACCTCCGAAGAGCGGATTGTAAGTTCGATAGAGATTTCAATAAGTTAGCTATAATAAGGATAATATCCGCGAAAAGTGATAGCTTGTAACACTCATCTTTTATGTTAATCCCTTGTATATTTGGGGAAGCTCTGATTGTGGCCGCAAGTGGTTCTATTGTCAAGGCAAAGAGGAGAGAGGGGACACCGCTGTCTAGTCCCATTCTTTATGAACAGATTCCTCTTCCCCCTCCCCCTCCCCCCCTGGGATCTTCAAAGTGGCTGTTGGCATCTGGTAGAGGGCCTGGACCCCTTGTAAAAAGATCCCCGAAAATCCGAATGCCTCCCATGTCTTATCTAGAAAATCCCATCTTATCCTATCAAATGCCTTCTCCGCATCCAGGCTCAACAACATTGCTTTCGTCTTAGATTTATGTACCACATAAATCATTTTCCTTGTGTTATCGACGCCTGGCGTTCGCTTACAAAACCTTCCTGGTCATAGTGGATTAATCTAGGAAGTATTGGTTTCAACCTGTTAGCCAGGATTTTACTATAGATTTTCAGATCTGAATTGAGCAATGAGATTGTTCTGTAGCTACCACAACATAAGGGGTCCTTACCCTTTTTAGGAATCACCACTATATTAGCTTTCGTCATCTGTGGGGGGATTTGTTTTCCGCTGAGAAAATAATTGAATAAATCTAGTAAACATGGCCCTAGGATTCCTATTAAATTTTTATAGTATAAATTTGATAAACCATCTGGGCCCAGTGCCTTTTGATGGCTTCAATGAGCTAACCGCCCTTTCTAACTCTAACCGTGTTATTTTGCATTTAAAACGTTGTGGTCTTCCTCTGACAGGTTTGGGAGGTTACAATCTCTAAAATAGGCCTCAATCTGGGTCAGGTCTGGGACTTTAGCATTCGGAGTTGAATTGTCGAGATCGTAGAGATTCGTATAATATTTGTCAAATTCCTCTGCTATCTTTGAAGGGTTGTAAGACACTTCTCCCCCTTTTAACCTAATAGCAGGGACCAATGCTCTCGACCTGATCCCTCTAAGTTTATTTGCCAATAAGCTGTCCACCTTATCTCCCTTATCATAATACGTTTGCTTGGCCACTTAAGGGCTTTCTGTACATCCTCTAATTGCACCTTCTAAGGCTTGTTCTATAGTAGGTGCGCGTGCCTGTGTGAACGCGTGTGCACGTGACGCACACTTTCTGTGTGTATGTTCCGTGCTGCCGGGAGCGACGTGAGTGTGGATTGTGAGTTATTAATTTATTATATATATATTTTTTTAAAAAGACACGTTGGTAAGAATAAATTATTTATTAATAGCTTCCCTGCGCCGGCGCTGCTCCTCCCAGCATGGGGGAGCTGGCTCTGGTGAAGCAGTGTGTTTTAGCAGGTACACTGTGCACCCATACACCCCAACCTCCCCCCTGATGCACTGCCCCGCCCCCTCCCCCCCATCCATACACTAACGTTATGAATGTGGGATCAGTGCAGGTTCTGAGACTTTTTAGGGGTGACATCCCTTTGTATTAATGTGCTGCATGAAATCCCATATTGTTTTGTGGATATAGAGTATTTCATACACACCTATTACATGAAAGATTAGTAGAGGCTACATGAGGCACTTGTTCCGCCATACATTACAGCGGCGCGAATACTTACTTTTTGAGTCTTCCCGCTATCGCCCGGCTCCACGCTCACTGCCGTGCCCGGCCCTAGCATACAATGGCTGGCTAACCACAGCCAACTATAACTGCTGCGCGCACAGGCCCACTATATTACGGACCTTACGTTCCCCCCTTGCCTGGGTCAGGATTTTATAAATTTTCTTCGATGGTTTTTTTGTTTGTTTTTTGTGATCTAATTTTACAATTGTTTCTGTAAAAAAATTTGTTCTATTTTTATTCTCGTTCTGTGTGAAGTTATTGAGATGAGCTGTCCTCTGATCGTGGCCTTATGTGCCTCCCATAGTATTGATGTTGATTCTGCAGAGCCATTGTTGATATGAAAATAATTTTTGAGTGCGTCTCCAATTTGTGAGCTAATCTCTGGGTAATTCAGTAATGAGTCGCTCTTCCTCCAATGGGGAATGATTGAGTCCTAGCAAATGGAGGATCGAACAGGATCACCACCGGGTCGTGGTCTGACCACGTGATAGGCCCTATATCTGAGTGGACCAATACCTCCAAAATACCCGTGGGTTATAAATATGTTGTCAGTTCTGGAGTACGTATCGTGGGGGGTGAATAAAAAGAGTTATCTCTCTGTCCTTTTGTGAGCTACGCCAAGCATCCCACAAACCATATTCTTTAAGTAGCGGTCTAAATTTCTTAGCTACACTATATGTCATAGCAGAGTGTGATTGCTCTGGGTGGGTGGACTTAAACACATCCGGATCTGGTACCATATTAAAATCACCTCCCATTATCAGCAGTTACTCTCGGCTATCTGCCCTAAATTCCACTGTTTCCCTTTAAAAAAATCGATTTGTCCCTCGTTGGGTGCGTATATATTCACTAACGTGATATGTTGGCCTGAAAGAAGCCCATGAGTCACTAGGAACATCTCTCCTTGATCTCTCAACCTCCAATGCCTGGAACGGATGTCCCGTTTAATCAGTATCGCAACCCCTCTTTTTTTGCTAGTAAAAGGGTAAAATGCTATAGGGTATGTCCCGCTAAAAGTGTTTGGGGGTTCCCGAGTATCAAAATGCGTCTCTTGCAAAAAAACAATATCTGCTTTCAGGTTCCTAAATTCTTTTAGGGCCAGTCAACGTTTACCATTACTGTTGAGACCGTTAACATTCAGGGATACTAACTTCAATGGTGCTTGTCTAGTTATTTCCAATGTATCTATAACAAGAAAAAAACAGCCCTTCTTGGTCTCCACTAGCTACTGCAGCGCACGTTATGGCGGACGCTGCGGGGACAAGAGCCGCTTCTCAATGGGGCTGGGCCCGCTGCGAGGGGGGCCGCGGCGCAGCAACTGTTTCTTCCAGACACGAAAATTGAGATGGACACGGGCGACTGAGGGCTAGGCCACACCCCCTGGTGGTTCAGCCAATGAGGGCGAACCTGCTGGGTGATGTCATGGCTGAGCCCCCATCACGTTCCCTCTGTCTTTCCCCCTGCACCTCACTGCAGACCGGGGAATTCGCTGCACGCCTCGCAGGCCATAGCCTATGTCTTTGGGCCTAGGCCCCCTCACCCATCGCTGGGGCACTCAATCCATGTGTTCACCGGTTTCGTCCATCGATCTGCTGTAGCAAACTGGCACCCAAGAAGCAGGCAACAGACTCCAACCCGTATATTAAACTGTCCCTGTAATAGATTGGGAAAAGTATAGCGGGAGACAGGGAGGAAAGTGGAAAGAAAAGAGAAAACAAATATAGCTACACATCCGGGATATCTTTACCTGGGTTGCTGAATCGCTGGTCAAAGAGATGGCCGCGGAGTCACCGAGAGCACTCAAAGCCATCGTCTGTC
The DNA here is from genome assembly GCA_036426205.1 of Ascaphus truei. Taxonomy (NCBI): domain Eukaryota; kingdom Metazoa; phylum Chordata; class Amphibia; order Anura; family Ascaphidae; genus Ascaphus; species Ascaphus truei. Next base: position 147,462,596 of record CM071568.1, on the reverse strand, counting down.
TTGAATCTTTTATCTCCGGGCAACCGCACCCTCAGCCGATCAGTCATCATCCGTGTTATTTTCTCAAGGTCTTCGGTGCTGGCCCAAGCGGAATTGAAAGGCTCACCGGTAGCGAAATACCCTTTTCCTGGAGCACCGCCGCACCAGCACACCAACCACAGCTCACTCTAATGGCAAACATCACAAATTAACTTGCAAGCAACTACTCAAATTTCTACTCGTACTATTACTCTCTTCAGCAGGTGATATTGAACTTAACCCAAGCCCTCCCTTTCCAACTCTGTCCCATACACCTCAGAATTCCCCCTTTAAATTCCAAAAAGGTCTATCTGTCGCCCATTTAAATATCCGGAGCCTGCTGCCCAAACTGGATGAACTAAGAGCATGGTGCCTTATGCATAAACCCAAAGCCATCGTTCTTACAGAAATATGGCTAACCCCTAAAACTCCTGATGCAAATATCGCCATTCAGGGATACTCCATTTCTAGGAGAGATAGGTCAAAGAGAGGAGGAGGGGTGTTATTTTATATTGTAGACACCTTACAATTTACACTGTTTAATTGCCCCCAAGCCCACCCTCTTTTGAAATCCTAGTTGGCAAAATCTGCCTCCCCTATTCTAAGCCCATCTTGCTTGCTGGTATCTACCGCCCCCCTAAAGCCCCTCTACAGTCCGACTGACATCACCCAGTTTCTTGGCTCCATTTCCTCTCAGAATGAGAAGTGAGCTGCTAGTTCTTGGTTGATTTCAACTACAATTGGCTCGACCCTAAAAACCACAAAATCCAGATACTGTACAACTCAAGTCACTTAACCTAACGCAGCTCATTTCCCAACCCACACGGACAAACCTGAAATCTAAATAGGAAATATGAGGAAGCATATGAGTAGCTCGATGGCTGATAATTAACACCTCTTACATTAACCGTGGCCCCTTGCAGACGCACTTACCAGAATGCCCTCCTACTGTCTTTTGTACGTTCTTCCTACCAACCAATTAGATTGTAAGCTCTTCGGAGCAGGGACTCCTTTTCCGAATTTTTACTTTTAAGTCTGAAGCACTTCTTCCCTTTGTGTTATTTATATCTTATGTGTTATTTATATCTTATTATTTATATGATTGTAACGATTACTGCTGTGAAGCGTTATGTACATTAAATGGCGCTATACAAATAAAGACATACATACAAATCGCATAACCATTCCTTGCTAGACTGGATTCTCTCCTCAAATCCCAGCAGAATCCAATCCTGTGGCATCCTTCCTGACATTTTCAGTGACCATGCAATAGTGTACTGTGTAAGGAAAATTAAACCACCGCAATCAAGCCCTAAAGTTCTCCTCACTAGAACATTTAGAAACTTTAACCCACACCAGTTTCTAGCTAACCTTACCAACTGCCCTTGGCACAGAATAGATTTAATTCCTGACCCTGAGTCTGTGCTCTACTATTTCCCAGCCGAGTTCTTAAAATTCTGTGATACCCATGCTCCACTATGCAGAATAAGGGTACGGGGGGCCCACCTTCCATGGGTCACAACTGACCTTATAGCACTCTACCATTTCAGGGATGCCTTGTGGAAAAGCTACAAAGTAACTGGCACTACCAAGGATCTCAATCACTACAGATGCCTGCAGAACATGTGCACAAGGCAAACAAGACATGCAAAAGCACAATATTACTCTGACCATCTTCTCCAGAATACATCAAACCCAGCTAACTTCTGGAAGGTTATCAACAATATATTCCAGCCTTCTAACCATCACATCTTCTAACACATCATTAAGGAGGATATTACTCTGACAAACCCCACTGACATTGCAAATGCATTCAATGACTACTTTGTGGGGTGTGCTACTAACTTATTAGCGAAATGCAACACAAACCACAAACATGAATCTCATCCTGGGAGTACCCCTATTGCCCCACCCCCTCCCAACACTGCCCACAATTTTCAATTTGTCCCAGTATCCGAAGAGGAGATTACACAAGCGCTCCTCAAATTAAAACTAAGCAGCCAATGTGGACCTGGTGCCCCAGCCATTGCCAAACCAATTGCCTCCATAGTCAACTCTATCCTGTGTGCAGGCCATATCCCTAAGACCTGGAAAACTGCCAGAGTTGTCCCAATCTTCAAAAGTGGGGACACAAACTACAGGCCAATCTCTCTTCTCCTAATACTATCCAAAGTCATGGAAAATGTGTTCACTCCCAATTAAGCGATTACTATACCAAGACAAATTTCCCTAGCCAATTCCAATCTGGCTTTCGCCCCAAACACTCCACCGTAACTACCCTGCTAAAAGTTTGCAATGAAATCCAGTGTGGAATGGAACTGGGACAACTCACTGGTGCAATATTCTTAGATTTTGCAAAGGCTTTTGATACTGTTGATCATGCTATATTGCTGAACAAACTCCAGTGCTCTGGAAAAGGGAAGCATGCTTTAAACTGGTTTCAGTCCTACCTATCAGGTAAATCCCAACATGTGTACATCTCAGGCTCTAACTCCAGCCCCTTGGATATCACCTGTGGTGTCCCGCAAGGCTGTGTTCTGGGGCCCCTACTCTTCTCAGTGTTCATCAATGATCTTCCTACAGCTTGTAAGGGAGCTTCAATACACATGTATGCAGAGGACACAATCCTATAGGCACACAGCCATAGCCTCTGACCTCGAACACATGCTTCAATCTGACTTTTTGAGACTCGAAAATTGGATTTCCCAAAACAAACTGTTTTTAAACACTGACAAGACTGTAACAATGGTATTTGGAACCAAGACTAAATTGTTAAAGCTTCCAGTTTATGAGCTACAGATCAGAACCAACGCTCACACCACCCTAACTCCTGTTACTAGTTTTAAATTCTTGGGCATATGGTTTGACTCCCACTTAACATTCGGGATGCACATAGATATCCTGACATCCAAAACCTATGCCAAACTCGGTGTACTTTACAGGAACAAATCCTCTCTAAGCCTGCTGGTCAGAAAGCGTATCGCACAGCAGATGCTAATGCCAATTATTGAATATGGGGACATAGTATATTGCTCGGCACCTCAAACCCACCTTAGCAAACTTGACACCCTCAACAATTCTATATGCCGTTTTGTTCTCCAATGCAGCTTCAACACACATCACTGAGAAATGCACAAATAACTAGATTTCGCCTAGACTCAAGGGATGACCAAAGTTCATCTCTCCTTTCTTGCCTTCAAATACTTTCTAGGCAAGTTACCCATCTATCTGAACAAGCTCCTCACCCCTACCATATGCAACACTTATCTGAGATCAGACGCCAAAAGACTGTTCATGGTCCCAAGGCTCAACAAAGAAGCTGGCCGCTCCTCCTTTTACCGTGCACCCCAAATCTGTAACAACCTACCGGAGACTCGCATCCACCACCAGTTTAAGTTCTTTCAAAACTAAAGCTGTCTCATATTTTAATCCGGTCTGTAACTGTTACATACGCCTATAATATATATTATCTCTAACTGTGCATGCTATGTCTTGTATATAATGTGTATCCTGTTCACTTATGTAACTGTATTTGTACCATGTATTATTTGTCATCTTAACTCTATGCCGAGGACATACTTAAAAACGAGAGGTAACTCTCAATGTATTACTTCCTGGTTAAAACATTTTTATAAATAAACTCGACGGAGCCCTCTTCTCCTCTCAATTGTCTCCCTGGACAGATCCTGGAAAATCTGGATGGAATTGTTTTCATATTCAATTGAGCCAGTGTTTCTCAGCTTTTTATAATCCTTTCCGTGGTTGCATATTGGTGGAGTCTTAGGACCACATCTCGCTTCTTTTGGGATCCTCAAATCTCAGTCCCAGGGCTCTGTGAGCTCTATCCATCAGAAGATTGTCATCTTGTAAGCGGGGGGGGGGGGGTCAATTGACATAAACAGTCTCTTAAGATATATGGCTGGAGGGCTTTTGCGGAGACCGACTCAGGGACATGACGGATTCGTAAATTCTGCCTTCGCTCCCTGTTCTCTAGATCGTCTATACCATCCCTCGTGCCTCTTATCTCTTCATTGAGATGCAGGACCTCATCGTCAGTATTTACCTGATTTTGTAAAGAAATGTCCATTTTATTTTCAAGCTCTGTACTTCTTTTAGCCAATAAAGAAACTTCTGTTTTAAATTCCTTTACAGCTCTATCCAGAGCTGACTGAAGCCTACTTGCATTTCTTATAAGCATGTTCTGGAGGTCCTGTTTAGTAATTACTGTTTCTCCCTCCGCCATAATCGCCCTCTCTGTCAGGAACAGCTCTCTCCATCCCCGCTCGTTCCCCCAGCTGATGCATTGTACCGCGGGACCGATCGGAGTGGCAATCAGGGGTTAATATGAATTCTGTCGGCGGAGTGCACGGAGCTTCCTTAGCTTGCGTGCATCCGTGATGACGTCACGCGCACCTTTTCCCAACTTTTTAATAGTAAATAAAAATATCAATTGTGAGCACATTCACATGTCTAAGACAGGTCTGCAACCCTGCCTTTCACCATTGTCTCTTAGCATATAGTGCTTTCATTGCAGCAATGGATTCTGGGAAATGACATGTAAATGAGCACACAGTGTCACCTTTTACTTTATTTTAACATGGACCCCCTATAATATTATGCCTGCCATATTAGGCTAAGGCCCCGCTCCCAGAGTCAGCGCGCCCGCACTGCAGACAGGCGGGGCGCTGACATACACAGACCGCGATATGCGGTCTGTAGGGAGCGGGAGGTGGGCGGGAGTGGGAGGATTGACAGGGAGGGAGGGCGTGGCTTGAGCGGAGGGACCCGCTACTCTATCCCCCTTCCCTCCCTCCACGGGCTGCAGGAGGGAGCTGCTGATGGTAAGTAAAACACACACGCAGGCACTCATACACACACACACACGCAGGCACTCACGCACTCATACACACACACGCGCGCGCACACACAGGCAGGCACTCACACACTCATACACACACAGACAGGCACTCACGCTTTCACTCCACACTCCTCCCCGCTCCCCAAAGCCTCTCCTCCTCCCAAAGCCTCCCCTTCTCATTGGCTCCCACTGCGTGTACTAAGCTGTGCCGCCAGGGGGGACCGGGACCGGCTCGCGAGGATTCCCCTGCTGGTGGGGAACTCGCGTGTGGCCGCCCGCACCAACGAGCGCAGCGGGACCGAGGCCCAACACTGCTTTTCAGGTTAAAGAAGTGCAAAGTCAGGAAAACTACTCAGACGGTTGTCTCAACCTTTTGGGTCTCATCAGTGTGAGACGGTTATACTGGCTCTGTGATGTTAGCTAATAAAATTTTTGGCAAAAGAATGTAGGTTGTACTGCTCCTTTGAAATAATTTCTTTAGATCATTTTTTTTTTTGGAGCGTTTCTTTATAATGGTACTTTTGTTTCCCAACTGTATTTTTCTTTTACCCCAGGGCTTTTTTTTGTCTTTCCCTGTCTTTCTGTATTATCTACTAAAATTGGCCATTTCTTCTGTCCCTCCATTGCAGTGCATGACATGAGGGATATGCTCTTCCCATCTGAAAATATCACATAGATTTCTGACCTGCTTGAGGTCTTATAAGTCCCTCCTATGCTTGTCTCAGGTCCGTTGTTTGTGACCTATACCGAAGGTGGACTGTAGTACTCTAGAGAGCTGCCATCATGCCCCTCTCAGCAACGTGTGATACAGGCCTTCAACCATGGCCGTCCTGCTACCACCCAGGTGCCGTTTGTTACCCCTGGAGACGGAGCTGAGTCCCCATCACAGAGGGTGTGAGAAGATCCCAGCTGGGCACCGGGAATATTTTTGCCTCTCTGCACCCCCTGACAGTCTTTTCCCCCGTTGCACTCTGTCCAGGCAGACAGCTTACTTTCTCACTCTTATCATGCTACTCCCCATCCGGGTATCTGCATGAAAGTATTTAGTCCTGAGGCTTCTCCAAAGAGGCCACTTTCCTCTGTCAGCCAGTCCACGAAACCACGTGGTGCACAAGCTTGTGGGGTTGTCAAGGAGGAGCTTGAGGAGGAGACTGCCTAGAATCTAGGCCCTAGAGGAACAGGAAGTCCTGCCACTGATATAAAAGGAGCGACACCCTCACCCCTCCACTGAAGGGAGGATTGCTTCTTTAACTTTTAGCAATGGAGATAACATAAGATTGTTTGTTTGTGTGGCTCCTGGAGGAGCAACTGTTTCCTTTTATTCACACACATGGATATTCACGTTTCAGAGGTGGTAGAGGAAGCGGAATATAACTGGGCAATTTCTTACGGTATCTGGGATATATTTGCCCATAGCCTCCCTCGCTTCACATATTCATGCCTTTTTAAACCTAAGTGTTTAAAATGGGAGTGCTACATACATGCTAAAAATATAATCGCTTATCTGTGTGTGTGTGTGGGCGCACAAAGCGCTGTGACGCGTACACTGGCAGGGAAGACAAGAATTTTGTCTTGCCGTGATGCGATCACATGGGCGGGGCGCACCAATGGAAGGGCAGATATGCCCCGATGTGGCTGCGCCCCTGTCCTAGCCCGGGCTCCCCTGCAGACCGCCGATTGCGTCCTTAAACTGTGCACGCGACGCCAGGACGCCAGGCGTGCAGCAATGAGGACGGGGGCCGTATCCTTAGAGAATGAGACATTATAATGTTCTACTTTTTGTGTGGTGAATTTATTGAGCTGGATGTAGTTAAATGTTTATTTTTCCTTCTCTTAAGTCAAGGCGCAGTGTGACTGATTTGTAAGTATGTCATTGAAGTTATCTTAAGGAATGCCGCGCTGTATATACAAGGGTAAATATTTAGCCGGTTAGCTTAACGAGCTGGGAGGTGTTTAGTATGATTCTTGAGGCCAGAACGCCAGTAGCAGATGGCAGTAGGGGCCGTGCTTTATCCTATTGTGCAATATACAGCAGGCATAAATTCTTTACTACGCTGCGGGGCGGTTATTTCTACTGCACAGAGCTACCAGTCTCCAACTATAATCTCTTTTCAGCGGTCGCAACAGCTACACACCCATGCCAATCCCAATATTTATATGATGGCGATTTAGTTTAACTCCTGCAGTTATAGTGATGTAGGTGCTCTAACCACTTGAGTGCTTATGATGTATGCACCCTTTGTGCTAGTAATGTAAGCCACCATGACCATTATTCTTAATATAAACCTAAATAAATCAGACTTTTTTTTGACCGAATTTTTAGATTATATCCATGATGTAATATGATTATATTTCCACATATTTCTGAAATGTCAGGCCAAATGCTAATATAAAGCATATTCGTTAAATTGAATCAAGCCATGTAAATTTGAATCTGTAATAGATCCTTTATTCAATGTCAAATACACGTTCTGTATATCATTATGAACGCCAGCCCTAAAACTACCAGACCATCTAAGAATAGTATTTGTAAAGAACTGCTTCAGCAATGTAGAAGCACTGCAAACAGTGACCAAACAGTAAAAGATAATATACCTTCCTTAATTCAGCGTGATAAAAAAAATGAACAAGATAACAATTTGATAATGCATTTATATTGTAAAACTACGATTTAACTAGGCTCTTATCCACAGTTGCATCGTCCGGTCTCTGAATGTATAAGATTTTGTAGGACCATCCAGGCATCATACAGCTTCTTGGGGGAATAACACTATATTGTGGGATTTTGTGGCGTCAGACCCCACCCAAGATTAAAAGAGGTGGGGCATCTCCCTGCTTTAATTTCAGTTGTCGATAACTTTCTATAAAATGACCTTGGACCTGAGACCCCTCCCTAATGTTTTGCTCCATCGCCATAAAATTAGACTTATAAGCCACAGGAGATAGACACACACCAGGGAATACTGGCATGTCACAAAGGGGACTGACTAACACTGAAGCTAATGGCTGATGCCAACCCTTTTATTTTCAAAAGAAAGCTCCTCGCTAACCTTTTAGGATTTTGGAAGAGGCTGTGAAATTCTGTAATTGCTCCCCTCTATCATGTAACACTTACATTATGTAGCGTGACTTGTGTGGCAGCAAGCACTGTCAGCAAGCGTTCAAGGGGCTTAATCTGTTGCTCTGTCAGGCCAACCATGGTTTCAAGATTCTTCAGACACGTTATTAGACATTTAGCTCGAGTATAAATATACTGTATGTGTATAAATGTGTATGTATTATATATATATATATATATATATATATGTGGTCGACAAATCACCAAAGAATCTACTCGCCGAACAAAAAAATCTACTCGCCACCTAGTACCACACGTGTGCTGCTTGGGCCAATAGGAGCTCGCCACGATGTTAAATCCACTCGCCCGGGGCGTGCAAATGTATAGGTTTGTCGAGCACTGTAAATATATATATATATATTTACTATAATATAATATTGCCATGAAGCCCTGAAAGTCTTGGGTTTGACTACCCTGCTGTAAAATGCCATCACTTGTAGCCGATAAAGCAAAACATGTGCAGATTCATTGTAAACTAATAGTCCTCTTTAGTCTCGCTGGCAGGCTGCCCAGCTATGGTTATACACATTGTTTAAAGGAGGAAAACGCATTTACTGCCATCCACCTTAGGAGGAAAACGTTTTGGACATGAAGCAATGTTTGGTTAACCATCTACATTAACTATTGAGACACAGTTCTTATATATTGGTATGCACTTCCTCGTTCTTCGGGCAACGCTGTACCAGCAGCCTCTGTGTCAACAAGCAATGAATGGGGCGTTCACAGAGCAAAGTCCTTTGTGTCTAAAGGAAGGTGATTCAGTTATATAGTTCAATTAAAAAAACAAAAACCTGTTCCATCTGTAGAAGCGGTAAACATGTCTGCATTAATGAGGCAATCCAAGCAGCATTTAAATATATATAAATATATATAATTTTATATTATAATATATAATATATATAATTTTTTTTATTAATACCTTTAAAAAAATAATACTTGTATATCTATATCTCTGAACCACGTTTAAAAATTTTTTTTTTTAAACATATGTAGCCGGATTATCTTTATTCAAAACAAATGCCCTAAACTGCCGAATGATTCGTTCTCCCATCATTGATCAGCAAAATCCTGATTCCCAGGGTTCACTAAATGGCTGCCTTTCTGTTTCAAATCAATTCTTTAGTCAGTATAAATTAGCAGCTACAATGTAAAAAGTATGTGTGTTAGGTAGCACTCGACCAAACTAAATGAAAGTAAATACAATTCTGATATGGTGCACAGAAACAGAGAGGGACCCCTGGCCCCCTCAATACAATACTAAGTAATCTAATGGTTCCCAGTACTCATGAAAAACCAGACAACGCGTCAGTAGAAAAATAACGATATATTCACGAATGTAGCACTACATAAGCCAACCCTATTCGGGGCTAGGTAGGAATTTTATATGGAAACATGGGCTTAAAAATACATCGCAGGTCTAGAGGGAGAGAGATGGGGGAAATACAAGGGAAAAATAACTGAGGGGGGGGAAAAAAGGACAGGAAGGGGAAAACAAGGACAACGTATATCACACGTTCAGGTAAAGGTAATAAATTATAGGGGGACAACTTTTCGGGGACTACTGCGCCCCTTCTTCAGGCCCGTTCCCACAGACTGGAATAGTCTGTGGTACTTCCCTTAATCGTGTACCTCCACCCAAACACACCGCAAGCAGTAAACGTATAACTAGAGTAAAAAAACTTATAACAATTACACTGCTTGAGAGGTGTGTTTGGGTGGAGGTACATGATTAAGGGAAGTACCACAGACTATTCCAGTCTGTGGGAACGGGCCTGAAGAAGGGGCGCAGTAGTCCCCGAAAAGTTGCCCCCCTATAATTTATTACCTTGACCTGAACGTGTGATATACGTTGTCCTTGTTTTCCCCTTTCTCTCCTTTTCCACCCTCCCCCCCTCCCCTCAGTTATTTTTCCCCCATCTCTCTCCCTTTCTAAACCTGCAATGTATTATTTAGCCCTTGTTTCCACACAAAATTCCTACCTAGCCCCGAAAAGGGTTGGCTTGTGTAGTGCTATATTTGTGAATATATATCGTTTTTTTTCTACTGGCGCCTTGTCTGTTTTTTCATGAGTTCTGGGAACCATAAGGGCTGGGACCCGCGGCGCGGGCGGCCGCGTGAGCGTTCCCCACCAGCAGGGGAATCCTTCTGAGCAGGTCCCAGTCCCCACTCGCTGCTGGCTCACTACGCGCTGTGACGCGTCAGCCGCCAGGGGATGCAAGAAAATTGTGATCCCGAGCGGTGACACGTCACGTGGTGCACTGATAAGCCTATCAGCGGCGGTGGCGGGAGCTGTCGGACAGCTTCCTACACAAGGTGTGTGTGTGTGTCTTACCTTGCAGCAGCTCCCTCCTGCAGCCCGAGCTTGTGAAGGGAGGGGGGGGAGTAGCGGGTCCCTCCGCTCAAACCACGCCCACCACCTCCCACTCCCGCCCCCTCCCACTCCGGCTCCCTGGTCCCTACAGACCGCATATCGCGGTCTGTGCCTGTCAGCGTGCCGCCTGTCTGCAGTGCGGGCGCGCTGACTGAGGGAGCGGGGCCTTAGCCTTAGATTAATTAGCAGCTACAATGTATTCATATGTTACTAAAGTCAGCTCAAACTGCTGAGAATATTGACATCAAATTATTACAAACTGGAAAGTGTTGCAAATATCTTGCACTGCTGGGGGAGGTGGCTAAAACCTGCAATAGAAATCAAAGGATGCTCGGTATATGAACTCACTAAAAATGGCGTTGAGTTGAATTGTAAAATAGAGGGTTATTAACATGGTTGTTGTGTGCTGGGCCCCACTTTTGGTTGCTATAGGGATCCAGATGCCACACAGGGGTATTTAAGCATGGACTATTGTAGAAGGTTAGCTTTCAAGAGGAGAGGAGCCTCAGTGAGAGTAGATGAGTAATGTTTCTAAAGTAATTGTATAGACCAAGCTCCCCTGTTTTATTATTTTGAAGAAGGGAACAGTACCTGTTGGGATCCCCGAAAGAAGTAATGGAATCCTGAATCGGTAATGAAAAGGTATATGGCACGCCATAGAGCGCGTCTGGGTGCCGGCGTTTCGGCACTAATATTCCTCCTCGGACTGTAGGGAAGCGGCAGTTCCTGAACAGGCAAAAGGTAATGGGTCCAGTGAGAAAAGGCCCGCCAGGATTCCCGTAGGGGACTCGGCGTAATCTGATGAACCCCGATGATGGCTCTGAAGCAACAAGAAGGGCCGGGTCACACACTTAGTTGCTCTAAGTCAAAGTACCTTCATTGCAGGGTTAAGAGTAGGCACTGATGGACAAACTGTATTCATGCATGTCTATTATTATAAAAAGAAAAGTAGAACAAGCAGCTTTCATAAGAAAGTACCGGCACTCCACAGGTCTTGCAAAAAATATATAACAAACTTTATTCGGTGGTTCGACGTTTCGATCGCAAACTTAGACCTTTGTCACACTTCTGAAAGCTGCTTGTTCTACGTCGCGATATTGTCTCCCTGCAAAAGGTGGACCTCTGCGCACCCGAGACATTTCCTTATTGCGTCCGATCATGTGACTGCACCAAAGTCCCTCAGATTCTATTATAAAATACAGCACAATGTTAACGTGTATGAGCGGTCCCTATCCACAGGGATACAAATAAGTGACTGTTGTATTACAAAGGTCCCTGGCGCTCGTTATTCTACAACCTTGCTACCTCATCGCCCAGCCGCCTGAATCCAGCCACTAAGTCAAGATGACCCATGCAGAGTAGCCATATAATACACCCTGATGTAATCTCCCTAGAAAACGGGCAGGGAGGGATACATATTTAAAAGCATGTACTTCGCCAGTATTGCAAGTGGGTAATTCTGAAACACAATCACTATATAGTTTTCATTAGACTCTCAACTTAAATACAGAAAATGATTTTTCTTGTAATTACCTCGGCGAATTGTCCTGCAATTGGTACCAGAATTTTGTTTCCATATTTTAATTCTGTCATGCGATTTAAGAATAAGGAATCCAATTATGGGAGGACTTTTATTACGAGTCACCGAACCATAACTTTTACACGTACATTATGTTTTTTTAGTGCCAAAGTGATCAGCATCACTGTCTCACTTCACAATATTTGTGGGACATGGAGAAAAGGGAAATTAATTCACAATATAAAACATTTCTAGCCTTCTAAAAAAAAAAAAGTTGAGATATATTTTAATGGTTTTTTAACCTGCCTGGCTGGTAGCTAAAGATAGATAGGATTGGTCAGAGCATTACAACAGCATCACATTTGATTTAGATATGACATACATTATTGTGCTTGATACACTATTTCATGCATCTTGTACATCTTAATCCTCATCTCTCCCTATTTGATGCTGAGTACTAGATCATTGGAAAATTCGTGAAGAATATACTGAAGGAAGTATGTTGATCATAGGTAGGAAGTTGTAATGTCACTTGTGAGAAGCTTAGCAGCTAGGATTTCAGTGGAAGGGGATGGTGTTAGAACAGTGATTCCCAACCAGGGGCTCCTTGAAGCAGTCTCAGGGGTTCCTCCTATGGACCACAGACCCTCCCCCCTCGGGGTGGGGTTTTTTTGGTATGTGTTTTGTAGGATGGATTGAGAGCGAGTGGGGTAATTGATGGAAGGTAGGGGCGAGAGAGAAGAGAGGAGGCAGGACGGAGTGAGTGAGCAAAAGAGGGAGTAAGAGTGAGACGCAAGGGATAAATACATGCGAGGCGGTAGGGGGGGGGAGATATTGAGATGGATGGGAAATAAATATATGGGTAAAGGGGGGGAAATAGAGGTGGCTCGTGAGGTATGAAATGTTGTGACTGACCCCTGTCAAACCTAATATGTGTCAGCCAGATAGGGGTTCCCCGAGATTTTTCGAAATACTTCAAGGGTTCCTCCAAAAAAAAAAAAATGGAAATCGCTGTGTTAGAAGCTATAATGATAGCTTGTACGCCTTTTGTTGTGTACTTACACCCCTGCAATGCTGAATTGACCTAAAATAAATTGCAGATACTTCTGAATCCCTGAATTTTAATTTCAGATTTAGTTTTGAGTATACCAGAAGGTGTCGAAGGAAGTTAAAACACGCTGTATTACAAAGCTTAACTATTCATTTAGCAGTTAATTGGTCATTTGTACGTTATTGGATAGAAGAGGCAAAATCAATCCTTGCCATGTAGTCTAATTTTCCTTCACTGACGCACACAGACAGACGTATAAAGTGGCACGAGAAGAAGTGGTACTGTAGGTACATCAAGCCAGGGTCTTTTTTTTTTTTATTTGCCTACAATACTGCTCTTTATTTCTGTTGTATGATTTTAACATTATTATTTTCTTTCACATATTGTTCTAGATGAATTCTGTATAATGTGGAGCAGATGACTCGGGAGTCAGACAGCTGGCCTTGGGCATGTTGTGTCCCGATGTGAGGGATCCACCCAGTGTAGAAAAGCGCAACTGTTTCATGTATTCCGCACATCCTCGTACTGCTTCATGATGACAGGAGGTTTTATCGCCTTGTCAGTTGCTAAATTCTTCTGAACAGAAAAACCAGTTTGGCAACAACAACAATAACAGTAATAATAACAATTACAATATAGTGCGCGGCACGCAGCATATACGGTAGCATTTTTACAGACATCGTACTTGGCCTGTAGAGCTTACAATCTGTTTTTGGTGCCTGAGGCACAGGGCGATACAGTGACTTGCTCAAGGTCACAAGGAGCAGACACTGGGAGTTGAACCAGGCTCCCCTGCTTCAATGAAGGAGAGACTCCGGCGCCACTGCAGCGGCAAAGATCCAGGCAACTTCCGGTAGGTAATGAAAAAAACTTTATTCCAGCAGCATACACAAAGAACCCAGGTTACACCACAGCCTCCCCCTCAACGCGTTTCACGCTATGGAGCAGCGCTTCGTCTTGGAAGTTGCCTGGATCTTTGCCGCTGCAGTGGCGCCGGAGTCTCCTTCACTCCAGTTCACTTTCTCCTACCAGACACACACAAGAGTAGCGGAGATACACCAGAGCAGGACCCAGATCGGAGTATCCATGGCGGTAAGGATTGTGTACCTTCCTAACGCCGATTTCATCTAGTGGTTGATATTGCTCTGACTTACTCCGCTCTCACTGGCTACACTGACACCATTGGTTCCTGAACTGTTCATCTGAGCGCAAGACAGCTGCTCTGTTCACATTCCCCTGCTTCAATCTCGGTGTCTTTGTTTCTGCCACTCCTTCAGCCCTACGATGAAGTTCCATAGGGGTCCAATAAGTTTAATGCATGTATCTGAAAGTGAAGCAAAGCGGTGATGTTGAAAGCTAGGAAGTATGACTTGTTCACCTATTGTGATTGTTTTTTATTTTTTTTATTTTTAATATATGTGTATTTCTTACACTCCACAACATTGCCCTTTTGTATATATATTTATTTGTGAAATCTTTTTGGGGTTTGCATGAGAGGGTGCACACCACAGTTGATCTAAAAGGAGCAGTCCAAGTGAGAGTATGTGGTGTTTTTGTTATTTTGTTTAAATAGGTTTCAAGCAGGTGGTCTCCGGAGCTGAACCGCGTTGATTTCCGCTCCAGGACCCCTTTGTAGCTGAGATATGTACCTCCGTAGGTATCATTATGCAGTTCCAAGCTCACGCGTCACGGGGGGCAATAGGAAGTCACAAGGAAGACCCTCTGCATCAAACTTATTAAAATAAAAAATAAAAACATACTATTGCTTAGTTCTGCTTTAAAATGAATCTTTTTGTTGAAATAAAGCAACACGTGCAGAATATTGAATACGTCCCTGTAACAGGGGACTTATCCCTGTTCAGTAATGTGCCTTTAATCTAGCAGTGTGGTGGTTAACTTCTGGTAGTTAATTACTAAACACCACCTGCCTGATTGAGATGGCTTACAAAAGCCTGTCTGTTCAAACAGGAAGTGAGAACTCTTTAGCTGACACCTGAGCTGAACTTGGAGACACACTTGTTTTGAGCTCTGCCAAAGTTAGCAGAGCTGCTTTCAAGACACAAGGCCCAAATAAGACTTCTAAACCTGGATGCTGATTTTCTGTGCACGCTCAGTGCGGTTCCAGGAGAGCAGAGAAGCTTACTCTACAGCTGATAAACAGATGAGACTTTCATGTTTAAGAGACTGCTTATACTGTATCTGCTTATTTTCATGCTATGTTTGGGGCTGGGGAGAAATGCTTGACTAGGGAGATGTGAATTGGTTGCATAGTGTTTTCACTAGAATTACTCCCAAGTGAATGGAAGCTTTGTTCCCCCCCCTGTGTTTGGATAATTTTCCTGATGAAAAGGAACAGGCACAATAAAGCCTATTATAATTTCACGTTATAAAGACTCCTAATTGCGTACCTCTGTGAACGTCCGTCCACAGTCCCCAGCAGTGCAAGATCTTTGCAACACTTTACTGTTTGGCATATTTTGTTGCCAATATTCCCAGCAGTTTGAGCTGCAAACTGTAACAATAGATAATGTTACCTTAGTAATATAGGAATACATTGTAGCTGCTGAGTTACACTAACTGATGTAAATATATCTTTATTATAGCACCAGTCCTTGTAATTAGTTTGCCAGTTCCCCTTATCGTGTTGGTCTCCTTTTATGTGTGGAATCACAAACCTCTGTGAACCTCCGATGGATGTGATTAGCGAGTACAATGCAGTGAACATGGCTGGCTGTCTGGGAAGTGTTGTGGCAGAGACGAATGACAAGCGTTTGCTGCCATGGAAACTGACAGAGCATTATTGGAATTCCCAATATGGCCAGATTGTGAAGGCTTTCCTGTATTTCTTTATTTTTGGCGCTTGATATCAGTGGACTTGCTAAAATCGGTCTGTCTACTAACTGCAAAAGAACGGGAAAGTATGATTTTTGGGGGGTTTATATTGTTTAAGATGCAAAGTAATGCATTCAATGACATTAACATTTACGTTTTGTTTGAAAATGGAAATAAATCCGTTGGCGCCCCCTTTAAAAAAATAAAAAGTGGGGGAGGAGTAGGATTGTTCTAATTAGCAAAGAATATCTTTTTAACAAAGTATTTAAGCGGTTAGGTTAAGGTGACACTTTTAAAAGTAACTAATTGATGTTTTGTTCATTGAGAGGGATAAAGTCCACTTTTCAGTGGTCTATAACAGGGGAGCGCAAACTTTTCCAGCTGCACCCCCCTGTCTGGCCTGTGCCGAAGCTGCGCCCCCCCTCCTACATTCCAGTCGCGTCACGTGACCCGCGGGGTAATTTGCCGCCGGTGACGTCACATGACCCCGCGGGGTCATCCGACGCTGCGTTGCTATGGAGACGCGTCACAGCGTCTGAATCCCGGTAAGTTGTTTTTTTGTTTATTTTCCCCCAGAGGCCTCACGCGATCCCCCGGCATTAATTTAAATGCCTGGGGGAAGAGCGCCGGACCTCTGCAACAGCCCGCGCCCCCCCAGGAATAACATACATACACATATATACACGCACTGAGGGAGAGAGGCCCACTGTGGGACGCATCTCCGCACATTGCCAACCACCAGCTGCTGCATCTCCCTCACTATCCTGGCGGTGGCTGAGGAGGGGCCCGGCTGTCGGTCTTGTTGCCTCCCTCCTGTACTGTCCCACGCCGGGCTCTCTGACGTTGGCTCGTGTCGGAAGTTGCCGGGTTCGGCGGCAACAAGAGGCCCAACCAGCGCCTACCGGGCCCCCCCCCCGCAGCCACCGGCAGGATAGTGAGGGAGAGAGGCGGCATCTGGGGGTCAACAACCTGCAGAGAGCCCCAAGTAGGAGCGGAAAGAACCGCAGGTTGCCGACCCCTGAACTAGTTGAAATAAGGAACATAAAATTAAGTTAGAAATTATATTGGGGTAGTTATAAATAGTAAAACATTAGAATAGAGCAGGTGCACGCAAACTGGGGAGGGGGAGGGAAGCTGAGATTTTCTGGTGGGGGCGCGGTGCTTAGAGGTCCCATGCTCTTCCCCAAAGCATTTAAATTAAATGCCGGGGGAGCTTTCAATGCCTCTGTATAGTCTCTTACCCTGTCTCCGGCGGCTTCTGACGCCGCAGGGTTACATGACGTCAACTTGACGTGTTATGATGTCAGAAACGCCAGAAACAAGGTAAGGAGGGGGGACGTGTGCAGGGGATAGAACTGGCACGGGGGCGCAGGGGATAAAGTTCGCACACACCTGCGATAGAGCTTGGTCTTTAAACGATTAGGAACACCGTTCATCTTATAGTTACTTCGTGACAGAACAAGGGAGTTTTGTAAATCAAAGTAAATTTTGCTAAATGAAGAAACATTGTTCTAACGTTTGGTTATTGACGAAGGGCATTTGGCTGGCCGTGAGAAAAACAGGGGATTGCGAGGTTAAAGACAAGTGTATAAAGATTGTACTTGGCTGTATTGAATTCAGAATCATTATCACCAAGCTGAATCCTGAATCATTTAACATCAACTAAACGGAAGATTCTCCACTCTATAACCAAATTCTATACGTATGCCTGAAAACCTGAGTAACTGACTGAAATGATGCTGCAAAAGATGATGTGTTATTTTTGTCCCTGAATTAAATTGAGAAAGGAACCGGACCGTGGACTATTTGATATATACTGAAAGCTGGGACATTTATTTGCACCCATCTATTGAAGCAAATCTTTACAGATGTGAAATTGGTGAAAAAGAAGTTCAAGAATGCGTAGTGCAAGAATACATTTGGGCCCCCCTGGTGACAACCTGTACCCTCCTCTGTAGCATGCAATGCACCCTTTATGGCGGTGCCTTGTACCCGCTGCCCCAATGGTAGTCCTGCCTCTGTGAAGGTGCCACACACATCACATGAGTGGAGGTAAAATAAATTGAAGTCTGAATGGGTTTGGGTGGTGATTTAGTGCAGTGGTGCGCAAACTGGGGGGCGGGAGAATTTGCAGGGGGGGTGCGGCCGGTTACAGAGGCCGGGAAGGGGGCCGCAGCTCAAGAAGTTTGGATAGCGTTTGACATCCTAGTAATTATTGGGGCTAAGAAATTGCATCTCTTTAAAGGTGTTCCCAAAACTGGTATGCATGTTTTTCTAAGGGGTGACCTTCGTATTGGTTTCAACCCACTGAATAATTTTTATTCTGGACAGGTTATCTATTGGCCCATGGTTCCCAAATTTAGTAAAAAGTCTTATCTGTGTTTAAAAAGCAGTCAACCACTCTATTAACATTACTTCATTCACTCTTAGCCCGACAACAGCTTGCGATTGAGCATTGTGCAGCCGTTAATATGAAAAATCAGTCTGGTGAGAAGGGTTAATGTTTGCTATTGGTTTTTATAGTAGTATGATCACTGGATCCCATGGGATAGAGATCTCCATTATTTCCTCAATCTTTGCACCATCGCCCAGAATTGTTGAATTTTGAGGCAAAACCACCAGACGTGACAGGTCCCCCCACCTGGCCACAGTTCCGTCAGCACTGGTTTGAGACGTCAGGATACATCTGGCACAGCAGTCTTTTTGATGTTTGATACTACCTAAATAATAGCTTCTAAATGTTTTTCTTTGTTCTTGTATATATTGACGTTTTAGAAGCTTCCTCCTATGTATCTACTCAATAATCATTTGAGATTACCACCTGTAGATCTGTCTCCCATCTTCTCATACCCATATGGACTTGCGACTCTTCAAGTAGGACCAATTCCTGATATATTATGGACCAGCGGTGCGCAAAATTGGGGGTGGAGACTGACTGCGGTGGGGCGTGGGGTTTACAGAGGCCCCGCGCCTTTCCCGAAGGCACTTAAATCAAGTGCCGGGGGAGTGGCGAAGGCCTCTGTAAAACTTACCTCGGCTCCGGCGGCTTCTTAGACGCGTTGCAATGGCAACGCGGAGTCAAATGACTCCGCGAGGTCATTTGATGTCACGTTGCTATGGCGACGTGACGTCATGCCGCCGGAGCCAAGGTAAGCGGGGGTGGGGGGTGGCGCGGAGAGAGGGAGGGGGGGGGCACAGGGAAAAAAGTTTGCGCCCCCCTGTTATGGACAGTAGTTCTTTTCGATATTTCCTGCATTTGGCATAGACTCTCAAAGGCGCTTGTTGCTCATTATTCGAGGATGACGGGTACTTGACATAAGCCACTGTTTTAGTTATTCTGGGTTACGTAACATATTTGGAGCAGAGTTCTTCAAAGTTAAGAATCTTGCCTTTCGTAATCAGATTACTGAAATTAAGAATATTTCTATTCCTCCAGATATCTAGGTGTCTTGAGCTGACTCCTGTAAGGATGCTCGGGTTATTAAATATGAGGACCAACTTGGAGGGGGATGAAGTCTGTTTAAACTCTGACTTGGTCGATCTCCATATATTTAGAGTAAAATGAATTGCATTAGAAAATAGCTGCTGTGACGCCTCTCCTTTTTTTTTTTAACACTATGTTTCCATCCAAAGAAAAGACCAGCAAAATCTCGCCAATCTTTGTCTTTTGTCCTGAAAGATAAACTTAAGTATCTTGGATTGTAAATCTTCTTTTTTAAATTTTTTTAAATCTGATGGTTATTGAGAACGGGAGAGTCTGGCATAACAATCATAACAATGAAAAATATTCATTTTCAAAGATGCCGTGTTTTTAATGTCAAAGAATTAAGTTTGGTATTTTTGAAATAAGAGTACAGTGATTTGAATGCTCAGTGTGTTTTCAGCAGATGTGTGTGTGTTTCAGACCGAGCTGGCAGCGTTAGTACCCTCGATTCACTGGACTTTGCACGGTACTCCGACGATGGGAACCGGGAGACAGACGAGCGGGTGACAGGTGAGTAGCACTTCAGTTTAGTGCTTGGCAATATAACAAATGTGTAAGAAGCTTGCATCTTAAGGATGCTGCTAAATGCGTAGGCCTGGTTTACCACCAACTTGTAACCAGTATAAATATTGCCCTTGGTAAAACTTATATAGTGAAGTAACATTGTTATATTATGGATTTGCAAAGAAATCCTGAGCGAAAAGGTAGCACTGTTGAACTGGAGTCATAGCGCTCAGTTTTCTTCTTGGTATGACTTTTTTAAGAATTGTTTTCACTTTGCATACTGTATGTAGTAGGCAGTGTTCCACGCTGCGCTCTTTGGACTTAGTTGTAGTGTGAGACTATACAACCAGAGAATATCAGATACTATTAGCCAATAGAGCCTCTGTCACATGTTGTTCATTATCTTAATACATGACCAAAACAATCCAGCTTTTGTTTGGGCTGAGCATTGCAGGATTTCATGGGGAAAAAGTTAAAAGCGTTGGGGAGTGGGGGTGGAAGGGGAGATCAGAAACCATTCTAATCAAGACTAATAAGCTCATTTTGCTAAGCCACATCTCTGCCTGGATCAAAAGGCACCTATTACACATTTAATCTTCCCCAAAAAGTTGTTGTTTAAATACTATAGGAAACCGGTTTTCAAATATTAAGTAGCCTGTATATATTTAGACTTTTCATCTTAGAAGTCACTTGATAACACCAGCCTTTTTATTTTTGCAGTCCTTAAACATGCTTCCCGACACGAGCATACAGTAGATCTCAGTGGGGAGGAAACCTCTGTGTTGCAATCCCTGGTACTTTCACCTATTTTAATTAGATTTTTTTTTAATCGCCTTTTAGTAATCCTTCCTTGCTGTTTTTTTTTTTGTTTTTTTTTAAATGCTCTGCACGGTTACTTCAATTAAAACATTTTAATGACGTAGAATTACAGAGAGCATATTTTTAAAACTTTAGTGGGAATGGAAGGATGGAAATAAAAGCGGATAGCGATTATAGTAGCTTTACTGCCTAAAGAGTTAGGCCCATATTTACTATGCAGTCTTCTGCCATAAGACCCCTTCTGTCTGTAAAAGATACCTTACAGCCCATTGAAGTCAATACAAGGTACTTTGATTTCCTGTGTCCTTCCCCAAAAACTTTTGGGTGGCTTTTTACAAAAACAGTGCTTTAGAGCAGTAACCCACATTGATTATTTTATTTTATTTTCCTTGCCAAAAGTAGGAGGACCCCAGGACCTTTTCCATGGTCCCGTGATGTCCGGGACCCCTGGGTTCAAAAACAGTGAAGGGCTTTGTCCACTGGGCAGGAATACGTGCCCAGTGGACACAAAAAGGTCACTGCCAGGGCTTGATCCAGCAACCAGTATAAAGCCGCAACATGCTTTCTTTTGATTAACACGGCTGCCATGTTTATAGTTTTTTAAGGAAGCTACAGACCCAATAAAATAGACTTGTTAAAAAATAAACGGCTCATTTTTAAAGCGTTTTTGCATTCCCCTTAACCCAGTGTTTTCCAAACCTCTCTTCGTGACCCGCGGCCACCCCCCGAGACCACCACCTAACATTCTATTAATATGCCAAAAAAAAAGTGCATTCACCTAGATGCAAGTGCATTGGTTTGTCCCAAAACCTGGTGTGGCAATGGGTTACGAGGAGAGGTCTGCAAAACCAATCATGAATATGTAGGTCTGCAGATAATCAGGTAATGAGTCCCCACTACATGAATGTATCATTACACGTAAGCGACTACTTTATAAGGTGCCTGTAATCTTTCCCATTCTGAGATCTGAATGAAAGCTTCACTGCGACACTTCGCTCCTAAACTTCACAAGGTTGCACCTTAATTCTGAACTTATTTCGCATACTCGCTGACTTTTCTATTTACTGTCGTTTTTTAAAGTCGAAATTATAAGAGCTTGGAGACGAAGATGCTGTAAAATAACTGACACGGAACAAGTTGTACGCTGGTTTTGCAAGTCTGAGAAGCTCTTTAAAGAGAGACCCTCTATGTCAATTTGTTCTGCCGTAAAGAAACATGCAGCAGAGTGTTTGTGTTGTAATTGGTGTTTTTTTGTCTCCCCTAAACATGAAACCGTTTGTCTGATCATTGCCATTGTGCAATGACTTAACTTCTTGCCGTCTGACATGGGTTTTCCCTAGTTTTATTTTCCCCTGGATTTCATTCTGCAACATTCGTGCGCTCATTTATTTCTTTTAGCTTTCTTACCTTAGTTCAGTTTTATTTGCGTAAAATTCTATGTAATCCATGTTTTTGTGTTTATTCGTTCATAGTAATGCAGAGTGCTGCTGGTCAACACCATTTATTATTTTGTTCAGATTTAACGAGAATAATCCATGCGGATCTGTAAAACACGTTATGAATGCACATACCTAGGATTTAGATTACAGTATAACCCGCTGACTGCCTGAAGGGCTTACACCACATTTCACTATGGCAGAAACCAGCAGGATGGGCCGGACCATAGAAACCGTCCTGTGCAAATTACTTGTCAAAGTGACTTGTATTGAAATGAGTCGGAGCAGACCGGTGGCTGGCAGGGGAGTGGGTCAGAGCAAGTCACCTCCTGGAATAGAAGACATTCGGTACACATACAGCCTGTAATCTAGTGCGATTTTTCAGAATATCTTTTGACGGGAATATTTTTTAGTGTGTTTTTCCCGTATCTGCTGCTCAACTGAAATCCAACCCTCTCTCAATGATCAATGTTTTGGAAGGCTTGCAAATCTGAGTAGCACAACCTGATTAGGGACAATCTGAGTAGGGACAACCCCTGCACTTACCAATGAGCTTAGGCTGCGTCCATAGGACTGCAGCCGTGCTGAGGCGCGCGGAGGCTGAGGGAAAGCGGGTGCTTTCCCCGGCCTTGGTCCGCGCGCTGTAGGGGGGGGGGGGCTGTGACGTCACGGAGCTGGTTCGCCCTCATTGGACGAACCGCTCACGTGACCGGCCCTGCGCTCCCTTGAGCGCTTGAATTTAAAATGTTGCTAAGACTTATGCTTCCGCACGCTTGCGGAAGTGTAAGCGAGCCCCTGCTAAAGCCGCTCTCATTGCGGCTGCAGGGGCTCACTGCCGAGCAGCAGCGCGCCTCAGCATTATGCGCTGACCATGCCTGAGGCCTTATTCTGCAGTGGTGGACAGTTGTTAGTTTTTCAAAAGATAAACTGTCTCTGTTCCCTAGTTTTCTTCAGACCCGTGCCCTGCTTAGCTTGAGTCTAAACTGTCAAAATGTGTTTGGCAAAGCTCCTCTTAAAGAGGCTGTCGGAGCGGCACTTAAAGATTTTTTTTTTTGTTTTAATATATGCAGCCCATGGTAACCTAAGCTGCTGATTTGATTTGTTCTCCAGTGATCGATTAGCAAAGATCCTGCTTTCCAGGGTTCACTAAATGGCCGCCTTTCAGTTTCAATCAATCCTTCAGTCAGTGTAACTCAACAGCTTCAATGTATTCTTATATTACAAAGGTATATTATCTACTGTTACAGTTTGCAGCTCAAACTGCTGGGAATGCTGGCAACAAATGATCACAAACAGGAACGTGTTGCACTTCTGGGGGCTTGCACTATAGCCTGCTTTAGAAAGCAAAGGATCCTCAGTATATTAAAAGACATTAAAAATAGCATTAAAAGTTGAATAATAATGTAAAAAAAAATGTATGATCTAATAATAATACTATATAATATAGTCTCTCTATCTCTCATATATCATCTCTCTCGCCTTCATATCCCAATCTATACAACATGGATATTGGGTGGATTGCTCCTTTAACTATTGCCCTGAGAAACAACATCAGCCAACTGGACACACTATGCAGTCATCCTACACGTGCCGGACCTAACTATTTATCGAAGACCCTTTCTCAAGGCTCATTAAAGGTATTTTATAGAGATTGAACACTGGTGGAAAGAACAATGCAGTGTACACATTAGTTACAATTTGCAGAGCTCAGTGTATGATGCTGCTGCTTTAACTTGGAACAGATCATTTTAGATCACTCCTAAATATCAGGAAAGCAGACCCGGATACGTCTTTGATTTCTGTCATTGAGCATAAACTCCTTGTCAGACAGCTTGAACTGAATTTGGTTGAATTAGTTTCATTTGTCTAGGTAATGACATCTATTTCATCAGTTTGCTTCCAAGCCCGCTCTGCTGCATGCTTTCATGAGTTCCATTAAGGCTGCATGCTTTCTGTTTCAGTACAAACTGTATATATATTTTTTTCCACACCCATCCTTGCTTTTTATTTTTATTTTTGTTTCCCTTTTCTTGGTTGGATGCCTGTGTGTGTGTCCAAAACTCTGTCCAGTCCTGGAGTTTGAACTGCGGAAAGCCAAGGAGACCATTCAGGCCCTCAGGGTCAACCTGACTCTGGCTGCAGGTGGCGTACATACAACTTTTTTTCTTCCTAGTTTTTCCACTTTAACAATGAGGATGTTAAACCTTTCAGAACGTCTCATTTTTCTTATTTTCTGTGTTGCAGAAAATGATGTTCCTTTGCATGAAGGAAATAATTATAAATCAAGTCCTGAAATTCAGGTATGTGTCTGTTTGCAAACTCACACACATTGGTTTGTTTGATAATGAGAAGTTTATTGCAGAGTATGATCATACACATTCAAAAGTCTATAAGACTCTCTGCTAGGGAGTGTCCAAAACCTTTTTATACATTTTTGGTTCCTTTGTTCAAAATAGGTTACCAGGCAGAATATACTAACCACTCCTTAATTCTTAACCCAATCATCTTACAGAGCATTAAAACCTGGTTGAAACTGGCTTAAAAACAGTTCTCTATTGTAACTAGGTACAACCTTACACCAGGAATGTGGGTGTTACTTCAGACACAGTCGTAAATCTACTGTGAGCGAAACGCATTCAAACAACACACTCACTCTTACACACAAAATGGAGACTGAAAACATAACAGACAAAATGGAAACAGAACATTGCATTCAATCCTTCTCCAGAGACCCCACCAGTCCATTTCAGTAATATCAACAGTATCTTCATTTCAGCAATATTACTTCATCGTATGTATTTATAAGCAGTGCAATGAAAGGCTTCACCCGTGGAAGAGTCTCTCGTTGGCAAGGTCTCATTCATTAGTGTTGCTGGTTTTGTTCCATGGATCTGTTTTATGTGATATTTTCATTAATAACCAGTTTCTGCTAAAGCTGATATTTATAATACTTCAATGAACATAAATATGCCTGATTAATGTGTATGTATATACGTCAACTAAAGTGCTATAGGTACCATAAAGTACTTTAAATAAAGCTACGTAAAATAATGACTGGTGGTGCTCGAGTTAAAAATACAAATAACCAAAAATAGAGAAAAGAACCCATGAAGTAAGTGTGTGTGTGTGTGTGTGTGTGTGTGTGTGTGTGTGTGTGTGTGTGCAGTGTTTGACAAATAATAATAACCACTCGCCCATGGCGAGTGGATTTAGGCCGCTGGAGAGCCGTGCTGTGGCTCTATTAATTTAAAAAAAATAATAATAAATAATTCCTCTCCCTGATTGGTCTGACGCGCCCCCGATCCCTGCTTGCTGCCAGGGGCTCTGACTTCCGTCCCCATGGATGCAGCCGTGGAGGGGGGGGGGCGCACGTGCAAGCGCAAGCAAAATTGGCTGCTGGATCCAGCAAGGCCACGTTTCCCATCGGGGAGGTTGGTGTGGCCATGCGGACGTCCCCCGCATGCCCCCACATACAATCAATTTCCCCCGCAAGCCCCCCAATGCCACCAGATTTCCCCCGCAGGCCGCCCGATGTCCCCTGCAGGCCCCCCCAATGCCACCCGATGTCCCCCGCAGGCCCCCCCGATGTCCCCCGCAGGCCCCCCCAATGCCGCCCGATGTCCCCCCCAATGCCGCCCGATGTCCCACCCGATGTCCCCCCCCATGGCCGCCCGATTTCCGCCTCGCAGGCCCCCCCAATGCCGCCCGATGTCCCCCGCAGGCCCCCTCCCATGCCGAGCTTATTTCCCCCCCCCACAATGGGCCGGCCCGATGTCCACCCCCAATGCCGCCCAATGTCCCCCACAGGCCCCCCCCCAATACCGCCCGATGTAACCCGCAGGCCCCCCCAATGCCGCCCGATGTCCCCCCCCCCCCATCGCCCGATGCCCCCCCAATGCCGCCCGATGTCCCCCGCCTGCCCCCCCCAATGCCGCCTGAAGTCCCCCGCAGGCCCGCCCGCATGGTCCTTCCCCCCAGCCCCCCCATGCCGTCCTTTGTCCCCCACAGCCCCCGCCGATGTCCCCCACAGGCGCCCCCCATGTCCCCCACAGCCCCCCCATTGCCGCCCGATTTCCCCCCCATGCCGCCCGATTTCCCCTGCAGCCCCCCAATGCGTCCGTTCCCCCGCAGGCCCCCCATTTGCACCCCATCCTCCATCCCCCGCAGACCCCGATGTGTCGCCCGCAGGCCCCAGATACCCACATACCTCTGGTGAGTGGGACTCCCGGCTCCGTTTCTTGTAGTGTGTGTGGGGGTGGGGGTGGGGGTGTGTGTGAGTGAAAGGGTGTGTGTGTGTGTGTGAGAGTGAGTGTTAGTATTGAGAGTGGTGTAGAGTGAGTTGTGTCGAGTGGGGGTGTTGAGAGTGAGTGTTTGAGGTTGGTGTGAGAGTGAGTGTGTGGAGAGTGCGTGTTGAGAGTGATGGTGGTTTGATGGGGAGATTTTGTTGGTGTGGGGTTGCAGCGTGTTGTTGTGGTGGGCGTCGTTTTTTGTGTGTGTGCGGTTTATATCGTGTGTGGGGCTGTGTTGTGTTGTGGTATATTGTGTTTTGTTTTTGTATATTGGGTGGTGTGGTGTGGGAGAGTGTGTGTGTGTGTGTGGGAGAGTGAGAGTGTGTGTGAGACACCAACTGTGCACTGCAACTGTTGGGTATGTATATACACCTTTGTTTTTTACTTTGGGCGCCGCGGAAAAATCCTGATTGCCTTGGGGAGCCTTGAACCCAAAAAGTTTGGGAACCACTGTGGTATACACTCTTTGCCAATGCGAGCTTAGGTTGGGGAGTGCTGTCGGAAACACCCTTTTTTCCTCAAGGAAGATGGTCTACAGAAGAAAGCTCTCTACCAATCTTAAGAGCAATAATCCACTTCCCTCTCCTTCAAGGAACAGCTCCCCGAGTCATTTAAGACATGGGGTTCAGCTCCGGAGACGCGCTGCTTCAAACCTGTATTAAAAATTAAGAAGCAGATAAACGACTTGGATTGCTCCTTTAATGTCCCAAAGGGAAAGTCTCAAAGGGAAAGTCAACCGTTGAGTGACGAAACGCGTCAGGGAGCGTCATCACGTCAGATGCAGGGACATTGACGTCATCACCGCGCGCTGGGACTGACTGACCCACGCGATTGCTGCAGAGGCTTCCCATCTCGGAGCTACTTTAGAGGACTCCAAAACAGGCAGAGAGGAGATCATCTACCCTGGACTTTGATCGGGACATCATCCTGGGACTGCAAAGACCAAGACACTGCAGCTTCTGACCGAATGGTGGTGATTATATATCACAATATGCTTGTTATTATTGTACCTTTGTAAGTGCAATTCTTATCCCCCCCTTTTCCTCCCCCTCATTAAAACTTGTACTGATTTTATACCGCTATGGGCGTGCGCTCTCTTTCCTCCCTCCTGCCCCTTTTTTTATATATATATATAAATATATAATATATATATAGATATATATATATATATATATATTAAGTATAAGAGAGGAAGAGGTACTATCCTAGCTTATTGTCTAAAATATATACTAATGTTATGGTGGACAGCATCAAAATAACCCAAACAGAAAACATTTAATAGAGACCGTGTAAAGACTAAAAATTAGTGCAAAGTCCATGATAGTTATGGGAGCAAGATATCCACGTTACAAGTGGTAAACAAAAAAGACATTCACAAAATAAGACTAGAAAATTGTAATAAAGAAAAAAACATTGTCTAGTGCTCAAGGGTAAAAGTGTATTATATGTTGTGTCACTTAGTATGGTGTGCTGTGCCTTTCTGATTTTGTTTGTTTGGCCCTTTGTGGACTTGGTGATATAGTGAAATTTAAGGACAAAGTTAATAATTCATAGAAAACACCTACCCACGCACTGAAGAGAGTAAATATTTGCACTTCCCTCCTATGAGGAACCAGAGTTCTCTGGTGTTGTTTAGCCGTCCAAGATTTCCAGCTGTTTTTCTGTTTGCAATTGGAGGCTGTAGGTCTCTGGTATGGCTGTGAATTCAATCTCGGAATCCGTCCCAGGTGTGTATGTCCGGTTTTTAATAGAACGTAAACACACTGGAAAATGTGGGGCAGCGGTTATTGCTTTCTCCTTGAGAGAGCGCACAAGTAGTGTGAAACACGGGAGATATTTCTTTCTTTCTCATCTGTTTTTACTTATTTTGCTATGAACCGATTCGAACTAAAATATTTATGCTTTCTTTCAACCATCAGGTTTACTGTGCCAGTATCCAATGCGTTGCTAGCAGTTCTCCTCATTTTTTGTCAGTCTTTTCTGTTTAGAAACTGAAAATCCACCTACCCCGATAGAATGTTCTCTGACTGAAATGCTTCAGACTTGGGGATATTTCCAGGCCTGTATGGAAGGTGGTAAAGGTGATTGTCTTCACTCTCCAACTGCAATCCAGGGGGAGCATAAAGGGAAATAGAACAAAAAAACAAAAAAACAAATCTAACGGTGCAACGACGTTTTTTGAAGGGGTGTATACATTTGTGTTTCTCG
>CM071568.1:147289834-147429523 GCA_036426205.1 Ascaphus truei | reverse complement strand
CTTGCTGCAGTGGAGGTGCTGTGTGCTGGGTGATAATGGTGAAAGACAGGGTTGCAGACCTGTCTAAGACATGCAAATGAATATACAGGAATATTTACAGTTGCTATATGCTATACTGTGGAGGGTTTTTGTCACTTTTTTTTACCCACCATAACCTTAATAAATGTGGTGATTACCTACTCTTTAATCTCAAATGAGCAAATGCCAGCAGCCAACCTCACACTGATGATACCCATCAAGGTTGAAACATGTCTGTGAGTGGGTTTACTGGCTTTGCATCTCCCAAGTCCTTGCTTAAAAGCTGTGTTTAAAGCAGCATGCATTGGCTAAGGGTTGTTCATGTAATGTGAGCTTGAGATAAAAGGTGGCACTGTGTGCTCATGTTGCCTGTCATTTTTTCCCAGAATCCCTTGCTGCAGTGGAAGTGCTGTGTGCTGGGCGATAATGGTGAAAGACAGGGTTGCAGACTTGTCTAAGACATGCAAATGAATATAAAGGAATATTTACAGTTGATATATATGTGTGTGTGTGTGTGTGTGTATCTCTCTTTTCTCTCTCTCTTTTCTCTCTCTCTTTTCTCTCTCTCTCTCTCTCTCTCTCTCTCTCTCTCTCTCTTACTCACTTTTCTCTTCTCTTTCTCCTCTCTCCTCTCCCTCCCTCCCTGCAAAACAAGGGGAAAGAAACCCGTAAAGAGCACTCAGATGTACCAACAATGAAGAATAACAATTTATTGAGCTGACACTTAAACATAAAAAAGAAACAGTACAGATTGATTAAAATATGGCATGCACCCCTGACACGGGCACTGCAGAAACCACTAATGTGTAAGGAGGGTGAACTAACACAATAGTCACCAATCCTATGAAGTGACAAATACAAATTCACCTGCTGGTACATCTGAGTGCTCTTTACAGGTTTCTTTCCCCTTGTTTTGTGCTATTATCTATTACCCGTGTGCGCCGCCGGACATGGTAATTTTACCTTTATATACCGGCTTAGGGTGACCGTTTAAATTTTGAGTGGATGTGAGGTTACTCTCTTTTTTTTCGTTACACACGTGTGTGTGTGTGTGTATACATACACATACATATACATACATATACATATACACGTACATATACACATACATATACACATACACATACATACAAATTATGCATATGAGGTGTTATCTTGAGCACCGGATTGAGACCTTGATAGCTCTACTTGTTCAACACAAGTGTTCAGGTAAATCAAGGGTCTGAGTTAGGAAATGTACAAATGAATGTATCCTAATAATTTGTGTCTTATTTTGTTGCTTGAAAAGTTCCCAAATCTCTTCAGGGACATATAAATGTTTAAATGTTGGAGCAGTCTAGACAGCATGGATAATTATCCCAAAGGGAGCATGGATCTATAAATATCAACATTTGTCGTGTTCTGCAAGTAAGGCTTCTATGCAATTTCATATGCAAGTCTGGAAGCCAAAACTGTGACCAGGTTTAAACATGTGCCTGAAGTTACCATTTAACGGAACGTTCCCAAATAATTGGTACTTCGTTAAACTTGCATTTTAATATTCCTATCAGTAGAAGGATTAAAGTCAAAGCATTATTGTAAGGGCACTTTATCACTGCGTTCTTACTGTGAACAATTTTATATCTCTGCAGGAGCCTATCAAACCTCTGGAAAAAAGAGCACTAAACTTTCTTGTGAATGAGTATTTATTGCAAAATAATAACAAGCTCACATCAATAACCTTTTCAGACGAAAATGATGATCAGGTAAATTGTTGGATATTTTATTTGACACTAATCAGTAAAACCTGTTTTTGTCTTTATTTGACTGTATTTGCTAATATTTTCACTAGTCAACGCTGCATCGTGATATTCCTAATTAAGGCGACTTTTGTAGCATGGATGCGCAGTATTGTATTTCTTTATGAAAATGAAATGCAAAACGGAATACTTTAACACAAATGTATTCATGTTGTTGATTGTCTACTCTCTGTAAGATGCTTGCATTCCTGAAAGGGAGCATTTATAGTTCAGACAATATATGTGAAATGAAAGCAATGTCTACACACTTGAGAAAATTGCTTATATATATTTTTAATCCGTTTCAAATGCAAATGTGATGTAGATCTATTGTGTGTGATGTATATATTTTCTCAAGTGTGTAGACATTGCTTTCATTTCACATATAATGTCTGAACTGTAAATGCTCGCATCGCCTCCCTTTCAGGAATACACTGGAGAGGATGTGATTTCAAATGACAATTATATTTAGTAATACAACAAAGTATAGATTTACAAAATACAAGTCATACGTGTGGATTTAACGGCACCGACCATGAATTAGTTGTGTCTTTGCAAATAACAGTCAAGAACACCAAAAATGTATAACCTACACAGTATGATCCCATATAGGGATCAAAGGATTTCAACATTTCATAATAGATTTACATTTGAGCATTAGATAGAGAATTGTTATCAAAGTAAAAGAAATACTCAAATACCTAAGAAGAAGAAAAACAAGCATCTTAGAGTAGACAATCAACAACATGAATACATTTGTGTTAAAGTATTCCGTTTTGCATTTCATTTTCATAAAGAAATACAATACTATTTATATCTTTTGTAGTTTTTCATTTTACGTCATCCAGTATTAGTAGTCTTGGTACAGATTTAGCGCTCCCCTATTCTATACTACAATTCAGTATTAGGTCAGATACTTATGCATTTTTCATGTTTGGCCTCAACCAATTATATTCTCTTGAAGTGCTTCTTAGAATGAATACATGTATATTGTGCCCAGTGATTTGTTGTATAAACATACACGTGTAAAACGTATAGTAAAGGAAAACATATGTAAAATCACTGCAGTTACCTATTACAAGGAAAACCTTTATGGACATCAGAATAACTTCCTGCAATGAACACACTGATATTTCCCCCTCCCTGTTTCTAAGGACTTTGAGCTGTGGGATGATGTAGGATTGAACATTCCGAAGCCTCCGGACTTGTTGCAGCTTTATCGTGACTTTGGGAACCATCAAGCGATTGTGAAAGATGTAGCAGACATTGCTGTTGGTGTGAGGGAAGATGAGCTGGAGCCCATACAGAGTGAAGAGAGTGCTGCTGCCGATCCGCAGGCTATGCAGGTAAATGTCATTGATACCAAAAACATGGAGTATTTGCTAGGCATACAATGACTCACAATACCAGTACCATGTAGTAGTACACACTAGAAAGAGAAATAGACAGCTGAAAACGGCACTTCTACTTACATATGGAAAACTTGCTTGGGTGCACTATAAATACCAACACTAAATGTTAACATGAAACAGTAGTGCAGAACTGCAGGATCTCATGGGTCTTGCAAATCAGAGAAATCCGTTTAATAAGGATCAACATTTTTGGATAATGAGGTAATTTAATAAGGATCAACATCTTTTTCTAGGCACATAATCCACTGCCCCTCTCAAGAAGTGTGTAATGACCATAAATCAGATAGATTTTAGATTGTAAAACAGATTTGAACATTGCAATTTTGTGCACTTTGAAAAAACTTCAATCTAATGTGCAGTGACTTTATATTATAAGGCACATACATGTGTCGGCCGCCTCCTCCTCCATCTCCTTTGGAATCCCAGTGTCAAATGACACAGCAGACGTCATCAACGTGACGGTGCACGGCGTCGCGTTGCTGTTGGCGATGCCACGTTATGGCAACGAGCCATGTGACATCACTTTGGGTCGTCCACTGCGCCATTTGACGCTGGGATTCCAAAGGAGAGGGAGGAGGAGGCGGCCGACACATGTAAGTGCATTCCCATTATGTCTGATAGGCCTGAGAGCGCAGCAAATGCATATGGGGCAGAATTTTTTGGCGCCCCCAAATTTTGCCGCCCTAGGCCCGAGCCGAATGGGAAATCTGCCACTGTTAGTAATCCAAAATAGTTAATAATAATATATATATATATTAATATATATATATATATATATATATGTGTGAAATATTTTACAAATAACCACGTATAAGTGACATTAACTTTGAGTGATTAATATAAATATATATTGGGTGCAACTTAAGTTGAGTATATAAAAACTCAAAATAGGGATACAGTAGGAATTATAGTGACCCAGAAAATGAATATTAAAAAAACGCCATTGAGGAAATAAGTCTGCTGCTGTTGCTGTTCAAAGATTATGGCTCAGATTCACAGGTCTAGAATGAGGACAACAAAAGGGGGAAAAGCGCAAAAACTCTGTGTAGTATTTTAGGAGTATAATATTTGTATCAAAATAATGGAAAGATATGCACGTACAGCAAGACTATATAAAACAAGCGTTTTCGATATAAAACCATATAGATAATTTCCCCCAGGATTGGGCAAAGCCTCACGTAACCAAAAGGTGAACAAAATATGTCCAAAATATGTCCCTGGGATACATTTTGGACACTTTTTTTTTTTGGTTACTTTAGCTAACCCAGAATACAATTCAACACTCGTTTGTCTACGTGACCCATTGGATTCTACATCCAATGTTTTTGGCGGTGACGCCATTAGCACGCGTCTCGCGATGGACTGCCCGAAGTGTTTGGAACCATTTCTCCGGTATCTGGGTTGCAGGTAGCGATACTCCCCCGAGTCTGGGTTGTAGGCGTTTTTTTGGGCAAGACTTTCTGCCACCTACTGTTTCAGTGATCGTGGTCACTAACTGTTCACCTCCGAATAATACTGTGTTGTTGACTGGGCGCTGACATGAGTCTTTGCCTGATTCTGGGGGAAATTATCTATATGGTTTTTATATTCAAAATGTCATATCTTCTTTCAGTACATGCACATCTTTAGAATTATTTTGATACTAATATTATACTCCTAATATACTACACTGAGAGTTTATGCACTTTTTTCTGGGGTTTTTTTTGCACATATTTGAACATTTCAGCATCTAATAAGCATAGCTTTTCAATGCTAAATATTTCACGTGTCCTGCTCTAGTTTCAAATCTGCATTTGATGAGATTAACTGCAACCTCGACTACAGTAATGTAACATTGTTCTTCTTTTTTTGTTCTTGGCAGCCTGCAATCGTGCAGGAGCTGGAAAATCAAATTAGCGTTTTCTACAACGAGAAAGTTACTTTGATGGAGCAAATTAGGAATCTTGAGAGGTATGTATTTGTGGGACCACAATAGTTGCATTTGATCTGCGTTAGGTTGAGTGGTATAGAATGGTCAGTGAGTGTAGGTGACATACAAGCTTTCAGCTGCCCTCTTTCACAGGCAATCCGGACCTGAAACCTTCTTCATTGCTCTGCTTCTTCTGCTAAAGGAGTAAGGTGAATAGGATCTGGAGGCACTGTAGCGGAAAGCAAGGGAATGAGATTTCCGTATAGTGCTTGAACAGTGTTCTTGAAACGACTAGAGTAGGCAACATAATCTTTTTAAAGCCAGCTGCATAATTGCACCATTTCATAAAATCTGACTCCTTGAATTGTCCATTTAAAGCAGCTATCCAATTTATTGAAATAAATATTTTAGTGGAAGTTTAAAACTTTTTAAAACTACAGTTGTAATTTCTCGCGTGTATAAGTTTTTTGGGTGTATTTTTATTGGATGCATATTATCTTAATTTTGTAATTTTTTTTTTAGAAAGACCACATGTTTTAAGAATTCTTTTAAGGAAATTCACAAAGCTTCCATAAGGGGTATCGCTTTATTAGCCATTCAACTCAATAGCAGTTAACGCAGGATCGAACGCGGATACCCCCTATCGGAGCTTAATGAGGGATTTGGATGAACAGCTTCAGCCATTTTAGGAAGCCATGTAATTTGTAATCTAACTTGGTAAATTAAATAAAAGTGGCTTCCTAACAATTTGATCCAGAATCTGCAATCTCTTAAAAATAAGATCTCCATTTTCTGTATGTCAAGGTAGTTTCCCCTGAATTTCTTCCGTAAATGTTTTCCACATTTCCTCTTAGAACATCTATTAACATCATGAACATATTAATAGAAACAACATTACTGCAATGAGACATATTGGTGCACTTTTGAGATCATGGCATGTTGTTGCTGTTAATATAGTTTTAATTAAAACATGTCAACGTGTGCTTCCTTTTTAAGGGAAATTGAAACTCTCAAAACGGAGAATTCTGCTTCAAGGGTTAGCACTGCAGTCCATCCGCTCCCTGATAGATTGCAGAGCCAGA
This sequence comes from Ascaphus truei, assembly GCA_036426205.1. Classification (NCBI taxonomy): domain Eukaryota; kingdom Metazoa; phylum Chordata; class Amphibia; order Anura; family Ascaphidae; genus Ascaphus; species Ascaphus truei. The sequence continues at coordinate 147,423,324 of CM071568.1, read as the reverse complement.
CATCAGAGGAGAATGACCACTACATAGATATCAGAATTTCCCCCAGCCACACTAAATGTGAAAGAACAGAGGAAATTAGTGCTGTCGTGCAAACAGTAACGGAGATGGACTCCCAGCCTTCACAGGAGATTCCTCCCAGCCCAAACCTGAAGATCAGCAAGACGACACCCTTGTGTGCTCAACCCAGTAAAGGTGGTGTCCAATTCGATAAACCTAATAGGTGAGGTGTGGCAAGAAGAACTGTGTTTTGTTGCAAGATCAGTAACGAAACAAAAACACAGGCATGCAGCATTTCTAGCAACTTTATAATGCTTTAATCCTAGGTATCACTCACTGTGTAGTCAACAATGTACATAGTAGGATCTGTAGATACTGGTCAATCTGGGCAAAGTGGCAACCCCTGAACACTGAAATGACAGCAGCTAAGTTGCTTGGTCATTCTGCAGCATATTGCTTTTCATCTACAGATGGGGCTTGGACTTGACAGCAAGCACAAATTATTTACTTTATATGTGGTTATTTTAATTCACTGCAGCACAATAATCTTTCAGTCACAGCAAGAAGCCTCTCTCAGGTGAATTACCTTTTCTAAAGGGAAGTTGTGGTCTTTAGCACATTGGGGAGTATCATAATTGGCGTGTGAGTACACGGTGATCCCTATGTGACCAGTCACTTCTCATAACCTCTTACATTTCACTTTTTTTTATTTTTTTGCATCATGTGTGCTACCCACGTGCGTTCCACAGATGAAGGCCTGTAATGGATGAAGCAGAGTATTGTTCTCTTGTTACTTGTTGAATTATGTTGTCCATTCACACCTCTCACCAGGCTACATGTCTTTTTAAAGCTAAAGTCAGGCTTAGTTTGTACATGTAGTTAAAATAGAAAATTGTAAATGTAGAACCTTTTATATTTTGTGCCAGTAGAGACATGGGAGTCTGTTCATTATAGCATGGTGGTCTTTTTTTTTTTTATGTCCTTGTCTATTTACTAAAATGCAATAAAACAATTTTTTTTTTTTTTGAAGGAACTTGTCTCCTGCCTTTCTTCAAGCACTACTATCTTTTTGCCGAATGTCAGCAGACAGCCGATTGGGTTCCGAGGTAAAACCAACACGTATTGTAATAGGCATCATTTGTGGGCACCTTTTTCGTTACTAGTTGGAATGCTAACAACATGAGACCGGACAAATGTACACGTTTATGGTCTGGGTCTTTTCGCAATCAATATAATTTTCTGATTGGAAGAATAATTATCATCATTTTTATTTATTTATTTATTTATTTTGTATAGACCTCCAGGGATAAAAGTTACTTGTATTATTATTTGTGTCACAGTTAAAAAGCTGATGGAGCTTAAAATATGGTCTATAAGCTTTTTTTTTGGTAGGTAATGCTTTCATTATTTCTGATGGTATGAAAGGGCCACTGACCACTTTGTCTTGCATGTGGAATACTTATTCTGTTTCTTTTACATGCTTGGTTATCTTTGTCCGCCCTAAGAATCTCCATAAGGAAGCATAATGATTTTTGAGCGCTCAGTAGCTGTCTCTTTGAATCCTAGGTGTCACGGATTGCAGACAGTGAGAACGGAGTCATGCTAATGCTGGGACGCTGCCTACCTCACATTGTTCCAAACGTGCTGCTCGCAAAACGAGAGGTAAAACACCATGTCCGTTTACCATTCCCTAACCTGTCCCTATTATTGTGCATTTTTTAATATCCAAGTTTCAACTTTGTTTAAAAAAAAAATCTCTACTTTGCAATCACATTCTTACTTTTGTGCATGCCTCTCTGCTTCTAGAGAATGGTTGTGCACCTGTGTCAGGTGAGTTCAGTAACACTGCATGCTATCCTAACTTCTTCCCTATGTGCTTCAGATACACTTATCCTGCTAGTTTTTAGCCCTGTCCTGCTGGTAAATGTCAGTTATGCCTACTGATCAGAGTTGCCTGATACCCAGTATTTACCTGTCCTCACCTGGTGTCAATGCATAATGTCACAATAGCGAAGAAAGAAAAAGCATACATCAGCCAAGTATACAGTATATAACCCGGAGTGATTTGCTGCATCTATTGTATGGATTTATATTTTGGTGTGTGGTATATGGAAATAAGGGGAAGCAGCACCCACATACTGTACTAAAGGACATTTATAAATCCACCACGGTTGGCTCCTTTGAGATTAACACCTGGATTTTCCTGGCTGGAGCCAGAGGGCATTTTCTTTTTACCCTCTCAGATCCTATTTTTTAAACATACAAATTGGTCACAACATTTGGATGGTTCTCCATCCCCTGTCCACCCGTTTCCTTCTATTTGACTCGCGTACACATGCTTCTCGAGAGAGGGTGATCTCCATAACGTCATTTCAGTAATTCTCATCACTCATGTCATGCCACATACTCTTCCCCTCCCCCACAGCAGTGAGCTGAAGAGAGCACCGTAGTCTTTGTAATTTGGGGTGGAATGACTAGAATAATTCAGAGATCGGTAGGGGTTTGGATTGTGTGACAGGGTATCTTTATGGTCATCGTTATGATGATCACTTCTTGTCTACTTTATGTTGGGGATTTGTGTCACTGGGAAGATTTCTGTGAACACACCCATTCAGATTACAGTATATAAACTGGTATTGGTTTGTACAGTGTCAAGTGCGAGCACCACTTTATTTCCTATGTGAATGAAATTATTTCTGGCGTGGATCAGCTTAATACATCTCAGTATGTTTTGTTTGATGATTGTAGTTTCCCAGTATCTCGCATGTATACTTTTAGATCCACAAATCAGGCTTATTTTTGACAAGCAAAGGTTCCCATTAATCATAGAAACCCAGATATGGAGATGGACCGTTTTAAAGTGTTGATGGTGAGACATGCCTCCTTGTATTGTCTGCACTGTGTTCATTTACATGGACATCCTCAGTCTTAGCAAGCTCAATGCAGGCTTAAAATATTTTGCCCAAATGTGACCTATATTTATGAAGAAAGAATATAGACAAAATACATAATGTACCAAATAATTTGTCATATTGGATGTAGCATTGTAGCCTTTTTGTCTCTTCTTGTACTGTATTAAGCTGTATTAAGTCCCCCGGTACATACGTGTGCGCTACATGAAGATTCGAATTGAGTCAGCGTTTTTCGGAAATAGTATTCCTGTTTGCTCAGCATGTAACGCAAAGTGTTACCTGTGTGCTTTACGTCTATCAATTTATGATATGCCACACACTGATCTTATGTTTCGCTGACTATACTATGCATTGACATGATCCCCTTTTCCAATTAGAACCGAATATATGTTCAAAAAACTGGCATTGATCCTCCAGTAATCAATGATATATTTATTTTATCAGTAATTCCCTTAGTAGAAAGACGTTCAAATTTGTATTCCTCTAGAGAAAGGTGGTAAATGATTTGTGCTGCATATTGACGATTGCTGCTTTTGGGAACATACAGTAAAGAATCTGCTGACTTTGCTGCATCATAGCAAATACAGCAGTATGTCTTCCTCCGACATTCCCGCTGGAAGCAATACAGGTTGTGCATGTCACAATATTTCCAATTGTCTGTTAAAGTATAGTCTCCAACCGTAAACTGAAGGTTGTTAGTTGGAATTTTCATTAGCTGGGGCTAACATTGTCACACACATGGTACAGGTGTGTACCAAACAAATAAGTTATGGAAAATATTTATTAATAATCCGTTCAATTTCTTTTTATGGGGGGGGGGGAAGGGATCAGTGCTGGGTTTCTGAGCCGGTTGTGCTTGGCTGAATGAGTTTGTCAGCGTATTCCCTCCTGACCTTGTAGGGTAAACCCCACCAGTGCATCAATACCTTCCAAAACTAGTCGCAAAAACCCAGTGATGCTTTAATGCCTTGCAAACATTTTCCTTCCCACGTACTCCTTGCTGGATATGAATTTATCTTGATTGATAAGGTCCATGCTATATAACTTCTTCTTTTTTCTTTTCTTTTTTTTTTTTCAGTTTTTAAAGATTGAATAAAGACATTTAGAAAATTTGGGTCAAGGTGTGAGGGTGATTTTATTGCCGGCCTAACCCCTCTCGGCTGGGGAAAGGCTTGTGTCTTAGTTCTCCAGTGTGACATTCCTAAACCCACTAAATCCAAGCACCATTTTGTAGCTAAGGATCGTTTGGTAAAATCCCCTCTCAATGATGTGTAATAGCTCAAAACTAGATGAAAAAGGTAATCCCCATTACGAAGGGGCTTAAAGAGCAGTCCCGCTTTACTCGCCAAACCATGTTTTCTAAAAGACTCGACAGTGTAACTGGCTTCCGTAAACACATTTGAGGTAGTGCTGAAAAGGCTGTGTATTACGACAGACATAAGCTTATAGGGTTCCATGTTTAAATGGATATAAAACAATATGTAGAACAATTTAGATCAGATCAGCACTCAAATATAAATCACAACTTGCTACCTCACTAGAGTATTTGTGAAGTTATTTGCCTTAATTATAGTTGTTTATTGTAAATTAACTTTTTTTGTAATAAATTATTTGTTTCAACTAATGAGGTATCAAGTTTTTATTTATTTTTTGAGTGTTGGTCTGATCTAAATATTTCTATGTATGGTGTATTGTACCTGATGGTGAAGGTACTGGACCTTAGCACCAGGGTCAGTGGAAGTTCTGTTTTTTGTATTTTATATGAAACAAAATGTGACACCGAGTGCTCCTATCCATGCCATTACCCAGAATCCCTTGCAGTACAAGCATTGTATGTTAAGCGATAATGGATAGATGGTGTTTGCAGACCTGTCTGAGATGTGAATGCACCACAAGTGGTATTTTTATTTGCTGTATCACCTTTAAAACATTTAACTTGGATTGTAAGCTCTTCGAAGCCGGGACTCCTCTTCCTAAATGTTAATTTTTATGTCTGCAGCACTTATTCCCATGACCTGTTATTTGTATTATTTGTTATGTATATGATTGTCACGCGTATTACTGCTGTGAAGCGCTATGTACATTAATGGCGCTATATAAATAAAGACATACATACAACTTTTTTTTTTTTTTTTGCATCCTTTTTTTTTTTTTTAAGTTTTTAACTTTTCTGTGTGATCCTGTCAAACAGCATGCATGTCTCCACCCATGGCTTTCGGAGCCTCGTCAAAGGAACAAGGTTTATTTTTAAATTGTGGAATAGTAGTAGATCCTTCTCAAAATAGTAATACCTCACAGAATGAAGTAACTAGAGAAGGTAAAAACCCCTTCCAACTTTCAGATGAACGGGATTGCAAACGTTACATTTTTATTATTATTCTTAAAAGGCATCAATCAACCAACCAACCAGATTTTCCCCTTTACCCAAACTGCCATTTTGGGCAGGCAACGCCAGTCCTCAAGGGCTACCAAGAGGTCAGGTGTTCAGGATATCATTGCTTCAGCACAGGTGGCTCATGAGCCACTGATTGAGCCACCTGTGCTGAAGCAGGGATATCCTGCACACCTGACCTGTTGGTGGCCCTTGAGGACTGGTTTAGAGGATGGACTGCGCTTTTAAATAGTCAATGCCTCAGTGCACCTATTACTGCAATTTGAACACGGTTTTCTCTCCTCCATGCATTCTTTCCCAGTATCATATTGTTGCCAAGATTTGGGGATTTTAAAACAAAGGTAGGTAGGTTTGTAGATTGTGAAAATATTGAAAAAAAATTTGGTATCCAATTCCTAGAAAAATATTTTAGACTCCATAAGCTTGGCATAGTACTGGTACAGTATATTATTGTTTTATTCCTCTGGTTTGCCTATACTGTGTCTGTATATATAATGTATATTGTACTATGACCGTACATACAATAACTAAATGTAAAGCCGCTTTAATTTAAACTACTCTCAAAGCAGTCAACATGTGCATCCTTGTCAGTATTATACCCAGATAATACCTCACAAGACACAATCCAAGTGGCACTTAGTGGCGCATATATATATATATATATATATATATATATATATATATATATATATTATATATATATATATATATATATTATATTATATATATATTATATAATATAATAATATTTGATTTACCTTTATTGAAAACAAATTACCTAAGCTGCCTGTTGATTAATTCACCCATGATCGTTCAGCAAAGATCCTGCTTCCCAGGGTTCACTAAATGGCTGCCTTCCAGTTTCATGCAATCCTTCAGTCAGTGTAACGCAACAGCTACAATGTATTCTTATATTACTAAGGTAACATTATCTATTGTTACAGTTTGCAGCTCAAACTGCTGGGAATATTGGCAACAAATTACCGCAAACAGGAAAGGGATAGAAAGATCTTGCACTGCTGGGGAGGTGGCTAAAACCTGCAATAGAAATCAAAGGATGCTCAGTATATTAAAACTCATTAAAAATGTCAATAAGCGTTGAATGAAATTTTTTTTTTAGTAATTATTATCTAATACTACAGAACTGAGTTATTTAAAAAAAACAAAAAAAACTTGTAGGATATTGGCTGGATCGCTCCTTCAAGTGCATTTTTGTATTTAATAGTAGAAGACTTAAGAGACCACTAGAGGGCAGCGCAAGCAAAGACAATGTACAAATCACTTCAGCTCTGCCAGACACTATTGGATACACTGCTTAAGATATCAAATAAACCTCTCCCTGCAACAGGGTTAGTATGTATCATTTTATTCATATAGTGCCAATGTGAGTACGCAGTGCTTTACTAATGTACAAAACAGGGTAAATAAAGTATAGACAGTGGGAGTAAGATATAATAAGATAAGATGTAATGTTGTACATTACAACATAAGGCAAAGGGAGGCCCTGCCCCGAAGAGCTTACAATCAAAGTTAACGCAGATCCATAGACCAAAAGAGGGATACACTGTCTGGTTTGAGGCAGCCGTCCATGGCAAACAGAGGCATGCAGAAGGGTACGAAGCCTTTCAAGCACTCAGGACACAGAGCCTGTTGCTAATGCGAGGTTCAGAAGCAGTGTTTGTGTCCGCTGGAAGAAGCTGTAAGGGGCTCTATGTCACTTCAAATGTGCTCTGTAGTGGTTTTATTATTTATTTTTTTCTTCAGATTTTTTTTTTTTTTTTTTAAAGCTCCCACAGCAACTAATTTAGGATTTGAGGTATTCTCTCGAGGACAGATGGCAAATGCAATTGGGATAGGTGGTTTGTGCCCTTATATTGTTTTAAAACCTTGTATTTGGGACCCACAAGTCCAGTGAAACAGCCTTTTCAGTTTAAAATCTCAAATGTCCTCAATTGAAAAAACTAAACCCGTAATTTGACAGCGCAAAACATACGATATATACCTGGAAGAATAATAGGAGCGCTTAACTTTGCTTCTTTCCAATGAAGATTTGGTGTTTAGGGGAGGGATTGTGCTTCGCTGTTGCCTCGTGCTGTTATGTTCTTTGGGGTTTATTTGAAGATTGCCATTCCCCTATGCTTTCTGCAACCTGGGCTACAGCAGTACATTTTTCAGACCCATATGAAGCCCGTAGGTACTTTATGCTACAACCATCTTCATATCTTCATTTACATGTCTGGCCGTATTCATAACAAAGAACTAACATCCTTATTTGTAAAGTATCCGCGCATACAATGCTCGTAGTTCTACGCAAGTCTGTCCACACAACTCTTTCATTTCTACAGACGTTTTGTAGACCCTGCAACAACTGTGTTTAAAGTGTTTCATTTGGACACACCATTCCGTTGCTGGCTACCTAATCTATCATTATAATGTCATTTAATGTACCGCAGATATGTGAACTTCCTTCTGTTTGTTTTTGCTTGTTACCAACTTTTCAGGAAAAATTGCCGGTAGGCTTTTCATAGAAAAGATGGGAGAAACTGTTGTGAAATGAACTTTTATGTGTCGGCTTTTTTTGATTTTCAGAAAGTTGTAATTAGAAGTGGCTCTTGGGTCCTCTTACTCATACTTACATACATAAGCACATTTGACAAAAACTGTATTTAATTCTGTGTGATACAGGAAAAAAAAAAACTAAAAACTGGCATGTTTCACATCCAAGACATTTCTCACGTGTATTTCCATCCATTATGCGGGAACAGGAATAGGCAGTAACAATCTGTAATCACTTTATTTAAAAAATGTTCCCCGACATTAGTCTGCATATTGTATACAGCAGGGGTGCGCAAACTTCCTGCTCTGCACCGCCATGCCTGCTGCCCCCTTTGTCGGGCCCCCTCTTACCTTTAAGGCAGCGTCAAATGACAAAGTGGGGTCATGTGACGTCATTTTGCCGCTGCGTTGCCATGGCGACGTGTGGCCGAAGACGGCTCAGTTCAGGTAAGTGAGTTACAGAGGCCTCGCGCTGAAGAGCGCGGGGGGGTCTCTGTAACCGCCGCGCCCCCCAGTTTGCGCAGCCCTGGTATATACAGTATGCTCTTGAAATGGCAAGTATCCAAAGAGGGTGTGTTCTGTCACTGAATAACATTAGCTATTAGGACAGTGGATGTTTGAGAGGATCGTGTCTCCCCAGCTTTGATGCAGTGTGTCTTTATCATTTCTGTTTGCCTCCCCTTGATATGCTTTCTTCATCCTCTTCCTTTGCACCACTGACGTATAGGAATTGATACCACTCATACTTTGCACCGCCTGCCTCCACCCAGAGCCCAAAGAAAGAGACCAGCTCCTCCATATACTGTTCAATTTGATTAAGCGTCCAGATGATGAGCAAAGGTATGTATTGTTAGTTTCACACGTTGTCCTGGCAGAGTTTCTTTCGAAAATAAAAAACCTTTCTGATCTCCGCTTGTACACTGCCTAAGAGATTTATACCCCCTCCAGTTCTCAGGGGGAGGGATTTAAGTTCTCAGTATGGCCTAGCAGGTTGCTATAACAACATATTAATATAAATCATTTGCCAGTCATTTTACACAGACAAAGCGCCTTCTGTCCCTTTACACAGTTTAATGCACGAGTAATAACATTTTACAAGCGCTTGAACTTCCCTGTGACCTGCCCATCTACTGTGTGTATTTTATAGCAATCACAACATGAGAGATCACAATACAGATTTGTTTTCTGAGTATTACATTATTTATTTTGTTCTTTTAACTGTTGATTACCTTAAGGCAATTATTATTTCCAGGCGGGTTTTAAGCTCATTGTTTTTGTTCTGAGATTAACGCGAAACATACTTTCACGTGACTATTAGGATGCTGATTTGCAGGTTTTCCTTGAACTTGTAGGCAAATGATTTTAACTGGATGTGTGGCGTTCGCTCGTCATGTGGGACCTACGCGAGTGGAAGCCGAGCTTTTACCCCAGTGTTGGGAGCAGGTAACTATAGTAGCTCAAGGTTTTGCTATGTATTCTAATGTAAAAACGTGGACTTGTGACTAGTTTGCACGGCTGTCCCTTGTACTTGCAGGTTTCAGTCGGTCGGTGCCTGGGTTTCCTTTTCTTCTCTTCCTAATTTATCATGCTTGTTTTTCTGTCTTGCACTAAGAGAGACCGTGATGGCCAACTGTAAACCTTTTCTAATATGACCATACAAACACTGAATACCTTTGTGCCAAGCGTATTTGGCAAGCTGCCTATGAAGATATGGTCATAAGTGTATAGATGTAGGAGAGGAGCTCAGCACAGTCATTCGTAGTGCTCACTACCTTGTGTAGTGGTGGGTAGTACATGTTGTAATGTTTATTGAGAGCAGAGGGGGTGAATGAAGGGCCAAGTACCCCCTTCACTCACCCCCTCTGCCCCCAATTAACCTGCTATTGTGCCTTAGCCCCTTAATTGCCTTAGCGTCTAGCTGCTAAGGTAATGAAGCTGCTTACATTTTATTTGTATTTATAGTGTGCTTGAGCAGGGGGTCTCCTGAGCTGAACAAGGTTGATTTTCAGCCTCGGGGACCCCCTACTTCCCGAAATACAGGCCCTGTTATGGGGTGCCGGTATCCCCTCTGCTTTGTTTAGGTCCCACTGTCACGTGGCCCACATGATTTTAACATGGGGATACCGGCACCCCACAACGGGGCCTCTATCTCGGGAAGTAGGGGATTCCCGGACCTGAAATCAATGCAGTTCAGCTCCGGAGACCCCCCCGCTACATTACTGCAAATGTTTAAAATGTAATTAAAACCCTGCGATCGCCTGCTGTGTTAATCCGATGGGCCATTAGTCTGCTGCGGCAAATTTTTGAAAGCATTTCAGGGAGATCTCGAAAACCAATTTGAGAAATGATCGGATAACGGCCGCTGCATCTGTAGGTGTTGACTGCCCATGTAAAGGGGAAAAAGTCCTCTCTCCTGTTTTATACTCGTAAATTTCATCCAGGAAACATTGGCCCTTCTCAATTCTGAAGAATAACAATTAGAAATTCTTTAACAGGTGCACAGTTTGCAGCATTTTTTTTTTTTATCTAGCACGTGGTAAAATGCTGAAAAGTGTACAATTGAATAAACTTCACTGCTGATCTAAGCATGTAGACAATATTTGCATGTTTATTGTGTTGTCAAAGTTCCACGCAGGAATGTAGTGTTGTCGCTTCTTGTATTACTGACCATGCTCTACGCACGGTATGTATCTTCTATTTGCAATTGTTCTCTATGAGATGGTGCCCCATTTACAACTCACAAAAGAGAAGTTAAGGGGAAATTTTGGGGATGAACAATGAATCATTGTTAAGGAACATAGCAAGCGTATAAACATCTTTTGAGATTAATCTTTGCCGTTGAAATATGTGCATATTTATTTGCTTAGTGCAACATTGTTTGTGGTTCTTAGCACTTGCATCCAACAGCCCGTGTTAATCGTTAAATTCTTAGTGTTTGTTTAACTTCCTTGACAAAAAGTTGTTTTTCAGCCAGGTGTACACAAGTTATATTTCATTTTTTCACTGTTCCCTTTGAAAAAAACATACCATAAAATAGTACCCTGAAACCACTGCATGCCTGTGTTTAGCATTACACACAATTAGCTTGCAGTGCATTGCAGTGATCTATTTATTGGCTTTACATTGCTAAATATGCTGAACAATTGTCACTTAAAGTAACAGTGTTCCAGTTGGGATTGCTTATACTGCAAAAAGCAATTAGAAGATTCATGACCTCATGACTTGTCAAACAGGTGTGTGTGTGTGTGTGTGTGTGTGTGTGTGTGTGTGTGTGTGTGTGTGTGTGTGTGGTGTGTGTGTGGTGTGTGTGTGTGTGTGGTGTGTGTGTGTGTGTGTGTGTGTGTGTGTGATATATAAGTGTAGATCTATCTATCTCCCACACACACCCTCATGAAAATCCCTCTCCTGGCTTCCGATGAAAATCCCGCATCTCACACTCCATTCTTCTCCTCACTTTTAAAGCTTTACATTCTTCTTGCCCTCCTTACATCTCATCCCTAATTTCTCGTGTATGCACCATCCAGACTCTTGCGTTCTTCTCAAGGATGTCTTCTTTCTACCCCCTTTGTATCTAAAGCCCTCTCCGCCTTAACCTTTTTTCACTGACTGCCCCACACCTCGGAATGCCCTTCCCCTCATACCCGACTAGCACCCTCTCTATCCACCTTTAAGACCCACCTTAAGACACACTTGCTTAAAGAGCATATGAATAGCACTGTGGATATTCTGAACACACACGAAACATAAAGCTTGGCCCCTGCAGACGCACTTACCAGAACTCCCTCCTACTGTCTCTGTATGTTCTCCTACCTACCAATTAGGACTGTAAGTCTCGGGGCAGGACTCCTCTTCCGAAATGTTTACTTTTATGTCTAAAGCACTTTTCCCATGATCTGTTATTTATATTATCTGTTATTTATTTGATTACCACGTGTATTACTACTGTGAAGCGCTATGTACACTAATGGCGCTATATAAATAAAGACATACAATACAATACACACACAATGGAATCCTCAGCAGGAAGGGTAGGTGGTGTCGGTAAAAGTAATGAATAAACGTCAATAAAGATCACAAAAGTGATTAAATATCTGCACGTCACTAGGATGTTAGTGTTTATTTAGTCCGATGTGGACATATCCTGACATTCGAAACCCCCCACCCCTGAAGAAGGTCCCCCTGGGTGCAGAAAGTCGGATATGTCTGCATGTTGGACTAAAAACACTTATCTCTTTAACTGTGTGAGTATTTTGATCACTTTTTTTTTTATCTTCATTGAGAGAGATACTTTATACAGCTCAACCCCGTTATAGTGCGATCCGCTACATACCACTTATAACACGTTTCTGAGCGTGGCTCACTATTTAAAACTTTCCAAGGTTTTTTTTTTGTGGTTTTTTTAATAAGCAAAATGACGCAGCGCGAGGACTTACCCGGCATCTGCTGCTCTCTCCTCTCTCACTGCTTCAATCACGTGTGTGGCGCACATATGTGTGTGTATAACTATATATATATATGTATGTATGTATATATATATATTAATATAATATATAATATATATATATATATATATATATATGAGTTAAAAGAGAAAAAAGTAACCGTATGGGAGCACTCAGGCATTGCAATGATATATTTAGTTTATTTATTTGACCGAGTGCAAAAAAGGATAGATAAACAGTACATGATTAAAAACACTTAAAAATAGACTTGGACCCGTCCGGGTGCTACCCTTAAATACAAGTGAACAACACTAGGAACGGTTCAAATTGTCAACCCTAAGCATGAAAAGGATAGTGACTCAAAAACAACTAGGTTAAATCCAAAAATATCACAGCAGGTTAATGGTTCTCAGGCACCTATACAGAGCTAAGTGATACACACTACACACCAAAGATAGACTAATCAAAGTATTAATGACAGTCTCAAGCGTCCCACATCTACATGAGCATTACAGTGTATATATCAATACCAGCAGAGTGAGTATGTCACTTGTAGGAACAGGTGGTAAAATGAATAAATAACCTAGATGTATAGAGCAATAAAAGTGTGTAATAGCATATAAAGGAAAATGCCTGATGAACGCCTATAAATAACATGGTGTTTGAAGTCAGTATCCCTAATGAAAAAAGTGAATGAAATGTCACAGTCCAAAAGATTAGTTGCACAAGTTCAGGGTAGCATAGTTTACGTGAACCATGGGTCAGGGGTCCTGTCTAGCACCCCCACTCCGACGCGTTTCGTCCAGAGACTTTGACTAGGAGTGGTGAGGGAGCTGAAGCTGGGGACTGTTTATGTAGGGATATATTCGCGCCAAAATTGGACGAGGGCGGCAGCAGCTGCAATGCTTAAGGAAGATTATTTCCTGTATGCCGTATCTGCGTGTCAGAACTGCACGCATTGTGTCCGCATAGTGTCCGCGCGGGTAGTCTGCGCATGCGTAGCTTGTAAATGCTAAGTTTCTACAGTCCATGATCTGCTGCGCATGTGTGAATGCGGCCTGCCCCTCTCCATGTCTAATGTGGCAAGTACATAGGGCTTCCACGATACTCTAGTAGTGCGCATTAGCTAGGATCGCACATCGCGCATGCGCGTAAGCATACTCATAGATCCGTGCGGTTCTGCACAATGACACCAATCAAACATGAATATGTGGCAGAAACAAATGTCTATTATCACATATATGGCAGGATATTGATAGAGTAAATGTAATTGTAGTACACAAATGTTAGACAGAGCCGCAGCAAGCCTGATTCAAACGAAACTGAGTAATACCACCGAAAACGCCGTGTCTGGGCATTATAACAGCGCTCCCTAAAGGGAAGGAGGCTGCAGTGTACTTGATGTTTCTGTTAGTAGAGAAAGTGACCATCAATGTGTAGACAATACGTTGAAATATGTTTCATCAGCATTGATACATTGATACATTGATAACGCCACCCTGCACCTTTCACAATTAATTGCATGTAGATATGTGCCTGAACTACAGTATAGCCTCAGTAATAGGGCCACTAACAAGACACAGCCAGCCTTGTGTGTTACAGAGACAAGGGAAAGGGAATGAAAAAACATGTAAATCATGTATCGATATGGTCAAAGTTTGACGGATCCAGTCAGTAATGCTTGAGTCCATAATGTCCAAGTTATTTCTCTTCATAACTCCTGAAGTGTGGCATGAAAGTTTAGACCAGATATGGCCAAACTCATAAACGTTCTGGCATCCACAGTTTAAGGTCAGCGCATGGAGGTGAATTCTTCCGTGTAGTTTTGCTGATGACTTGTAGTGTCTCTAGGTTGTATTAGTCACATCGATATTGTCACAATGTTATGTAGTTTATGCATCAGGTGAAACTTGATTACAGGGTATGATCGTCTTGGGAAGATGTATTCCAAGATCCATAATTAATATGGTCAGTGGTCAAGAAATCTCTAGGCTTCAGCCTCTCAGTGGCATGTAGTATCTAAAAAATTAGACAAAATACATGCAGTAAGTGCACTCATAGGTTGAATATAGAGCATTTTACCTGTATACAGCAGAGTTTAAACAGTGTTATTCAAAACAACATGGCGTAGCCAATATAGTCATTCAGACCTTTCGGGATCATGAGTTGATTGTGTGATCCCTGGTCTCTTTTTTAGGAGAGTTTTTTCCAGGATCGCCTCCACCCCGTATGCCAAGTGGAGACTTTGTCAAGCGCAAATGGCCCTTAATAACGCAGTGTCCGCCAGCAATGTTTGTCAAAAGTGCCTAGGGACTACACAGTTTTTTTTAAAGCATCAAGGTCCCGTTGCGCATTCTTAATGGTCCTGGCGTTAAAGACGTCGAATCTAAACTTCTCTGTAGTCTATGCCTACATAGGCAGATCACAAGGACTTAAGATACAATAAATCACCCCTTTGATTGCAGTTAGATGAGCGATTGTATAGACTGGGTCTTTTGGCTATTTGGTGAATGTTAGTTTTGTTTTCCATATGTTGGAGAGGGGCAGGCCGCATATTCACACATGCGCAGCAGATATGACTGTTGGTAGACTTAGCAGTTACAAGGCTTACGCATCGCAGACTAACCCGCCGCGGACACTATGTCGACACTACGTTGCCAGTTCACACGCAGATACGGCATACAGGAAATAATGTTTCCTTAAGCATTGCAAGCTGACTGCCGCCCTCATACCGATTTGGCTGCGAATAATATCCCTACATAAACAGTCCCCCAGCTTCATCTCCCCACCACTCCAGTCAAAGTCTCTGACGAAACGCTCGGAGTGTGGGGTGCTAGCAGGGACCCCTGACCCATGTTCACGTAAACTATGATACCCTACTGAACTTGTGCAACTATCTTTTTGGCCTGTGACATTTTCATTACTTTTTCATTAGGGATACTGACTTCAAACACCAGGTTATTTAATAGGGTCATCAGGCATTTTCCTTTATATGCTATTACCACACTTTATTGCTCTATACATCTAGGGTTATTTATTCAATTGTTACCACCTGGTCCTTACAAAGTGACATACTCCTCTCTTGGTATTGACTATATACACTGTATGTCTCATCGTAGATGTGGAGCGCCTTGAGACTGTCATTAATACTTTGATTGTCTAATCTTTTTGGTGTGTAGTGTGTTCACTAGCTCTGTATAGGTGCCTGAGAACCCCTTAACCTGCTGTGATATTTGGATTTACCTAGTGGTTTTTGAGTCAATATCCTTTTCATGCTTAGGGTTCACAATTTGAACCGTTCCCTAGTGGTGTTCACTTGTATGTTAAGGGTAGCACCCGTGACAGGTCCAAGTCTAGTTTTTAAGTGTTTTTAATCATGTACTGTTGTTATCTATCCTTTTTTGCACTGTGTCAAAATAAATAAACTAAATATATCAATTGCATACCTGAGTGCTCCCATACTGGGGTGGTTGGGGGGGGGTTACTTTTTTCTCTTTTCACTCATATATATTTATAACCCGTGAAGCAAAACCTCTCAGCCAAACTTTAACTCTTTAAGCGAATGCCTAACCACATGAAATATGAAACTTACTTAACACACATATTTTTCTTGGCTTATGTGGCGTGAATTTGCATAAGTAGATGCGAGGTTTTTCTTCCCACCCTCCCCCCCCCACTTTTCCCCCGCTTTTTGTATATATAATAATATTTATATTTATATCATATATATATATAATATATATATAATATAAGGTGTGTGTAGTACTATATATATATATATTATATATATATATATAATATATATGTATGTATGTAGAGGTACAGTACCGTGTTTAGACAGCTTCAATGATCAAAAAGAATAGAGATAATGTATGTTATCTTTCAATGCTTTAGTGCTAACGGACATAACACCACGCGCACACACACACAGCAAACACACACACCACACAAAATAATTTTAGCATACATCAGGAATTGAACCCATGACCCTTCCAACACAAGTACCGAGGTCTTACCTGATACCACGAAGATTGGTGTGATGTACATTGACGCTATATCACTAACTTATATTGCACAGTAGTGTGTTGGGCAATAAAGCGTTGTATGTTATTTAAAAAAAATAACACCTTGGAAATGTGCGCCGAGCACCTGGACACAGCCTGATGAAGCAGAGAGAGCAGCTGGCAGAGGAGGACGAGAGCACGCAGATGCTGGGTAAATCTCGTGGCGCTGCCATTTCGCGATCCTGGGTTATAAAGCTCAGTCTCATTATGTGGGACCCCGTGCAAGATCTATCTATCTCCCACACACACCCTCATGAAATCCCTCTCCTGGCTTCCGATGAAATCCCGCATCTCACACTCCATTCTTCTCCTCACTTTTAAAGCTTTACATTCTTCTGCCCCTCCTTACATCTCATCCCTAATTTCTCGGTATGCACCATCCAGACTCTTGCGTTCTTCTCAAGGATGTCTTCTTTCTACCCCCTTTGTATCTAAAGCCCTCTCCCGCCTTAAACCTTTTTCACTGACTGCCCCACACCTCTGGAATGCCCTTCCCCTCAGTACCCGACTAGCACCCTCTCTATCCACCTTTAAGACCCACCTTAAGACACACTTGCTTAAAGAAGCATATGAATAGCACTGTGGATATTCTGAACACACGATACATAAAGCTTGGCCCCCTGCAGACGCACTTACCAGAACTCCCTCCTACTGTCTCTGTATGTTCTCCCTACCTACCAATTAGACTGTAAGCTCCTCGGGGCAGGGACTCCTCTTCCGAAATGTTACTTTTATGTCTAAAGCACTTATTCCCATGATCTGTTATTTATATTATCTGTTATTTATTTGATTACCACGTGTATTACTACTGTGAAGCGCTATGTACACTAATGGCGCTATATAAATAAAGACATACAATACAATACACACACAATGGAATTCCTCAGCAGAAGGGTAGGTGGTGCTCGGTAAAAGTAATGAATAAACGTCAATAAAGATCACAAAAGTGATTAAATATCTGCACCGTCCTAGGAGTTAGTGTTTATTTAGTCCGATGTGGACATATCCTGACATTTCGAAACCCCCCACCCCTGAAGAAGGTCCCCCTGGGTGCAGAAAGTCAGGATATGTCTGCATGTTGGACTAAATAAACACTTATTCTTTAACTGTGTGAGTATTTTGATCACTTTTTTTTTTATCTTCATTGAGAGAGATATCTTTATACAGCTCAACCCCGTTATAGTGCGATCCGCTACATACACACTTATAACACGTTCTGAGCGTGGCTCACTATTTAAAAACATGTCCAAGGTTTTTTTTTTTTTGTGGTTTTTTTAATAAGCAAAATGACGCAGCGCGAGGACTTACCCGGCATCTGCTGCTCTCTCCTCTCTCACTGCTTCATCCACGTGTGTGGCGCACATATGTGTGTGTATAATATATATATATATGTATGTATGTATATATATATATATATATATATAAAGCTGGGGACTGTTTATGTAGGGATATTATTCGCGCCAAAATTGGACGAGGGCGGCAGCAGCTGCAAGTGCTTAAGGAAAATTATTTCCTGTATGCCGTATCTGCGTGTCAGACTGGCACGCATTGTGTCCGCATAGTGTCCGCGCGGGTAGTCTGCGCATGCGTAGCTTGTACAAGCTACGCATGCGCAGACTACCCGCGCGGACACTATGCGGACACTATGCGTGCCAGTCTGACACGCAGATACGGCATACAGGAAATAATTTTCCTTAAGCACTTGCAGCTGCTGCCGCCCTCATCCGATTTTGGCGCGAATAATATCCCTACATAAACAGTCCCCAGCTTCAGCTCCCTCACCAATATATGTATGTATGTAGAGGTACAGTACCGTGTTAGACAAGCTTCAATGATCAAAAATGAATAGACGATACATGTATGTATATCATTCAATGCTTTATTGCTAACGGACATACACACACGCGCACACACACACACACACACACACACGCACACAAATAATTTTAGCATACCATACAGGAATTGAACCCATGACCCTTCATACACAAGTACCGATTCTTTACCTGCTACACGATAAGATTGGTGTGATGTCATTGACGCTATTATCAAACTTAACTTATATTGCACAGTAGTGTGTGTGGGCAATAAAGCGTTGTATGTTATTTAAAAAATAAAACACCTTGGAAATGTGCGCCGAGCACATGGACACAGCCTGATGAAGCAGAGAGAGAGCTGCAGAGAGGAGAGAGCCGCAGATGCTGGGTAAATCCTCGTGCGGCTGCCATTTCGCGATCCTGGTTATAACGCAGTCTCATTATGTGGACCCCGTGCACCGCGTTATAACGTGGTTCAGCTGTATCTATCAATCTATTTACATGCTGCTTGAAGAATAGCAACACTCCAAAACAATGGAGTAATGCCACATATCATAGATATCCTCATCCACAAGAAAGGAGACAATGAAGCTATCAAGTACTTCAGACCAATCAGTCTGCTTCCAATCACTTACAAGATTGTTACAAAGATTCTCACCAATCGACTGCAACAAACCCTGGATTTTGCCCAGACTAGAGAACAAGCAGCATTTCACAGTGGATACTACACAATAGTCCACATTCAAATCGTACAAGAAGTGATTTGCCAAAATAATAAATGCAATATACTACTCAGTTTAGGATTTCATGATTAAAAAATATTATTTGATTCCATCTACACCTCAGCGGTCCAAGATGCATTAAGGAAACGGTGCTGAAGCGTAAATTGATATTATAAAGAACATTAATGAGAATGCCACATCACACATTAGATTACATGTAGATACAAGCAAGATAAGGATCAGCAAGGGAGTGTGGCAGGGAGACACCATGTCACCAAAGCTTCTTGCAGAGAAACTTGAATTGTTCAAGACATTGCATTGGAGAAAAATGGAATAAAATCAACTGTGAATATTTGAGTCGCCTATGATTTGCAGATGATGTTATTTTTGCCACAAGTCAAGAAAATCTCCAGCAAGAAATTGAAGAACTCGCTGAAGCAAGTAAGAAGTGTGCCTGATCAACAAATGTCACGTCTGCAAAGATTTAAATAAATTGAAATAACTAGAATAAGTCAAATTGTCTACGTTGGATGGCAAATAACAATGGTTAGGAACATTTTGAATGAAATCAGTAGGAGAATGAAGATGGGATAGAGCACATTTTAAAGAAACGACAATATTTCAAGGGATCCTTTCTCTGTGCCTCGAGGAAAGTTTTTGACTAGTTTATTCTGCCTGTGCTCACGTATGGATGTGTAAATTGGACCCTAAATGCGAAGATAATTCAGAATCTTCAGACCATGCAAATAAGTATGGAGAGATTTATGCTGGGTATTACTCGAAGAGATACGAAAAATAATGAATGGGTTTAAAACCAAACAAGGGTGAAGAAGTGTAAATGACAGCGTGCCTGCCTTATCACAAGAAGAAATGATCATCACTAAACAAACATGGTACTCGACTGGCTTCTAGGGGAGATTAAAAGACCAAGATGATGACCAAAACTGGGATGGGAGGATGAAATCAGAAAATTTGTTGAAACAGGGAAACCAGGCTTGCAACCGCAGTAGCTGGAAGATCATTGGGGAGGCCTTCATCCAGCAGTGGATCAGCAAGGGCTGATGACAATATGCATGCATGCTTAAATACAGTGGTTTGCAGAAGTTTTCACCCGTCTATATATCTATACTAGCTGAGAGACCCGGCGTTGCCCGGGAGAGGGGTGGGAGGGACGGAGGAGGGGAGGGGGAGGGACAGTGGACAGGAGGGGGGGGGGGGGGGAGGGACAGTGGAACGGAGGAGGGAAGGGGGGAGGGACAGTGGACAGGAGGAGGGGAGGGAGAAGGGGAACAGGGAGGAGGAGTGGAACACGTGGAGGCGCGGGGGGGAAAGGGGAAGGAAGGGCGAAGGGAAGAACGTGGACGGAGGGGGGAGGGGGGGGGGCGAGACAGTGGACAGGAGGGGGGGGACAGGTGACAGGAGGGGGGGCGGGGTTTTCTGCTTACAATTTCCATGTCCCCTCCTATCCCAATCACACCTGTATGTTATCGATGCATCCGACTCCCCTCCTCTCGCTCCACCCCCCCCCATGCGTAGACTCCGGTCCCCAACGCGCTAGAGTTGTTTGACACACAATCCACACACACAGTGTAACACCACACGACCACAGTTGTCCCACACACACACACACACACAGTGACACACACACACAACACAGTGAACACAGCACACACAGTGACACACACACACCAGTCAACCTCTCCATTCGTCGCGCAACATTTACTCCGAGAGGGAGGAGGGCGTCTGGTCGGGGCGCCTCCATCTTAGGCGCCGCTTGTCCACTGCCTGTCGGAGAGCAATGGGGGGAGGTGAGCGGAGCACCGGGGGGAGAGAGCTGGCGGAGAGTCCGGGGGGGGGAGAACTAGAGCGGTAGCACCGGGAGGAACTGAACGGGGAGAGGAGAGAAGACGCCTCGTGTGGCGCTGCGGCGCGGCTTGAAGATGTGGGCGGGTTGTTGGTACCGGGAACGCTCGCTCCGCTCCCCCACTGAAGTGTAGCGGAGCCCGGGGGGGTGATAGCGCGAGGAAACGGAGACAGCGGGGAATGTGTTGGTTCTGTGTGGTGTGATCTCCGAGGAGCTGCGGCCACGTGCGATGTCCGTGTGGTGATGTGGAGGAGATTCACACAGCTGCTGCCTCGCATGGAGAGGAGAGGGGGGGGGACGGTGTCCGTTGGAGAGGTGAGGATGAGACAGTGCGGTGAGGTGAAGGGGAGGTGTGTTAGCAGTGTAGGCCGTAAGAGGCGGTGTGAGCGTGCGGTGTGTGTGGTGTTGTGTGATGGTGTGGAATGTTGCAGTGCTGAAAGCAATAAGACTGGTACCTGATTGTGCAGTTCTGTCGTGGTAGCAGGCGGTCAGGGTTTTCTGGGTTGAGAGCAGTGAGGGTTAGGTGCAAATCTCTCAGAGCAGTGAGGGTTAGGTGCAAATCTCTCAGAGCAGTGAGGGTTAGGTGCTGGCAAGCGTTCCCAAAGCTCAGTGAGTGAGTGGTGGGAGAGTGTGTCAGTGGTGTAGGTCAGTGAGGGGTGGGACAGTGTGGCAGTGGTGTTGGCCGCAGACCAATGAGAGTTGTGCGGGGGCGGACCGCAGACCAATGAGAGGTGTGCGGGGACGGGCATGGTCTGAGGCGGAGTGACAGGCCAAAGGTGCAATCAGATTGTCTGTAGGGACACAGGAAGATGCAGACAGGCATACAGTGCTTTCACTAATATATAATAAGATGTATATATCTATTATACACAGACGTATATAAAAAAATATTATTTCACACCCCGGGCCCATGTGAGAGCTGTTGATGCAGTAAATAATAATAAAAGTGGTGTGATACAAGGACCATGTCCTCTCTGTAGGTATGTTCAGGCAAGATCTTTTTGCCACCTGTTATTCACCTTCCTCTCTGCTTAAGTATAATTATCTGTAGCTAAAGTTCATATTGAAGTTAGAATTCTGTCTTGTAGATCAATCACAAATACCCAGAAAGAAGACTGCTCGTGGCAGAGTCGTGTGGGGATCTAGCTCCGTACCTCCCCGTAAGTCTCCTTAATTTCTATTACTTTCCATAAAATGAAACCTCAATTTTTGTGTAAATATAGATGTAAAAAAAAAAAACTTTGTTTAAAATGACAACATACATTATAATAGGAAGTAGATAAATAACTTACTTCATTTTGAAGTAAGCAAACCCAGTTTCTACTTTGACTGAAATTCAGTGGGTTAAACCTGGTCACCATGTGTTAACCTAGCCATTGACTGGTTTCTGAATTAAAAATGTGACTAAGTTTTGGGTTACCATAATATCAATTATATATTTCATCTTGATATAAGCTAACCAGCTTTATTTTCAAGTCTTGTATCTTGTTTGGCCAAGCATGCCAAAGCCAATGATGCCTTTTCTTCCAGAAGGAGATAAGAAGTTCACTTGTGCTGTCAATGCTGCAACAAATGTTGATGGAAGATAAAGCAGACATGGTTCGGGAAGCTGTGATTAAAAGCCTTGGCATCATTATGGGGTACATTGATGATCCGGACAAATACCAACAGGTGTGGTTCACAAGACTGTAGTGTTTATTTTTTTGAATATGATTATGAAACTTGGTGTTTTCTTTTTAATAAAATTGAAAGATATATATATATTAAAGAATGTCACTTGTGAGCACATTCACATGTCTTAGACAGGTCTGCAACCATTATCACCTAGCATACAGTGCTTCCACTGCAGCAAGGGATTCTGGGAAATGACATGCAAATGAGCACACGTGTAACCTTTTGCCTGAAATCCATTTACATGGGACCCATATAAGCAAATGCTCTGCTGTTCACACAGCTTTTAAGCACAGCATGGGACTAGCAAATCAAGTCAAACCACTCACAAACATGTTTCAATCTTAATGGGTATCATCAGTGTGAGGTTGGTTGTACTGGCTTTGCAATTTTCAAGGCTGGGTAGGTTTATCATACACATTTTAAATTACATGTCTGTGAGAAGGTTTGACTGGCTTTGCATCTAATCCCATGCTGTGCTTAAAAGCTGTGTGAACAGCAAAGCATTTGCTTATATGGGTTCCATGTAAATGGGTTTCAGGCAAAAGGTGACATGTCATTTCCCAGAATCCCTTGCTGCAGTGGAAGCAATGTATGCTAGGGGATAATGGTTGAAAGGCAGGGTTGCAGACCTGTCTAAGACGTGAATGTGATGTTCTTTATTGGCTATATGCTAACGGTGGATGTTTTTTGTCGCCTTTTTCACTCACATAACTTTGTGTGTGCGTGTGCGTGCGCGTGCGTGTATAAACATCTCTATAGATATATATCAAAAAGGTAGGATAGAATGGCACCAGAGGCCATATTGACAATATATACAATTTAAATGTGTATGTGTACGACAGGATAAATTGGATACTCGTTTACTAGTTTTACCATGTCTTTTTCTCATCAGGGTTTTGAACTTCTGCTGACAGCTCTAGGTGATCCTTCAGAAAGAGTAGTGAGTGCAACTCATCAGGTGTTTTTACCAGCCTATGCTGCATGGACCATGGAACTGGGCAATCTACAGTCTCACCTTTTTCCAACGCTTCTTCATAAAATTGAAAAACTCCTCAGGGTAGGTGTTTGAACAAAGCCATATTTCATGAGTTCAGTGCCCATCCCTTTCTGCCTCCCTACCCGCAAAGGTACAGCATAACACAAACCGCTGCAATGTTGCATGGTATTTTTAGGATTAAAGCAGTTGACATGAGTTAATACCACATGTTCTTGGCTGTTAACTGTCCCAGCTATAAACTCTGTAAAGCCAAAATCGAAGTGAATATATAACAAGGATGTGGAAAGATTGTCCTCATGGTTTTCTCACAGAGGTGGCTGTGCTTTCAGGAGTTTGCCTTGCTGTGTAATGGTCCTTCTGGAAACACGGTTCTTTTTCAGACTGTGTCTATGCATTTCAGGAAGGAGAGCACGGGCTGGATGAACACAAGCTACACATGTATCTTTCTGCCTTGCAATCTCTTATCCCTTCACTCTTTGCAACCGTGCTGCAGAATGCCCCGTTTACAAGCAAAGCCAAGCTTCAGGGTGAAATACTTCAGATAGAAGGTACGAACAACCACATATTCTTTCAAACCACATGGGTGATTATGGTGGTCACTTAGGCGCCCGACCTATTTAAAACCTTCACCCTGCATCTTTCCCAGCTCTTATTTCTCACGCACCACACATTTCAAGCTCTCATTTAGTGACCAGCAGCTTTGTCTTGAATTTTTGTCTTTCGCAACCAGTGGCAATAGTAGACATTTTGTCCTGTTGGTCAGTTGTTGAGTTCCACAGTGGTTTGTAAACAAGTGGTGGTTTATACCCAAAGAAAGAAGGGGGGTGCGGGAAGTTTGATCTGCTTTTTCCAACTTCTAGCGTGGTCTGTCTGCACACGCTTAAAATAGATCTGCCAGCTATGTGATTTTCCTTTCTGCATCTGAGTCAACTATTCTAGCATGTGAGCCTTTGTAATAGCCTCTGCTTCTACAGTAGTTTTTCATAGTTTTCTGCATAGAGTACTTGTTTCTGGAAGAGATTTCATTTGTTTACTGGTATATTTATATTTCCTTTAATCTTCCTCCCATCACCTTCTCTTGCCGGCAAGATGCAGCCTTAATTCAAGCTGTAGGTGGATTGCTATGTTTTCTACCACAAAAAATAAAGAAATCCTGATTCACTGGAATCTTGTATTATATGCAGGTGGTGGTTGTTGAGAGATGCGGGCAGCTCAGGAAACCGGTTGGAGTATATGCAATAAGTACAAAATAGAAATATATAACACCGTTATAAAATGTAAGCTGGCTTATTGAATATATCGCCCTAAAGGTGTATACTCACACTATCCAGTATACAAAACAGCGTTTGTGCCCCTCTGGGGAGATCCTTCGGTAATGTGGACGTATTGTTGAACAGTTTTTTTCACATACTGGTTGTGGTACCTCAAAAAAAAAAAATTACCACAAATGTGTACATAAATGGGAATGGTGCACCTTTTACAACTTAATGAAGAAGGAACTTATGTTATCAGAAGCTCAATTCTAAAAATTACTTTGTATATTTTTCCTGATGGTCTTAAAGCTGCAGACCAAGCAATATCCTACGTGTTTTTTTTTAATAAATCAGTTCTGTACTATGAGAAAATACTTGTAGCACATTTTTTTTTAAACAACTCTGAATTACATTTCTAATGTATTATAATAGAGCAAGCCTTTTTTGTTTCTATAGCAACCTTTTACAAAGTCACACTGATTGCAGAATACTCCTCTGGAGTCATTTAGTGAACCCCCGGGCCAAATCTTCACTGATCGGCGACTTGGCTAATTACTAATTTTGTGTGGATTGTAGTGATGCACATATTAAAGGGAAAAAAATAATTAAAAAAAAAAAAACGGCAGCTTGGACTGCTGCATTAAAACCGCCTACCACACTGATTATTTATTTAATTCAATTTGTTTGGTGTTTTTTTGTTTTTTGTTTTTTAACTAACCATAAGCTTTCTAAAGCTGTTTTTATTTTCAAAACCTGTTGCTTCATTCAGGAGATATAAGCATGTTTAAATATTAGATGGGATGTTTAAATAAAGCTCGCCTCCAGAAGCTAGAGATTTAGAAAATCATATATTTTTTTTGTAACACTAGAAAAACATACTTAAAAAAAAAAAAAAAGAGGGAGACATGCACAGGGGGCAAGATACTAACAGTTTGTGACGTAACCTCAGAGAGGCTTCTGGGGGGAGAGTGCTGCTTTTACATCTGAGATACGCGATGCAAGTAACGTCATCGGCACAACTGGTCTGAGAGCTGTTATTGTAGGGTGGATCTTTTACTGAGGAACAAACTGCTGCAGCAAATAGTGTCCCTTGAGCTTAAACTTGAGACATCTAGGTGTTCGATCGTATAATTACCCAACACTTCATTTTCTCCACACACACTCAACTTTAACATGCTCCTGTGTGTGTGTGTTATATATATCTATATATATATAATTTCCCAGAATCCCTTGCTGCCGTGGAAGAACTGTTTGCTGGGTGATAATGGTGAAAGTCAGGGTTGCAGACCTGTCTAAGGCCGTGCTTATTGTGCCGGCGATGCGACGTCGCCCGAAAACAAATGCATTGCCGCCGCCGCCGCGCGCGCGATGGAGCGAAGTCGCCGTTGCGAAAACTGATAGCCGGCAAAATTTGATTTTTCAAGGGCTGTCTCGTCACGTGACGGCCCTTGAAACAATCAAATTGCCGGAAACACACGACGACGCCCGGCGAAATATAACTTTAGCCGGTGACGGCACTCGACGGCACTATAGGCACGGCCTAAGACATGCAAATGAGCACACAGTAATGTTTCCATTTGGGGGGAGGGGGGAGTGGGGGTGGGATGTGTGTGTGTGTGTGTGTGTGTGTGTGTGTGTGTGTGTGTGTGTGTGTGTGTGTATCTCTAAAGATTTTTCCGTGCTGAAGCCCAATACTTGAATACATGCAGTACATGTGACAAGCGGAGAAAGCTTCCAGTTAGCTGTATGCATGCCTTGGAAGACAAAGCTGGATGCACAAAGCCCTGGTATGGTGGCACGGGGCTATGTTATATGGGGCTGCTTGTACCCAATAGTGTAATAGAAATAGGAACATGGCAGCATTCTGAAATTGTATTAAAGCATATGAAATATATCGAAACGGAAGAGTAGCATTTTTATTTTGAGTCTTGCGTGCTAATGGCAGTCCACAGTTGTCAGATGTGCAGACATTCTTTCATTTGACTACGTTTGCGTCCTCTGCCTAGGCAGTTGTGTAAAAATAGGTATCATTTGAAATTTGCTCGACTCCATTTTGAGCTTTTTTTTAATTTAAAAATAGAAACTACTGTATACCTCTGGTTATTTTCTTATTGCCTTTCAAATGGCACAAAAAATTTAGAGCTGTACTTTCACAAACACTGCTGTGTTAGCCACCACACAGCTCAAAACGCTTTTGAAAACAGGAGTTTTAAAATGGCATCTCCTAGCCCATAAATAGTAACCCATACCTGGCACTTAAGACGCACATTGTCTGTCAGTGATTTGTTCCCCTGTAATTGCTTCCAATTCTTCTTATGTGCAGGGCAGAAGACCTGTTCTGCCGATGACCTCCACGTGGGAAATGCATTGCTGGGCGGGAGTGTCGAGAGAGGAAAAGAGCCCGAATGTGTGTAAAAACTGCACTTCTTAAATCATAAACCGGCTGCTCATTAAATCCCGTCTGTGCTTTAATCAGTGAGCAGAGAATGAAACCAAGTGTGTGGAAAAATGTGTTGTGTGATTTATGCACCGAGAATAATCAAGCAATTGCACGTTTAGCTAAACATTTATGCAGCGTGCAACTCCAATGTAAGATGCGGACAAAGGATTTTCTTTCTTTTTCTTTGTTAACTCCATGTTGTATTTCATTTTTGGCGTTCTACTTTTCCATGGCAATGGTACAAAATGTTGCGTTATGATTAAGGTGTCCATAATAGCTCAGATCTTTATCTCGTCAAGATAGTTTAAGCCGTGTAACACAACAGGAAAGTGGTATGTTTGTTGTTATAACAGATTTGTAACCATGAGAGATGAAAACATAGATTCATAAACGATCAAGAACTGAAATTCTCTACTCCGTACAGGGATAACTTGTTTTGTGCAGAGACTTTTTTGAAAATCCGTATTTAAACATGAAAAACAACCTTGTTGTCTATTAATGTGGCATTGTTTAGTTGCTAGAGCATGCAGTATTGCTATTTACTGAGGTTAACCGCAGGTAGGGCATCATTTTCATTTGTCTGTCCATTTCATCCTCCCACAATTTCTGTATGTAACACTGCTTCTTTATGTTTGACATTGTCATAGTACCTATGTGTTATTGGCTCCCTGACCCCTCCTTACCTTGAACCAACACAATGTATTAATATATGAACCGTGCGGATCTGCAGAATTTCCCCTCCCGCTCCCTGAATTCTCTTCTACAAGCCAAGGCTTATAATATATGACAGAAGATAAGTCTGATTGCTATACAGTAGCAGACATGCTGCTTTCAAACTGATGATAGTTGATGTTTCGCTGTTTTAACAGTGCATCAAGCTATGCCATGTACTGCTTGTCATTCACTTATAAGAAAATGTTTTGCATAATGACTTTATGGGTATTCTCTAGAGATGGCGTGTCTTGTGAGCGGATTTGGATCAGCCGGTTCCTTTTGGCCCACGGATTTCCGTGGATCTAACTCAAAAAGGGCGATTCGCCTTTTCCGGATTTTCTTTTTATCATTGACAATCCAATCCACAGATTCCGCAATCCGTGATCGGATTATTAAAATGCGCCAGCGGATTGTGGAATCTGCATATTGGATTATTAAAATGCGCCAGCGGAATGTGGCATCTGCATATTGTATATAAAATGCGCCAGCGGATTGTGGCAATCTGCATTCGGATTATTAAATGCGCCAGCGGATTGTGGAATCTGCATATTGGATTATTAAAATGCGCCAGCGGATTGTGGAATCTGCATATTGGATTATTAAAATGCGCCAGCGGAATGTGGCATCTGCATATTGGATTATTAAAATGCGCCAGCGGATTGTGAATCTGCATATTGGATTTAAAATGCGCCTCAGCGTATTGTGAATCTGCATATTGGATTATTAAAATGCGCCAGCGGATTGTGGCATCTGCATATTGGATTATTAAAATGCTCCAGCGAATTGTGGAATCTGCATATTGGATTATTAAAATGTGCCAGCGGATTGTGGAATCTGCATATTGGATTATTAAACTGCACCAGCGGATTGTATCCAATGGCAGTTTTTGGTTAATCCACACAGATTGAAACTGGAACAATTTTACACCGCGAAACGGATTTTCAATGGAACGTTTGGGAAATTACGCGAAATGGATTTCGATTTGTTTGAAGTTTTGTCATTATCAGGATAGAACGCTTTAGTTCCCTGTATTTTTTTCTAAAAACCTTCACACCTTTTATACTTCACTTTTGATGATTGATCATTGTATAAAAAGTCACTTTTGCACTGAAGTGAATAAACGTAACCTGGCATCGTATCAAGGCTGATTGTGACATTGGGCGACTGATTGTGACATTGGTTACATTTGTAAGTTGAAATGTCTAACATTGGCTGAGTCTGCCAAAATATCTAAAGTTGTATCTATATAGGCTCATTACATTTTATCTGGTAGTGTTAGGACTTGCGAACAGGATCTGCCTTGTCGTGGCTCGCAAGCTTACAACGCTTTGGCCAAAGGGTTAAACTTCCCTTTTTCAAGAGAATATATAAGTATTTTACTGTGTATTTTTGTCTTGTTGGATGTAGCATTGGGCTTCTCTGTCGTCTGTTGTATACATTACTTTTGGAGTCTGTGTAAACTAGTCTGTCCCTCCGAACCGACACTCAAGACACGCCCTCCTCCCCCAGTTTCTCACACACGGCCTGGAAATGTCCTCTCGATATTGTCGAAGTCGGTGCCTGATTTTTGTTTGCGCTGCTCATTACAGTGACCAGATTCCCTCGACCCGTGTCGCCTCTTCAGGACGTAGCCACCATCATCGGCAGCCGCGCGCAGCTGGCTGTGCTACTTCAGCTTTATGATCACCAGCTGGAGCACGAGGGCACCACGGGCTGGGAAAGCTTGCTCTGGGTCGTCAATCAGCTGTGAGTTTATTTTCTGCATGATATTGCTATGGCAGTTGTATGAAGCCAATGTATTTTGTACTTAATAGGTTGCTTCCATAGATAGGTAAAAGTCAGTTTCATTTACATCTTGCGTTGTAGACTGCCACTAAATAAGCCCGGGGAGTTGCACTTCCAGCCCACTGAAGCTTCTTCTCCAAAGAGGAAATCAATATCTAAGGGCCTCCCAGTTTGTATCCTGGTGATCTCTTATTCCCAGATTTATAATGTACCTGCTTCTTCAAAATAGAAATAAAGAATTCGAAAAAATTGAAGTGCCTGATACTGTGGTCTGAAACATAATATAATAAACCACAGGTTAATCGATGGTAGTTGGATAGCTTGGGACTTGAGGGTTATTTATTTATAAAATGTTTTACCGGGAAGTAATACATTGAGTTACCTCTCGTTTTCAAGTATGTCCTGGGAGCTATGATGACAAATAATACATGGTTACAAATACACATTTAAATAAGTGAACAGGATATACCTTATATACAAGACATTGCATGCACAGTTAAAGATAATATATATATTATAGGCGTATGTAACCGTTACAGACCAGATTAAAATGTGAGACTGCTTTAGTTTTGAAAAAACTTGGACTGGTAGCGGCTGTGAGAGTCTCCGGTAGGTTGTTCCAGTTGTGAGGTGCACGGTAAGAGAAGGAGGAACGACCGGATACTTTGCTGAACTTTGGGAACTTGGAAAAAAAATATTGGAGGGTTGCAATTGTATATTCGGTCTAACCATTTTTGGATGGATTTGATCCTTCTTGATTTTAAGGTTTTATCAAATGTCGTTGAAATGAAACCATAACTAGGCAATGTTACAGAAATATGTTTACAGATCACTACATAATAACATGATTGAAAATGTCGTGTGATTTGTTTAGGGACGTTCCTGATGATCAATACATGCCAATTGTCTTCTTCACTCTTTATTTGATTTTATACAGAAGTGATGTTCTTTCCCTAAATCTGTTATTTTCCCCCGTATCTTTCAGACTACCACAACTCATAGAAATAGTTGGCAGAATCAATGTTGCATCCACAGCCTGCGTGCATGAGTTTTCTAGGTTTTTCTGGCGGCTATGCAGGACGTTTGGAAAAATATTCACGAACACGAAGGTAAAAAATCGATTTTGTTTAATAATTCATTAACTGTTAATGACCTGAAAATGTATCTGTGATGTTGCATAGTTGATCTAAACGCTTTATTGTGTAAACTCTGATAGGACCGAATTGGTGCTTTTGCAATTTGCAAAATAAGGCCTTAAATGTAGCACTTCATGCACCGTGTGTTTAGAATCACTCTGGTACAAAAGATGGACAACGTCCGTGAATTAATTGTTCCTGTATAACAAAAGTAAATGAAAATATCACTTGTGTGCACATTTACATGTCTGACAGGTCTGCAAACCCGCCTTTCACCATTATCTCTTAGCATACAGTGCTTCCACTGCAGCAAGGGAGTCTGGGAAATGACATGCAAATGAGCACACAGTGTCATGTTTTACTTCAAATCCATTTTGACAAAAGTATAATCATTGCTACATTGATACCACAGTTAATTGCTTTCAGCTCATGACATGTACTGTATATTGGGCCCATCTCACACTTAAAATGGTAACACAACTT
This sequence comes from Ascaphus truei, assembly GCA_036426205.1. Classification (NCBI taxonomy): domain Eukaryota; kingdom Metazoa; phylum Chordata; class Amphibia; order Anura; family Ascaphidae; genus Ascaphus; species Ascaphus truei. Next base: position 147,392,076 of record CM071568.1, on the reverse strand, counting down.
CAATTGTTCAACTGGCACGATTTGCTAAAGCTACCAATCCAATTACTCTGTAGGTAAAGCCACAGTTCCAGGAAATCTTGAGGCTGTCAGAGGAAAATATTGGTAAGTATTACGTATGCAATTCGTCTTCTCCTGTGCTTAAACAAATGAGTTTAAAAGCAATAAAATGGTAGAATAAGTGCATTTTCTTTCATTTTCTGATGAAATATCGAACATGACTTTTTTCATTACAATCTGATCTAGCGTATCTTTCTCTTGTTGTTTGTAGATAGTTCAAATTTTTTATACTAAATCGTTATTAGGATGCTTTTGGTGCAATGGTACGCTGATAGCAGCCTTTAATGGCGTTTTGTTGTTGTAATAGGAAAGTATTCACACACCTTTACTACCACTTTTAAAGTGGTTTTAAAATTGAATATATGTTCAATAGCTTTGCAAATCAAGGCCCGAAAAAGCATGAATGGTTATCACAATACATAATGTATACATTTTTGTGCCAGAGCAAGTTTGGGGTAGCGGCTGAGGAACAAATACACAAGCAATTCCAAAGTAATAATCAAAGACTAATTATAAAGCCGTTCTTAGAAACCATTTTTGCCATGTTGGGTCATGAGTACAGAAAGGTTTTACGTCGAAATGGATTGCGCAAATAGTAGAGGTGGTGGAGTACCATATAAACAATTTCAACATTTAATAAAGGTCTTCTTTCACGATCAATGGCTTGGTTTTTTTTGTGCCTAAAAGATATGTACTGGTACTTTCAGCCAGGAAAAAAAATGTATGTTACTCCATTTTTGCTGAGCGAGAACTTACCGTAAGTTGATGATGAAGCACTGGAAAGGTGATAATGTATTATCATACATTAAAACGTCTACAACTTGTACACAGTATTTTTATTTGTCAGGTAACAGTGCACTCTTATTTTAGATTCTGCCGCAGGAAATGGAGTGCTTACAAAAGGCACTGTCCCTATATATGCAACTGGCGTCCTTACATGTTACAATCAGGTAAGTCCTTGGCATAACCAGAGTAAGAAAGGGTTGGTATTGGACAAGCTGAAAGAAAAGAGACCTATAGGGAACGCAGAGTTAAACGTTCAGTCCAGGCCAGAGTGGACAATGGCAACGATAGGTAAAAATGAGGTGTGCAATAAAAATACAAGTATTTTTAAGTAATTTAATTGAGTCAAAATGTTAATTTCAGTTAAAAAGAGGCCTGTGAACAAAAGTCAAGAAACCCCACTTTAAACTTCGGGCCGCAGTGTTGAAATTTTGTTCTGTCTTCTGCTCAATAGGCATTGAGAACTGTGATGTATACAGAGAGCGCCGGTTTGTGTTTCCCATGACTGCGGCAAAGAAAGCAATCCCGGGGCTGGAGATGCATCACTCGGTCATTTCTATTTCCCACAGATTGCTGTGGAAGGAGGACCGCAGTTTGAACGCAGTCATGGGGAAATTTAAACTGTCTACATATGCAAACTTTAACGTGTGTGTGTCTTCGAGAATTGACTAAATTGTGCACTCTGCATGTGACCAACACTACGAGGTTATCATGTATTTTGAGCAATCATTCTCTACGTACAGTAGAAAAGAAAGCCTTCCCTTTGGTAATCGGCAATCTTAACCGGCTTATTACTTGTAATTTTGAATGGTAAACTACCAAAACCAATCCCATGTACCACGTTCACTCCCTTCAATCAAACACAATGCTGTTACTGGACACTTAAGGGCCATGCTTTTGTGTAAAAAAATACATGTCTGAGTGTATTTAACTATTCTCTAGTCTCACTGTGGTTTTATTTATTCATAAAAATGTTTTACAAGGAGTGATACATTGAGTTGCCTCTCATTTTCAAGTATGTACTGAGCACATTTATGATAACTACATGGATACATTAAATGAACAGGGTTATACATTATATTTAAAGACGTTGCATGAACAGTTAAAGATAATGTTATAGGTATGTAACAGTTACAGACCAGGTTAAAATGTGGTGCTATTACAGCAGCCTATGTTCATATTCACTGTTGTGTCCTCAGGATGAAGACCGTAAGCTGTTAATTGGATTCCTAGAAGATGTCATGACCATGCTCTCACTATCACATGCTTTGTTGGACAGCCTGAAGGCTTCTTTTGTGGAACTGGGGTAACCAAAACCATATAATTGTCGTTCAGCATATACATAATCTAAATATACCTACCTCATATATAGTGGGTGCCATGAAAGGTTACGAACTAGCGATAATACGGTTCTGGCTTCTAACACCCTCCCCACCTCCCAAAATCTTGGTTTACCTTTTTTCTAACCTTGTTTATTCAAGAGGGTCCCCAAATGCTCAACCACGCTACACCCCATTGTAAATAAAAATAAAACCCTGTTCACGAAAATGTACATTTATGTTTGCCCGTTTCTGTGAGTACAGAGATGGCAGCAGGGCCATCAATAGAAAGTTGTGATGTTCTGGTGTTCAGTTGGCAGCCAAAGCAAGATAATCTGAGGTCCTGAGAACTGGGGGCATCACGTTTGGGCTCATTGGGGGACCCCGTGACTCTAAACAGTGCTGCATTCTTAAAAATGTCTCTCCTTGTTGCAGCTTTCTCCCATTTCAGTTAAAGTGTCAATCCTCTCTTTTTGGGGGATTTTGTTTCCATAATCTGAGCAAGTAGGGGCCCCAGGGAGCTGGATGTGGTTTTTGAGATAATTACTTTTTATGTGCTGGTAAAGTGAGATTACAATCAGCGATGATCATCTCAAAGTACGATGAAGCATTACGCTCAGAAGATGTTGCGGCTTCCTATTGGCCCATGGAAGTGAGGCTTGGACCTTTTTATTTCCCCAAAAAGGCAGAAAAATCGGCACATAGGGTAAATATTTTGGGAACCGGTAGGTGAGGGAATCCCTAAAGATCAGAATGGTACACTCCTCATGCAGGGAGCGGATAGAGAGAGAGAGAGAAGAGAGAGAGAGAAGAGAGAGAGAGAGAGAGAGAGAGTAGCATTTTTTTATATATATTTTATATTTATATGTATATACATTGCTGTTCTTTAAGACAAATATGAACTCTTTCCACCAAGTATTCTTGTCATGTATGGTATTAGCCCTGCTATGTATTTCCGTTGAATATTGTTTTGTTTTGTTTTTTTGTTTGTTTTTTTTATAGGACTAATCCAGCATACCATGAGTTGCTATTAACTGTACTTTGGTATGGGGTTGTCCACACTTCAGCACTTGTTAGATGTACAGCTGCCAGAATGTTTGAGGTTAGTGAGATTTTTCTCAACAAAACTACTGAAATGTTCTAAATGTTGTAAAATGTAATACACTGTTGTTGTTTTTTTCTTCTGCATACAAATAGTTGTGAACTATGAGATGGAGCAAAAAGCCGATTTTACTTTGGGTGATTAGGATTATGTGGTCTATTGCATGCTTTTCAGTCAGTCTTTCAGTACTTTTGGTGAATTGCTTATTTAATGTATTTTGCGGATTTGACTTTTGCTATTTCTTGTGGTAATAACTACATGGTTTAAATACTTTGATTTTCAGATGTTTGGATACAGATTTTGTCCTGTGACTGCTATTCAAACCAAAATGATGTATATCTATGATTAATATGTAGTAGTATCCTATAGGCCAGGAGTGCGCAAACTTTTCTTGCTGTGCCCCCCCCCCCCCCCCGCCTGCTCTCTTCCATTGTCATGCCCCCCCCACCCTCCTTACCTCGGTGCCGCGGGGTCGTGTCACGTCACGTGACCCACTGCGTAATTTGACGCCGCGTTGCCGTGATCACGCATCCTGAATTTATTTATTTATATAATGTTTTACCAGGAAGTAATACATTGAGAGTTACCTCTCGTTTTCAAATATGTCCTGGGCATAGTTTATCTGACAAATAATACATGTTTACAAATACAGTTACATAATGAGCAGGGTATACATTATATACAAGACATTGCATGCACAGTTGAAGATAATATATTATGGGCGTATGAAACAGTTACAGACCAGATTAAAATGTGAGACGGCCTTAGATTTGAAAGAACTTAAACTGGTGGTGGATGTGAGAGTCTCTGGTAGGTTGTTCCAGTTTTGGGGTGCACGGAAGGAGAAGGAGGAGCGGCCGGATACTTTAAGCCTTGGGACCATGAACAGTCTTTTGGAGTCTGATCTCAGGTGATAAGTGCTGCAAGTGGTAGGGGTGAGGAGCTTGTTCAGATAGATGGGTAGCTTGCCCATGAAGAATTTAAAGTCAAGACAGGAAAGGTGAACTTTGCGCCTAGACTCGAGTGATGACCAATATAGTTCTTTGAGGATTTCGCAGTGATGTGTGTTGTAGTTGCATTGGAGAACGAAACGACAAATTGAATTGTAGAGGGTATCAAGTTTGCTAAGGTGGGTTTGGGGTGCCGAGCCATATACTATGTCTCCATAGTCAATAATTGGCATTAGCATCTGCTGTGCGATACGCTTTCTGACCAGCAGGCTTAGGGAGGATTTGTTCCTGTAAAGTACACCTAGTTTGGCATAGGTCTTGGTTGTCAGGGTATCAATGTGCATTCCGAATGTTAAGTGGGAGTCAAACCATATGCCCAGGTATTTAAAACTAGTGACAGGGGTTAGGGTGGTGTTAGCGATGGTTCTGATCTGGAGCTCAGTCACTGGAAGCTTTAAAAATGTAGTCTTGGTCCCAAATACCATTGTTACAGTCTTGTCAGTGTTTAAAAACAGTTTGTTGTGGGAAATCCAGTTTTCGAGTCTCAAAAAGTCAGACTGAAGTATGTGTTCAAGGTCAGAGAGGCTATGGTTGTGCGCATATAGAATTGTGTCATCTGCATACATGTGTATTGAAGCTTCCTTGCAAGTTGTGGGAATATCATTGATGAACGCTTAGAAGAGTAGGGGACCCAGAACAGAGCCTTGCGGGACGCCACAGGTGATATCCAGGGGGTTGGAGTTAGAGCCTGAGATGGACACATGTTGGGATCTACCTGATAGGTAGGACTGAAACCAGTTTAAAGCATGCTTCCCTATTTCAGAGCTCTGGCGTTTGTTAAGCTGGATAGCATGATCAAGAGTATCAAAAGCCTTTGCAAAATCTAGGAATATTGCACCAGTGAGTTGACCCCGTTCCATTCCACACTGGATTTCATTTCAAACTTTTAGCAGGGTAGTTACGGTAGAGTGTTTGGGGCGAAAGCCAGATTGGAATTGGCTAGGGAAATTTGTCTTGGTATAGTAATCGCTTAGTTGGGAGTGGACACATTTTTCCATGACTTTGGATAGGATTGGGAGAAGGGAGATTGGCCTGTAGTTTGAGACAGTGTTTTTGTCCCCACACCTAGATTGTAGTAAGTCAGGTCCACATTGGCTGCTTAGGTTTAATTTGAGGAGCGCTTGTGTAATCTCCTCTTCGGATACTGGGCCAAATTGAAAATTGTGGGCAGTGTTGGGAGTGGGTGGGGCTATATGGGTACTCCCAGGATGAGATTCAGGTTTGTGGTTTGGGTTGCTTTTCGCTAATAAGTTAGTAGCACACCCCACAAAGTAATCATTGAATACATTTGCAATGTCAGTGGGGTTTGTCAGAGTAATATCACCCTTAGGGATATTACTTGGCTGTTGATGGTTAGAAGGCTGGCTGAGTCTCGGTAAGTAGAGGTTGCAGAGGCATGGCGCGGTCCCCCGGCATTTAATTTAAATGCCTTGGTGAAGATCGCGGGACCTCTGCAATGAACCCCCCCCCCCCCCAGTTTGCGCACCCCTGCTATAGGCAACTATTGATGTTAATGTGTGACGGGCATAAACAGAACATATTAAGGAAACGTGTAAGACACAAAAGGGCAGTGGTCCATATTAAGTGGTGCTATGCCATAAGACCATATGGCCAATTTACTTAAGTTGGTGGAAAGGTATCTTCAAGCGCTATATAGCACTACATAGTAAATATGAGCCAGTGTATTGTCTCCATTTACAAATATGGAAGATTTCCTTGAATTCCACAATGGAATACTGTGGCACTCCAATACTTGAAGCGGCAGTGGGTCACATTTAATGCGCCAAAATATATTATCCACATACTCCATTCATTGATGGATTTGCCATAAGGAAATGGAGATGAAAAGACAACAAGTAGATCTTGGAGTGAAGGGTCTTGTGGGAGAATGTCTCTTCTGACCACCGCAAGTTATATAAACAGTGAATATATAGTATTCTCAAGCACTTGGTAATCCTGACAAATGATCGTAATAGCTTTTCAATAGAAGAACAGCACAATGTGTACATTTTACTAATGTTTTGACTAGGAGAATGGGGTCCCTGTGTCGTTTGTACTGACCTCATGATGAATACGTCTTTTCAAACTTCCTTGTATTAATCCTGAATATATTAGTAAATGGTTGTCTTAATACACTTTTCTAATGTAAACAAATCTAATTGAATTAATAGAAAATCACTGGTGACCTGTTTTAAGGATTGCACCTGAAGTAATAAGCTTTTGAGACCATTAATTGTTCACTTTGTTTTCCATTTGAACTTTGTACTTTGCACATGGTCTGTGATTTGCTAACTTTAGGCACTGTGTCGGGTGGGACTTTCCAGTGCACCGGCTCTTCAGGACAGGTTGGCCAGCAGCCGGTAATGTGTATTTTAAAAGGGAAGAGAGAGAAGGTGGATATTGGTAAGCGGTATTAAACCTTGCCTGTAGTTGCTTTTCTGTAGCCCATACCTGTTCTCCATGTGTAAGTGACATGAGAAATCTCCAGTGTGCAGCATTTCTCAGTCTCTTTTTTGCCAGGAATTGCCCCTGAAGCTGTGCACCTGTTAAATTCTGGGGTACTAAACTTGAGTCTGTATGTATATGTATGAAAACCTCCCTAATCTTCCAAGTACTGCAGTTGCAAGCGTCTCTTCTCCATGTTGCTCCAACAAATGTTCTTACTTCATCCTCCTGTCTTACTTTTGGTCGTCATCTTGGTCTTTTAATTTCCCTTGGAATCCAGTCGAATACCATCCCTGTCCAATGATAGTAATTTTTTCTATATGTCTGGCCCATTGCCATTTTAATATCTTCACCGTGACATAAAGTCATAGACTTTGGTTTGGTTTGCAACCAGGGTTGCTGCCTTCTACTGAAGGCTAGCCCAGAGATAAATGTAAAATGTTTTAATCTTGCCGGCCGTACTCCCGGCATTTCCCTCTGCAACTGCTGTCAACATGACTGCGTGGCATCAAATGATACCGCATTGCCATGGCTACGGGACATCACGACATTACGCGGTCTCAAGTTGCCATGACAACGGCACGCCTTATGGCCCTGAGGCATCACGGGACGCCACATTGTCATGGCAATGTGAGGACACGCAGTGTCCCGTTGTCATGGCGATGCGGCGCCTTTTGACACCGCGTAGCCATGTTGACTGGAGTTGCAGGGGGAGATGCCAGAGGATGCCGGGAGACGCTTCCGCCACCCGGAGATTAACAAGGCAAACCCGTTGTGACGGTCAAGTGGTAACCAGGCTCACTAATAAAGGTTAAGCCTGTTTGGTTACCTCTGATCCTTGGTTTGGAGTTCAGGTGTGTCAGCTCTTTGACCCAACTGTTGTAAAAGCATTACCTGTAATTATGCGACAATAAAGAATTTTTGTGTTTTTTACCTTTCCAGGGATGCCAGCAAGCAGGGCTTGCTGTGGTATGAGTTTCGGGGGGGGAGGAGGGTTGCTAAGAAAATGTTGTCAGATTGTGTCTATCTAGTCAGGGCCAAGAGTTGCTTGTTCCCCTAAAAATGTACCCAGGAATCAGGTTGGATGCCTGCCTGCATGTAGACACATTCTCTCAATAATATCTCCCCTTTAAAATGATTGCGTGACTCACCACTAGTGGTCCCTGCTTCAGCACAGCCCAGAAAGGTAAATGGGGCATAGGGATGTGAGGTGTCCCTGAAACAGTCAAAGGGTCCCTAGGTTGGTGGGGATACCCAGTAAAGGCCCAGGTTACCCAGAACTGGTATAGGGGTTTTGGGGGTACTCCAACCATCTACAAGGCTGTGTGGGGACTTTTAAAAGTCCAGTCCTAAGTTTATTGTATAGAGTGTGGGGAATATGGCTAGTAAGAAATAACGTGCAGCTTCTTATTCTATTTCCCATAACCCATAGACTTAGGATATTTTTAAGGTGTATTTGTTATGGAACAGTGTGTTTTAAAACATATCTGTTTGTGCACAGAGATGAGCTGGGACGGTCAGAGCCAGAGTTCTGAGTGAGCCAGTGGGCTACCAACTTGGGTGCCACTGTGTCTACTCATACGGTGGAGATGAAAGCCACAGAGGATGTGTCTGAGGTGTCAAGACTATTTGGACAGGGGGGAAGGACAAGTATCCACGTCCTGGGATCAATGGACACCCTTTGCATTTCCATTTGCCCCACCAGACTGGAAGGAGTCTATCACCGCGTGTGGCATTGAGAGAACCTGGGCCAGAGGTGCCAAATTGCCCATGCCCCTTGGTTCATTCAGATTTCCAGGTAACCCTGTTGTATCTACCAGCTTGTCTCTGATTGGCGGCGGAGAAATTTCTCACGCTTGGGATTGGGCTATAGTATTTTTTGAATAAAAGTCAGAGGTTCTATAACCTCTTGTGCCCATTAGATACAGTGTTCTCAAAGTTCTCTCAAAGTTTTCTAAGATTCTAAGCACCAAGTGAATTCCAGCCCCTTGGAGAGAGAGGGGGGCGGTGGCGTTTGGAACTGCAGGTCGATTTCAGTTCCAAGACTTTTTAGGGTAAGCTTTGGATTGATAAGCCCCTACACCTAGGAAAGTATAGTTTTCAACCCCAATACCCAAGTAAGTGTGTCTTTTTGCTGTAGTTTGTGTGACATTGTGTGTTTGCCTTTTCCTGTGAATAAATTTACAATTTATTTCATTAACTCGTTTTTGCTCAATGCATGATCCTGGTAAAAAGGTGTAAATGGCCTGGTCTCCCGTGACACCCGTTGCCTGGAGATATGTGGCCAAAACCCACAGTCTCCAGGTCAAACACAGAATAGTGGCAACCCTGTTTAAAACCCATTCATTATATTCTCTCTCCATGAGAGTGAGACCGGCCGAGAGATACCAACCCCTCAAATGGTTTGCCTGTGGTGTGATAGAGGGGCAGCAGCAGAGAACCGGGCAGGGTGTATGCTGTATTTGGTGCAGTACCACTGATGGAACGAAAGTACATGGAGCTCACATATGCTGTATTGGAACTTGAGATGGATATTTCCTCCAGTGACTCACCCTTTCATACTCCATGAATCACTGGCTGGTAATATTATAGACCCTAATTGTTTGATTATAAGGTGATTTTTAACTACATGTTTATGAATGCAATCATATCTATCTCTTTAAAAAATAATTTTACGGAAATTGACTTACACTATGGAACATGCGCTTTTGTGTTCATGCAAAGCCTAGTGCTGTTTTAAAAATGAAATAAAACAATATGCAAATCTGTGTATTAGTATTTTATTTCCTATTATCATTTTGGTTGTATTTTAAAATATACATGCAAGGTATCGCTTTAGCTCTGTATTCCAAATATGTACACATACAAAGATACAACACTAACATGGCCGTTTTTGATGATTTTCTTGTATTTTGACTGTGCCGCGTGGATGGTTTTACTATGCTATATATAGCACAGTAGTTCTCAGAGCTCTTCTTGGACACCAAGGGTCTCATAAAGTGACTCACCGAGTTTTAGGATGATAGACCAGTGCATTTGCACGCAGGTCAATGTACCCAGCATAAATAGAACATTGGGAGCCCCAAAAACGAATCTGGGTTTGAGAATAGCGAAACGATGACACAGGTTACAGCCTTAACATTCTGTTTCCCGGGTCTTGTTGCTCTTCCTGTGAAGTTGTGTTTCGTGCCAGAATTTCGTGTTTTCTTGTTGATCAGCCAGTTACCAAGTTGAATTAGAACATTCCTTCAATACCTTCTTCAGTGTCAGTTGGGCCTGTTTTAGTTGAGATTCGTCCATGTTTCTTTCGTTTATTTAAATTGCATTTTGTAAAGGTATGTCGGCCGTGCCTCTTTCCTCTGCATCTGCATTCAGTATTTTCCATTCGGTTTAAATCGTAAAAGCTTTAAATGTTTTGGTTGTTATTTTTCTGTTGGGCTGCTAGTATAAGTAGTTAAATTTGATGTTCTATTGCAGTGCCGCTCAACTCCTGTCCACAGGGACCAGCAACAGGTCAAGTTTTAAGGATATCTCTGCTTCAGCATAGACCACCCAGTCAGTGGCTCAGTCATTTTGATTGAGCCACCTGTGCTAAAGCAGGGATATCCTTTAAACCTGACTTGTTGGCTCTTGAGGACAGGAGCTGAGCACCCCTGTTCTATTGTATTCGCAATGATGGTAATAATTGATTTAATAATCACAGGTGCAATGTTTCGATCAACATATTAAGGATGCCTACACATATACTCCACATGCCTGTAACCGATTAGTTTCCCGTATCCACCAGCAGTGCACCATTTGTCATGTGAGCTCTGTGCAGCAGGCAAGCACCACTGTGCAAAGCCATCAGTGTTTGAAGAACAGACTGCAGTTTTTACTGTTCTCCGTAAATCATTTTTGTGTTTGCCTGATTATACCAAAAATCACATTCCCAAATGTTTTTCCGAGAATGTACTGTATATGCAGGGATTACCACAGCCTGCTCCCTAACTTTGTGCTGCTTCTTGATGAAGCTCCACAGTAAGGGCTGGAGCACACACAGCGCTACACGACGTGCGCGCGCGTTCGTCACCGACTCCTGGCGGCCAATGGTAGTGTTCATTGTTGAAACTACCATTGGCTATGAAGCACGGCGTCGCCGCTGCTGTAGCTGGAGTCTTTCAAAAGTGTGATTCCCGGCTACAGCAGCGCGACGTCAGTTTCAGCAGCCAATCAATGTCCAGACGTTTTCATTGATTGGCTGCTGAAATTGCTGGGGGACGGGTGACAGGGTTTATTATTTTATTTATTCTCAATTCTATTGACACAGGGTGGCATACCTTTTGTGTATTGTAATGTTTTAACAACTTTAGTTATTTCAATAATGACTTGTAAGTTTAAAAAAAAAAAAAAGTAATACTGAGACCTTTTAGTTTTTGAAAGTAGCTCTAAGGGGATTCCAGCACTTATCCGCCGCCCGCTCCCCCGCTTGCTCCCCGCCAACTCCTCCCCCGCCTGCTCGCGGATCATTCCGTCTGCTGGGGATGTTCACACATCGCCCAGCAGACAGAGGCGCGTGCACATGGGGCTGCGAAGCGCCATGTGTACTCTTGCCCGAAGTGCTATAGAAGCACTGCAATACCTTGCTAAACCTCCCAACGTAGAAGGGGTTAATTATTAGTCAGCCTCAGCCCACTGACATCCCATGGGAACCATGTTTGCATGCTTACTGTACAGAATTGTCAAATGTAAGTGTTTGACGTGGGAAACCTGCAGGCACTCTGTTGTGGTGTGTCTTCCTGATGTTTAGACATGTAAGAAGCCTGAAGCAGGACACCTATCAGCAAAACATGTATTGGCCAACATATTGCATCTCGGGGATTACCCTTGCACGTTTACTTTTGTTGGATAGAAATATGTATCTTTGCATTTCCTGTAAAAGGAAAAAAACCACAGATATTGTGAATATTGGGTGTGTCCCATTGCTCCTTGCACGCTCTGTATGCATTAGCTTTACCCTTTCCTTTCTCTGCCTGTTTTTTTTTTTTTCCTTTTGTTTTTCATGTTTTTCACCATAGGAGTTCTGTCTGCCAACCCAATTTTTTTCTTAATAGAAACAATTACGTTGTTGCATAAATGAGTGATTCTCCTAAAAGCAGTCACCATTTTAAGGCTTTGTAACTGTGTTAAAAGTCGCCTAAATATCAACACAGCCTGCTTTAGGTAAGAAGGTTTGCTACAAGGAGCCAAATACATAGAATAAGGATAAGATAATAAGATTAAAAGCCAGTGTTTCCAATCACCACAAACTGATGGCAAGGGAGCATTGGGGCACTATTAGTAGGGTGACCAGATTTTGAAAATGAAAAACCGGGACACATTTATTATATATAATATATAGATATATATATATATTAATATATATATATATATATACCGTTTATTTATGTGTAGTACAACTTATACTATACTACCATTAGAGAGGTGGTGTGTGTGTGTGTGTGTGTGTGTGTGTGTGTGTAACCTCAATAATCGACAAAAAAAAAACCCAGATGTGAAAGATTCTGAACCCATTAACCAGTGTCAGGATGCCCCCTCTTCACAATTTTAAAAGCAGAGAAACGGCAGGACTGGACAGATCAGCAGTACCCTCAAGGTGACTATACTAGAGGGAGGGGTGTTCCTTACCTGTATTCGATGTCTCCCTGTGAAATTTGAGTCAGATCTGGAAGGAAAGCAGAGTAGGTTACTTCGGTGTAGGTATACGGCAGTCAGTTAAGATAAGACAGGGAGGAGATGGGTGCGACAAGAAGAAAAAGGAAAGGGATCGTTCTGTACCACCGGCAGAGGGGATGGTAACGTAAGGTAGGGATGGAGGAGGCGGAAGACAAATAGGCGGAGGGTAGGAGGAATTGCTTGCTCCCGACCCCGTCGTCCGAGCACATCCGGACCTCATCAAAAAACCAATCTGCGCGCAGCGCGGCCATGGGAGAAGAGGGAGGGTGTACTTCGCGTCGACGGGCCAGATAAGGCGCGCGGTATAGGGAGATCCAGGGTGATACTTGCACACCCGGCCCCGCACCCATCCACATCCAGCTAGGTGAGCCTCGGAGAGGGTCGTTAGGGCACCAGATGAGGAGGACTCGATTAAGGATCAGGTGAACGTGGAATTAAGTGGATCCGCCTGGGAAGTAGAAAGCGGAGGGGGGGACGCTTGGGGGAAGGTACGGGAGGGAGAAACGGGCGACACAGCGAGCGGCGCGTTACTCTCTGATGCGTCCGGAGTCCGGACTATGAAAGCGGGGACGGGAGCGGGAAGGAGGGGAGTATAAAGCCCGGTAGTGGGCCTCCCCTCGGCCTGGCGGATGGAGCCCGGGACAGGAGGCAGACGGAGATAACCAAGGGTCTCTCATGGTGAGGGACGGGAAGGAGCCCGCGAGAAACAGCGGAGGAGGAGAAACGGAGTAGGTGGGAAGTGGAAGGGAAGGAGAGAAAGCGGGTCGGAGGGGAGGGGACGCGGGGCAGAGAGGGGGGAGGGGGAGAGGACACACATTCCACCTAGTGACACACCACCACTGACAGCACACACTGATATGATACACACTACACACCACACACCTGATAGGATACACACACCAACACTGATACACATGCACACACACCCCCAATGATACACGCAACCACACACCCCCACTGATACACACAACTAACCACCAATGATAGAAAACACAAAACCCCCCACCTGATACACACACACACACCCCCACGGATACACACACAACACCCCCACTTAGTGATACACCCCACACCCCACTGATACCACACACCCCCACAATGATCACACCCCCCCCACACATGATACACACACACACCCCCACTTGAATACACACACACACACACACACTGATACACCACACCCCCACGTGTATACACACACACCCCAATGAAACACCACCCCACCCAACCACTGATTAGCACCACACACACCCACTGATACAAACACATTCCCACGTGATACAAACACACTACACAAACACAGCCATGATACTACAATACAAAACACACTGGATAACAACCACACACAGACACCAAACACACAAAACAACACACCCACACACAGTGTGATACACACACAACCCCACTGCAACACCCCCCACACCCCCATGATACCACACACCACTTATAACAATCACACTTAACACACACTATACACACGCCACGACTACACCATCATCACAGACACACAGAACCACACACACCACCACTGATCACACACGAACAGCCACCCTCACACACACCCGCATATTCACAACACTGATACACACACTTACACTACCCGCTCACCACACTGACTGAGCACAAAACTTAACACGCACACCACACCCCTGATTACACAACACACTGATACAACACTGATAACAACACACACACTGATACACACCCCACTGATCACACACACTATACACACACACATACACACACGAACACACCACGCCACAACACAATCACACTAATGTACACATACCTATACCCTGATACACATACACACATACCACACTGATAAACACACACACCACACAAACTAAAAAATGATTAGCTACACAACTAAATAAAACAAAAACGATAGAACACATCACAGATACACCCCCGAAAGACCAGCTTGCACAAACGCGGGAAACGCGCAGTCAACCACTGCGCCGGCCCCCTCCTTGCCCCCATCTCCACACAAGGGGACTGGGGGAAAGTGAGCGCCGGGGTGGCAAAGGCTGTGAGCGCAGTGCGTGGGCAAAGAAGGGAGTAACGTAGCTTAAGCCAACACGACGAGGAAAGGAGGAGGGCATGCAGGCTGACGGCTAGACATGACCCCCACCCACACCAGTGGGGTCTCATTGACGGAGAGACTTTTTCGCGGGTTAATAACGGACAGATTCGGCTTTGTCAAATTCCTTTCAAAGCACTCCCCTTCAGTCGGCGGCCCCACCCGTGCCCACCCTTCTCCTAGGGGGCCAGAAGGAAGTGCTGGCCGTGTTCCTACTCTGTGCCCCGTCTCGTCGCTTTCTGAAGCGGCCGTCAGGAAAATTGGGTTGAGTGTGCCTAGAGCCGAAGGGACATTTCTCCTGTCACTGGAGCCCCGAGGGAAGGGGTGCCCGGGGAGTATTGTTGGCGAGACTTCTCGCTGGCTTAGGCCAAGAGGCAGGGGAACTGAACCCGCCCCACGCATTCTAGAGAGATGCCGGAACGTGACTTAGGGACAGGCCCTCTACTTGGGCAAAAGCCGAGCGTATGGGAGATGATAAGGCGCATGGTGGGCGAAAGGAGTGGTGGGACAGCAGAAGGCACGGCCGGCGGGGACAGAAGCTATTGCGGCAGATTGTGGGAACGGAAATATCTTGGGGCGCTAAATGCAGACGGGACGTAAAGAAGAGGAAGAAGGGGCAATGGGGGTCAGCCCGGGGGGGGGGGCAACAACAAGCTAGGTACTAAGGGGTACAAAGGCAGGCGCACACTCATGCTACCACCTCCTATTACCCCCCCCCCCCCTGGCTGGGACCCGGGACAGAAGGGGGACACCCACGCGCACAGAGGAAGCCGGGAAGACACGTGTGCTCTGCACAAAGCGGAAGTCCCGCCCCCGGCTTCCTCTGACCTGCCTGCAACCAATCCCCTGCGGGCTGGCCGGCATTCTAAGTCCCGCCCCGGCATCATCATTCATCCAATCCCCTGCGGGCCGGCCGGCATTTTAAGTCCCGCCCCCGGCATTCTCCTTCATTCAGTCCCCCCGGCAGCATTCACACACACATACAAAATACTTACCGGCCGCCACATTCTCCTCACCGCCGCTGCACCGCAATACCGGGACCAGGGACAGAAACCGGGACAGACTTAAACCGGTACAAGCCTCAAAAAAACGGGACTGTACCGGTAAAACTGGTACGAATGGTCACCCTAACTATTAGTGACTCGAGGCTCCCCTGAAAGTCGACAGAATCAGTAAGAATTGTGGGCTGTAACATCACAAGAATCTATGGAGCCAGGGGCTACTCAAATAGTGGTATCTGGCTTGGGGGGGCACCCCAGCACCCACACTGTAAAACATTTTTTAAACAATTACCTATACAGCCTAAATAGAATACATTAAAATTATACACTGTTGTATAGCGCGCCACTGTTTGATGCTGGGACCACTAACTTTTAATTTGTTTATTAATTACTTAAAAGGGAACAATGAAAGAAAGTTCTACATCTTTACAGATTAACACTTACCTGTATAATGACACAAAACTGTGGAAACCGTGTTGATGGGTGGGAGAACAGTTTATTGTACAATCATACAATATATGGTGTACTGTAATATACAATAAGAATTGAAAAGGGGCACTTTCCAGATAAATAAAACATTATTTTTTATATGTATATGTAATTGAAATTTTAAATTAGGATTGGTCACTGTAGAAAAAGCAATCAAGGATGAAATGGTTTCAGTGCTAATAAAAAAGTTCTTACGGGGATGTTTTCAGGGCTGCAAAATGAAATCCTGCTTTTAGATTAAAGAAAATATTATCACCAGCTGCAAATGAAACATTTCATGTAAGGGCAGTGAGGATGTGAAACGACTGCATTTGGAGATAATAGATGTAGTTGATACATTTGAGATTGCATATTCTTTTTGTTATTAAGCAAAGTTATAAATGGTACTTTAGTGATCCAGGGAAATAACTTATTGAACGTCTCTGGAATTGGTAAGAAAGTCGTTTTTTTCCATTTATGAAACAGGATTGGTACATTTTGTTCTGTGCTTCCCCCCCCCCCCCCCCCCTGCCTCACGATCAGCATAATTACAGGTCTAGCATCACACTGTACAAAGTATAATATAAAAATGACATTTCAGAAACCTAATGTACACTTTGTTTACCTCTTAAACTATGTATTTTATTTAATGTGGGAGCCATGCTTCTTAAATTGCCCTGTCCCCAGGACACCTCCACTAGACCAGTTTGAAGGAATCATCCATGAATTGCCAAGTACATGTTTGTACCTATATGTGAATGTGCGACTTAACTGTTAACCTAAAACATGGCCTGAATGGAGTGCCCTGAGGGGAGGTTTGCAAAACACGGTATTAGACGTTACAGTAAAAGTTTTACAAGTGTAGAATACTCACTTAACATTCTTGCTTCATTTTTTCTAAGAAAAAATGCTTCTGTTGATGACTTGTTAGTCTGTTCTAATGCTTTTTCTTCCGCTTGTGTCTATGTAAAGCATTAGCGTGAACATATTTGCTTAGCTTCTAATCTTGGTTTGCATTTTGTCTCTCTCTCGCTCTCTCTCTCTCTCTTCCCATGACTCTGCTCCGCACCCCGTCCTTGGCGCTCTCTCTTGCTCCGAACAATCAGCTTTTGGTGAAGGGGGTGAATGAGACTTTGGTAGCTCAAAGAGTTGTCCCCGCTCTCATTACTCTCTCCAGTGATCCGGAAATGTAAGTTTCCTACCCACTTTATAAATGAAGCATCTTCATTAGCTTGTAAGACATATCCATCAGTTTTCTAAAACACAGTAAAGAGAATTCTTTATCAAATATTTTACTGGCTGGCCTTTATTTCCCAAAAATGCATGGTTGGAAAAAATAGCATGCATTTATCCATTATTGTACATATTGGATCTCCAAAAATGGCGACCGACTTGACATGTCCCATCGTAGATTGCATCCTTGAACTGTATTTGTCTCGTACATAAAAATCATACTTGCATATTCATGTACTACAAAGCCAACGCAAGAATAAAATACTTGTCATATTTTAGCATATATATTTCGAGGACAGTTGAAGTTTTTTGTATAATGTAATAAATGGCCAGCGACTCTATTAAAGCTTACACCAGAGGTTCTCAACTCCAGTCCCCATGTGCCCCCCCCCCCCCCCAACAGGTCAGGTTTTAAGGATATCCCTGCTTCAGCATAGACTCAGCCACCTGTGCTGAAGCAGGGACATCCTGAAATCCTGACCTGTTGGTGAGGTCTTGAGGGCCAGAGATGAGAACGCCTTCATGTTGCTGCCATTGATTGCAACTTATTTTAAGAACGCCAAGCAAGCTGATGGAGTATATCTTACAAACAGTGTGATGCTTTCTATTTTTCTATTTTGACTAACCCATTTCTAAACAAAATACTCAAGCATAAGGAATAGATCTTTTTACTAGTTCTGCATCTTTAGCATGGGTAATGAAATCAAGCGGGTCAGTGAGTATGTTTGCCCATCCACAGTCACAGCTAACCAGGTTATTTTACCAGTTTACCAAACCCTTTTTGTATTGCATGTTAACTGGTTACAGATGACTCTCCGAGGCATGCGTGAATCCTTAGTTGACAAGCGAGTTGCTCCAGCTCTTGTTACCTTGTCCAGTGACCCAGAATTGTGAGTTTCACCGACTGCGACTTTTTTTTTTTTTTTTATCACGTCTCTTCTGCTGAGAATTTCTTCTCGCTTTATTTAATTTGACATGACCAATACATTTCTTTACTCCACAAGTTAAACATAGTATAGCTATTTAGTCTCTGATTTTAGTTTTTTTTTACTGCACTTGAAAAGTCCTTTGGTTGATAGTCTTCTGTCGCCCTTTTAATAGCTCTGTGAGGATCGCGACAATCCCAGCTTTTGGTACCATCATGGAAACGGTTACGCAGCGAGAGGTAAGAGTTCTAACATGTTGCAAAATCATCAAACTGCTGGTTCACAAAATACGTTATCTTTTCATTCCCTTTTCTAACTTCATTGGGCGATTCATTGTGGAACGGTTTAATAGGTATCTGTTTTGATCAGAATAATCTGTCAAACATATGTAGATGTCATCGAAACATAGCCTCCATTATTTGTCATGCTTTAGAATGCTCCTGTTAATGGTATTGGAATCGTAGCCACACTCGGTGCATGTTTCCTCCACATCAACCTTATTTTGAGCCAATTTGCAGAATTCACCTGTCCCTCTAACAAGAATACATTGAAAGGTGTATTTAAAAGGTATTCCTCGCTTGGTTGTACATATATGTGCGGACAAGCCATCCAGCGAGAGCAATCCTGATTGATTCAGACTTGACTCACTATTTCTAACAATGAATAAAGATGGGATCTTGCCCAAACTATATATTTTTTTTTTAGCATGCTGAGTAGTTCTTGCAGTTATAGTTCTTTTCTGCACACTACATAATATACAACGTGTTATATGGCTAGGAGTTCAATAAGTGCTGTCTTTGAGCTTCAAAAAAAGAAATAAGGAACTGTGAGTAAGGCAAGAGTAAGCGCTGACTCATACAAGATAGCAAGACAATCGCCATTTAGGGTCATTTTTTTTTTTTTATAGGTTCCTTTTCTTTAAAACCCTGTACTTGGGGTTCCAATATTATCTCAAGAGTCAATACAGACATACAAAATCCCTTATTTTACAACCGGCTTTGCATAATCTTAACAGAAATTGCAAACCTTTGTTCGGGAATGGATAGTATATTTATATTGTACATGGCTATGTTGTATACAGATGTTGCAAGACTTGCTGACCTTGGTGCCGAAATTAGGAGCGGCTGATGCGGCTACCGTGCTCATGGCCAAAGGACAGTACATTTTCCAGAATGATGAACTCAGCGAGGATCCCTGTTTCTGAATGGGACACCCGCAGCATTAATGCTACCGGGCCAGTCACCAGTCTGTAAGAGCTGCGCACAGAGAAGCAGTCTCTCTCTCTGTGTCTCCCCACACAGCTCATACTGCCGTTCTCGCGCCTGTTATTATTTTTTGTGCATAGGATTGAAGCAGCGAGTCTCCGGAGCTGAACCCCATAAATTTGTGGTCTGGAGACACCCTGCTTCCCGTGATACAGACCTCCGTAATGGGTGCCAGTATCTCCTGCAAGTTTAAATCTTCAGCGTCATGACCCGCGTGACCGGGACATTTAAACAGCGCAAAGATACCAGCCCCACCTATGGAGGTCTGAACCTTTAGAAGTATGGGGTCCCTGCAGCTGAAATTAATGGGATTCAGCTCTGGAGACCCCGTGCTTCAAACCTATGTAAAAAAAAAAAAAGGAAAAGCTTCATTAGCGTCAACTGCTATGGTACAGAAAGGGGTTAACCCATCCACCCACCCGTCCTAAAGCCCAAATAAACATTCCTCCTGCCCCCCTTTTCTAGACTAATGCCCAATATCCCTATTAGCCAAATGTGGCTATACATGGTTTTCCCCATTGAGAAGCATAAAAAATAGACATTACAAATAACAATAAAATACACATTACAATAAAAAAACACTCTAGCCATGTAATCCATTCATTGTCACTGTGGCCACCTATGTCCTCAACAGGGGCACAGATACTCACATTGGCAATCGATGGACACCCTATAGTAGTTAAAAGTAGTACTTACCCTTGGCAGGATGAAGGCCTTCCTCAGTGGCACCAACATCCAATAAAGGGCCGATGCCCAACCGTTAAAATACCACCTGTTGTACAGTAAACCTTAATTACCTTTGCGGGTAGAAACCGTAATGGAGTTAACCCCTCCTGCTTATCTGTCCTGGGGCAAGTACCCCTTCAACCACCTCCTCTACCCAAAAACCATAAAAAATAATCCTTTCCCGATAGCACAAAAATAAATCCAGGTTGATGAAAAGAAGTCCATGATGCTCCGTTGCTTGAAGAGAAGTCACTTGAGTAGATCTTCTTTTCTTTTTTCTTGTAGATGTTGCTTCTTCGACCACTTTCTGTTACATGAAACGTAACATTTGCAGTCACAAGGTACATCCACCAATCGTATTGGTGAATATACCATGTGATCCCTTCCCTTTTTTTGTGTGCTGTGATGTCACCTTAAAGGGAGAGAAAGAACAACCAATCGAGTACTATGCGCTTCCCTCCCTAAAAAAGGGAAGCCATCACATGGTACATCCACCAATTGGATTGGTGGATGTACAATGTGAGTCCATCAAGATTGATTGAGAGGTAATTCTCGGACACATTTTATGAATGTTCACATAGTAAATCCGCCAATTGTATTTGTGGATGTACCTTGTGACTGTCAAATGTGACATCATAGGTCATGTATAAGGCCTGTCACGTCTCTTAACAGGCAGTGGACGATAAGGCAACATCGAGGGGGTTTAACCCCTTCATTACCTCTGTTAGTAATGAAGGGGGTTATTATAGCTTAATAGTGATTGCCAATGTGGATATCTAGGCTCTCCTGTGAGATTGCCTTGTTATCAACAGTGACAATCATAGATTTTATGTTTAAAATGTATTTTGAATGTTGTGGTTTTTATTCTTTTATTTTTTGGTAAATGTGGGTTTTATTTTGGTTAATGCCCGAAACCACTATTAGCCACATTTGGCTTATAGGAATATTGGGCATTAGTCTACAGTGAGGGGGTATGTTTATTTGGAGGTAGGACAGGTGTGTACCAGGAAGGGTTAACGTCGTCATTACCTTAGCAGTTAGCCACTAAGGTAATCAAGCTTTTTTTTTTTTTTAATTTTGACTTGGATTTACATTTAACTGAATGTTCATCAATGTCGATCACCAGATAGGGAATAATACGTTGTAACTCATCAATTATACCTTGTGGAGAATTATTTTATTTATTTTTTTATGGTTGGGTACATACTGTAATGCGGAGAATGTTACTATTAATAAAGCATTGCAGATTTCGAAGGAAGTGACCAGAGTAGACTAGTTTGGTGCACAGCAGTTGAACATGGAGATGTCCTCCATGGTTGACATAACGATAAAGCATTAACCTTAGCTGATCTCTAAGTATTATTGTTCAATACATTTTCAAGTAGTGTATGTGCAAAATATAACATCACACAAATGGTGGTTCCTGATCAACCTCTATTCAGATAAGTAAGGTGCACTAGGGAAAATGACTAAACTACAAAAAATACCCCCAAAGGTGGGAGAGATCCACCAATTGTATGCATACTAAACCTATAACTTAAGTAATTTTCCTGCAATTTACCACTGTAGTCATTGCTCATCTTGGTAAAGGACTGACATGTCGATCCCAGTTCTTCAATAAAACCATCACAGCCCTGTGAGTGCTTGTGATCCTTCTACTATTTAAGGCTACATTTCCACCGTTTTTTGCCGGTGAAGTTGTTTTTCATCCTTGAAAATCATTGTTTCTCCATGTAACATCTCTCATTTGAGCAAAATGCATTCCTGTGTGGCCAGCCACAATTATTCAGATGATGACCATGTCGGAAATTAGAGTGAATGGTTTTAGAAAAATCTTATTTAAAAAAAAAGTCTGTAGATTATCTTTTTTTTTAATTTATAAAAATTACCTAATATACAAGTAACAGACTTTTAGGGGGTATTGATGTGACCAAGAGTAAGGCAATCTAACTCAAGTGTTTGGTATTTTATTTGTGTTTCATACTTTTGTGTCGTAGTTACTAGAGAGAGTTAAGATGCAGTTGGCTTCATTCCTGGAAGACCCTCAGTATCAAGATCAGCATTCCTTGCAGACAGAAATAATAAGGACATTCGGAAGAGTTGGACCCAATGCTGAGCCTAAATTCAGAGATGAATGTAAGTATCGGATATCATCTCGGATTATGCAATTCAACACCATCCAATTTAGAATCAAAGAATCACTATCCAATACTTTGATTTACCAATAATCAATACCAGAAGCTAGCTGAGCGAATTCCTCTCGACTGTCATTGCTGCCTATTTCCCATATTTGCCTTGAATAGTAATTATGGAAATTATAATAGACCTTTGTATTTGGCCTCAATTTATGCTTTCGTGTTTGCATCTCCCACTGTCAAATGTATTGATCCTATAGGAGATCTTTTCTTTTATTGTATGAAGTTGATCATGATTATTTTTCGTAAGTCTTGTTTGAAACCTCACAAACGCCTTTCTCGGACACAGCCACGGTGAATCAGATCTCTTAGAATACATCTGTAAATCAAAAAGCTAACAATGTATTTTTTATTATTTTTATTTTAGTTGTTCTTCCCCATTTGCACAAGCTAGCTTTGGTCAACAATCAACAGTCGGTGGATTCCAAGAGACTGGACATTGCCACATACTTGTTTGAAGCATACAGTGCTCTCTCCTGTTGCTGTATCCTTAGTTCTGTCATTTTGATGGTTTGGCACTTTTACATTGAAATAATTATATGGAATAATATATATCTATTGTACAGCAGCAGTCCACTTTCTGCTGTGTTTAAAAAGCTATCTATTTTATCCAATAGCACTTCAGACACATACTGTATATCCATGGATCATTATTTTTTTTTAATGCAGATCAATTCTCTGTAGCCAGGCTTCTTCTACCTAGCCTGGTGTCGTTCTCTCTAATTAACTTCTTCAAACACCTGAGCATTCCAGTATACGCAGCTTCCTGAGTGTTCTAGTTTGTGTTGGGGCTCCTGAAATAAATATGAATGTATTTTGTATTTATTAATTCATCTTTTTTTGTTTGTACAAGTTTTTCCATGCAGTCAAACTTGATACTTTTATAGAAGTCTGTATGTTTTTCTGGACACGCAGCTGACCACTCGTAGGGAACTACTTGTGCGATCTTTGCAAAGTATGTACAAATGGAGAGCATTTTTTTCCACTTATGCAAGAACTTTGTAAAGATTATACAAGCATCTAGCTGCATCTACAGAAAATAAATAAACATATACATTAAAAAAAAAAATGCTGGTTTTATATATAACCCTAAATGCTACTTGTACTGGGAAGCTTGTGGAGGCTTTGATTGAAGTACGTAAATGGTTTCTCGGGCAGGATCTTTAAAAATGGCTCTTGGCAAAGCCTTAATTGTGTACCGGCTAACTCTGCCTTACACTAGAGCAGCTATATCTGTACTGTAATTCTCTTTTGCCAAAAAGGAAACTTGTCTAAGATTTGCAAATAAGTATAATCGGACACAAAGCAAGTTATGGTGAGAAAAGAAAGTGACGAAAACCCTCCATGTACTCTGTACAGCAAATAAAAAAAACACTTGTGGGTACATTTGTATGACTCACAGGTCTGCAACCCTGTTAACCCAGTCTGTGCTGAAAAAACTGTAATGCGGCAGGCATAAGCTTATAAGGGTCCATATTAAAATGGACAAGAAGCAAAAGGTGACACACGGTGTGTGCTCATGTGCATGTCATTTCCCAGAATTCCTAGCGGCAGTGGAAGCATTGTATGCTTAGTGGTAATGGGAAAAGATTGGGTTGCAAACCTGTCTGAGACATGTGAATGTGCTCACAAGTAGGATTCAGATAAATATAATGACATAGGATAGATATTGCTGTATAAAGCTTTTTTTTTTTTTAAGCACTTGTTTCCCGAGGGATTGCTACATAAGCTTCCACTGACCACTTTGTCTGTGGAGTTCAGTACAAGGAGATCTAGAGAAGACACAATTTTGCACTAAAGCATTGTAGTCCCATGCTGCACTGAATGTGCTGAAGAATTTTAAAATGAATGAGTGACATCTCAGAAATGCATATACATTGCTGGCCACTCTGATTTATAAAATTAGCCGTAATGGTTGTGCAAGATGCGTGCGGTTATCTCAACATAAATAACCAGCTGGTGTTAATAAAAGAGAAGTTCCAGCAGCCTGTCGATGGACAACTGCTTCCTTCCCAACAACTTCCTCTTTTATGCAGTTTTTTTATTATTTCAAATGTTCTTACTATGCTAACCTACCAAATTTTTGTTTGAGCAATATATTTCTAGGTAAAACTTGTGCATCATTTCATACTCCAGAATTTGTAACTTCCTAAAGTCTTATTGGAACCGTTTCCACTCAGTCTATTATTATACTTGTTGGATCCTTCTGCTGATTCCTTTGCCCATCAGCCTTCCCCAAATGCTAGCAGTGAAACCACGCCTGCCGGTATGGCATGCCCCCTTAGTTATTACTGGGATTTGCAGGACAATGGGTTGGTAAAGTCAGATTTTCTATAAGAAGAAGTAGCTTGTGTGGTGATCAAAAAAGTATACACCGTCACATGCTCCTCTTGTACAGGAGAGAGTTGCATTTTGGAACTAGATCACAAAATAGCATCTAAAATACTAATCGGAAATGGTTCATGTTCGGGGAGACACGAATATTGTTTTCAGGCTTCATGTCTGTTTGCTGGCCAATGATGGTGGTTATAGTTGGTATTTCTCGGCAAGTGTTTCAGTTCCAGCACTTTGAAATGCCCTTGCAAATTGCTATGTATGTATACGTTTATTTATATGACAGGGCAGGCGCGAGCTTTCCCCCCTCTCCTAGTATTATTTACATGTAACGTACCAATAACGAGAGGACACAGTCTGGAGGTATAATGGCCGCGGCTTTGTTTATTAATAATAAACATGATGACTGGAGATAGCGTGCTGCCCGTCCGCACCAGAAAGTGCTCGGTGCTGGGTAATGCAAGAGGGGGCACCCGGAAATACGTCCCAGTGACCGGCCCCCTCGCTTCAACCTGCTTTACCAGCCCCGAGCCCCCTCTGGCAGGACAAGCACCTCCCCCCCCCCCAACTGCCGCCAACGACGGGCCTGTTTAACCCCCCTTAAATCAGGCCCGTACCACCATACTCTCGCTAGCTGCCTCCCTGAACCCTTCTGCCATAACTCAGCTGCCCCTTTATTGGGGTATCTTTCCCGCCAAGGCGCCATTGTCTCTACCGAAATTGGCGTTCACGCCATGCTGCTGTCCTGTTACAGATGTACTGTAGCAAAGATTATTGCTGCCATTGCTGTGGTGGGATTCTCTGTTCTAACGAGATATACAGGGCCGCAGAGAAGGGGGGAGAGCCGGGGCTGGTGTCCCCGGCCCGCTGGCTGGGGGGCGGACCCGGTCGGCTGGCGCTGCAAATTTCTGGTGACCTTTGCGGGCCCCGGCTCTCAGCTGCCTGCAGGACCTTTCCTCTCTCTGTCCCACGCCGCCGAGCTTCCACTGCCGGTGCGCACCGGGGCTCTGACGTCAGCTTCTAGCGCGCCGCGCGCTGACGTCAGAGCCCTGGCACGCGCCAGCAGTAGAAGCTCGGCGGCGTGGGACAGAGGAAAGGTCCTGCAGGCAGCTGACAGTCGGGGCCTGACCACAACCGGCAGCAGGGCCTTGCCAGAGGTCGTGAGGGAAATTTGCAGCGCCGTGTGTGTGTGTGTGTGTGTGTGTGTGTGTGTGTGTGTATTAGATGTATTGTTTTTTTTTTATATGTGTTGGGTAGGTGGGTTTTTTGTATGTATTTGGGAGGGTGGGGGTGGTTGTATATATTTGTGGGGGTGGGGATTTTTTTTGTATGTATTTGGTGGTTGGAAGTTTTTTGGATTGGGGGGTGGGAAGTTTTTTTTTTTTTTGGGAGGGAGGGGGGGCGTTCTGGTCTGGTCAGAACTGTAGTCCTGGTCCCCGGGAAATCTGTCTGTGGCCCTGGAGATATATGTTGTGTTGTCAGCGGGAGCATTGACGTCTGCTACATCAGTATGTGGTTTATCTGGAGCTGTGTTACTCATTTTAAAAATTAAATGCACAGCAACGTCCCCTGAACTTTTTTCATCCTCTAGTCTAGTGAAGTAGCCACATTTTAAAACCAACCTACAAATTAAATGTTTCAAAGTTATGGGGATACTAGGAAAAGTAGACAAACATTTCTGCCTTTTATTATTTAGGTGTCTGTGTATACTGTATACAAAACCTCTTTGTATGCGTGTGTGTAATATGAGGAACAAGTGCTATCAATAATAATTGATGTTAAGATTATATTTTGTGTCTAGGGGTTTACAAACCAGAGCTAGCACTTACCAAAAGTAATAAACAATACCTTAACTACTTCCCCTCCAGTTATTTCAGAGGAGATAATGGGGAATCACTTTTTGCCAGGACTCCGGTGTTTACGTGTTGACATGGAACATCTTTCGCCTGAGCATGAGGTGAGCACGGTTTCTTTTAGCTCTATTAATAGATGCATGTAATGGTGTTCAGCTATCATCCATGCGGTCTGGATGGAAATCTAGCAGAGGGCAACATGCTCTCCTTCCCACCATCTCTCCCAAGGGGGAGTGCCGATGTGTGAAAACAAATGGGAAATTGTGACTTTTAATGTGCCGTCAAATTATCCAGGATACTCTGCTCTTGATTTAAATGCATCATGTTGTCTGGGATTTTCCGTGGCCCCTTTATAACCACGGCTCATATTTCTCCAAAACACTTTCCTTCCATGATCTACTCCAAAAATAAAACAAATGTGTGGCATATAACAGATTTTTGGGTAACGTTAGAATCCTAAAAATCCCTGCAATAGATCTTGCATAATTACATATAAGGCGCTATTGAATGTATTGTTTAATGATATTTGTTGCTGTGCTGATTTTCAATTGAAATTTTAGAGAACGTATCATGTGGGGACGGCAATGTAAGTTGGTTAGAAGGATTGCTGTTTTTGTGAGTCACATATATATATATATATAATTATATATATATATTATATTATATATTAATGATATATATATATATATATATATATATATATACTGAGTTAAGTTATGGTGAGTAAAAAAAGTGACAAAAACCCTCAACAGCAAAGCATATAGCAAATGTAAATATACTGTATGCTCATTTGCATGTCTTAGGCAGGTCTGCAACCCCGCCTTTCACCATTATCACCCAGCACACAGCACTTCCACTGCAGCAAGGGATTCTGGGAAATGACATGCAAATGAACACACGGTGCCACTTTTTGCTTCAAAAAACATTTTATACATGGTTCCCTATAGGCTTACCAAACTGCTCTATTTCATTAGCTTTGTTCGAAGATTCACGTTAGGGGTGACAATCTTTCTGTTTTTGAAAAATAAGTTATTTTTAATGTTGGGTCGTATGGAATGTATTCTTCTCTGACATTTTAACGTTCTACATACAGCACTTATCTTTATTATGGTAACGTACTGTACTTTACAACGCACAAATAAAAAATGGTGGCATTGACATGTTATGAATAGACACACAGGTCCTTATTCAATATGCTGTTTGGGGAGATTTTAGCTCTATTTGAACAGGGCTGAAATACTGACAAGTAGAGAGAGCCTGCCTCACAACATATTTAATAAGGGCCTAACAGTCCTAACACAATATATATTATGTAAAGATGTTCTTGGCTTTATATTTTAAGATGCCTTCAACTTCTTGAGCGTTTGAGGAATGCACGTTTGAGGAATTGATGGACCCTTTTTAGTTTTCTCTGAGAAGGAAAAGAGACCAGCAGCATTGTCTCGTGTAGTTGAGCCAATTATAGCCGCACTGACCAGCAATGTATTGCAAATTCATTAGTTATCTGTCCACAAAATTTGTACAATATAGTAATAGGGTCATAATTAAGATTTTTTTTTTCTCTTCATTTTGTGATATGTTTTGCATCGTTTGCTGACAAAGAAAAGTATTGATCATAAAAGTGTGATTATTTAACTGTTGTGGTTATTAAAACACTCGTCCGCTTCAGATCTGTGCACAACAGCACTTTTTATGCAACTATTTTTACGAGAACCAGTATTTTTATTTCATTATTACATTTATCCTTGTGCTGATGTTCCAGTTATTGTGCCCCATTCACCTTATCTGCCTCTTTTGAAATACATTTTTGTGTTGCCTCTGCGCCATATTTTTCTCCCTCGCTTTGTAAGGGCATCAGCATACTTGTGTGCTAAATGCACCTGGGATGTATTGCCATACTGTTTATTGGAGACCTTTGTAACATCAAATCTACACAGTCTTTGTGCAATCAGCCTGTGTGTACGCAGCCTACTACAAATCCTAAAGCAACAGCCTTAATGGTTATTCTTGGCAAATATGGAATATGATTACACTGACTAAATATGGGAGTGGATAGTGCAGTAGCAGTAATTAGCCCAAGTCTTTCATATTGTCCCAACAAGACCCAGTGTGGGTTCCACAAGTACAGCTCCTGGCAGCAGTACAGTCATTGTTCTAGGGATCATTTTAGTTTCTCCGTGTTTGCTCCCAGTTGGATTTGCATAACCGTTCCAACTGATGTTTGCTGCAGATTTCAGCAATATTTTTAAGATGCCTGTTTTGATATCAGTTCCAGGAATACACATACCCCAATAGGTGATGGGCAGGACATGTTATGTATGGAGTTTAGATAGGCATGTATTGTTTCATAATCTCTGAACAGAGATTATGCAATGAATTGTCTATGAAAAACTCTAGATGTGGAAGACCTTGGTGAAATTGTTAATTATAAAATGAACACATTACATGGTTATGTGGTCTTGAGACAAAAGGTGACACATTGTGTGCTTATTTGCATGTAATTTCCCAGAATCCCTTGCTGCAGTGGACGCGCTGTATGCTACGTGATAATGGGGAAGGGCAGGGTTGTAGACCTGTCTAAGACATGTGAATGTGCTCACAAGTAATATTTTTATATGCTATACGGTGGAGGGTTTTTGGTCACCTTTTCACCCACCATAACTTAAATAATATAAATATATACACACACACACACACACACACACACACACACACACACACGAAAAAGAAAGTACACCCTCTTTGAATTCTTTGGTTTTACATATCAGGACATAATACCAATCATCTGTTCCGTAGCAGATCTTAAAATGAGGTAAATACAACCTCAGATGAACAACAACACATGACATATTACACCGTGTCATGATTTATTTAACAAAAATAAAGCCAAAATGGAGAAGCCATGTGTGAAAAACTAAGTATACCTTATGATTCAATAGCTTGTAGAACCACCTTTAGCAGCAATAACTTGAAGTAATCGTTTTCTGTATGACTTTGTCTCTCACATCGTTGTGGAGTAATTTTGGCCCACTCTTCTTTACAAGATTGCTTTAGTTCATTGAGGTTTGTGGGCATTTGTTTATGCACAGCTCTCTTAAGGTCCCTCCACATCATTTCAATCGAATTGAGGTCTTGACTTTGACTGGGCCATTGCAACACTTTGATTCTTTTCTTTTTCAGCCTTTTTTCTGTTGAAGATTTGCTGGTGTGCTTGGGATCTTTGTCCTGTTGCATGACCCAATTTCGGCCAAGCTTTAGCTGTCAGACAGATGGCCTCACATTTGACCACATTTGGTATGCAGAGGAGTTCATGGTCGACTAAATGACTGCAAGGTTCCCAGGTCCTGTGGCTGCAAAACAAGCCCAAATCATCACCCCTTCACAACCGTGCTTGACAGTTGGTATGAGGTTTTTGTGCTGATATGCTGTGTTTGGTTTTCGCCAAACGTGGCGCTGTGCATTATGGCCAAACATCTCCACTTTGGTCTCGTCTGTCCAAAGGACATTGTTCCAGACGTCGTGTGGTTTGTTCAGATGCAACTTTGCAAACCTAAGCCGTGCTGCCATGTTCTTTTTAGAGAGAAGAGGCTTTCTCCTGGCAACCGTTCCAAACAAACCATACTTGTTCAGTCTTTTTCTAATTGTACTGTCATGAACTTTAACATTTAACATGCTAACTGAGGCCTGTAGAGTCTGGCATGTAACTCTTGGTTTTTTTTGCAATTTCTCTAAGCATTGCACAGTCTGACCTTGGGGTGAATTTGCTGGGATGTCCACTCCTGGGAAGATTGGCAACTGTCTTGAATGTTTTCCACTTTTTCCTAATCTTTCTCACTGCATAATGCTGGACTTTAAATTGTTTGGAAATGGCTTTATAACCCTTTCCAGATTTTTGGGCAGCAACAATTGCTTCTCTAAGATCATTGCTGATGTCTTTCCTCCTTGGCACTGTGTTAACACACACCTGAATGTTCCAGACCAGCAAACTGCTAAAACGTTGGCTTTTATAGAGGTGGTCACACTTGCTGCTGATCAATTAATCAAGGGCATTTGATTAGTAGCACCTGTCTGTTACTTAGCATCTTAATTCCCATGGAAGCAGTAAGGGTGTACTTAGTTTTTTACACATGGCTTCTCCATTTTGTCTTTATTTTTGTTAAATTAATCATGACCCAGTGTAATATGTCATGTGTTGTTGTTCATCTGAGGTTGTATTTACCTAATTTTAAGACCTGCTAAGCAACAGATGATTGTTATGTCCTGATATGTAAAACCATATAATTCAGAGGGTATACTTTCTTTTTCACACGTGTGTGTGTGTGTGTGTGGGGTGTGTGTGTGTGGGTGTGTGTGTGGGTGTGTGTGTGTGTGTAGTTGTGTTTGTGTGTGTGTTGGTGTGTGGTGTGGTGTGTGTGTGTGTATACATATGTACGTGTATACATATGTACATATGTACATATGTACATATGTACATATGTACATATGTACATACACGCATATATACATACACGCATATATACATACACGCATATATACATACACGCATATATACATACACGCATACACACATACACGCATACACTGTGTGCTCATTTGCATGTCATTTCCAAGAATCCCTTGCTGCAGTGGAAGCACTGTATGCTGAGTGATAATGGTGAAAGTCAGGGTTGTAGACCTGTCTAAGACAGGGGTGCGCAAAGTTTTTAACTTGCGCCCCCCCTGCCTCCTTACCTGCTGCCTCGCGCCCCATCTCCTCGGCTCCTGCTTCAAATAACATCATGGGGTCATGAGACGCACGTTACCATGGCAATGTGACGTCACGCGACCCCGCTGCGTCATTTGACGCTGGTTACCATGGCAACGCGTCGCAGAAGATCAGGTATGTGAAGCTGCAGAGGCCTCATGCGGTCCCGCTGCGCCACCCCTGGAAATTCTCCTCTTTGCACACCGCTGGTCTAAGACATGCAAATGAGCACACAGTAATATTTCCATTTGCTATATGCTTTACTATGGAGGGTTTTTGTCACTTTTTTTTTTAACCAACCATAACTTAACTAAGTGTGCATACACATATATACACTTAGTATGTGTGTGCGTGTGTGAGTTGTCGTGTGGTGCGTGCTGTGTGCGTGTGGGTTGTGCGTGCGTGCGTGTGTGTGCGTGCGTGCGCGTGCGTGCGCGTGTGTGTGTGTGTGCGCTTTCCCAGTCCCCTCTAGCCAGCTGCATAATACTGGCACGCTGCCCATCTTCTGTTCTTACACTTGTAAGGAACTAGTGATTAGAGCAGGAGAGGATCGGGCCAGTGTGTATCAGTCCACAATCATTAGGCAGTTAAGGGAGTTGGGATACGATACGATCCACAACAGAAATATATCTGCTCCCTCTGCCCTGGGGAGAGCAGGCTGCTACTGCAGCCAACAGTTGGCTGGATACTGTAGAATATTGAACCATTGTAAAAGGCTTTTCAGTTTTATTTTCAGACTGATTTGTTCCAAGGTTGATAAAGTTGCCTATTTCCTTCAGTACAACATGCAGCATCAAATAATTTCCAATTGACTTGACACAACCGGAAATATTTCTCCCAGAGATGCCAGAGGATCCTGAAGCATAAGGCAGGCCATGTAATGGGTAGCCAGTGTAATAAAGATTTACTTGTCATGTCCCTTCTTGCATGTGTGTAGCAAAGATAACTATATTGCACAGGCAGCACAAACAACTTCTGATCACTACTGTCTGCTTATATCCTAAGGCAGTGTGTTTTCTTCTCCTATGTTAGGTTATTTTAAGCTCCATGATAAAGGAATGTGAACAGAAGATGGAAAACAAGACGGTTCAAGAACCCCAGGGGTAAGCAAACCTTTATCACTGTCTCAGAGTGGCTTTGTCACGTGTGATGTGCTTTGAACACAAACTATTTGTGGTAGCTCATAGGTATGCTGCAATAAACTTCAAAGTAGTCATTTATGTTTGCCTAACTTACATTTTATTGTGCTTGTTTTTTTATTGTTTCTTTGATCTCTGGTTTTCATTTTCCGGGTTAATACTCTTCGGATGGAAATATTCAGCAATAAATACACCTGATTACTCAATGCTGCATAGATAAAGTATAGATACAGCATTTGTTGAAAACAGGAGGGAAACAATACACATTTTTATATACTGTAGTACCTAAAATACAGCAAAAGAGGAAACAAATATGAATATTGGTAGTCTTCAACCACGGCGGATAACTCTGCTGTTTTGAATGATTTATTAATCGGAGATCCTGTGAGGGAATTTATTCATCAAAATATATTCTGGTGAGAAGGGAGTAGCAGCAAGACAGTTTGAGAAGTCGGAGAACCTAATCCAAGATCCACAGCCAACTCTTTCAGCCCTTGTGCAAATCGCTTCTTTTGGGTTTTTTTTTTTTTTTTTTTTTTTTTATGGAGCCAAATAAAATTAGATTGTAATCTCTACTAGGGAGGGGAACCACTGTTCTTGTAAATTTTACCTGCATTTCCAACTTTGTTGCTAAAGTTTTTGCATTAAACCAAATGATACTGGATCCTGATGTTTTCAGTATATGTTCTGCTAACTCTCTCGATAGGTGTGCTACATACAATATTGGCTATTTTATCCATTAACTTTTATGCGCATAAAGTAATGTTCTGTAAAATTGGCTCAGTGAGTAAAGACAATGACTCTGTAAACAATGACACTGAGTTTGAAACAGGGGGAGCGAAAGTTGACTATCCGGTGTCCACTCCTTGGTGACCTTGGGCAAGTCACTTATCTCTTGGTGACACTTGGGCAAGTCACTATTATCTCCTTGTGACCCTTGGGCAGTCACGTTATCTCCCTTGTGAACCTTGGCAAGTCACGTATCTCCTTGGAACCTTGGGCAAGTCAACGTATATCCTTGTGACCTTGGGCAAGTCCACGTTATCTCCTTGTGACTTGGGCAGTACGTTATCTCCTTGTGACCTTGGGCAAGTCACGTTATCTCCTTGTGACCTTGGGCAAGTCACGTTATCTCCTTGTGACCTTGGGCAAGTCACGTTGTCTCCTTGTGACCTTGGGCAAGTCACGTTATCTCCTTGTGTCTCTAGAGCTTACAATCTGGTTTCTTGTTTTTGTTTTTTTTTTGCTGCCAAAGGACAGGGACACTTGCATGCAAAAAAAAAAAAAACTATGTACAGCACTGAGTAACACTGTCAGCGTTATACAAGAAAAAACTATTATAATTATTTTTGTGATGTTTGTCTTATGTTGCTTTGGTTTGCTTGTTTTCGCCATGAGAAACAATAATTCTGGGTGTAGAGCTGTAACATACATGAAAATAGATTCTTACTCCTTTTTATTACTACTATAAATGCATCCGTAGGTTATTTCATTATAAGCCCTGGGGAGAATGGCAGCAATACCTTTTAACTTGACTTCAGTGGGAGTTTACATGTGTTGGTGCCCTGATGGGCACTACTATAGTTTAACAAATAATCCCCTGTGACTGCCATGTCTGACTAATCCAAATACCGCAATATATAAAAAAAAAAAAAAGTATCTGTATCAAGGCAAAAGTGGTGCACTTCTGGGGCTAATATATTGCTCCAGATGTGAAGAAGAAAAAAATCTTATTTCTTTTCATGGAATTTTGCCCTTTGATACACATGGGACAAATTTTATTGTTGTGTGTTTATAGATATATTTTATACTTCATAAATAGAACTCCCTTGCTACAGCCTACGGTATATTGCATTTGAATATATATATATATATATGAATATATGTGTATATATATATATGAGTATATATATATATATATATATATATATATATATATATATATATATATATATATATGTGTGTGTGTGTGTATTGTGGTGTATATAGTAGGAACATAAGAACAAGATCACTGCTCTGATAATTATAGGTTTATATTACGGAAGGTAAATTAACACTTTATTACTCTATTTATACTGGGAGGATTAGGTCCACCATAATAGCTGCTGCTAACACCATGTTTTTATTTTGTCCTTGTTCTGTCCCATGTTGTATTTTTTACTAACTTTCACATATATATTTTAAAAGTTATTAAAGTTTTTTTTAATCATTCACATAATTTCACAGTCACAATAGGGTTCTGAGTGCAATCAGAGCTGTGATCTTGTTCTTCTGTTCCTACTATATTTTATACTTCATTCAAACCTGTGGTACGGAGAAGGATACGTTACATCCCAGGTAAGTGATCAAATATGTATGGTTGGTTTTGGTTCTTGATAAGGGTGGTGGGAAGGACCCGTACTTGGACCGAAAAGTTGGATTATTTTCAATATAGTACATTTGATCACTTACATGCAATCTGCTGTGTCCTTTTCTTTCTCGAACCATGGGTTTGGTTAAAGTATACATTTATCCTCTGATGTGTGTGTTCGCCAATATGTTTGCTTAACATTGTTTATAGGCGTGCCCACTTTTTGATTTTATATGTATGTAATCTTTTGTTAACTTATTGTGTAAATATTTGCCTCTCGTGAGTTGAACATAATTGGTTTAGTTATTCAATTAGTATATTGATGGAATTGGTTGGATGGGTATATATTGTTGGAGGTTTTGACTGTTTATACCCCCTGAGTAAGGTGAAACGCACGTTGGGGCTTACGTTTCAGCTTGCATTTTACCACTGTTGCTGGCAGTATATACTGTAGGTTTATCCTATTCCTGTGTGGGAGGACTGTGTTTTGTTGGAACTGTTTGTCGCTGCCTAAGTGTGTACTACTCTGGACCATCCTATATTGAGTAAATTTAGGGAGGAGAGATTGCTTGGTGTCTTTCTGGATTGTTTTTGCTGCAAGTTTGCACCACTTTTGCCTTGATACATAAATCCCACCTCCAGTTGCAAAGCTATATTTGGGTAGACATAGTTTTTAGGGTACCAGTCCCAATGGTCAGGGCTCAGTTAAAGCAGGCTATTATTTGTAATAGTAATTAAAGTTCACTGATGTTGGGGGTAATCCAGCAATAAACGCTGCGTGAGACTCAATGCATAGTGCCTGTGTAATAACATAAAGTCATGTATGGGTCTCTGTGAAAAGCTGACTGACCTACATATATACCATGAAGGGCTAATCAGCTAGATCAGTGAGACAAGCATGAGCTATTGTGGAGATATGAATGACAGCATAACAGGCAGACTACTCACGAATGCAGCAGTGCAATCCCCATGATGAGCGTGCCTTTGACAAAGGGATCCATCCCGAAACGCGTCAGAGTTTGTTCTGACCCCCCCACCACCACATAATAAAGGTTTTTTAATATCTCTGCTGAATTGTAGCCCCCGTTTTTTCCACTGTAGCTGTGCTCCGCTTCTGGATTCCACGGCCTGCTTCTTCTATATTTGGGTAGTAATAATGAAATTCTTTGTGTCACCATTAGAGGATTTTGTGAACATGTCTGAGTGTGCGTACAGGAGTCCACCACTGATGTGGCTGCACAAATGCCTGTAAGATAATTGTGAAGCGATTTGGCATAGAACGTGTGATCTTCCAAACTGAAGCACTTATGTTGTAGTGATTCTTCCTGTTAGTCTTCAGTAGTTATAGAAGATGCAGTCTTTGCCTTGATTAACCCTGTGGTGCAAGAAACGCATGACCTTTTGTGTTCAGCATGGAATGACATACAGACGAGACAACGAGTATTCTAAAACTTGCCTTAAACTAGCCAGGTACATGCTGGGTATATGCTGACACATTTCAGTGACATTTCTGCAGAGGCTAATGGCCCATCGGATTAACACAGCAGGGGTCCCTGGCAGTCCCATTCAGTTTGAATGGGACTGCCAGGGACCCCCGCTGTTAATCCGATGGGCCATTAGTCTCTGCAAAAATGTCACTGAAATGTTTCAGCATGTACTCAGCATGTACTCAGCATGTACTGTACTCAGCATGTACTGTACCCAGCATGTACCTGGGTCGTGTTGGTGATTGCCACTGGTTTGTTTTAGAATAACAGTCGGCACTACAGTACATCCATACTCACCATATGCAGTCATAAAGTCCATTGACGGTTGTTTTAATTAATATAAATAACAATGACACCCCTATATCAACCTGGTGCTACTTCCGTTTTGTGATGTGTGAAAGTTAAACGGTGAGCTTAAAAATAGCTGCTTTTCCTCATTTCCTTTCCTGTACACAATGAAATGACGCTCATCTTTGGTTCTTTTATTTTTGTTGTATTAAGCCAAAATATCTCGGACCATAGCCTTGTTTGCAGCATTGTTCAGTTACAAAATATATGCAGTATATAATCATTATATTTTCTTTATAGATGTAATTTGGTCTGTTTTAGTATCTATTAACTAATTCTCTTTTTGGTGTCTTAGTTACTTGGAATTGGTCTGTGAATGGTCAGTGTTTTATTTTTATTTTTTATTTTATACTTTTGAGTTTAAATTGAAGCTTAATTTGTGGTGTATGGCACAATACAAAGGTAGCTTTGAAATTGGATATACAGTTTAAAGCTAGCATTTGCAGAACTGCTGTACCTAAGTGGCATAAATAATGCTGGATTTGCTTGGTGTGGAGTGCACATGAATTAAAGTCTTGTCTTCTGAAAAGGGAAGTTCCCTCTCTAGCTCCACGCGTGCTGCTTCCCTCGGAATACCTTCCTCTTTTCTGTCTTCCTCCTTTCTTTCAGATTTCTTATTTTTATTTTTTAATCCTTTTTCTCCGTGAGTTTTAAGATGATAAATAATTTCCAAAAGAATGTCTCTTGCTGCTAAAGATTCTGTAGCCTAACATCACTTTGCAAAGAGTATCACTCCCCTAGATCTAAAGGAAGGAAATACATAGGCTATCAATGTTTCTAATGTTTACATTATGAAGTTACAGCACAGTATGTACTTTGGTTTTCTGTAGTCCTGTGAATTTGTACAGAATAAATCCTTTAGCATATCCATTGAAATAGAAAATAAACACTATTGTCGTGGGACTTCCCACTCTCCATCCGACCTATTTTAAAAATATCCAGAAGCTTAACTTAACAGCTGAGTCTGCATCTTAGTACTATGATTATAATCCATTATAATAGTCTGTTTTTTAATTAACTCTTTGCACAATTGCATGGGAATTGACAAGGTTTAGAAGAGCAGTTAATAGTTTGAGTAAAACTCATCTGCACCAAGATGGTATCATTCTATGAAACCTAGGGCAAAATAAGGTTTATATTTCCATATTAATCAACACAATTTGAGTTTTACTATCTGTTCCACATAATGGTGGGTGAAGACATAGAACAAAGACTCCAATGGTTGTCAAGTGACAACGCTCAGATAAGCGACAAGAGCCAATTGCTGTCTTTGCCTTTTTACATACTCTTCAGAGCATTGTTTTTCTCGCGACTTGGACATCACATTTCTCAGGGTAAAGGGCATCTCCATTCAGAAGATATTTTTATTCACATTAACCTAAACCACGTTCATATCCATGCAGACTAGACGGTAGGACACAAACAGGCCTTGTGCCAATAAGGCTTACCTCTTTACTTTAACATTCTTAGAACCAAGTCTACCCAGCTGCCCTGTTCCATTCACACTTTCAGGTTAATATGCCACAATATAGAAATTGACATCTGTCACAATATTGTAGAACATATGGATTAGTCCCATGGTACATTGGGGATATGTAATCACAGCAGTGGCACATGCCATCTTCAGTTTACTGTTCCTAGCTGCTTTCTTTGTCCCATTTTTACATTTTCTTCTGACCAACATTAACATAACCTACTATTGTACCTCTACTAATGTTTAACAAAATTGTTTGTCATTTGCATACTGTTCTCCTTTCAGCGGTTCCCTATTTTTTTTCTCTGAGACACCTTTTTGTCGTTATATTTTTACTTGAGCTGAAACCAAGGATTCCAGATTGATGCCTGAGCATGTGATACTCGAGACAAACAGGGGGGAAAAGCTGGCTGAGAATATTCTGCTTAACTTCTGCAGTGCTGTCAATTCCTCTCTTGCTCACCTTCTGTAGTTTTCTCAACTTATCTTGCTGCCTCCCTAAAATGCACTCTGGTTCTTTCTCTTCTCAATTCCATTACAAAATGCTCTCGGCTTTTCTTGCTCTCATTCCAGAATGCTCTCAGCTTGTCTTTTTCCGGCAAATCTGTTTTCCATGTCGTCATGTGCTCGTGCTCCAACCTGGAACGTTTGGTCTTTGTCCAAGTCAGGCGCTGAAAAGAAGGGTTAGAAGTGAGTTTTTCTATTGCTTAAGTAAACACCAGAGTCAATGTCTTGTCTTGCTGAGGCTTTCCAAACAAACAATTGTTTTAAAGATGGCTGTATGCCTATGGCATTATTCAAAGCATAATGTTTTCAACCATATCGGCAATATCAATTATACAGAAGAAACCACATGGCTGAGATTGGCTTCATTTATTGCACTTTCATGACTGTATGGTTTCAGCTGACAGACTTTATTTTACTCTGTGATTAAATGTTTTAATGTAAACATTCTAGTACAGTAGATGGATGTCTCTATACTAACGCAATAGTCACTTCAGGATTTGGATGAATGTTGGAATTTTGTTCTTCAATCCGCAATTCTTACGGTCATTGCCACTGTCATCTCAAACGAAAATGCTTGTGCAGTCATTCATCATATTGCTACAGAACTTTGTAACCAGACGCATATTTACTGGTTTGTTCAAGAGCTGAATGTTGAATATGTCAATTTGTACTTCTTACAGTTCCATGTCTATTGCTGCAAGCCTTGTGAGCGAAGATACAAAGACCAAGTTCTTGAACAAAATGGGCCAGCTGACAACTTCGGGTGCAATGTTGGCAAATGTTTTCCAGCGGAAGAAGTAAAACGGCTTGTCTGTCTGGCCAATAAAACACTAAAGATGGACCACATGCTCCTTGGCTCCTTGTACTTGAAGTACTTGCCTTTTTTTTTGTTTTGTTTTTCCTGTCTTCTGTTATATATTTTATTAAAAACTCCAAAGATATTTGCACTTCATTAGAATATCAGCATGTCTGTTGATTTTGGAGTTAACCCTGTAGTTGAGATTTAAGCAGGATCATTAGCATTTACCATATGTCTTTTCTGTGTTTTTGTCTTTTTTTTTTTTTAATATATATATATATATGTATAGTGAAAAGTATTTTTTTCTGGAACAAAATATCGGCAATTCTATCTGTATTATATACTGTACAAATTGCAATGGTACTTAAAATAATGTAAATTAAAATTCATTGTCATGAAGTAATACGTGGAAGATCGCTACAGTATGTATTTAAACTATGGAAGGAATAATTCATTTTTTGGGGTGTTCTTTTTAAGTTGATAACAAATAAGTGAGCCAACCAGCATTAGTCTGTGTGCCTTTTGGATTCATTTTTATTAGACCATGCATGAGAAGGAAAGTAAAGAATATTTACTGATCACACTGAACCTATTTGCAGGTTGGGGAAAAAATAGGGACAGCTTAGTTCTAGATCTTCCAGTTAGCTTCCTTCATTGATTTTGTGTCTGCCGTAAAAAGAAAAACTCATTAAGAATGCAGTGAAGGCACAGGTTCATCTCATGCAGTTTACTGAAGTTGTCAGTTGAAAGTACTTGTCCCTTTAGGTACAGTACATTATTTAAGAGTTGCAACAGTGAAATAACCTACCCTATTAATCTTCAGGAATGTCTGCTTTGCAATTGTATGCCAACAACCCACCTTGAACAGCACAATTGAACATACTGTAGGTAGTAATATATTATTTACTTTTGCTGTGAACATAAATGTAACTTATTTAAAAATGTGGCAGTGATTATTTGACTGGCAGAATTACACTAAGGTTTCAGAACCAGGCATGTGGTAATTAAAGTGTGTATGTAGACTGCTGCTATATATGATTTGGGTACAGATTTACTGTAGTATGTCAGAGTAACTAACCCCCATTTTGTGTCTGTTAACATGAAGAATTTGACTCTGTTATGAAACCTTAGTATAAAGAGTTCATGTATACTTAAATATACCCACTATTTAAGACCACATGGACCTAGGGTGGTGAATTGTCCATATACAGAAAGTATTAACGTTCATTTGCATCAGAGACCCAAAGGCAACAGACTGTTTGTATACTTCCTTCACCTCCGTGATAATGTAATCATATTTATTTTGCGAGCCAACTCAGAGGTAAAGAATATTTAACATGCAGTAGGACCAACAAAAGGCAAATGTTAAGGGAACCAAAGCATCTCCCAAGTCTCAAAACCATTTTGTTGTCTACTTTCAAAAATCATTTTTATAAAACTTCAACTTCTGCTCTGTTTGTATTGGCTTCAGACAACAATAATAACCCATTATACATATTGGGAAACAATACAGACCGGCGCCTTAAAGTCCAAATGGGAGATATAAGTTCAATTGATGATTGGAATGATCAATGGATGTAGATCTGGTCAAGTGGACACTGGTCCTTGGTATCAGATTGTTAGGACCATGCCGGTAGCCAAGAATATGATCATAGTGTAACCCTGTATATAGTGAACATGTAACCATAACCTTAACAAACAGACACCACACACTGAAAACCTAACAATAGGCGACTAATATAACGATAGTTTAATGATAACAATAAATATCAGATGACTGGTGACGAGCAGGTCAGGGATCCGTGTGTAAAAACTGAGAATCCTACTTACACACGCAGTCCCTAGGATTTGCGCAGGTAAGGATAGTCTGAGTGTCGCGACAACGATGTTGGTGTCGCGTGCCACGTGCAGGTGCCTGCAGGGGCTGCCTTGGCTGGCTGCCAAGATGGCGCCTTCCCTTCTCCTCCTCGAAGGCGTCCTTCGTTTGCCGCCCGAAGTACGTCACAGCGGGCCGGGACGGGACACCAGTAACACTTGCCGATACCGACTAGCTCCTGAACACTGGCGGCGGGACGGGACAACCCGTTGCCACTTGCCGAAGAACGTCCTGAACACTGCGCTCCAGGACTGATAGAATGGTCCTGCTCCTCTACCAGTGCTGCTGGGGATTCCCTGAAGAAGTGCGCATGCGCACGAAACACGCTTGGGCCATTGAAAATCATTTATTAGCAGCACTGGTAGAGGAACAGACCATTCTATCAGTCCCTGGAGCCGCAGTGTTCAGAGAGTTACCCGGCAAGTGGCACCCTGTTGTCCCGTCCCCGCCCGCAGTTTTCAGGAGCTGGTATCGGCAAGTGGTTACCTGGTGTCCCGTCCCGCCCGCTGTGACGTACTCCGGCGAAACAAGGACGCCACGAGGAGAGAGGAACCGCGCCATCTTTGGCAGCCGCCAAGGCACCCCTGCAGGCACCTGCACGTGGCACCCGACCACCACATCGTTGTCGACACTCAGACTATCCTACCTGCGCAAATCCTAGGGACCTGCTAAGTAGGATTCCAGTTTTTTACACCTCGGATCCCTGACTCTCGTCACCAGTCATCTGCTATTTTATTGTTTTATCATTAACTATCGTTATATTAGTCAGCAGTTGTAGTGTTGTTCAGTGTTGTGTGTGTCTGTTTGTTAGTGATGTGTTACATGTCAATTATATACAGTGTTACACTATGATCATTCTTCTTGTCTCCCCTGCATGTCCTAACACCTCTTATCCGAGAACAGCTTCCCCCACTTGACCAGATCTACTCCATTGATCATTCCAATCATCAATTGACTTATATCTCCCATTTGGACTTTAAGGCGCCGGTCTGTATTGTTTTCCTTGTTTTCACTAACTGTGTTTGGGTTAGTTTTTCCTGGCAGCCTGTTCACATTGTTCACATTAATTATTCTCTACCACGTTGTTGTTATTATTCGCACTGTGATTATTTGTATTGCAATTGTACACACTTTATTTTTATTTATATTTTCTAGCGCTAAAACACACCATCCTTTTTTTCAGCCATTATACATATTACAATTTGCTTGTTTTTCTCCTCAGTGGGGACTGGACATTTAGACCTTTCTGGTGTATTTTGGATTTTATTCCCTTTTAGTTCTGTTGAGAAAAGAGAACTATAAAAAAAAAATTAAAGGTTAGGTTCAGTTGGCGAAACCTTACATAGAGCAATAGGTTCTTTCATATGCAGGAAGGATTAATAAAGATAAATATATACAAAAGAGAAATTAAGCATTTGTTATGTCACGAGAAAAAGGTGAATCACTAAACCTATTAAATGTGATATGTTATAAATAAAAATGTGTTCACGTGTACAGATATAGTTTGATGTTGTGTATTTATTATATCTACACCTATCAAATGTGACAAGTTGTGAATTAAAGTATGTTCAAGTGTACAATAATTACAATACATCAAACTGTATATGGAGTAAAGGAAAACTATATATATTATATTATACATATATATATTATATATGTATTATATTATATATATATATGTTATATATATATATATATATAAATATCTATTATATATATATATATATACATACATACTATATCCTCAAGTGCTGCTGTCTAGAGTCCAAGGAGAGAGTTCCACGTCCCTCCGAAAACCAGTTGCAGAAAAAAGAGATTAATGTCCTCCAGCACAATGACTCAAGTAGCATTTCCAAGCATATAAAAAGGAAACAGAAACAACACAGTGGTATAATATGTAAATCAGCAGACTTAATAACTATATATCTAGAATATTGGACACTTCCACTTAATTTGTTGGTAAGGTCTAAAATCTATGGATAAAATACTTTCAAGCTGTTAGGAGTCTAAGCGGCTTATTCACACAGGCATAGTGAATAGCTTTCCAGCGCTGCACCGCAGATCTCAAGTCCTCCCACGCCTTCTCCACGTGTGGTAGGTATCCGTGCAGTCTCCGTTAGTAGGTCTCCTTTCCACCTTACTCCCCACACCTATCGCGTCCTTTGGTGGATTCGTTGGTGGTCAGCTGTCCTTGTCACCTCCCCGGCACGTGCACAGCCGGGATGGTGTTTGTGAGGCAGTGATCCTTCCTTAGAACGGGACCGCGCTTGCGCACTGGCACTCGTGGAAGCCGGCAGATGATTGGTTGTTGGGAAGCCTACTGTGGTCTGCGGTGTTCAGTCAAACACGTTTCACAAGAAATGCTTCACCGGTGACGTCACATACATATTATACCACTGTGGTTTTTTTCTGTCTCTCTTTTATATGCTTGGAAATCCTTCTCGAGTCATTTCGCTGGAGAACATTCTCTTTTTTTTCCCTGCAATTTATGTCAAACCTGTTAGTGGTAAAGTTTTTAATCCAAACAATTTACAAAAGTAAGTGGTGATAGATGAACATAAAAATTCAAAAGTAAAACCAATAGTCACAATAAGGTGGCCATGCGTCATGCCGTTCATAGTTTTACAACAGATCAAACTTATATGAATCCCATGTAAATACAGCTATCCATTGATCACAATGTAGAGAAGCGTGTTGTTTGGTGCTCTAAAAGAAGAACTGTGGTAGCAAATAATAATGCTGGGAAAAACAACCGTATGTACATTAAATGTCCAAAAGGATGTAGCCTGGTAAAAAATGATCCCACAATGCAAAGCAGTAAGGACAAAGTCATTTACACCTGCCGGTGTCCAGTAGATTATAACATCCTATTTGTATAACAGTATAAATCAAAGGTCAAACTGGAACAGACTCACTTGGGGTTCTTTATCCATGATGAGTGATTAGTCCATTGAATCCAGAGACCCAGGGTTGAGTGTGCTTCCGTTAGTAGATAGACATCAGAGCAGGTAGAAAGAGAGTGCTCCGTTTTTTTATCCATTGATCACAACCTGGGCTGTAAATGGCAATATGCTGGTCGGCATTTCAACTTCAACATCGCCACTGTATATATGTAAAGAGCCAATAGGCATGTATGTAAACATAAAGCCATGCATTTTGTCATGTACCGCCATTAATTATGACCATTTGGTTTGCCTTTTTAATTTTTATGTTCATCCATCGCCATTTGAGGACTCCAACATAAATGTTTTTTTCTTTTGTATATATTTAGACTTTTCCATTTGGGAGCGCTGCCCCTTATAATTTGAGACGTAATCATACTGGAGATAGAAGATATCGATATATCTATATCTCCACTCTCCTTAAGCATAGTATAAGATTTTTTTTTTAATGGTGTTTTTAAAGTAAACAATTGAGATGTTTTGCACTAATTATTTCTTGTTCTTTATGAGTGGAAGTAATGAACATTCCTCAGAAATGACCTCCTCTTTATAAAGTAATGTGATTGTGTTGCTATTTTTTTTTTTTTTTTTATTTTTTACACACATTATTGTAATTTTATTTCAATGATGGACTTTGTCCCTTA
This sequence comes from Ascaphus truei, assembly GCA_036426205.1. Taxonomy (NCBI): domain Eukaryota; kingdom Metazoa; phylum Chordata; class Amphibia; order Anura; family Ascaphidae; genus Ascaphus; species Ascaphus truei. Next base: position 147,347,251 of record CM071568.1, on the reverse strand, counting down.
GACTTGCCGTGCTTTGTTGTACGCCAGAATGTTGGCTTGATTTAATGGAAAGATGTTTGGATTAACCATTTGCTACTGGAAGGTGTCCGCAATGCATTTTTCCCCTCTGCGGTCCATTTCAGCAGCAAGGTTGCAAATGTGTCAGTGAGCAAAAATTTTGTTTTCTTTACAATATGCTCCTCTACCTGAACATGTGCTGTATAGACTACATTAAAAAAAACACACCCATTTTTTATAAACCACTACATGGGTAATATAGTGGAAAGCTCTCTTGTTACGTTGAAATAAAGAAATAAAAATTGTCACACTGTTTTACATGAAATGTCCGTCTTAACCTTATCGATAAGAAATCTTGTACACACATTTTGGGCAATCCTCTGGTCTTAATACTGTACCTACCTACAGCAGTATAATTGGTTGTTAACTAACCAGATCCGTTCTTGCCACATGACACCTGCTCTCCGTTCTCTGCACTGGCTGCCTGTAACATGGTGAATTTATTTCAAGATTGGCTTACTGACATCTCCTTGACTTCCATTTGGGGCCCGAGCTTTTAGCCACGCTGCTCCCACTCCCTGGAACGGTCTGTCTCGTACAGTTCAAGAGGCCCCCACTCTGAAAATCTATAAAAACTGGCCCAGGCATTTCATTCATGAACCACAACCTGCCCGGCATTTAATAGCTACAATACTGTCCCGTATTGTATCTTTCCTTGTGTTTTGTCTCTTTTATAACCTTAAATGTTTTCTTACTTTTCCTTTTTGTAACTATGAAGTGTTTTGAGTCCCATAGGGAGAAAACTGCTATATAAATAAAGTTATTATTATTGTTGTTATACTCACACTAGCTCTCAATCTAGTGACTGGTAAAGATTTTCTGTTTATCTGAAAACAAAACATACATGCTTTTTTTACATTATTATTGTTATTATTATTACAATACAGAGAGCGAAATATAATCGTCGTCGTAGAGGTAAAAGTCATTAACTACATTCTTTGAGTACTGAGGAAAAAGCGATTAAATGTCCTTTATGACGGGGGAAAAATCTATTTAAAAAGCAAGGTATTTTGATATGACAAGTTCTGAAGATTTAGGTGTCTTTAATGAGTTTTTCAATAGAAATATCAAGAAATTGAAAGTCAGAAAGTGCATTTAGTGAATTTTTGCCAAAAATACACTTCATGAGGTTTACCTCTACCATGATGATATATATTTATACACTGTATACACATTTCTTAAAACCTTTACTACACACAATGCAAATCATTCTTTGGTGAGTGTATTGAAGTAACAATACTTAGCCTCCAAGGCCCCCCTCCCCCCCACTCCCCCAGTTACTGGTAAAATTGTATTATTTTTTTTAGATGGTCACTAAACTACTGTAAATATGGCTGTAGGGTCACCTATAGAGAGTCGCAGTGATCTCTCCCTATAACATTGCAACTTTGTATGTGCTGCGGGAATGAGTCTGAGCCATGCTGTTTCCAACAAGCAAGTATTCTCCACTCCAATTTTGAGTTGGTAAAAAATAAACAAAAAAAATAAATTATTGTGCAGATGGGACTGCAGCTTTAAAATTAGCATCACTGGTAAGGAACACCATTTGTTCATATTGTACGTCTTCTGTTTCCCAAGGTTAACAAAGCATGGCCAAAGTTTCATATCTGCAATGGTAAACAAAAGGTCAGGCCAAAGGCATTAGCTCTCAGAGAAAGAGGAAGTAAAGTAATTCTATAACCAATGCAGGTTTTCTTTTTGAAAGGGAAAAAAAAAAGTGTTTGTCTTTATTTTTCTACCTGCTCCTCCCTTTTTGTTGTACAGCATTGTGCGTAGACTTTTGCAGACACAATCCTGTTTCAAACTACTTACAATCTTAGATTGTTGACTGAAGCACAGGGAGATAAACTGAAGCCATTTCATTATCAATGGTACAGTACATATATAAAGCCAGCTCCTAATAAATTACAATTAATGCAAAATAAGGTTTCTTGATTTCCAAAAGCCATACTTAACCGTAAAATAATAAATCGGCACAACTGTGCATATTGTTTTAGCTTACTATAGAAGTTAAATATAATTAAACTCCAGTTTTATTAATGACATTGAGGTTGACATTGAGAGCAAAGTCTCCATCTTTGCTGATGTCACTAAATAGAATAAGGTAGTAAAATCAGAGCAGGATGTAATTTTTCTCTAGAAGGACTTGGATGGACTGGAAACTTTGGCAGGTAAATGGCAAATACGTTTTAATATCAGATACATGTAAGGTTATTTATTAGGGAAACAAGAATAAATAGGCTACTTATGAATTAAATGGGGCAAAATTGGGTGAATCCTTAATGGAGAAGGATTGAGGAGTGCTTGCAAACAGCAAGCTTAGCAATAGTGGCCAATGTCAGGCAGCAGCTGCAAAGTCAAATATGAACTTATCGGGGAAGTAAGCATAATTATGCCACTGTATAAAGTATTAATAAGACCACACCTTGAATATGGAGTACAGTTTTGGGCACTACATTAAAAAAGCCGTGGAACTAGAAAAAGCAAAGAGAAGAGCCACCAAATTAATAAAGGTGATGGAAAATCTGACATGAGAGCCTAGCGAAATTAGATTTGTTTACATTAGAAGAGAATTATCTAGGAGGGGATATAACTACACATATATTCAGGGTCAATAGAAGGATCTTTCCAAAAAATTATTCCTCCCAAAGGCAGTACAAACGGCCCTGGGACATCCCTTAAGGTTGGAGGAAAGGAGATGGGGTTTTTTTTGTTTTTTTTTACAGTAAGGGCAGTTAAATTGTGGAATTAATTACCAATGGAGACTGTGATAGCAGATTCAATAGATATCTTCAAAAAAATGGTGGACATCATTTTGAAATGAAAGGTATACATGGATATACCAAATAACTAAACATGATGAACTGCACCCCCTGTTTTAAAAGAAATAACCACCCGGCCTTTATTATTGATCTTTGGTATGTTTGAATATCAAATATATTTTTTTTTTTTTTAAACTCTTTAACCTATGTGCTGGTAATTGACCAAATTGTATCAGGCTGATTTATTGGGGAGGGGGAGGGTCATGTGATTGCTTTAGATATATAAATGTAACACCACCCCCTGCATTGGCAGGGTTGCATTGGCATTTTAGTGTGAGGCATTTAAATTGAGCCTATATATTTAGACTAGAGGTTGAGTAGGGACTGGATCTACTGCAAACTCTTCTACACAAGGCAACAAACGGTGAGTTACTCTGACCACACTATGATCCCTGCTTGTTAGCCTGCACCATTTAACCCCCCACCCATTTACAACTTATTTTACTGCAGCCTATCCAACACTGACTGCACACAACTACCCCCCCCCCCTCAACCCTCACCCACTGCAAACCCTGAATAGACCCTAGCATTGCAGTGCAGCAAAACATTTGACAAGGAAAAGGCACACCCCTGCTGTTTAGTCTGCTCACACACACTTGGCTCACTACAGCTCCATGCAGCATTACCTATCTTTGGCATAATGAACCTGGTATATATCTCAACTTTGCTCTTTCTAGTGGTCTCATGGAAATGTTACTCCCTCTATCCACTACAAACTCATCCTTCCAGGCCCACGTCCAATATCACCATACACCTTGGACTACTCAAAAGCCTTGCACTATCTACTGAATGTTGGTGGAGAACTATAAAAACCAGCACACCAACCACAGCTCACTCTAATGGTAAACAACTACTCAATTTCTACTCATACTATGACTCTCTTTAGCAGGTGATATTGAACCTAACCCAGGCCTTCCCATTTCAACGCTGTCCCATACCCCTGAGAATTCCACCTTTAAATTCCAAAAAGGTCTAGCTGTCGCCCATATAAATATCCGGAGCCTGCTGCCCAAACTGGATGAATTAAGAGCATGGTGTCTTATCCATAATCCCAAAGCCATCGTTCTCACAGAAACATGGCTAACCCCTAAAAATCCAGATGCAAATATTGCCATTCAGGGATACTCCATTTCTAGAGAGAGAGAGGTCAAAGAGAGGAGGGGGGTGTGTTATTCTATATTGCAGACACCTTACTGTAAGGTCCGGGGGAACACCTCTCTCTAAAGGGGTTCCTCCCGCGACTTTGCTTACGCCCGCTCCAGCTCTGCCTTCTCGCCGCCGCGGGCGAGATCTTCCTGTTCCTCAGCTCCCCGCGGCGGCTACTGATCTCGAGAATGCGCACGCACGGCCGAGGACCTTTACGTCCTCCCTCAGGAGGAGTTCCCGCCCCCAGCTGAGACCGCGCGCCTCTCCCGCGCGGCGCACACGCCTGATGCGCGTGCACCGCTCACAAGCTGCACATCTAGCACAACTGTGGTAAGTTTCTCCCTACCAATCCCTATCTTTCCTGGGGTCGCTCCCTCGTTACTCCCCCTCTCCCTATTGGTCCTTCCTCCTACTTATACCTTGCTCAGCCATTCATTCTTTGGCTGAGCATAGCTTTGTATGACCTGTGTTAACCACGGTCGTGCCTGCCTCAGTTCCTGTCTCTTTGTCGCCTTAGTGATCCCTTGCGTACCGATCCAGCCTGGCTGTGGACTCGCTCTGGTCTTCTACCCTTGGTTTGTATACTGACCTCCTGGACTCCCCAACCCCTTTACCTCGGTTTGCGGATGCCGACCTACCTCCCGGCTCTGGACCCCAGGCTCTCGGTGTAGAGGGAGAAAGGGGGTGGCCCGGTATTAAAGGGGTTGCACCCCATTTGGCCACCCCTGACCCCACCAGGGAGACAAGGGGTTAACTGGACTGAGGTCCAGAAATGTGATTTCACCCCTATTACAACCTGTAAATGTGTATTTTCCTGTTTCCCCTCTGTTATTGTACATCCGTGTCTGCATCACACACACTCTAGAATCCATCCGGGAGCACAAGGGTTAATAGTCCGTTAATACTGTATACTGTTGTACTATAAATATAAATATACAAAATAAATATACTGTTGTAATATAAATATACATCCTATATATACCGTTGTAAGATTAATTGAAATATACAAAAAATGTATACTGCTGTACTATAAATATAAATGGACAAACTACTGTATGTTGTAATATAAATCAACAGAAATAACAACAGTATTACAGTAGATACAGAACTGTACTGTAGATGTACAGTACAGTTTTCTATATTTTTTTGTTAAGTTTTATAAATTTACTTACGCGTTAGTTACCCTTGGTGCCCTTTTCCGGTCTCTGTTGTTTCCGTATGCATGATAGCTCACGGTGTTTGGCACAACGAGGCCAGAAGAAGCTAACCAGCATTGGATAGCAGTAATTCGGTGTCCGCTCGTGTACATCTCCTTAATTCGCATGCTGAGATCCTTTGAAATATTTTTAACAGGCATTGCTGCGAGTAGAAAGAAATACAAACACAAGAATGTATATTCGATGTTTAGTCAATGTGTATTCTATGTGCAGTCTATACACAAAATGGATGGTGTATTTATACAGTACGGTAATGACTCACATTAGAGTACGCCCACTTTCAACACCTGTACCTGGTCGCATGCATAAAAGGTCACACACTTTGCATAGCCCACCACTCCATAATCTTTATCTGAACTTGCCCTTGTCCAGATACTGTACTGCATTGTGCCACCTGCTTCCATGGAGCAATCCCGTTTCTATGGACGCAAGAACCCACTCACCTCTGCCGTGCCTGTCATGCTGAAAAAGCGAAAGGCGGTTGCCGTTTCCATGCCAAGGGCAAAGCGACAGGCTAAGGCCAATAAAGAAAACCTTCTGCTGACCCCAAAGGTTAAGGGTTTTCTTAGACGTAAGCCTCATTATGTGAAGAAGATATACGGTGATGTACTCTCGACACAAAACAATTGGCAGCCAACCCATCGAATCCGCAGACCACTTCCTCCCATACGCTTCGACGACTCTGCTGTAGCTGTCCCGGAAATCTTCATCCCGTCTTCTCCACCCCCATCTTCTCCGGTTCCATCTGACGACGCTGCCGCCTCTGAAATCCACGGGTCACTGTCTCCTTTGCGCTTAGACGACTCTGCTTCTCGCCCGGAAATCCAAAGGTCACCTTCTCCATCCGTCTTCGACGACGCTGCCGCTTCTCCTCTACCGGGTATCCACAGGTCACCTCCTCCACTCTCCATCGATGCCGCTTCTGTCCATGGAACCCCCATCTCATCCTCCGTTGCACCCATCCCCCCAGATGTCCAGACGCCATGCACAAGAAGCAGCTCGTTAGACCGGATGCTGAATGGGATAAGTGTGGATCTCCCCGGGAATTCTATTGTGCTAGCAAAGATAGATCTGCTTCTGGAGACAATGCTAAATGTGGAGCAACGGATGCTACAAATGGAACAACGGATGGATCAACGGATGGAGAAGATAGAGGCTGACATTGCGGGCATACATTATTTGCTCGGTGCTAATGCACCTGTTTCCCCGACGCCGGAGCAGGGGGGTGACATGGATGTGATGAATGGGACCTTCGACCCCCTTCCATCACCAAGCGCACCCCCTCCACCAGAAGATGTAGTGTACATGTATGCTGTTGAGGAGGACATGACAACCCCGTCAAGACCACGCCAGGAGACAACACGGCGACCACAACCGGAGGAAAGCTTCCTCCCAGACAACCTACCATCGCCCGTCGCCACAAGCACACCCATTCCCAAAAGACCTACACCCGCTCGCATCGAAACAGTGCCCGACATCACCCTGTGCGATCTGCCACCGGGGCTCAGGGAGAAGTATAGGGTGATGAGTGCTGGTGTACCCCACAAGTATGCCTTGATCATTTTTAAGCACCATGTTCCCTACACGTTGTACTGCGAGTGGGTGTTCAAAGTGAACTACGAAGGAAATCGCGTTAAAAAGGCGCTTCCTGCCAATTTAAGGAAAAACATTGTGGAAGAATTGCAGCGCTTTTATGCAGTTATAGATCCTGTAATGAAAGGCGTTCGAGACTGCATTAATGGCGTTTTGCGCCATGCAAAGAATCGGCCATGGCTTGACAACGTGGAGGACTTTCAGTGAGACCATACTGTTGTGCTGAACTGTATTGTACTCTACATGTTTTTCCCTACAGTACCTGCTGTACTTAAACAAAGGAGATGTTGTTGTGTGTTTTTTTACACAGGACATGCACAACTCCAGTCCGTGAGGGCCGCAAACAGGCACGGTTTTCAATGTTGCCCTGAAAACCTGCCCTGTTTGCTGCCCTCTAGGACTGAACTGGTGCAGGTCTGACTGACAGTGTTGCGCACCATCCCACTGTACTGTACTGTATACAGTACTGGGTTTCTTTAATAAAGGACATGTTACTTAAAATGCTTCAACATTGTACTGTATTTGTAAATAAATGTTTTTGAACTGACTGCACCAATAAAAGAACATGTTGATTTGTCTTACTGTATTGTGCATTGTTTCCATTTGCTCCTTTGATAGTACTGTATAACAAAATACAGAGTAACAAATGTCGGGGCTTGCTGCACTGTTTTTTTAGAGCAATGAGCGCGCAATTGGCGTGGGAACTAGGTCAATTGGCGTGGGAACTTCTGTTCCAGGGCACCTAGAAATAAAATTCATTTTGCCCCTAGATGTTAGGAACCCCCTCACTTGACCCCAACAGGGTCCGAGCAGTAATGGCGACGAGAAAGGGTCACGCCGGCGAGGAGGGTCCTACCATTGAGCGTAATGGCGGAGAAAGCTTTGAACCGGCTAAGTCAGAATGAGCAGAAACCTGGAACCCAGAACTCCGTTTCTGTTAAACCTAGAGGGCTCAGATTCGGTCACCATGTAGTCCTAGTTGCGGCAGGATTGCATGGCAAATTGCGACCCTCTCGTGGCAACAGAACGGAGTCAGGGTAATGTTAAAGTTCAGGTTTCTGCCATTGACTTGCATGGCAGAAAAAAAGCCACTTTGGTAATGTGCTTTTAAACTGACTTTTGGTATCTCCGGTTCCGGGGGTCGTGCAAGTCTGATATTTTGCCACTATGGCAATGGTCCTCCCGCATGAGGACCAGGCGAATTTCAACCCGCTAAGACCCACAGAACGGGTTATTTTACATTATATTCGCGCAATTGGCGTGGGAACTACTTAGGGCCCCGGTCAAGTTCACGGGCAATTGGCGTGGGAACTTCTGTTCTAGGGCACCTAGAAATAAAATTCTTTTTGCCCATAGATGTTAGGCACTGTATACCACTGTACAGTATACTGTAGAAGACACATAATGAAACGATACTGAACATGTAGAATAAATGCATAGTTTTATTTATTCGGGTTTATTACACAGTATTCTGTACGGCCGGAAAACATCAGCATACAGTACAATATTATCCATCGAAATCCCCCCATTAGCCGTTTTCTTTTCTGAGGAAAAACAAAAAGAAAAGTTTTAATGTACAGTAATGGTCAGCCCCCTAAAGAAGTACCCAGCCAGTCCCACCACAATAATACCGCAACAATACAGTACTCACCATAGAATTTCCCATTCAGCTGGTGCCGGCGCCGGTCCACTGCCAGTCCAGCTTTCTTCATCATCCACGTCGATAGTTTGCAGCGGGACTAGTCCACCTGTAGTCAGCAGGTGAGGCTGGAAATCGCTTAGGTACATGCAAGCTTCATCAAAACTGCACGCGAAATCCGACTCAGGCTCAGGGTTGTCACTGACAGTGGGACCGTCATTGGAAGCCGGTGCTGGTGCTGGTGCATTGCTTGGCAGCGACTGTCGCTTCTTAGTTGGTTTTAACATGACCCTTCGCCTTTTGCCGCCTCCATGATCAGAGATACGGGAAAAATCCGGTGACACACACCAATACCCTCCAACAAATTGGAGCTCAATACGGTGAAAACACGGATCGCTACATAACCTTTTCCTTACTGCACGCTTCCACGTATGAGGAGTTGGCGAAAATTTGTAAAAGTCATAGTTTTCGATAAAATACTGATAAATTTGAGCAACTGTTGCCATCTTATCATCTGTTGCATTAATCGCGGCCCATATCAAATACGCGTAACTTCTGTCGGGTTTTTGGAAAGCGGGCTGCACTTGAACACTCATGGTGGGTCTCTGGAGAATAGTGTAACAGAAACTGAAACTGGTCTTTGTCTTTCTTTAATATGAAAAGCCTAAATTGATACATTTTGGCAACTCTTCCTTCAGTCTCAAGGCCAAGGCCAAGTTACAATGGCACACTGTGGTACAGTATCTTTTTTAAACGAAACACCTGCAAGCCGACACATTACTGATTCGGCGCATTACAATTCATGAATTTCTGCCATCTGGCGGACACGCGAAGCATTGCAGCCTATTAAAATCCAAACCATTATCAATAAACCCATCAACCGCGCGTCAGCCGGGCATGACCCGTGGCTGGGAGCGCAAAATGAACGCGGCATGCGCCAGGTGAACAGCGTCGCATTCCAGGAACCAGCCAGGGACAAACCGGTGATTTGTTAGAATAAAGGCTGCCGCAGCAGTATATTATCTTTAACTGTGTATGCTATGTCTTGTATATTATGTATACCCTGTTCACTTATGTAACGGTATTTGTAACCATTTATTATTTGTCATCTTAACTCTATGTCCAGGACATACTTGAAAATGAGAGTAACTCTCAATGTATTGCTTCCTGGTAAAACATTTTATAAATAAATTTAAAAAATAAATAAAAATGGGAGCGATGTTGATCCAGGGAAAAATCTGATTGCCATTATTGGAATTGGGAAGGAATATATATTTTCCCCTTATGAGATATCACTAGATGATGTTTCACTGGGGTTTTTGTTTGCTTTTCTCTGGATCAAAATACTGTAAATACAATTATAGGCTAAAGCAGTAAAATTCCGGGCATTATTGAAAACCCTGCTCTCTGATTGGATAATGCCCGGAATTTTAACCAATCAGTAATGCCTGGAGTTTTAGCAGCTTGCAAAGTGCAGTTTTCAATGTGTTTATTTCCAGCCAATCAGCTTTCAGAACAGCTGAGACAGGGCAGGGGATTGGTTAGAATGAAGTAACAGCTCTGAGACAGGGCAGGGGATTGGTCAAGAAGTATCAGCCACAGGTTGACTCCTCCCCCTCCCAAGCTGACTGAGATGTTCTGAGCAGATTCAGTTGAATTGGTGGGGGAGTCTGCAAATAAATAAGTGGCTGTCTGCAGTTTCTTTGTGGCTGCAGTTTGTGTGTGCTGTTGTGTTGTATATCTGTGTAAAGGTGCTGTGTGTGTGTGTCAGTGTCAGCAGCAGTGTTTATGGGTGTAGCAGCAGTTTGTGTGTGTGTGTGTGTGTGTGTAGAGGTGCTGTGTTGTGTATAGAGGTGTAGTGTTGTGGTGTGTGTGGGGGGGGGGGTTGCAGAGGTGCTGTGTTGTGTGGGGAGGGGGGAGAGTGCAAAGTTTAGTAAGTGGCTGCATTTTTTATTGTGGCTGCAGTGTGTGTGTGTGTGTGTGTGTGTTGTATGTGCAGCAGCCGTTTGTGTGTGTGTGTAGAGCTGGTGTGTGTGTTTATAGAGCTCCAGTGTGTGTGGGTGTCAGTGTCAGCAGCAGTGTTTATGGGTGTAGCATGTGTGTGTGTGTGTGTGTGTGTGTGTGTGTGTGTGTGTGTGTGTGGGGGTGTGTGTAGAGCTGCTGGTGTTTGTTTGTGTGTAGACTTCTTGTGTTTGTGTGTGTAGAGCTGCTGTGTTGTTGTTTTGTGTGTTTGTTGTGTGTGTTGTGTTTTTGTGTTGTGTTGTGTTGTGTGTGTCGCTGCTGTGTTGTTTTTTGTGTGTTTGTTTGTGTGTGTATCGCTGCTGTGTTGTGTCTTGTGTGTGTGTGTGTGTGTTTGTGTGTGTGTGTGTGTGGCAGTGTGTGGATATAGATATCTGCAGTGTAAGCGTATATAGAGGTGGTTTCATGTATTTACCATTTTATTTTAATAAAAGAATCTATTTAACTATACAAAAGTATCTATTATTTATGAAATAAGCCTACATTTAGCCTATAATAGTAATAATCCCCTCAGAACAGGGCATTACTGTCCAATAATGCCCTCGACTTTGCCTCGGGCTTTCAACTCTTCCAGCCGGGGCATTTTTGGCCAGTAATGCCCTGTTCTTCTGGGATTATTACTTAAATATAGGATAATGTATCTGTCATCTAAAGTTAACATGTGTTGGACTTGATGAACATATGTCTCTCTTTTCACCCTCATCTACTATGTAGAAAATGATCCATAATTTTTCCCATCTTTAGGATAATGTGTCAAAAAATTCACCTTCACCACTTTTGCTGGGAAATTGTTTCATACATCTACATCTTCCCGTTCAGTGTAGTGTTTCCTTACATTTCCCTTGAGCGGCCCTCCTTTCTGCTTTAGAACAGGACTTCTTCGTCTATGGTTATTTAATAGTGAATGAGAATGCTTTGTTATAAATGCCAGTAAACTGATGGATGCAGATTATGGGCCTTATGCAGAGAGGAACGTTATTTAATGTGAAAACGGCAAGAAAATAGCCACAGAATTGGAGCAAGTTATGGTCGTATGCAGAAAGCTGCGTTACCTAATTTTTCTGATGAGATTCAAAATTGCCAAGTTTTTCTGGCTAGATTGAACTCACTATAATATAGGGCAGAATGGCGAGTTGCAGTGCATCTATGCTACCTGCATACCACCCTATTTTAACATGGTGAATTTACCAATCTCTCCACGTGTTTGGCAATTTTTAAAGTAAAGAAACCTGCTGTGGAGAATTTTATGAATCTCTCCATGTTCTCTGCAGGAGAAGCTTCTCTGGGAAGTATTTTCTCCAAAATATGGTGCTATTTCCCTTCTCTATCCTCTCTGCATAAGCCCCTAAGTGCTGGTAATCGGCAAAATCACAAATTGCGGATATCTTAAGGAGGATAAGAAGCAGCTTGAGCAGCAACAAATTGGAGAAGGTCAACAAATATGTGCATGGTGAAACAGAATTTCTTAACAAGATGCAGATGTTGCTATAGATGGCTAATTTATAGTTTGTATCTGAGGTCATTATATCCTCCATTCAGGTAGATGAAAACCTAGAGAGCGAAATTATGAGGTCCAGAATCTCTGTAAAAATGGATGTGATTTTTGGGAAGGAAAACTAGAGTTAGGGTGATTAACTAGAAAAGTGAATTATGGCAAGAGGTGAGGTGGAGGGACATCCAGGTGAAGTGTTAACATTTGACGTAATTAAATGATGAGCCGTAAAGATCAACAATTATACACTAGAAGAGTTAAATCACAGGATTAGAAGAGATTGGTTGTCTTATTATCAGGAAGAAGATAATTTCTTTCACAATGAAAGAGAGCAGTGTCCAAGCAAAATAAAATGAATTTGTAATGAACTCACCTACGGATGTTTGGAGGTATGAAAGCAAGACTGAAGGCAGCATAAGAAGTAAAACTGAGGGAAAGTATTGCAGAATTGTCTGTAGAATAGGTAATGTTTTCAGCCACCTTGTAGATCCTTGTAATACCAGAAGTGGAATCAACATTCCAAGGTGGAGATAATTGAACATGCAGTAAGCCTGAGGGGAGATGGAGTAGGTACACAATGTGAAACACTGATGAGCAACAAGATGACAGCAAAGAAAGATATTGAGAATTCTGCAAAATAACTTGTTATTGAATGAGTCCTTATGGCTGAAAACAAAATAGATTTCACGGCTTTAACATGGGAAAGAATTGTGTGTATAAAAATCACATACATCAACATTCTCTTATTAGATCCCCTTCTATTTAGTGTGTGTGTGTGTGTTCATGTAATCTTTTTGGCTACTAATCTGCCCAGCCTAACACATAAGCCCTGGTACTAGCGCAGGCAGTGTTAGAATTAATCCTGGTTTTCCCCTGCAGTAAGCAGCTCCCTTGAGTGACAGGGGGAACGGTTAAGGTCTGTGTACTGCCCAATCAGGGGCTCAGACCTTGGACCCTCCCCTGGGGTACAAAAGGGGCTGCACAGTCAAATTTAATCAGTTCTCTCCCATGAGAGAGAGTGATTGCTGGGAGTGTGAAGTCAGGGCTCTGACTACATTCAATCCCCTCCCTTATGGGAGTGGGACAGCTACCTCTCATCCCGCCAGGGGGTGATGGAAGAGCAGAGGATATGCTCTGGAGGCCTGAAGCCCCAGGGTTGATTCCAGGGACCATTCGGAGGAAGGAGCATAGTTGAATCAGTTAAAGGCTGTATTCTTTGTGAGATGAAGAATACAGTTCCAGTTCTTTTATATACTCCTGCCTGAGAGTGCAATCTATCAAGGGGGGATAGCAGAAGAGAGTTCTCCTGCAGGGATTGCCTCCAGCACTCCTGGAGCCCGCAAGAGATGGAGGCACCGTATCGGTGAGAAAGAACCAACAATCACCCAAAAAAGCCTGTCCTGTTATCCCCACTAACAACGGCGGAACCTCAGAGCTTCTGTGAACGAGCAGGTAACCAGCACACGACATCCTGTAATAGCGTAATCTCCCAGAGGGTGGGGGGAAACCTGTTGCATATACTGTATATATATATTGCATTTCTGCTCTGATAAAGGTCATGTCTATGGTAGATAGATGATCTGCCTCATTGCTTTCACAGATGTCACTGACAGGGACTTTTACATCTTGGAGTATGTGGGATGAAGTCTTGTGGAACTAGGTGGTTGATAAAACACAGGAACCTGCAAAGCAGGTGATGCAATACTTATGTTGCCAACTGCATATTGACCACAATGTTATGCATAGCTCAATCTAAAGCATTTGTAATCACGATAGTTTACACTTCTAATTGTATAGTGCATTATCCTTTATCTTGCACACATGCGTACAAGCCACAAACACTAAATAAAAGTAGGGTATACATTTCTTAAAGTAAATAACTACTCGCGTAAAAATTAGTCCTATCATAGTAGGGTATTTCCAGGCAGTAACCGCTCTAAAGTACTGTAGGTTATCCGATGCTTTTGACAAGCAATTTGCGCTTTGGCAGATAAAGCTGTATAAACAAACAAAGCTTCAGTTTCATTGCATTTGAATTATTGGGAAAATAAAGAAGGCCGATTGTAAATATATTAAAATTGCATCTTCCAGACAAGTACTGTATAGAGCAGAAAAGTACAGAAGCGCTCCCACTGTAAAGCGTGGTGAAATAAACAAATTAATAAGTGAATAACAACAGTGAAAAATAGATTTCACAGCTCCAACCTTTACATAGACTGTGTGCTTAGTCAATTTAAAACGTAATGATATAGGATTGGTAGAGCGCAGGTAATTTTACCCAATGCAGGAAAGAAAGGGTTAAAACGGACTGGTCAGCTACCTGTTTTCCCCTCCAGTGTCTACTTCTTATGTGGCTTCCTTAAGACACGTTCAGATAAAGAAAAGGCCTAGTGTAGTATGAAGAGTACAATGTATTACACAACATAACATGTAGCAATCACACTCACATTTAGAAAGTTTAAAATGGCAATTAGTACAAAATAGCACAGCAGGAATTGCCTGCAGATGGTGATGGGGATACTGCCAGACCTCGAGGCTCAGATCGCTCGATTCCTCCAGCATCCGACGTCACATCCAGTGATCTCACTTCTGGTTTCACTGCACATACCGATGTCTCCAATACTGTACTCTCTTTTTCACAATCAGAACTGCAAACAGCTCTTTTCAAGTGGGGCTCAGGACTCTACGTGTTTCACCACCCTGGATTCTTCAGGAGTCAATAATCAGTGTCCCTACTAGTACAGGGCTGCCTATTAGACTATAGAGTCGATCACCAAGCTACCACTTAAAGAGCTCTAATCTAATCAATACGAGTACTATGGCAGAGATATATCAAAGACAAAGTGTTTGTGTGGAAAGGAGATCTAGACACACAAGTCTTTTTTGTCTTACCTTAATGACAACAATAGCAACCTCAAATTTACAAGTAACGTTTATAAAAAGGAGGTTGAATTTTTAGATTTATTTTTGTTCCCTGAAGGTAATAGAATTCAGAGCAAGACCTTTTTTTTCTCAAAACAGTTTTAATTTTTGAAAAAGAAGAAATATTTAAAACACATAAAAAGAGGGAGGGTGACAAAAGGTATAGGTGTGGAGGTAAACAGGGCGACACATTTTACAGTTACATAATTATCATAACATAATTTGTAGTTGTATAATAACTAAATAACTCTTGGCAATAGTTTAAGTCTTCTAAGGGTGTATATCTATCAGGTATGCACTACCTTTAGGCCCCTATTTAAACTGGGTGAATTCTCAGTCTCTCTCTCTCTCCGCTTTGGGGCCCCAACTGATGTTCTGCGGGATATTCATCAGGAAATGTTGTTATCCAGGGAAACCTTTTTTTGTTTTAGGAATCTAGACATGGTATTGTCTAGAATTGCTGGCAGCTTCTCCATCTCCATTACATATCTCACTTTATCCTTAAAAAGGTGGAGTGGAGGCGGCGCGGTTTGTTTCCACTGAAGACCAATGGTACAGCGTGCTGCTGTCAGCAAATAATTAATTAACTTAATTATCCTACGGGGGACATCTGGGATAGGCTTACCGAGTATCATTACCAGTGGATCTATAGGGACATCAATTTTTACCGTTCGCCTAAACTGATCTCTTATTTTATCCCAACAAGATACAATCAGTGGGCATGACCAAAATATATGGGACAGTGTTCCTTTATGACTGTATCCTCTCCAGCACTGAGCACTTGTTCCTTTAAAGATTTGAGCTAGTCTATCTGGGGTCAGATACCATCTCATGAGGATTTTGTATATGTTTTCTTTCATTGTTGTACATATCGATGAATGAACGACCGCCTCCCAGATATCCACCCACTCTTCTTCCGAGATTTCCAATCCCAGATATTTTTCCCATAATAACATATAGTTGTATCTCTGCTGTCTCCCTAAGGACCTTAGGATAGTATATACAGCTGAGATTAGCCCCTCTGGTGCCCTTTAACTGTACATAGCTGTTCAAAAGGGGTAAACTGTTTATCTTTTAGTGTCTTGAATTTGGAGATAATAAATGTTTAATCCGATTATACAGTATCTAAACAGCACAGAGTTCGGTATGTTATATTTTTCTTGCAGTTCTTCAAAAGTTCTAAGTCTGTAAAAAAAAAACATCATATCCTTAATTTTCAATAAAGCATTAGATATTCAAATATTCCCAATGCCTGGCCTCGTCTTTGGAGCAAACTCCATGTTTCTCAACACTGGGGTTAGTAGATCTTTACATTTCTTCCAAAAGTCCCATAGCCCCAGAGAGAATTGAATTACTGAGTGCATAAGTGCCTCTCTGGGTCTTTTTCTTAGCGATCCAGAGTAGCGTGTCTATTGTTTGCAGTGGCACCTCTGCGGATTCAATTTCCACCCATCTTATCCCTCCTGGGGATCTATGCCATGTTGGTAGATGGCTCAATTGTGTGCCTCATAGTATTTTTTCAATACTGCAAGGACTAGCCCTCCCGCTCCCCTAGGTGCCACCATCACACTTTTTTTTAACCCTGCGTTTACCACCCCATAAAAAGGCTGAGATCTCCTCCCTCCAAAAAAACACATTGAACAATTTGGGGGGGGGGGGGGAAGGATCAATTGGTATTTACAGGTCTTATAATAAATACTTGAGAGACCATCTGGGCCTGGTGTTGTGAAAACTTTAAGTTCTTAAATAACCACAGATATCTTTTCATAGGAGATTGCTTTATTCAATAATTCCCTGTCTTCTTTATCAAGGGTCAGCAAGGAACATGTCTCTAGATACTTCCCCAATTTCTCTTGGAAAACTCCACGGTTTTGCTTATGAGTACATTTAAGATTGTATCTGGAGATATAAAAACTCACAAACTCTTTTTCTATGATTTTTGGATAATAAGACATTTCTTATTCACCACACCTGCGGCTACATTGAAAAATAGGTTGCCCACCTCTGCTATAGACTAATCAAGAGGATTAAACGTAATTGCAGCATAAACGAGGATTTTACAGAACAGGCTAGTATTTTATATAAAAGGCTTGCGGATAGACAAAACAAATACACACACAAGCGCACCACAGATTAGTAAAAGGTGTATCACAAAATTTCACAGATTAGTAAAAGGTGTGTCACAAAATGTATCTTTTATCTTGTAAAGGGGACAGCGCGAGCGCAAGAATACTTATTGTGGCTTGCAGATAGAGATTATGACAACACTAAAGTTGAAGAAGTACTCATAAAAAACTGACGTTTTAGATAGGAATGATTTGATTAATCCATTATATCAAAATAAGGAAGAAAATAGATCAAATAAAGATTTACTATTCATTACCAGGTATTACAACGAGGAACATCATTAAAAAAGAAAATTGGGATCCTTAGGAATGATGACTATTTGAAAGATTATTGACCTGAAAAGCCATATTTAGTGTTAAAAAGGCCCAATAATCTTAAAAACAAACTCGCTTCCAATCATTTGAAAGAGAAAACAAATAGACCTTGGTTGCAAAAACCCTATAGGTTTCTTTCGGTGCTACAGCAGCAAAGTCAGAGAATGGGGCCACAGACCAGAAAAACCATTACAAATATATTTATTAAATGACAAGTGAGGGGTACAGGTAACCCTGTATAAAATATATTTATTAAATGACAAGTGAGGGGTACAGGTAACCCTTGTATAAATATATTTTAATGACAGTGAGGGGTACAGGTACCCGGTATAAATATATTTATTAAATGACAAGTGAGGGGTACAGGTAACCCTGTATAAAATATATTTATTAAATGACAAGTGAGGGGTACAGGTAACCCTGTATAAAATATATTTATTAAATGACAAGTGAGGGGTACAGGGTATTGTGAACTGTATTGTATTCGTCTCCATTATATGGACTAAATTCGGGTTACCACAAACTGATTTTGCCTGTTACGCAACACGTTTCTTCAGCTTTCTGGGAATTCTCTTTGGTGGAACAGTACTAAATGATTTACTTGAATCTTTTGTCACTACTGTATATATTACACCCATATTTATCTTCTGTTTGAAATAAAGACCTTTTCAAAATAAAAATCCACATAACCTAGACATAGACCAGACAAACACAAGCCCCAAGGAGCTTTGTTATGTGGCCCGGAGGTTAGCAGGGAGGGATTTGTTTGGCCGGGTGCATGGGAGGATGGGAGGGGGGAAGAGAGAGGTAGGTGAAGGGTGAGAGTTGAGGTGGGATAGAGAGAGAGGTGAGGGGAAAGACAGCAAGAGGAGAGTATGAAGGTGAGAGAGAGAATAGGGGGAGAGCATGAGAGGGGGTTATAGTGACTATGCAAATCAGTTAGGCCGTAGGCTACTGTCTCCCCCCCCCCCCCCCCTCCACCTCTCTTATTATGCAGCCTGAGTCTTCCAACTGGATTTAAGATTTGCCTCCCGACCTATTCTGAGTATGACGGTCCTGACCTACAGGATAAAGGTACTGTACCTAACACAGGGTATATAAGGGAACTGATTTTTTTTTTCCAGAGGGGAGGAATCCTGGGACAAAATTGCCAAAACAAGAATGTTTTATCCCCGCATGAAGTGTCAGCATCCTCAAATTTGCTACAGTTAAAGGAATCTGTTCCATTAATAACATAAACAGCCTTGTTTTCTAAGTGGTGCTAAGTTGTAAGAAACCTTACAGCCCATTCAACTCAAAGTACAGCTTATTATTTTACTGATATATCAAGATTCTGTGTATTCTCACGAGACTGTGTACACTGTGTGGGAGGTATTTCCAAAGTTGTTTTGTGTATACTCGCTTTGCTGGTCTCAGGTGCTGTTCCTTGTGGGAAACATAGCTTGTAAAATAAAATGTACAGTAAGGTGTCACGCTTCACTTGTCACAGGTAACAAATTACTAGTGGATCTGCCTTGCTCCACTGCCAGTGATTTTATCTGAGGTCACCAGTGACCCTGTGCTGACAAATTCTATATAGGATAGCCCTGATCATATATCACTTACATCATTGAAACAAGATAACAGGTACCATCGCTTGGGGTAACTTTCTGTTTATTTAGAGTGCACTTCAATTAAAGCTGTACAAATTGCACTTAGGCTTGTTGGAGAAAAAAAAAACATTTACAGAGATGCTAAACTGCCCCCCCCATCTGTCATTGTCAGTGCATTTTCAATTAAAATGAATTATGTCTGTATTTTATCATTCCACACCGGATAAGACATTTGGCAAAACAAACATATCCTACACTATCAGGGTAAGATAATCATCTTTTACATACATATCTGCATATACTTATGGATTGATAATCTGCTTTACATGAATAAACTACAATATTTATGAGCATGGTCTTGTCTAATTCTACTGCATTAGGTGTATAGTATTAATGAACTAAGTGTTACACCCTTTTGTGGGAACAATGCCCAATGCTGATTTGTCATCATTGACAATCTGACACTTAATAACACACAGAAGAAAATTACAATCCATTTTCAAAGTTGTATGATGTATTTTTAGCATTCCTCTTTGACTGTAATATCAATTCATGCTCCATTTACGAGCAGAGTAGACAGCTCCTTCAGTACAACCATTCCATATTGTCATGAGGTGGCATTGGGGATTTCCAGATGAGGTGTGCTGTGCATATTTTATTTGGAAAGGAGTGTGTGTGAAAAATGTTTGATGTGCAGCAAGTAAACTGTACTTTACTACAACATATCTTTAAAAAACTAATACAAATGATGCATATTCTTAAAGATGGGTTACAAGATTTGTGTTATGGTAGCCCCGAAATTATAATTAATTTGTTTCATAATAGCACTTTTTCTCCCAATGGAACTCAAAGCATTTCACAATATAGTAGGATTTTTACACAGACCGTCCCTGCCTAGGTGTGTTTACAATCTATATTTTTGGTGCCTGGGGCACAGGGAGATAAGCTGACTTGCCCAAGGTCACAAGGAGCCGACGCCGGTAATTGAACCAAGGTCATAAGGCTCTGACACTGGGAATTGAACCAGGTTCCCCCTACTCAAACTCGGTGTCATTGTTTAGCGTCAGTGTCGTTACTCACTAAGCCATTCCTTTTCCACAATTATGTTTCCGAGATTGCAGGAATAAAGACTGATATGAACCTTCTACCTTTACTATTTGGCCACATAGATCTCTGTGGTGAAAGTTAAATGGCCAGAAAATAATAATGTTGATGAGAAATTTTCTGACGAATGCTGAAAGCTTTTTAAAAAAGACTAAAGGCTTGTTTGGGTGCTCATCATGTACACCGTGTAGGTTTAAGTCTAAAGAAAAAATGTGCTTCAAATGTAATGTAAGAGAGGAGACTTTTAAGATAAATCAATTTATATGTTGTAGGTCAGAATTTGTCATACAGTATACTGCTGCGGCCGCCTTTATCCTAATGTGGCCGCAGCGGCGCAACTCTGATAACCGCGGGCAGATGCAGTATATATATTTTTTTTCCGGAATATGTTCCGGTATTTTAGCGCTCGTAATATTAGCATATTATTAGCGCTTTCTGCAATACTGCAATACCGTCTAAAAACTCAGGTGGGCGTTCGCGAGCTGTTGTCTTCAAAGTCTAATACTGTAGCAGTTCAACTTACGTCAGTACACAGTCTGCGTGTGCGCGCGCAGTAATTGTAAATTTGCATATTTATAGATGCATGTACAGTGCTGCATGTCTCATTTGAACATTGTTGAAACGCATAGGTGTGTACTGTAACAGTATCACATTTCGGCATATACAGTACAGCGCTCTCCAATCGCTCGCCCCCGCACACACACAGGCTAATTTACTGCACTGCAGTATTTCAAATTCTTATCTTATCTACAGTACACCTCTCCAACACCATTCCTTTGAATGGGTGTCTTTCTGGTTTCAATCACATTCCTGCGTGTGTAACGTACAGTGCAGTGCAGAGCCTGGTTTGATTTATTCTGTGTTGATTATTAATGCTCATTGGGGAAAAAAAAGGTCAAGAATGAGTGACCTTTTTCTCGTCATTTTTTATTTTTATTTTCTCAACATGAACATGTGCCTGCCTCAACCATCTTGATATTACGATATTCAATATGTGCTGTAGCTTTTGACTGCGACAGTGTGCGTTTGACTGCACATGATTGATTTGTGTGATTTTTATGTATTTGGGGGTGTGGGGATCAAATTATTATGATGACCTGCCTGTTGAAAATATGTGATGTCTTTGAACTACAGTACAGCTAATCCTTCATGCAGCTTTACGCCCCCCCCCCCCCCCCCCTGCAGACACACAGGGCTCGCTCAAGGATTTCAACCTCTTATCGACACCTCTCCTAAACCATTCATTTTCAAAAGCTTGTCTTTGTGCTTTTCAACCTCTCTCAGACCATTTGTTAATTTTCCTATTATTGGCTTTCCCTTATGTTAATCTGATTATGTAACCAATTATTAAAAGGGTAACCAATTATTAAAACTGTATGTCTTCTTGAAGAATCCCCCCCACACACATTCCCAGTGAATTTAAAGTTAAAAGAAATAAAATCTTAATGTAATTAAATATGTATTTTATTTTATCAGGAAAGAAAAATACAAATAATCATTTGTGTGAATCATGACTGTAGATACACTATTGAAGTATGCAGAAGAGAAATAACAAAATAGTACAGCACAGTTGAAAATGATTGATACATTATTGATAAATTGATAATTGTTAAATTGATAATAATAAAATTGATAATTGATAATAATAAAAATAGTAATACAAATTTTCCTTCCTCATTCTGTGTAGTTCATTGAGAGAGGTTGGTTTTGTGTAAATCATGACTGCAGTTTAGATACACTTAACTGTACACACAGTTCACAAAATTTGCACATGATACCCCCCTCCCCCTGTCCATCCTTTTTTTCTCTGAAAAGACAAGAAAAGAAAAAATTAGTGCAGTTAGGTGCATACTGTATTATGGCATTGTGTACTGTATAGCTACTCCATATTGGACTACAGTATGCAGATAGTACTGTCAAACTAGTCTATACTGGAACTACTGTATACTGGAACTACTGTTAAATACTTTCTAACCAGATGGCTAGTGCTGCTCTCTCAGGAAAGAAAAAATCTGTGCCATACTTACCTGTATCATACTGTACTTGGTGTGCCTGTACTTACCATACTACAGTACAGTACTGTACCATACTACCTTCCTGATGCTTGACCATTACACTCGATCAAAATGGGCAACACAGTCGCAATATGGTCAATATATTGATTGCATCGTTTCACGGTGAGTACATCGTTCCAAAAACTCATTATGCCTTGCGCCAACTCATCCTTTTTGGAGGGTTTCACGACTTTTCGGATATGATCCTTCAGCTGATGCCAGACCATTTCGATAGGATTGAAGTCTGGCGATCTGTCATTGGAGGGGAAAAAAAGGACAATTAGTTAAAGAGATACACAGTAAAAACAGTGGGAAAAAATGAGACACGGTTACCGCACTTACTCCGCTGGCGTCTTCACCCATTTGATACCGCGCTCAAGAATATGCACTGTTGAAGCGGTGTGCTTCGGATCGTTGTCCTGGTAGAAACGGTGACCATCTGGGAACTCACGTGTGATGTATTCCACAATCTCAGGCACAATTTGCTCTTGGAAAAAAGCTTTATTCATGATTCCTATAACAAGAAAAGAAAAGTGCTCAAAAAACTGCACACTAGTACAGTACAGTGCATAAGGCAAAAGCGTGTGACTTATTTTACCTTCAAAAATGACAATGCATCCTGGTCCACGCCTAGAGATGGCACCCCACACATGCATCTTCACTGGGTGTTTTGGACGCTGCTTCATAGATATGCGACCTTTTTTGTGAAATGCAAAGGTGGCAAATCTCTCCAGCGATACAGTAGACTCGTCAGTGAAGATGCAATCCTGGAAAGTTTCTCCACTGTCGATCCATGCCTGGGCCTGGACTACTCTCTTGACATTGTTAACGTCCCTTATCATAGGGTACGCTCTGAAATGACAAGGAATAATTTTATAGGTACAGTACAGTTTCTTAAACAACACTTTAACCACCTGTACCAGAGGAACACAATCTGGCTATGATAGATACAGATGCGTTCTCCTTAGGAGTGGAAATACAGCTCACGACGAATATGCAGACACACCGACAGAAAGCCCACAGGGGAGATAAACTGGAGAGGTCGCAAATCATAAAGAGATCTACCTGGAACAGATGTCGGAACCGACACGAGCAGAAGCCCTTCTCTTGTCCCAACCGCCCCCTAATCCCTACTCCACCCCCCCATCCCTTCCTTCCCCCCCCCCCTTTTTAATTTTTTATTTTTTCTCGTTGTTTGTCTTCCCCTTTTGGTTATTTGAATTATGTTATTATTTTTACTACTCGTCCATCTAGAACAACCCGGTTAAGTAGGGCTCGAAAGGCCGGGATATGTCTCACGAATCGGCATACAGTACTGTGTACAGCGGTGATTAACATCAAGAATGCATTTAATGTATACCGTATTTTGTATCACTTGTTTGAAAAAATGCAATAAAATCTAAGTTACAAAAAATTATATTATTATTATATTATTATTTCATTTTTAGATTTAAGATTGTAATTTCATATTTATTGCACTTGAGGTCTATTGTTATTATGTTGGTTATGTTGTTGCATTTGCATGTATTTACATGTATTTATTTGTGCTATTATTTTTTCACGTCTGTGTTGTCCTATGTGATTCAACATGCTTTTTTCCCCTCCCCTTCCCCCTCTTTCTTCCCTTCCCCTTCGTTTTGGGATTGTCCCATTCATTTTTATAGCTTTATGTATGTTTTAAGCACTTTGAAAGCCGCTCGAGGACGGCGCTTTCACTGTGTTTTGTATTAGATGTATTCCATGACGTCTCAGGTACGTCAATGGAGCGTCTGGATTGGCTGCTATTTTTGTACTTAATGCACATGGGCTACCCCGTTCGTGTTTTCCTGACGAAGCCCGTGTTTGGAAAACGCGTAGAGGTCACGTAGGGGAGCTCTGCGCATTCACCGATTGGCTGGAAGGGTACCAGGAAGCAGCAGTAGTGTGTTCTCTCTGCCAGCATGATCGCGTTGTCTGGACATTTCCGCATTTCTGCGTGGCACCCATGGCTGCTTGTGGTCAGTACCTATTTACCCCATTGCGGTTCTTAAGCCCTTGCTAGTTCCTCACTTCAATAGAGTGTTTTTTCTAGTGGGGTGGTTCTATTATTGTTTTTATTTTTGTGTGCTTCACTTTGAAGCTGGTACCTAGGGGTAGCATCTGTGGGACCCCCCCTTTTTATCTTTTATTGTATGTGTGGTGTTTAGCATTATTCATTGCATTTATCTCTGTGGTCATTGTGACCCATTATTAAATATTCTTTTATGTTAATCCGCGGTGCGCTTTTGTGCCTTGTGTTTCGTTTGGCTGGAACATGTTACTCCTTCCCTTGAGAAAGCGCGTACCCGCCGCGCGAAACGTACATCGGGTGTGATGTCATCATGTTGATGTCCAGGAGGAAGTAGGCGGATCGTACACCACATGAACGGGTTGTATGGCGATTGATACGCTTTGATACTTTTTGATTCTCTGTGCTAGCAGCGCTATATACCAAATTGTGGATTCCTTTCCTGATACTGTAATGCGGGTTCTGACTGGCTGTTTATGCATGTGCAGGACAGTGATAAGCATGCTTCATTAGCAATATACATAGCGGATGCTCAGTCACTTGGCATACTGACTCTACGTGTCATATACATAAGTTTGTTCTAATTACACTGAACTCCGAAAGCATTATGGATGTACCTTGATCATACTACGTACTTCAGCCTAACTCGGGTATCCAGATGGCTTTCACACATTGGTAACCTCTGAAGCTTTCATGTTCGGGACCTGAGCAGACTTGATGGCACCAAGCTTGGTAGCCACATAGTCTCTCAGAACCGTGGACCTGGAAGTCCCCAGCTCATATACTGTGCACAAGCATTATACACTTTAAACATACCCGTTTAATAAAATATGCTTTACACTTTTATACTTGCTAAGTCTTTTTGTTGTGAGTGATAGAATGAGAATCTACACTTTTATTCCCACTAGCCATACCTCTCACACACTGCAAACCTGACTTAGACTTTTAAAATCCTCACGGTCTTATTTATATCTGGAGCACCCCCAGAACCCAATACCAGTTTCTGGGTGATCAGGGCATTATCTGGGAATCCACCCTTATACTAGGAACCCCTTTACCGTTCTGGGGATACCTTGTACCCCTATGCCCCATTTACCTTTCTGGTCTGTGCTGAAGCAGGGAATCCTAGTGGTGAGTCGCGCAAGCGTTTTCAGGGCAGGATTTTGACCGGAGTATTGTGCCTATATTTATCCGGGATTCTGACCTGATTCCCGGGTGCATTTTTGGGGTATCCAGCAACTCTGTACCCCGACTACCTAGGCACAATCTGAGAAGACTTTCTCCGCAAAACCCACCCTGAAACTCATAGCCTAGCAATCTCTGCTTGCTGGCACTCCTGGAAAGGTAAAACACAGAAAATTCTTCATTGTCGCATAATTTTACCCCATGCATTTACAAACACTGGGCTCAAGAGCTGACACTCCAGAACCACTATACATGGATCAGGGATAACGAAGTGGGCTTAACCTTTATTGTAAGCCTGGTTACCCCCTGACCATCACAGTCCCATCTTCAGGTTAGCAAGGAGGATATAGACGCAGTGATAGTGGAGTGTGGGCGGGGCCGTTCCTAGGTAAATGCAAAACCAGGACTTTCCTGCTTTTCAGCTGGCAAGGTTGGGGCTCAGGACACTCTTATTGCTCCAGTGACGGAGGTGACTGCTTCCACGCATGAATGAGACATTTCTGTGCCAGCCCAACCCCGTGCCAATTTTCCTAGTGCTACCCCGGTGCCCCGAAAAGAGTCCCTAGGTTAAGTGGAAAGTATAGACCCTTTTCACCCCTACCCTCATCCCCAGTGATGTCTGTTATCCCCAAATGAACCACCGATAATATAAATGTCAATGGGTCTAACTCTGCTGTGGGGACTGTTACATTGAATTGATAGGATCCAATGTTCAGGGGGTACGTGCCACATATGAACAGAACACGCTTTGTGATAGAGAAGGGCAATCAAGTAGATCACTGGTGGGAAGAAGGGAAATACACTCCTGAGCAAGAGGCTGAGGCAAGAGGCACGATCGCAGCCAGGTGTTTAATTTGGGCTTATCTCCTCTCCCAGTATGGAGGAAGGCAATTTTGAGAATCCCTTGGAGGGGCCTTAATTCTAGGTTCTGCCAAGGCAAACGAGCGGTCAGAACCTCATGAAAACAGCAAAGCTGACCGGCTAATTATTCAGTGCTACCGCAATTCTCATGGCTATGATTATCCCTATTTACCTGAGCCGTTAATGAGAGAAGCGGAGGAACATAAGATGGAAAGGGTACGGAACACAGTGTTATACTATATGGGTCCCAAGTGTAGTAGTCAGGACTATTATACTGAAGACCGCATATGGTACTTAATATGGGTGTGGCATGTAGGCCGCAAAATCTATTTTGACTGGGTTGAGTACCTAAGTGAAAAGGGGAAGAAGAGGTGCTATTCGGTCACAGTACTGGATACGAATGGTGACTTGATCTGCAAACCTGACTCTGCCCACTACTATTGAATATTGAGCAGGAGCTGTGCTGCAATGGGTATGAAAAAAAATACTATTTACAGAGCAGGAACTGTGCTGCAATGGTTATGGGTTTTCCTGTAGAGAAGTGCCCTGTTAAAAAATGTGTTGCTATGGGTTATCCACTGTACTGTTTTCTTTGTTATGCATTTTTTTACTGTTTGCATTTTAATATTTTGTTAAAAATTTGTTGGTGGTATGCAATTGTATGTACATCATACAGGGACGATGAGGAGTTTTCACCAGGGGGGTATATAGCCCAGTGCCCCATGCTATATATTTCCTGGCCCTAACATGATAAGTCCTGGTAAGGAGCAGACAGTGTTTGGGTTAAACTCCTCTCACATGGGCCAGCATGTGAGTCTCCCCACTGGGATGTTAATTTGTTGCGGTTTCCAGGTGCTAGTCTGGAAATCGTTGCAGCATGTGCCAGGTGGCTAGGCTCACTGAAGTAGTGCTGCCCAGTTACCAGAGCTTAGGAGTGGGACCCTCCCCTGGTATAAAACATGGCTCCCTTCCAAATTTAGTAGGAGTGTTCCAGTGCAGCCTGCTCCTTAGGGAGTAGGCAGGATTCTACCTTGCCCCATCAGGGGGTAAAGACTAGCCCAGGGGCCACAAGCTCCTTGGGGGCCTGGTCAAAGAAAGAAGGCAGGAAAGCTGCGAGGGAGATGTCTTTGAATATATTTGGAAAGTGATCCTCTCTTGCATGAGAAGGAACTGTATGAGCTGGTCTGCCAATAAATCCTGTTGTCCCGTTCCTGGCCGATGACTATCTTACTACAAAGGTTCCTGTTTGGAAGAAACCCTGTCTCTGGCAGAGCCCTGCAGGATTGAGGTGCTGCACCATCCTGAAAACCTGTCCTGTTGTCCTACTCCCCATACCAACGCGGAGGCTCAGACTTCCTGAGAGCAAGCAGGTGAACACCACAGCACCATAACACTAAAAGTACCGTCAGATCTCCCTTAGGCCTTGACCCCGCTGCCTACTACAGCGCCCGCTGTGGCGGACGTTGCATGGACGAGAGCCCTCCCCTCAATGGCGCCGGGCCCGCTGCGAGGGGGGGCTGCAGCGCTGGGGCGAGAGCTGCTCCTGCTCTCAATAGAATTGAGAGCAGGACTCGCGTCGAGCGATATGGCACGCCCCCCGGCGGTTCAGCCAATGAGGGCGAACTTGCCGGGTGACGTCATGGCCGTGTCCCCGTCACTCCCCCGCCACCCCCCCCCCCCGGTCTCTCTTCCTGCAATGAGCTGCAGACCAGGTAATCGGCTGCACACGCCGCCAATCTCGCGGGCGCGCGTTGCAGCGGAGATACCGGGGCCTTAGCCGTAGGTGGGGGGGTAGGGGAGGGAATAAGGGTGTTACATATGTTTAGTAATACGTGTTTTTAAAACAGTTCTGTAAAATGAGAACAAATGCAAATTAAAAAAATTATACAGTATATTAAAATATCGCAACCTTGTTCGGATGTATTTATATACTGTGGGAGCACCTTAAAATTAAATCTAAAACAAAATTGTTGAGATATCTTTCCCTTCTTTTATGGAGTCATTAATGCCATTTGATGACACAGGATGTACCAGGAAGGCTAAATTATATTAAGATCAACAGCTACTTCCTCTGTTTTTTTTTTCTACAGCAGCGCAAGTCTGTCCATGTCCCATTCTTCTCGTGATTGTTTTTTTTTTGTTTCAAACAATGTTTATTTGTTTTTCAAATATAATCAGGGTAGGGGGTGGATACAGAATAAAAAAGGGAAAAGGAAAGGGTGGGTGGGGAACAACAGAACCAGCAACATCAAATCAACAATACACTTCAAAAGTAATAATCATAACTTTAACAATACTGATAAAAAAACAAAAAAGAAGTATACAGGGGAGCGAAGAGACCCTAGTGGTAATAACCTTAATAATTATCAGAATATTTGGTATAGTATGTGTCATGGGAGACCAGTACTTTTAACACCTTTACCTTCCAGGATCAATTCACTAGGCAGAACAAGGTAGAGGAAGAAAATGAGGTTTATTCTGGTGAGACCAGCAGACACAATGATACACAAAATACAAGAAATACACACTTATCTGGGGGGAGTCTCTAGCCTCACTAGGTGCAGGGCACCTGCTTCAAAAGGCTTACCCTGTCCGCTCTACGTCCAGGAACTCCACGGTACCCTTTTTGGGAAAGGTACCTGTCTATACCCGCTAACCGCGAGCACGGCAAAAGCTGGAACTTGGCTGCAATCTGAGAGCTCATCCTCAGCTAAGCCAGGCTTCTCCGGCAACTCCGTGCCGAGTGCTTTGCTATTCGGAGCAAAGCACTTTTTAAAAGCCCGCCAGCAACTCACCGGACCAAGCTCAAAATCGTCTGGTTCTCCGATCGGCCTGTCCCCTTACATAGACCTCGGGGTTCTGTTCAACATGGAGAAGGGGCTGGCGACCAGAGCACGGATCATAGTTATACCAGCCAATCGGAGCTGGGGGATCATCTGGCTGTACGCATCAGATGAGGGGGGGGGGGGGGTTGTCGTGGAGACTAAGGATGCCGGCAAGTGGGAAATTCGAACTTGCCAATGGGAATCATGCCTATTAGCAACAGCATCCCCTTGCCAGCCCTATACCTCCCACTGGGTAGGCTCCACCGAGTCTGGGAGAACAAAGAGTCTTCCCCGCGGGGAGCCCTTGTCTCCAGACCCGGTACTCCGCCCTTCACCGCTCATCAAACGTTTTGACACCACTCGACTTCCCTTCTGCTCTTTGATCCTTCATCACTATGCAAACATCCTGGCTATTTATCGGAATACCAGGACTGTCTGTATAGAGATGGATCCACATTTTAAAAGTTCATCTTTTTTACTGTACCCGGGCTCAGGATTGCAACTGTTACACTAAGCATTGCGGGCTGAAAATACGATATTCTAAAGGAAGATATTAGGGGGACAACATGCGGATGCGTACCCGCAGACCCAACGCAGGGGACAACTGATAACTTTGCCCCCTGACCTTGTACATATGTTTTAAGCACATTCCCACCCAAATATCCACCCTTATACTCCAGCTCCCGACATCCCAGGTTTATTGTACAACAGGAATGGTTATTATACACACAGTGTCCCCAGCTTATGGTGCTTCTAAGCTACCGGGGACACATGGTTTTCAGGGGTAACCAGTTGGGCTGGAGAGGATTGCCTACCCCTACCATCACAGAATGGTTTGTAACTTTTGCACAATTTTTCTATTATAGAAACATATTTTTTCATTTTTAATATCTTAAAATTTGTTTACATTTGTATATCTTGTAATGTCGCAATATCTTCTTTAAAGGCACTTAACAATGGATTCCAGATTTTTTTCTAATTTCTTCTTAGTATTGTTCATAAATGCTGTAAGTTTTTCCATTTCTAGAACGTCACACTTTTTTTGAAAGACTTGATAGGATGGTATATTTATTTGCTTCCTTGGAAGTGCTACAGTATTGTGCATCTAGCTGCTATTAACAGATGTGCAATTGATTTGTTTGTTGCCTACTGTATGACACATTAGGCACAGGTTTGGGCAAGTCCAGAATATATGGTATAATGTACCTCTACAACCACAATTTCTCCAGCACAGAGCGCTTGCTCCTTTGTAAATGTGTGCAAATCTATCTGGTGTTAAATACCATCTCATCATAATCTTGTACCTACAGTTAGGTCTGGAAATAATTGGACACTGACACAATTTTCATAATTTTGACTCTGTACGCCACCACAATGGATTTGAAATGAAACAACCAAGATGCAATAGAAGTGCAGACTTCCAGCTTTAATTCAAGGGGTTGAACAAAAATATTGTATGAAAGATTTAAGAATTGCAACCATTTTCATACACAGTCCCCTTACATCAGGGGCTCAAATGTAATTAAACAAATTAACACAATCATAAATAAAATGTTCATTTTTAATATTTTGTCGAGAATTCTTTGCAGGCAATGACTGCTTGAAGTCTGGAACGCATGGACATCACCAAATGCTGTGTTTCCTCCTTTGTGATGCTTTGCCAGGCCTTTACTTCAGCTGTCTTCAGTTGTTGTTTTTTCGTGGGTCTTTCTGCCTTAAGTTTTGTCTTCAGCAAGTGAAATGCATGCTCGATCGGGTTGAGATCAGGTGATTGACTCGGCCATTGCAAAATAATCCACTTCTTTGCCTTAAAAAACTCCTGGGTTGCTTTCACAGTATGTTTTGGGTCATTGTCCATCTGTAAAGTAAAGCGCCGTCCAATCAACTTTGCTGAATTTGGCTGAATCTGAGCAGACAATATATCCCTATACACTTCAGAATTCATCTGGCTGCTTCTGTCTTCTGTCACAACATCAATAAACACTAGTGACCAAGTACCACTGTAAGCCACGCATGCCCATGCCATCATACTGCCTCCACCGTGTTTTAAAGATGATGTGGTATGCTTCGGATCATGAGCCGTTCCAAGCCTTCTCCATACTTTTTTCTTCCCATCATTCTGGTACAGGTTGATCTTAGTTTCATCTGTCCAAAGAATGCTCTTACAGAACTGGGCTGGCTTTTTTAGATATTGTTTGGCAAAGTCTAATCTGGCCTTTCTATTCTTGAGGTTTATGAATGGTTTGCACCTTGTGGTAAACCATCTGTATTTGCTCTCGTGAAGTCTTCTCTTTATGGTAGACTTGGATAATGATATGCCTTCCTCCTGGAGAGTGTTCTTCACTTGGCTTTATGTTGTGAAGGGGTTTTTCTTTACCATGGAAAGGATCCTACGATCACCCACCACTGTTGTCTTCCACGGACGGCCAGGTCTTTTTGTGTTGCAGAGCTCACCAGTGCGTTCTTTTTTTCTCAGAATGTACCAAACTGTTGATTTGGCCACTCCTAATGTTCCTGCTATCTCTCTGATGGATTTCTTTTTTTTTTTGCAGCCTAAGGATGTCCTGTTTCACTTGCATTGAGAGCTCCTTTGACCGCATGTTGTGGTTCACAGCAACAGCTTCCAAATGCGAATGCCACACCTGGAATCAACTCCAGACCTTTTACCTGCTTAATTGATGATGAAATAATGAAGGAATAGCCCACACCTGTCCATGAAACAGCTTTTGAGTCAATTGTCTAATTACTTTTGGTCCCTTGAAAAAGAACGAGCTACATATTAAAGAGATGTAATTCCTAAACCCTTCCTCCAATTTGGATGTGAATACCCTCAAATTAAAGCTGATAGACTGCACTTTACGCCCATATTCATTATTTAACTGTAACTTGAATTTATTTTGGTACACAGCCGAAATAACAAAAATTGTATCCGTGTCCAAATATTTCCGGACCTAACTGTATTTTCTTTCATTATGGTGCAGATAGATGAGCTCGCCGCCACCTCCCATATCTCTGCCCAATCATCTTAAGAAATCTCTGTTCCTATATCTTTTTCCCATTGAGTCATATATAAGTGTGTTTCTTTTTTGTCTAGGGAACTCAGAGTAGAATATATATTTTAAATGAACCCCTTCTGATGTGTTTGTATTGTGTACATCTCTTCAAATTTGGTTAGATGTGTACTCCCTCTGGGATTTTTTTTTTAAATAATAAAATGCCTAATTTGTGTATATCTGAAATATTTTTAAGGTGGAATATTGTATTTCTTTAAATGTATATATTTTCCCCAGAAACATAACATTTTTAATCCTAATTATACGTCCTATAATAAATATATTGTTCCTTCCCGGTGTACATCCTGGGGAAATTCCTCATTCCTACATAAGGGGGTCATGAGTGAGGGTTTTCCTTTTAATCCTTTTTTTGTTCTCCCAATTATCCCAAGTACTGTATTTAGTGTGAATTTAACAACAGTGTGGTTATACACCTCTTGAGGTCTATTCTTTTTGGCGATCCACAGCAATGTGTCTATATTCTGTACCGGGATCTCATTTGCCTCAATCTCCACCCATTTAACCACCTGTGTGGGTCTATGCCAAGTTGGTAAATTACTTAATTGTGCTGCATCAAAATATTTGTTTAGTGACGGCAAAGCTAACCCACCATCTGTCATTAATGCACTAAGTATACTTCTTTTTATTCTCATTTTTTCTTTCCCCATATAAATGTATACATTTTGCCTTGCATATCATTTATAATATTGGTTGGAATATTAATTGGAAGGCTATGAAATAGATAAAGCAATTTACGGAGAGAATTCATGTTTACTGATATTATTCTGCCAATCCATGAAATACAATATTTATTTCACTCTTCCAGATCTCTCTTAATTGCCAGAAACAGTTCTGTGTAGTTAGCTTTATAAAGCTCCAAATATCTAGAAGTCAAATACACCCCCAGATATTTTATACTATCTTTTTCCCATTTAAAATTAAAAATGTATTTAAATAGTTTTAGTATCCCTGTCTCTACTCCTAATGTCAGGGCTTCTGATGTTGTGTTATTTCTTTTATCATTTAAGAAAAAAATGAATGTTGAAATCTCCTCAAACAGATTAGGCAGAGATGTCAGTTGTCTGGTGAGTGTTAATAAACTATCATCTGCATAGAGAGCTATTTTATACTCTTTTATCAAACCTTTGGTATTTTTATTGATTGTTAAAGGCTCTAGACTCAGCACAAATAATAAAGGTGACAGTGGGCAACCTTGTCTGGTCCCATTATTTATATTGATCACTCCGGAGCTGATCTTAGCCATCTCTAGCGTGGCTCCTGGTTGATTATAGAGATCCTTAGTTCCATTTAGTATATTTTCCCTGATCCCAAATTTCTCTAAGGTTATGAACACATACGACCAGTCTACATGGTCAAACGCTTTTTCAGCGTATGATCTCTGCCTGGTTTCAGAGTATGATCTCTGCCTGGTTTTGGGATTATAGAAATGGGTGCTCTCAACATTGAGGGGGGAAAAGGTATTTAAATGTTTTATAATAACTATTTGAGAGTCCATACAGACCAGGAGTTTTTGTATTTTTAAGGCCCTCAATCACTGCCAGTATCTCATCTCGTGAAATTTCTGCATTTAGTAAAACTCTATCTTCATCTTTCAAAGATGGCAACTGACAGGAATCCAAATAAGTTTGTAGTTGTTGTTTGAATATATCTGGGTTTTGTTTATGTTTATTTTGTAAATTGTAAAACATGCAGGACACCTACAAGCTCATATTGAACCCCCAAAATACCCACAACATATATATATAAGCATATAAGTGTCACAGAGGAGTTCTACTGAGCATGGCAATATATATTTAAACGTACAGAAAACCCGCACTGCTATTGTTAACCTGTGAGGTGCTGACTGGATGGAGACGTGATAATATCGATTGGAGAAAAACGAACCGTCTGTAGAACTCGTACACAACAATTGTATTAGTGAAATTTAAAATACTTATTAATAACTCTGAATAAAAAATAGGGTGTTAAAACGTAATTAAATACTGTGTTAGAACAGCACGTGACTGTATCCTTTGTACACACCCTGGTATAGGTGGGTAGATATAGTGTGATCCCTGATGGTACTAGAGATCAAATGCTATAAATTATAGCGACCTAAAATGTAGGAGAGGAGCCAAAGAAAGCCCACCGAAAGGACTGTCTCTATTGGAGTGCGTCTAGGCGTAGATTGCGCTCTAGAGAGATACACTCATGATAATGTGGCATATACTACGCTAGGTAAGACCTGTAAAGTATCCCCCCCAGATAGAGATTGCTCTGTGTTGGGTATAAATTCACCTTCATAGTATGAGTACATCTCTATAAGGGATATGTGTTGCCTATTTTCTAAGGTGCAGGCTATTAGGCAAGCAGTGATTACTGTGTAAGGTATAGCAAACTAGAGCAACTGTAGGAAATCACCAAAACACCTAGGAGGTGATTGAGGCCAGATAGGTATCTACAATGTTGGGTAGGTTGTTGGTGATGTCTGTCTGCTCTGCTGTTGTTGGTTCAGTGCCCCTTACTGTTGTAGCACAGTGTAAACCTAGCTGCCACACACAAGCAATGGCTTATGGTTAATTCCCTAAGCACACCAGGGTCTTATCATGCGCAGGAAGGTGGAAGCTGATGTCAGAGCAACCTCCACAGTGATGCGTGGGTAAGTATGATGCTTGCGCTAACTGTAAGGGTTAATGTGTGGACATAAACAGCTTGAGAAGCTATCAGCAGGTCATGGATCGCTGCATATGCCAACAAAACGAGTGTGCTGGAGTAGGGTATACAGGAGGTAATATGAAATGGGGTCAAAGCCCCAACACACCCCCGTCCCCCCCTCTCTACAGTTGGAGCAATAGCGTGCACAGAGTATAATGACATGGGAGACGGTTCTAGCTGATATCGCAGTGTCCCCTACATCAGCACTGATCCTGGTTATACATTGCCGATGTGCTCGAGAGACCTGCCTGTCTGTTAGGTGAGTAAATTCAGAGACTCCTGGGAACATGGAGGGTCCCGCAGTAATGATATACAGCGTGATCCATAGTAAATCATGCACATCAGGGGAAGTTTAAAGCCCAAACGCAGATCAATATCTTCAAGTTGAGCTGTTTAAATAAACAAACTTCCCGCGTGTGCAGGGAGAAAAATGCCAGTTAACATGCACATCAGGGGAAGTTTAAAGCCCAAACGCAGATCAATATCTTTAAGTTGAACTGTTTTAATAAACAAACTTCCCAAGTGTGCAGGGAGAGAAATGCATTGCCTAATCAACATGCGCTTCTTTATGCCTATATCCCTGCAATTTGGAGCTGTTGTGCGCCTAAAGTTTGAAAACCCAACCCCCTGATTGGCCGAAGCCTCCTCCACCCTCCTCCTCCTTCCCCCCTTTCCCTTCCATGACTGGTGCGATGCCTGCAGGAGCTGAGGGCACGCCTTCTCCCTCATAGGCACCCGCTCTCTCACAGAAGGGAGGGAGGGTGAGCTAGAGCAGAAGGTGCTGGCACATGCGGTGCCTCTCTTGGCTACCCGGTCAGTCACCCAGTCACCTACCGACCCAGTCACCCACCCAGTCAGTCACCCACCCAGTTAGTCTGTCACCCACCCAGTCAGCCAGTCACCCACCCAGTCAGCCAGTCACCCACTCGCACACTGTCCCACCCACTCGCACACTGTCCCACCCACTCGCACATGTCCCACACTCTGCACATTGTCCACACACTAGTACTTCACAATGCCTTTTTTGTTCTAGTTTTCTTGAGGTCATCCGACATTTATACAAACACACTCACACACACACACACCCATGCATACACAACCACACACACCCATGCATACACACACACACACCACACACACCCATGCATACACGCACACACACACCCATGCATACACACACACCCACACCCACACACCCATGCAACACACACACCCATGCATACACACATGCGCACACACACACACACACACACACACACACATGCACACACACACACATGCACACACGACAGGGGGAAGAAGAGGAAAGGCCGCGCGACCGAGCACCACCACTGCCCCGCTCGCCCCTCCGTGACCATCTCTAGTCCTGCGCAGAGATCAACGGGAAGCCGGGACAGGGAGAGAAGGGGGGGACACCCCCGCTACCATCTCCTGCCCCGCGGGTATCGACGGGAAGCCGGGACAGGGAGAGAAGGGGGGGACACCCCCACTACCATCTCCTGCCCCGCGGGGATCGACGGGAAGCCAGGTCAGGGAGAGAAGGGGGGGACACCCCCACTACCATCTCCTGCCCCGCGCGGGAAGCCGGGGTTGTGTGAGTGAAAGTAAGTCCTAGATAAAAAAAATTAAAGAAAAAAAAAAATTTGTTTAATATATTTTTTTTTTTACAATCCTTCACACACACACCACACCACCACACACAACACCCAAACACCACACACACACACAACACACACACACACACACACACACCACCACACACACACACACCCACACACACCCACACCACACACACACACACACACCCCACACACACGTAGCCAGGAGTAATTGAAGTCCAGGATTAGATTGTACTACAATAAATAAACTGTTATGTCAAAAACGAATGTTGTTATTAGTTCCTATTAGGAATTTATTCATTTTTTTAAGTGGGGGCGGGGCTAGGGGTAAACTATGGGATGGGCTAGGTGGCGAGTAGATTTTTTTTGGTTGGGCGAGTAGCTTTTTGGCTAATTTGTCAAGCCCTTGGTATACCTCAAATAACCACAATCCAAACAATGTATATGCAACACACTTTACTATGGTCCCATAGTACTCCCTGCAATACAATATACACACAATAAACAATCTCTGGTAGGTAACAACAACCCAATTGTCCCCCCAAAGTACTGAGGGTGCCCTGGGTACCTAGAACCTGGTGTCCGGCAAAACGATCCCACCCAGGAATATATGTGTATATGTGAGGGCAGCGCTACCCTCCCCATGTGATGTTGGTGTACATTAGTACCTTCCTGGTTACTTAGGTACACCAGGGTATGCTCAGACAAGCCACATCCGTGATCCCACAATGCAGGGCCTCCGACACAATTCCCGTCTCGCCTTACGTCCGGTAGTACCGCGCAGCCGTTCCACCAAGCCTGGGGAATCCTCCGCCGCGGTTCTGTCTGCTCCTCTAGATTTTCTGTACACAAAGGGGCAAGTCCCTTACTATTGGCCAGCCCTACAGTACTCCACTACGGTGTAGGGGAAACTAGCTGGGGCTACGGGGAACGGGTCTGGCCTAGTCCAGGGGGCTTGACTAGCTCCCTGGACACTACCTCTCCCTTCGCCGGCTCCATAAGGACTGAGCACGCCGCCTCCAGTCCGCGGAGGAAATCCTGAAAGACAGAACCCCCTCTTCCTGCCACACCAACCTCAAGATGGACACTGCCTTACTCACTGTCCATATGTATGTGGCTGAGCCAACCACAACATGTCCGACACAGTTCAATAAATCTCTCCCACATGACGGGACAACTGCCAGGTACCCTGCTACATATATGTATTTATGTACATATGTTCATTTAAATATTTATTTTCAGAAGAGGAAAGTGATTTCTCTGTCTCCTCATCCTTGGAAGCAGATATCTGCTTGGCCTCTTCCTGTGGGTGTTATCAGTAGATGAAGGTATAAGTACCTCTTAGTGGGCTACTCTGGGTGGGGTTGTTAGAGGAACCACAGAACGGTTCATTAAGTTTCCACCACTCCACTCTAGGGGGGCTACTCCCGGGGTACGGACCATCACGAAATGCTGCACAACCAACATACCAAGCTGCTGCTGCTGGAAATTAAGTAATAGTGAAAATAACCTTTGTCAGTTTGCTCAGGGGTTTATGGCTTAGATCTGAGACCTCTGAGCCTGCCTACATTTTGAGGATGTACCTTATTTTTTCATTCTCACCCTCTCAAAAATGAATGTATTATGATAAGTGTATAAAGTGACCTTTTCATCAAGTCATATAATTATTGTGTAGCAATGTTCGCTGTTTGCCTAAAGATGCATCATAATTCCTTTACAAGAACAAAGGGAACAGTTTTAGATAAGAAGATAAATAGCTTACTTCTACATGCAATGTTCCACAAATAGTCATAAAAGGGATTAGGTAACAGTAAACCGTTTGTTACAAGGAAACAGAAAATGTAATGTGATTTAAAATACTTATGGTCATTTTTGTAAAGGTGCCAATCACATACAGTACATATGATTACTGAATATAAAACTATAACATTCTACTGTAAGTTCACTTTGTTCTTAGTTAGACTGACCCTTTAATGGTAAAATCCATTCCAAACAATTGGAGGAATCAAACAAAATCAAATAATTATTTACAATTCACAATCTTATGGGGGTTTTCTTTTCTTTTAACAACACGCAACACTTAATCAGACATTCTCAATCCTTTGAAACCCACATAAGGAATAAACAACCCTGATAAAATTAGTTAAACAACTATACATTTACACAATAATTGTAGTTTAATCTATACTATTGTATGTTGAAGATAAGAAACTCGTGAGTGTACCTGCATGTCCTACACAGATCTCCAAACCCCACAACTGCAGACATGGATTCTGGGTAGTGACATGCCAGTGAACACAATGAGAATGTCACTTTTCGCCACTCTTTACATTTTAAATTGCCCCATTCAACTGACCAGTCCAAAATAATAAATCGTCTGTCTTTGAGTGGGGTCTCTAATTCAATCTTTCCTTAACCCAGGCTTTTTTGTACACGCTGTGTAAGGGCTGTTCTATACAGCATGCGTAGGGTGACCAGATTTTCAAAATGAAAAACTGGGACACAATAAAAAATTATTTATAAAACAAATTACATCACGTGACGCACCTCGTTGCCATGACAACGAGACACTGACTACAGGCGGTGACAAGTTCCATGACAATGTGGCATCACGTGATGCCTCGGCACAATAATGCGTCCCGTTGGTGGGGGCTGCAGTTTGTGTTTGTGTGTATAGGAGGTGGGCCCTGCAGTGTGTGTTTATAAATAATGAAGACATTAATTCAAATTTAAATCATTAACAAATTAAAATTGAATAAATAATTAATTGACAAATTAAAATTAAATAAAAAAATGTAGGCATTAATTAAAATTAAGATTTTTAAAAATGTGACATTCCTCACCTTGTGTGTATATTACATTTTGTAAAATAGGGTCTCTTGCTCTCCTCGTGGCAGTTACTGTCACATCAGATAGGGGAGAAGACCTCTGGGAGAGAACTGCACCAGCTCCCATGTCTGAAGCGTCGACTTCCAAAGTGAAGGGGAGAGAGGTGTCCGGATGACGTAGGATGGGCGCGGACACAAAAGCTTCCTTAAGCACCTCAAAAGCAAGAATAGCCTCCGGAGACCAGGAGGTGGTATCGGCGCCCTTCTTGGTCAAAGCGGTGATGGGAAGAGCAATAGAAGAAAACATTTTGATGAATTTCCTGTAATAGTTGGCAAAGCCGAGAAAACGCTGCACAGCCTTGAGTGAATTAGGCAGCGGCCAGTCGAGAACAGCTTTTAGTTTTTCTGGATCCATAGAGAAACCTTGGCTGGAGATAATGTAATGAAATACTTGAACAGGTGACTAGAAGAGGTCACTATAAGCCCTAACAATAGCACTCAGAAGTCACCATGCACAGGTAAGTATATGATGTAGTGGAAATATAAGTGTAATCACTAGGACCAAAGAAAGGAGGTAAATAACCTCCTGCCACAAGACTACAGGCAGCAGATAAAATCAAAAAATAATAAAAAAAAATTAAATAAACGACCGACGCAACTAAACAACTATGGGAAACATATATATACACGCACACTAGATATTAAAATCCTCGCGGAATGAACGGTGGTGGGCTATTGACTGGTGACATGCACATGTGTAAATACACATGTACTAGGGATATACAATGTAGTATGTAAGGTAGATGGACTGTACAATGCAGTCAAAGTCACGCCAGTATAGATCTATACAGAGTAATGGCTGTATATCATGCTACAGAACATCTCACAACATAAAGCGCTGCAAGAGGTATAAAAACCATCAAATATGCTCGTGAAATGAAACACTTAATATGGTATACAACCGCATGTCACTGCCCACACTAGCCGTTCTTCCTGGTGTGCGTCAACGCTTGACGCCACACCAGGAAGAACGGCCAGTGTGGGCAGTGACATGCGGTGAAGGTAGTATCACACAGATACAGCGACTCGCTGTTGTACTTCATGCCACAGGTGCCTGGATTCTATCTAGACTACTGATAGCGAATTTAAGCTATTTGCCCAGTAACGCTTGTATACCATATTAAGTGTTTCATTTCACGAGCATATTTGATCAGGCTACACACCCGCTGATTACGCTATACGCCGCTTTCCATCTGAATGCGGGGCTGAGGTTTTTATACCTCTTGCAGCGCTTTATGTTGTGAGATGTTCTGTAGCATGATATACAGCCATTACTCTGTATAGATCTATACTGGCGTGACTTTGACTGCATTGTACAGTCCATCTACCTTACATACTACATTGTATATCCCTAGTACATGTGTATTTACCAATGTGCATGTCCACACAGTCAATAGCCCACCACCGTTCATTCCGCGAGGATTTTAATATCCAGTGTGCGTGTATATATATGTTTCCCATAGTTGTTTAGTTGCGTCGGTCGTTTATTTAAATTTTTTTTATTATTTTTTGATTTTATCTGCTGCCTGTAGTCTTGTGGCAGGAGGTTATTTACCTCCTTTCTTTGGTCCTAGTGATTACACTTATATTTCCACTACATCATATACTTACCTGTGTATGGTGACTTCTGAGTGCTATTGTTAGGGCTTATAGTGACCTCTTCTAGTCACCTGTTCAAGTATTTCATTGTATTATTTTCCCTAAGCACCGAGGTTTTATCTCCTTTACTACTAGGTGAGCGACTAGTCACTCTGTGTTTATATACTGGAGATAATGTAGCCTAGGAAGGCAGTAGAGGTCTGGTGTAACAAACATTTCTCCATCTTGGCGTATAGGCGGTTAGAACGGAGCCTAGACAGCACCAGTTTGGTATGTTGAATGTGTTCCTCCAGGTCTTTAGAAAAAATGAGGATGTCATCCAGATATACTATGACAAATGTTCCCAACACATCTCGGAAGATGTCGTTCATGAACTCTTGAAAGACGGCAGGAGCATTGCATAAACCAAAGGGCATAACTAGATACTCATAATGTCCTGATCGTGTATTAAATGCTGTTTTCCACTCGTCCCCCTCCCTTATGCGAATGAGATTATAGGCCCCTCTTAAGTCGAGCTTGGAGAAGATAGAGGCCCCCTGGAGGCGGTCGAACAGTTCAGAGATTAAAGGAAGGGGATACCGATTCTTTACTGTGATCTTATTGAGTCCGCGAATGTCAATGCACGGCCTAAGTGATCCATCCTTCTTCTTCACAAAGAAGAAGCCAGCCCCGGCAGGGGAGGTAGAGTTGCGGATGAATCCTTTTTCCAAATTTTCTTGAATGTAGGACGTCATGGCCTCAATTTCAGGAACGGACAAAGGATACGATTTCGACTTTGGAAGGATGGTCCCAGGAATCAAATCGATAGGACAATCGTACGGGCGATGGGGAGGTAGAATCTCAGCTTGTACCTTGTTGAACACATCCAAGTACTCGTGATACACGTTGGTAGAATCGATAGAATGGAAAGAACGGAATCCAGACCGGCAACAGGAGAAGCCACAGGAGCAGAGTCCGCGGAAGAAGGCCACTGGATAGGGAGGGTTCCGGTCCAATCAATGCGCGGATTGTGGAGTTGAAGCCAAGGCAATCCTAAAATAAGTTGAACAGTAGGAGATCGAAAAATATCGAAAATTATTACCTCTTTATGACCGTCGGCCAAGGTCAGTGTGAAAGGGATAGACTCCCAAATGATAAATGCTGGCTGGAGTGGTCGGCCGTCGATGGCCTCGAGACCAATAGGAGCTTTTCTTCTGACCATAGGGATTTGATTCTCAAAGGCGAAGGTTTGGTCCAGGAAGTTACCACCAGATCCAGAATCAATGAAAGCTTTTACCTGCAGGAAAAGGTCAGGACCCTCCAGAGTGGCAGGAAGCAAAAACTTCTTTGGGAGATTTTCGGGGAGAGAGGGGCAAGGAGAGACAGTACCCACTAGAAGCCCCTCTACCTTTACTGGGTGTTCCCGTTTCCCAGCTTCAGTGGACAATTCTGGAGACGATGTTCCGGAGAAGCACAGTAGAAGCAGAGTTTATTCAGACGGCGTCGCATTCTCTCCGTGGCCCGAAGTTGCTGGCTACCGATTTGCATCGGCTCCGGAGCCTCCAGTGCCAGGAGAGGTGTTGTGGGCGACCTGTGAGAAACAACAGAGGAAGGAAGAGAGCGAGAACTGTGTCTCTCGTGCCGTCGCTCCTGGGTA
This sequence comes from Ascaphus truei, assembly GCA_036426205.1. Classification (NCBI taxonomy): domain Eukaryota; kingdom Metazoa; phylum Chordata; class Amphibia; order Anura; family Ascaphidae; genus Ascaphus; species Ascaphus truei. The sequence continues at coordinate 147,304,725 of CM071568.1, read as the reverse complement.
CGCTGGTCCATGCATACGCTCAGGGTAATCAACTCCTCCAGGGAAGAAGGCCGGGCATGAGTAGCAAGATCATCCTTCAAGGTGTCTGAGAGTCTGTGCCAGTATGCGGCGGCGAGTGCCTCATCATTCCATTGGGTCTCCGCGGCAAGAGTACGGAACTCGATTGCGTACTTGGCAGCAGATCTTCGGGCCTGTGAAATATGGAAGAGAGAAAATGCGGCTGTCCCGCGCCGTGCAGGAGTATCAAATACTTGCTGAAATTCGCACCTGAACAGAGGATAATCTTGGGTTAGTTCGCTTTTACATTCCCAGAGGGGGGAGGCCCAAGCGAGGGCGTCTCAGGTAAGCAAGGCGTAGATGTAAGCCACCCTAGAACGACCAGTGGGAAACAGGGAGGGGGACATCTTGAATGGCACCTCACATTGGTTTAGGAAACCGCGGCAGGCGAGGGGTCCCCATCGTAGCGATTAGGTGATGGAATACGGGGTCCAGAGCTGGCATAGGTTGTGGCAACCGGGGGTGCTGGAGCCATGGGACTCTCCTGAAGGGAGAGTTTAGCCAATTGCTGGCAGACTGTGGACAGCTGATTGCTCACAAATTGTAAGGCCTCAAGTGAAGGACCTGTACCCACCTCAGGGGGGTCTGCGTTTGTTGGCTCTGCATAATGTCACGCCTGTATGCCCGCAGACCTGGCAAGACCCCAATACTGAGGTGGGAACGGTATTACCACACACCCACAGCAGTGAGGGCAAGCCCGGAGTGTGGTATGGAGTTGTGGGGCCTGTTGGAAGATAGTTAGTAATACTTGCAACGCCTTGGTGGTATAGCGTAAGAATAGTGGTGTCCGTGCGCCAGAGTCCAGGGATCCAGAAATCAGAGTAGTCAAGTTCGTAAGCCAAGTCCAGGGGTTACAGAGGTCAGCAAGGTAGAGTTCGTAAGCAGGGTTCAAGGGCAACAGAGAGCAGGGTAGTCCAGGACGAGCAGGGGTCAAACCAGGGAAATCCAGAGATAAGCAGGAGCAGGAACAGGCTGGAACACAGAGAGAGCAAAGCATAGGACTGCACACACAGGGATAACAGAAGCTATGCAGAGCAATGATAGAGAGGACAGACAGGGGTTATAAAGGAGGGAACACCAATAGGAAAGTGAGGAGGAGCAGAGGGAGAAGTGGGAGACAGCAGGGATAGGTGAGGAGGAGAAGGAGGAGGAGACAGGGGAACCAGTCAGAGAGATCGCTTGCAGGGCATGGGAGGAGGAGTTAGGAGACTGAAAAGCCCTAGAAGAGGAGCGTGTGCGCGCGCCCTCTGTAATCTGAGAGTGCGCACACACACAGGCTGCGTCACGAGGCGCACGGAGCGCCGCGTGTACACCTGCGGAGGGGAATGAAGGAACGGAGGGAACAGCCACTGGAGGTAAGGGAATGGGAGTAGATACTGAGGGGGCCTGAGAGTGGGGGACGTCGCAGCAGGGGCTCAGAGACCACGCAGGTGCGCGAGTCTTGCGGGGCGCGCTCCGTGGTAAAGGAACGACGTCAGAGGCTGCCGGAGAGGGACAGGTGTGGGTAAAAGAAGGGAGGCTGGCAGGGGAAGGGACAGAGAGGGTGACATCACGGATACAAGAAGGGGAAGGAATCCCCTGAACCGTCACAAGATGAGACAAGTCAAATTATGCCAAACATTTCATGATTAGGAAGTGCAAAGGACAGATCTCTGTTTCTCACGCAAAAATAGAAGCTTGGTTGTCATATTTCATACTCAGGCGAGTATATTAAGTACACAGACAACAGCGAAGATGGTATTTGTCTAAGTATTAAAGACAAAAGTTATGAAGTCTTTTATATATTGAGGTAAAAGTCAAAAGAAAGTTTTTGTTTTTTTCTTCAGTCGTAAAAATGTCATCCAGAGAAATTGATGAAAAGGGGTAGGTTTAAGTACACACACAAAAAAGTATGTTTTCAGTGTGTTTTAGTAAACAAGGCTTTAGAAGATAAACCCTGCAGCTGGGATTAGGAATTAGATTTCAACTAAGGGAGTGTCCATGCTAGAACACGTGAAATCTCCATTTCCACTCAAGACCCTTTTGGAAAAGATTCGATCAATGTTAGATGATAACGTAAGATAGATTCTGTTCATTTGATCCTTTTTATTTTAAGAAATTGTTTGCATTTTATACTCTATGTTCTTGTAATAATCTTTTTCTGTACCCTAAGCACTGCACTTTTTGTATATAAAACCTAAACTTTAATAAGTAATACTTTGGGCCCTAATTGAACTGTTGCATGCTTTTAAGAGAGTAATTTACATTTTCGGACACATTTTGCTACAACAGATTTTTGTGTGTTAAGTGCATACAGTAGTTTTCATAGTAAACAGGAACCACCTTTCTTTCGCTATCTTTCATGAGGGTCAATAGTCTATCCAAGTTTGCAAGATCTTGGGGATCAATTTAATTCATGCACATGTTCAGTAGCATATATTTACTCCTTTTAGAGAAATGTTTATGCAGGAGCATGTTGCGTGCAAACAGATTGACATCCTTGACTATGTCAAAGAGGTCAAAGTTTGCGGTGGCTACAAAGGATAAACCCTTGGGGAGAATTTGGGTATCCATATCAGTCAGTGGAATGTTACTCAGATTCAGAATATGGGTTTCGTTATTATGGAATCCGATATATCGATGACATTCTGTTTATCTGGAAGGGATGTAAACAAGCACTCCAAACCTTTACACAACTGCTGAACTCAAACGATCACAATTTAAGATTGACCACAGAGGTTAGCGATACACCAACTTTTTCGATTTAATCATCTCCAAATACCTGGAGGGTACACAAAAACAACTATGTACAGAAAACCAACTGCCACAAACAGCTATTTAAGCGCGGGCAGTCATCAACCACAACCACAAATTCATGCTATGCCAGCTGGCCAGTTCCAACATATATGCAGAAATTGCACTGATCTCTGTGATTTTAAAATACAGGCACAAACACTGAAGACATTTTTTTCTGGAAAGAGGCTCCTCCACACAGATCAAAAAACAATATAACAGAGCACTTAAGACTCCCAGGCAATCACTGCTTCATAACAAAGTACAGACAAATCCAGAAAAACAAATAAGATGCATTGCAACATTTAATAGGCAGTCGAAAGACATTTAAGATATAATGCAAAAGCACTGGCATGTATTACTCTATGACAAAGACCTAAAGGATACACTTAATATACGCCCCAGTATTATGTGGCAGGTATCTAACAACATCAAGGACCTTCTAGTCCATAGCCACTTTTAACAAAAAAGGCATCAGACAACTGGCTAGGCAAACAATGCAAGGGCTGTTATAAGTGCCATAAATGTAAAGCCTGTCACTAGGGCCACCAACAGGGGGGGAGAGCTAGGACAAGTGTCCCGGGCCCAGTGGTTGCAGGGGCCTATAGGACGGACAAAGCAGCTGGTCCTCTCATAGCTGCTGGCCCTGGCTCTCCCCAGCTGTGATATCCAAAAAAGATGATGGAGCACTGCTTCAAAATGAAAGGGCTGGAGGCTAACTAGTGAAAATTAAAAATGCTTTATTCAAAGATGCATAGTAGCCATCGCTACAAACAGGGTCTTCTAATGCGTTTCGCGCCTGCGTGGCGCTTTATCAAAGAGTGACCTGTGTTCTAAAAATGCTCCCTAAATACCAGCTCAATGGTATAGGACAGTCAGTGAGGGAGGACTGCAGCTGGGGAGAGGATGGGCCAGACGAGCTAGGGGAAGAGCGGGTACAGCAGAGGCCAGTGACCATCCCTAAGGTAGGTAAGTTTGTATTTATTTGGTGGTTTTTTATTTTTTATGTATTTGGGGCTTGGTGGGGGCTTTTTTTGTATGTATTTGGGGATGTTTTTTGGGGGGTATATATTTGGGGGGTTGGGAGGGGGTTGTATATATTTGTGGGGTGTATGTATTTGGGGTGGGGCTAGTTGTATGTATATTGGGCTGTGGGGGTCTGTATTTATTTGTGGGTGTGGGGATATGTAAGTATTTGGGTGTGAGGGGTCTGTATGTATTTGGGAGGTGGAGGGTCTGTATGTATTTGGGGGCTGGAGGGTCTGTATGTATTTGGGAGGTGGGGGTTGGTATGTTTTTGGGGGTAGGGGAGTTTGGTATATATTTGGGGGTAAGAGAGTTTGGTATGTATTTGGGGGTGGGGGGAGAGTTTGGTATGTATTTGGGGGTGGGAGGAGAGTTTGGTATGTATTTGGGGTGGGGAGAGTTTGGTATGAATTTGGGGGGGAGTTTGTTATATATTTGGGGGTGCGGGAGTTTGGTATGTACACTGGCGACACACTTTATTCGAGCTCGGCTAGTCCCACGAATTCGGGTATACCCGGGTGTATTGAGGTTTGTGATTGTTTTCTGCCCGAGTGCATTGGGTTATTTTCCAGGCAGGCATTGAAGCATTTTATTCCCGCTGGCTGCAATACTGCACAGTATATATATATATACTGCTTTACAATTCATGAATTTATGCCATCTGGTAGACACGCGAAGCATTGCAGCCTATTAAATCCTAATCATTATCATTTAACAGATCAGCCGCCCGTCAGCCAGGCATGAACCCAGGCTGGGAAGGCAAACGCAACGGGGCTTGTCAGAGGTGAGGAGCGGCGCATTCCAGGTATCTGCCAGGTACATACTGGGTATTTGCTCGAATAAAGTGTGTCGGTGCAGTATTTGGGGGTCTTGCATATATTTGGGGGTGGGGATTTCTTGTATTTGGGGGAGTGGTTTTATTTGGTATGTATTTTGTGGGGGGGTTCTGTGAGGGGGAGGGAATGTGTGAGGAGGGGGGATTGAGAGAGAGTGGGGTAATTGATGGAGGGGGAGTGTGAGAGGAGAGGGGGTATTAGAGAGGGGATGAGTGACGAAAAGAGGGAGTAAGAGTGTGAAGGAGGGGAGAGAAATTCATGCATGGTGGGGGGGAGTGAATTAATATGAAGAAGGGGCATTGAGTGAGAGTGGGGTAATTGATAGAGGGGGGTAGAAGGAGAGAGGGGGGGGAATGAGGAAGAGTGGGAGGGGGGAGAAATAGGGGGCTCGCGTGGTGTGAAATGAGAGGGCTTGTTAGACCACTGACACAGCATTTAGCCAATTCTATGTAGCAAGGTCCCCTTACCTCCCAGGCTGTAGGGTGGGGAGACGGCTGCGGAGGCACACAGGTGCCGTTGGAGATGTGGGCAGACCTGGCGGGAATCAGGGAGCTCGGCGATTGGGCTGTAGGCTGGTGATCGGGTTGACAGAGCTCCGCGGCGTACCCAGCTAGCGGGGGCTGCCATCTTGTAATCTCGTGCATGTGCACTAGAGCCGATGCGCATGCGTAAGACACAGAGAGTTGCGGCGGTCATTACCAGGTTCCGCAAGGGGGGCTACAATTCCCAGCAGCCCCATGGGCTGCGTTCCAGGTGGATGCGCACAGCCATTAGGGCTGTTAGATCCACGGCAGATGGAAATATACATTTGGCGCGCCTGAGGGATATCACACAAGTCAGAGCAGGGACTGCAAGTGAGTAGGCAGTGTCTGGGTGCAAGTGGCTCCTAGACTAGGCCAGATACCTCCCCAGATCCCAGCTAGGCCCCTGACCCTATCAGCTTGTGGTGCTGTAGGGAAGGCCCCAGAAAGGGGCGCTACCCTTAGCTTCATAGGGACTGGTGCAGCATCAGTAAACGACGCCACGCGGTGTGCTTGGCCTGCGGTCTAGGATCAGACCCAGGCATATATATATATCAGAGACTCTAAAGGTGAGACCCTCCAAGGGGAGTTCTCCCCACACAGTGGATTGGACACACGCGGACCGGAAAGGATTCTTAGAGGCCCTGCGTCGTTGGATCAGACTGATCCTTCTGTTCCTTCAGCGGTACCTCGGTAAAGGAGTGCCCAGAGAGGTAAACGTACACCAACGATCCACAGGGGTAGCGCTACTCCCTACACTTGGGTGGGATTGACACTGGGGAAGGACATCAGTGATATTGGTGCCCCACACGGGGATATATACACATCCTATAGTATTTTGAGTGCACTGTTATTATTATTTTTGTGCTGTGTTGTATGTGGTTAGTAAATATCATTGTTATAAACCTGGTGTGTGTTTACTGGTTATATTGCCATTTTGTTCTCCAATGCAACTACAACACACATCATTGCAAAATGCTCAAGGAACTGAATTGGTCATCACTTGAGTCTAGGCGCAAAGTTCATCTTTCCTATCTTGCCTTCAAATACTTTCTGGGCAAGCTACCCGTCTATCTGAACAAGCTCCTCACCCCTACCACATGCAGCACTTATCACCTGTGACTCCAAAAAGACTGTTCATGGTCCCACGGTTCAGCAAAGTATCCGGCCGATCCTCCTCTTACCGTGCACCCCAAAACAGGAACAATCTACCGGAGACTCTCATAGGCACCACCAGTCTAAATTCTTTCAAAACTGAAGCTGTCTCGCATTTTAATCTGGTCTGTAACTGTTACATATGCCCATAATATATATTATCTCTAACTGTGTATGCAATGTCTTGTATATAATGTTCACTTGTGTAACTGTTCACTTATGTAACTGTATTTGTAACAATGTATTATTTGTCATCTTAACTCTATACCCAGGACGTACTTGAAAATGAGAGGTAACTCTCAATGTACTACTTCCTGGTAAAACATTTTATAAAATAGAATAAATAATGGTTCCTGTGAGGGGTTATCCTGCTGCGCTAGGATCCCTCCCAGGTGGAGGCGCTGTCACCCGAGAAACGAGACAAGCCCAGGCTCCCAGCAACGGAGGCATAGGTCTCCTGTGAGCCACACAGGAAATTCCCAGCACGCGTAGTCCCTTAGTCACGGGAAGGGGGGCAACATATAAAACTGAGGGGGCCACCTATTTGGCCACATGCAGATGCGGCCTGAAATATGTTGGCATGACACAGACAATTTTGGCCGTTGAGTTATGAAGCATATTGGCTCTATACACAATGATTTGGACGCACCATATATAGGATCTCTCTGTGTGTGCGGCATTATGCACACCCCATATGTTTGGAAAAACATCTCCAAGGTAGCACCCACATCCACATTGACCTACATTGGTTGTGCGAGGACTGTTCGCCCATTTCAACCTTTTAAAAGACACTGCAATCTCTGTAAAGTTTAGATTCTTGCTGCCCTACTCGCCCAATGCCTCAAAGCAAAAACCTTCCAAATGTTTTATTTTATTAATATTATTATTATGAGGACCAGAAGGTTCCCCACCCAATTCCTGAGATATTAATCATTTAATGCACAGGTAAAAAGTGAAGGGGGAAAAAAACAACATGGCTGTTGAGATCAACGTGAGAACAATATTGTGTCCACCTGTCAAAAAGTTTGGCCCAGTTGAGGGATGGAGAGTCCCTGAAACTTGATGTACTGTGGTTCTGGGGGACCTCTCCCAGTTTACCTCGTGGAACAAAAAACAAAAAATATGACTTGCAGTTTTAAAACAATTGTCTTCAACCTTTAAAGAACTGCAGAAAACATTAAAGATTACAACTCCAGAAACTCACGCTAATAATATTGCAGTTCAACAACAGCGAGGACCTACTGATCTCATCCTGTAAAAAAGGGGTGGGTTAAAAAAACAAAAACTGGTAGCTGCTTTAAGTAAACAGACGTTGACATGGTATTGTACCCTTAATCATATTGCTGGTTACTCAGAGGTCAAAGTGCAATGGTGCAAGGGGTTACTGACTCCATTGCCATAGTACCATTACTTTTTCATGCACAACTTTATTGTTCTTAAGGTATTTATTACTAGAATCTCCTAATTTCAGTTTTCAAAGTAGCAATCCCTCTACAACCTGTTTATTGTTTAATTGTCAGCGGTAGTAGCCATGGCAACTTCTGTTGTCTTTAATGAGTGTGAATGGCAGCAGCCATTTTAATCTCCCAAGGAGGCAAATTTTCAGCAACTGATATTTCATATTACTGATTTAAACCACACCTATGGCTCCAAAAAACTCTGTCCCATTATTTGTCATCGAATTTCCTGAAATCAGACACAGGAACACTACTTTTTAATGAATTCTGACCACTGCAGTCAATTAATAATACATTAAAAGACAAGTAAAAGCAGCTAAAAAAATGTTTCATATTAAAAAAAAAACGTTAATACACAGTTGGTATCTCAATAATTTCAGTGGAGGGGGGGGGGGGATTGCGGGGGGGATTGCTGCTTTTTATTAGAGACTGCTTATTTGTAAAAATGCACCATCAAAGCTTCATAGGATAACGTCTAAAAACATTATGGAGCACCGAACTGTAAGCACTGGGATTAAACATCAGCAGAGAACAGAAATTAGAGTGTAAATTATTTGGGGCAGGGTCTCCTTTTGCCTCATGTTGTCATTTATCTGTTACACATTCCCATTGTTTGTAACCTATTTACTGTACCGCCTATTGTAATGTTGTAAAGCGCTGCTTACATGGTTGGCGCTATATACATAAAATTATACATAAATATAGGATATATATCAGTGGTCTACAATTTAGCATAGGTTGAACTTGATGGATGTAGGTCTTTTTTCCAAGCTCATCTACTATCTAACTATGCCACATACATACAAAGGATTAATATGCATGAACTAGCAAGGGAAAGCAGAGATGGGAGGGGAGTAGCTGGCTTGAGAGGGACAGCTTTAAGGAGGTACTAGTAAGGGGCAGGGGAAGTCAGCGCACTCAGTGCTGGGGCTGTGGTTGTGGAAGCGACAAGAGCAAGTGTAAATAGATAAGGTTTCCATGTGGGATTGCGCCTGAGAAAGCAACGTGTGGACTGAAACATTTCTAATCGAAACCCAGACTTTCTGCCACAAGCCTTGTTCACACTGTGGAGCGAGAAGGCGAAGCGAGGACAGAGGAGGATCAACTGGTGATTACAGAACAAGATCTGTGTGAGAGAACAGACACAGGCAAGAGGAAGAAGAAGATAGAGAAGAGGATCTGGGGGAGGGGAGAGAAGAAAATAATATATATATATATATATATATATATATATATATAAATAAAAAAAAGGGTAAAGTGAAAAAGAGCAGCGAGAGGGGCATGAGATAGACCAGAAAAGCTGGAAGGAAAAAAGGAGAAGATGAAGAGAAGGGTGGCAGGGAGAGAATAAGGTAAAGTGCAGAAGGAAAGAGAGTGGATAATGTAAAGGTGAGCAGGGAGGGGAGAAAGCAGGTGAGATAGAGGGCAAGGAGATAAGAGATTAGAAGAGGGATAGGGTTAAGGGAGGGGGGTGAACGAGCAGAATACTGTATATACTGTAGATACACAAGCACATGCAGAGCAAGGGAAAGCTGAGCCAGGCTACCAACAGTGAGAGGGAGGCAGTGTTGTATGAGACAGCCGTGTGCCCAGGTGAGATTGGGGAAAGATTAGGGGACTGCAAAGGGGCAGTGTAACAGGGGAAGGCACCGGAGGCAATAGAAGAAGAGTATTTTGTAAGGGAGAAGGAGGAAGACGGGAAGGGAGCAGCAGGCGTGTGTCTCAGCCTGTGTGCAAGAAGACATCAAGAATGAGAAGCTTTTCCCCACTCACATGTATGTGGATTTGTAGGGTGCTGCTCACACTCAGCTGCTTAGTGCTCTGCACCAACCAGGTAAGAGCCGGGTCCTTCTGTCCTATGTACTTGTGTTGTGACATTGACTATTGACTTTCCTATGCTTTGGTCTTCCCATGCTGGGACACTGTTCTCACTAGGAGAGGGGGAGAGAGAAAGAGGGGGGGGGGGGATGGAGAGAACGGGGGGGGGAGGGGGAAGGGGGGGGGGGGGGGGGGGGGGAGAGAGAGATGAACGAACTGAGGCAAGAGAAGGAGAGGAAAAGAATAGAAGATAGGGAGAAAAGGCTAAGAACAGATAGAGGACAGAGAATGTAATTAGAGAGGAAGAGGCAGATGGTGTATCATGGGAAATATAAAATTAGGGAAAACATATTCAAGAATCCCCTTTCCTATACTACTAGTTAATGTGTACCAGACAACATGTGCTTTACAAGAAAACCGAAGTCATGGAAACTCCCCACATCCTATCATTGTGCAATGAAAAGAAAGTAAGTCCAGCCTATGTACATCTCTCTCTCTCTCTTACATTAATGTAAATCTAATTGGGAGAAGAAAAAAGAAAATCAACATGCACCAACTTGGTAGGTGTATTTCAAGAAATGAAAGCTCGAATCAATCAGTAGTAAAGTTTACACTTTCAAAATATTGTCTTCTCCCCATGACTATTCCAGTAATTAGGACATGTGGTTTTGTTTTCCTTGTTTCTGTCAAATGCTGCAGATGTGATAAAGGGCATTACAGTTATCATCAAGTTGTATTCTATACATTAAGAAAAAAGTACCTAAATTTAGATTTACATGTTTAACATCTTCACTGTATATTTATCAATGGTAGTATCAAAGCAAAAGGATGACTCCTGTTTGAACATTTGTGACTCCAATAAGTGAGCCTGATATTTCATTAGGCCTCGTTCAGGGTGCCAGAGGCAGGAGTTGGAGGGCGGGCGGCAGTCTGCTGGGCGATGTGTGTTCATCCCCAGCAGACTTTTTCAGGAGTTGAGGAGGCGGGGAGGGGGTGGGGCTACAGACCTGAGCTTAGGGATCCAAGTTGCAGCCTTGAAATCATTCTCAAGAATGATTTCATTGGCTGCCGAGGTGCCAGTGACGCTGCTGCAGCTTCAAAAAACTACTTGGTTTGTTTATTGAAACTGTAGCCAGCGTCAACTCAGTACTTCGGAGACAGGGCAGCTGCTACCCTGACAACCAGTATTCAATTTGAATACATTGTGTCCCACGGCAGCTCGCACGTCAGCACGCCCTCCCTCCGAAGCCTGCACCCTGAACGAGGCCTTGCTCACGCGGCGCGCGCTTGGCAGACAGATAAAATTGATTTTAGGCGCTCTGAAGGGTCACATGACCCTTCAGCAACCAATCAGTGCCAGACACTGCATGGCCACGGCCCCCCGCTCACGCTTGAAAACAATATGCAGGACAGCCGAGTGCTCATGCTTGGAGAGTTGGTGACGTCATCGTTCTCAAGCATGAGCGCGCTCAGCGGCAGCATGACAGCAGTCTAATGGCAAGATTGGACTTTAAAATCTATGCATGTGTCATGGAACAGAAATACCCATTTCTGCCTTCTCTGTTTCACCCCCCCCTTTCCTTGGCAGTTCTGCCTGCTAGCTGTATTTGGATGTTACTTTCCTTGCAGTTTCACTCCCAGTGCAGATGGAATGGATACATTATGTTGTCTTTTTTCCTTCCAGTCTGTCACACCCCTGGTTGCCCTGGCAACATCTACAGTCCTCCAAGTTAATGGGCTTTCCCATTCCCCCCTGTCCCTGCTGACAGTTAGTATGGCCTGACCCCTATCCCTGTGTCACAAGCAGTACCCACTGTCTTTTACTTCCTGACATTGGCAGAGTGAGTACATTCATGTTACACCCCTATGGCAAGGCCAATTCTTTTCACCTGCCCTTACTACAAAGCACCCACAGAGATACACCTTTCCAACACAAACATCTTATCCACAAGTGCCTGTTTTTATTGCTGCCTTCCTAAATAAAGTGAAGAAAATATACAGGACTTGTTGTGCTTTGGAAAGAGGGCTGAGTTGAAGCTAGCTGGGTTCATTCATACCCCAGACATGACCCTGGATCCAGAATAGCATGCTTCATTTCTCTTGATATCTCTGTCAAATTCATAATTTCAGTTGGTCATTGCTACCAGTGATCAGCCCCATTCAGGAATCGCCTGAATCCATACACCTAATAATATTGGCGTATATTGGGATGTGGCAAACTGTACAATGCATGCAAGCAAAATACTTCCCTCTCCCCTGAAACATGCTGCAGTGCACACAGTAGCCCACAGGTCTTCCACAGTGTCACTGACTATGCCTTTTTTATTTAACCAACAGTAGAGTTCACCCATATTCCGAGCATTCAAAAACCTTCCAGATCTCTTCTTCACATGTACTGTGTATGGTATACATGAAAATAGACCTGTGAAGTTTGAAACCTCAGCACAGTTACTGTACATCTGTATACCGGCTTAGGGCATACTTAGAAATTACATTCATGTCTCAGTGGGCTAGATTCACCAAGCACTATTTGCTTATATAATGTGACGTTACCCTAAGTTAACGCCAATTACTCATAACCGTATATACTGCAGCAAATAACATGACATGAACCTGGATTTACAGCCTTAAAAGGCATGGCGTTATTTGTAACGGCCGTTATTGCACATGTCATTGTAGCCTAAAGGATATTCATTCATATTCATTCACTAAGCTCTGCTAAGATTAACGCCAAGAAATAATTCTATGTTATTGAAGTCATACCTACTGTAAATCTTATGTTACTCCAATGCAGACGCTGAGAGAGAGAGGGAGACACAAATGTAGGAGAGGGCCCATTGTCTTATACACCTCCTCTTTCTCAAGCCCTATTATGTCAGTGTTTGGCTGACATTAACACCAAGACATAAATAACGTCACATTATTTAAAAATAACGCAGCATTATCCTGAAATAAAGTGGCATTAACTGTGTGCTAATGAGCTATTATTTGAGCATTTGATTGCCTTGGTGAATAAGGTGTTACGTCAGGGTAACTAACGGCCATTCCTGTTTTAAGTAACGTCATGTTATTTGCTATGATTTAACCGAGCTAAGTGAATGTATCTCTTTTGGGCATATTTATCAAAGTGTGGGTACTGGTTATCCCATTCACTTCAATGGGAGTTAACTCTGCAACAGGTGCAATAAGTCATACCAGCACCTGGTAAATGTGCACCATTGTATTTTTCCTGCTAAAATATGAAATCAATCAATACAATTAAGAGTTGTAGGAAAGTGAAGTAACTCAGCTAAGTGCTATACTTTTCTACCATTTTTTTTTTTTTTCATCGGCAAAGATTTGTATTTGTCTCTTAATATTAGGTCCAAAAGTCACACTGCAAACGTCACTATGACACATTTCAAGGAGCATGCAATTTTAACATCTTTACAGGCTATGTGCAGAACAGCATAGAAATCTGCAGCAATAACAATGAACACGACAAAGTTGTAACGCAGTTCTGAGAAAATATATATATTTTTCCCATCTCTACTGAAATCAGAATCAGAATACGCGATCAAGAGAAAAAAGGAAAAGCAAGTTAAGAGAAAAATATAGGAGTGAGACCATTGTGTACGCAGACTGTGGAAAGGACATACAGTATTACATATGGGAAGCAATTAAGTAACCGCAGCAGATGTTTTTTCCTGCACGGGAAACACGTTTTCCTGTTTCCCTCTCACCTCTGACCTTTAGGCAGCCTAGCCAAGGGTGGAGTATGAAATCCATGAAAGGAAAGGAAGGCTGGCCCTAAGAGGGGTATGTCAGACAACAGAAACCACAATTTATCAGGGAAAAAATGACAAGTAGTTGAGTCAAGGCTATAAATGTACCGAAGATGTTACAGATTAAATATTGCAGGTATATTAGATAAACAAATGAAACAGCATGTGGGTTTTAAAATAGACGTCATCACTTTGCGGGCAGTTAACGCTGTAGATGAATCGTCTCTAAACAATAGGCTGTTAGTTTGGTGCAACGTATAGAGGAAGCCCGCAGTTTGGCTCCCGGACTACACAAATCCAAACATGCACACACATTTTCATTTCACTTCCAATGACTTCTTTTACTGTAACAATAATAATGATATAGCTTTGTCCATGATAATATATAAAGTAACAGTATAAAAAGCAAGGCATCTCAGCCGAGTGCATGCACCCCTGGAAAGTTCCTGGGGCATATGAACTGAACGTTGCAAACAGCTTTTTTGGCACACAATTGGTGCAAGGAAATTGTATTTGAATTTGCGCTTGTCTACGCTGCACGCATCATAACTTGACAAAAGTGAGTTTTTTTCATTCTGTGTACAGAAATGGACTGTGTTAGGGGTACAGAAGTTAAGAGTATGTACTAAAAAATAACGCTGTTGTGTGATAAGAAAATGGTTAAAGTTCATCAAACTTTATTGCCAAGTTGAACTTAGTGTTAACCCTAAACAGTCTGTTTATCTTGTAAGCTCAGAATGAAGTTGCTATGCATCAACCACAAATGTGTTTAATTAATTGTTTGTTCTTGTATAGTGCTGCTAGTTTTACATAGCGCTTTATTTACAGAGACTTTTGCAGGCACAGGTCCCCTGCCCTGTGGAACTTACAATCTATGTTTTTGGTGCCTGAGGCACAGGGAGATAAAGTGACTTGCCCGAGGTCACAAGGGGCTGACACCAGGAATTGAACCAGGTTCTCCTGCTTCAAACTCAATGCCAGAGTCAGTGTCATAACTCACTGTGCCACTCCTTGTTTGATATAGCAGGAATATATTCATTTCATGGTATGGCTATAATAAATAATATTGCAATACTTTATATTTACCAACACTATTTGCAAATACAAAACACGCATCATTCTGTTTTAATTTAAATTATATTACTCAAGCATTAGCAAAGAAAACAAATGCAATTGAAATAATCTGGTGTAATTATTTGAACTGGTTCTGCCTCAGTTGTACACCCTGGAGACTCTGGTAAATAATCCTATTGTGTAATTTGTATGGGAACTGGACAACAGTCTGCGGGGTTGTTTATGAAATCATTCCCGCTGCAAAACTGGGGCAAAAACACTGATTTATCAATCAAGAACATCCCGTTTCAATGGGAATGTTTTTCCTTAATAAACCTGGTGCAGTGTTTTTGCTGCTGGTAGGAGAGTTACATTATATTTCTGCATGTTTACAGAACAAAGGGAAAAGCCATCAGTCAACAGAAAATATGT